>JAFFSR010000117.1:387500-1122500 GCA_017163975.1 Anastatus disparis
CATCATCATCATCATCATCATCATCATCATCATCATCATCATCATCATCATCATCATCATCATCATCATCATCATCATCATCATCATCATCATCATCATCATCATCATCATCATCATCATCATCATCATCATCATCATCATCATCATCATCATCATCATCATCATCATCATCATCATCATCATCATCATCATCATCATCATCATCATCATCATCATCATCATCATCATCATCATCATCATCATCATCATCATCATCATCATCATCATCATCATCATCATCATCATCATCATCATCATCATCATCATCATCATCATCATCATCATCATCATCATCATCATCATCATCATCATCATCATCATCATCATCATCATCATCATCATCATCATCATCATCATCATCATCATCATCATCATCATCATCATCATCATCATCATCATCATCATCATCATCATCATCATCATCATCATCATCATCATCATCATCATCATCATCATCATCATCATCATCATCATCATCATCATCATCATCATCATCATCATCATCATCATCATCATCATCATCATCATCATCATCATCATCATCATCATCATCATCATCATCATCATCATCATCATCATCATCATCATCATCATCATCATCATCATCATCATCATCATCATCATCATCATCATCATCATCATCATCATCATCATCATCATCATCATCATCATCATCATCATCATCATCATCATCATCATCATCATCATCATCATCATCATCATCATCATCATCATCATCATCATCATCATCATCATCATCATCATCATCATCATCATCATCATCATCATCATCATCATCATCATCATCATCATCATCATCATCATCATCATCATCATCATCATCATCATCATCATCATCATCATCATCATCATCATCATCATCATCATCATCATCATCATCATCATCATCATCATCATCATCATCATCATCATCATCATCATCATCATCATCATCATCATCATCATCATCATCATCATCATCATCATCATCATCATCATCATCATCATCATCATCATCATCATCATCATCATCATCATCATCATCATCATCATCATCATCATCATCATCATCATCATCATCATCATCATCATCATCATCATCATCATCATCATCATCATCATCATCATCATCATCATCATCATCATCATCATCATCATCATCATCATCATCATCATCATCATCATCATCATCATCATCATCATCATCATCATCATCATCATCATCATCATCATCATCATCATCATCATCATCATCATCATCATCATCATCATCATCATCATCATCATCATCATCATCATCATCATCATCATCATCATCATCATCATCATCATCATCATCATCATCATCATCATCATCATCATCATCATCATCATCATCATCATCATCATCATCATCATCATCATCATCATCATCATCATCATCATCATCATCATCATCATCATCATCATCATCATCATCATCATCATCATCATCATCATCATCATCATCATCATCATCATCATCATCATCATCATCATCATCATCATCATCATCATCATCATCATCATCATCATCATCATCATCATCATCATCATCATCATCATCATCATCATCATCATCATCATCATCATCATCATCATCATCATCATCATCATCATCATCATCATCATCATCATCATCATCATCATCATCATCATCATCATCATCATCATCATCATCATCATCATCATCATCATCATCATCATCATCATCATCATCATCATCATCATCATCATCATCATCATCATCATCATCATCATCATCATCATCATCATCATCATCATCATCATCATCATCATCATCATCATCATCATCATCATCATCATCATCATCATCATCATCATCATCATCATCATCATCATCATCATCATCATCATCATCATCATCATCATCATCATCATCATCATCATCATCATCATCATCATCATCATCATCATCATCATCATCATCATCATCATCATCATCATCATCATCATCATCATCATCATCATCATCATCATCATCATCATCATCATCATCATCATCATCATCATCATCATCATCATCATCATCATCATCATCATCATCATCATCATCATCATCATCATCATCATCATCATCATCATCATCATCATCATCATCATCATCATCATCATCATCATCATCATCATCATCATCATCATCATCATCATCATCATCATCATCATCATCATCATCATCATCATCATCATCATCATCATCATCATCATCATCATCATCATCATCATCATCATCATCATCATCATCATCATCATCATCATCATCATCATCATCATCATCATCATCATCATCATCATCATCATCATCATCATCATCATCATCATCATCATCATCATCATCATCATCATCATCATCATCATCATCATCATCATCATCATCATCATCATCATCATCATCATCATCATCATCATCATCATCATCATCATCATCATCATCATCATCATCATCATCATCATCATCATCATCATCATCATCATCATCATCATCATCATCATCATCATCATCATCATCATCATCATCATCATCATCATCATCATCATCATCATCATCATCATCATCATCATCATCATCATCATCATCATCATCATCATCATCATCATCATCATCATCATCATCATCATCATCATCATCATCATCATCATCATCATCATCATCATCATCATCATCATCATCATCATCATCATCATCATCATCATCATCATCATCATCATCATCATCATCATCATCATCATCATCATCATCATCATCATCATCATCATCATCATCATCATCATCATCATCATCATCATCATCATCATCATCATCATCATTATTATTATTATTATTATTATTATTATTATTATTAATATTACACAATAATAGGATTTTTTCAGTAATACTAGAAAAAACTAATTTTTTTCAATGTTAAGTGTCTTATATTTCTTTTCATATATTTCTTCTCATATATATAATTCTTTTCATATATTTCTTTACTTATTAAGACATTCTTATAATTCTTTTCATATATTTCTTTACTTATTAAGATATCGGTATAATGAATTTTATATGTTATAATTGTAATCTACTTATCATCACATTTGTTAAAAATATGGAAACTTTTTTGTTTAGAAAATAATTTTAATATTAATTTAAAATATTTATTATTATATTCAAAGATATCAATTCTTTGAATTATTTTATAATTCTTCGAATTCATTTTCTATTATTTTTTTATAAAATTAAGAATATTATAATTTATAATGAAATAGCATCCTTATTTCATGATCATGATGGGCCCCCATGATTTTGTAGCCCCGGGCCCCAGGTACTGTTAGACTGGCCCTGGTGAAAAAGTGTTATTTAATAATTGAACGACGTTTATCATCAAACTTGTTTAAAATTTTTAAAATCTATTAAATAACAAAAATGATTAATACTGTAGAATTGCAATTTTTTAGAAAAACAAATATAATTAGAATAAACTATATATGACATTTAAAACTTAAAAATTATTAATAACTACCCGACTAGAAACGAATTTCGGGTAAAAATGAGGTTCCTATAAGGTACCCTAAGATTATTAAATGGTCCCTGTAAGGTGCCCTACAGAGTCCCTAGATGGCGTGTAATGGGGCGATTCTAAGGTCCCAATCGGGCAGCCTTAATTTCAGATGTGCCCTATTCTTACCCGGTTATCACCTGACAGTTACCTGACAATCGATCTTGACGAATTGATAACATAACCTCTTTTGATGCACGTGTATATCTGATGCGAATAAAAACTTTCTCTCGTAAATTTAACTGTTAAATACTTTTAATATAAATAATATTCGACTTGAAAAAAAAAATTATTTTATTTTTAAATACTGCCATGTTCTTATTTAGTCACATTGAACTTTTATAGAACAATATAAATACGTAATATATACAACTGAGTTGAAAAATGATTTATTTATATTAATTGTATAAATATATTAGTACATTTTATGTTTTGCAAATGAATTTGGATCATATGAGGAAAAAAAAATTTAATTTATCGAATTGATGAAATGAAATTTTAAAACTATTTTTTTGTTATTACATAAAAACTTTGTTTTGTATTTCTAATGATTTATTGCTAATTATGTTTGTAGAATTACTCCTTGAAAAGTTTACGTTGAACAAATTATACATTTTTTATTTTAAGTTGAGTTCAAGTTTCTAAATTCATAAAAGAGTTTTAATATGGTGGAAAAGGGTTATGTTTTGATTTCAAACGTTTTCAATATCAATAGTCAGGCAACTGTCAGGTAGCGGACGGGTAGTCATAGGATATTTAAGGAAATGAAAGAGCCCTATTGGGACCTGATAATCACCCCATTACTACCCAGGTAGCGCCCCTGTCAGGATGCCCTGTAGCGTCATTATAAATACGTAGGGCATCCTTAATATTTTTATAGTCGGGTAATTTTAATCTTAAAATCTAATTATTTTAAATAATCGGGGGGGGGGGGGGGAGGGCAGATGAGCATGTATTATTTCACACCAGTCTTTACTAGAAACAGTTTTGGTCTATTGCGTAACGTACGCGCTTTTCTTTTTGGGTGCGCGGGTTCAACTATCGGTCAGGACCACTTTTTAAAAAAATTTTTTTATTGTTTTAATATTTTTTATTCCTTTATTTCATTTATAATTTTCAAATTTTTTCATTAGTATTAAATTGATCCTTCACGAGTAAATTAAGTATGCTCGTTTTGTTCAATAAAAAATTTTTTTTAAATAAATTATTTTTTATACGTAATAATTTAAAATTTTTGAGATTTTATACATTTATATTTTATAATAAGCGTGAAAATAATGAATGAAACATTACGTTTTATTAAGATGAAAAGTGATATAATTTATTCTTTTGTTGTCTTACAAAAGTTATAACAAAAAGACGCCTGTAAAACAAACATCACATATAAGCGTTACATATACATTTTATTACATTAATTACTTCCTATAAAATAGGTATTACCTTTTTATCCATACACACTAAACATCACTTTATTTATTACATGACAAAATAGTTAGAAAAGAATCTACATACAAAATTAAAAGACCTTACATGCCATAACGGTTCTTACTCTTCTGACAAAAAGAAATCCACTTTACAAAGAAATATTCAAGGTACAACGCGAACATATGCGCTATCTATTACATATATAATAAACCATAAAATAAGAATTAATTAAACCTCAACACTCCTCCTTTAATTAATTCTTTTCTACATTTTTCAAAAAGATTACGAGTTAATGGTTTTGTTAAAATGTCTGCTAATTGTTCAGAACTTCTTACATGCTTTAGTTTTACAGTTTTATCCATATGTTCTAATATAAACTTCCTTTGTATTACAACATGCTTTTGCCTCTTGTCATTTTTCTGTCACATGTACTTTGTAGCATATGTATAGCAGATTGATTGTCTATACTTAATACTGTTAAATGATTTTCATCAATAATACTTAGTTCCTTTCCAATTCGACGTATCCAGCTTACTTCATCGATTGCAGACAAAGCTGCTCTATACTCAGCTTCAGCTGATGACGTTGCAACCACATGTTGTTTTTGAGCAAACCGTACTACTGGACCACCTCTGAGTACTAATACTCCTGTAGTTGAATGTCTTGTCTTCAAATCTCCTCTATAATCAGCACCTGGATATGCCTCTAGTTTCTGATTTCCATTAACAGTTATTCCATAATTTTCCATAAGTTCCTTTCAGATATTAGAATATTCTTTTAACCATTTTCAAATGACTCATCATGGGTTTATTGTTAAATCTACTCAAGTAATTAAATGCAAAACTAATATCAGGACGTAATATCGTTGATAGATATAACAAGCATCCAATGGCTTGACGATAAGGTACTGAGCTATCCAATGCATGATCATTACAGAATTTTTTCTCATTTGTCAGCATACCACTTTCCATGGGTGTCGATGCAGGGTTCATATCCTGACATTGAAATTGTTTGAGAATTGTTTCTGTACAGCTAGACTGGTTAATAAAAGCTTCATTGTTATCTGTATTTATTTTAATTTTCATACCAATATAGGAAAATTCATTTTTCATCTCCATCTCATAAGTAATTTCAAATTTGTTACTTAATTTTTTCTAAAATTTTGATTACTTCTTGTTCGTTGATACCTATAATTAGGCCGTCATCTATAAAAATTGCGATAATTACACTTCTATCTTCGTTATAAAAGATGCATGGATCATCATCTGTATCTTCAAACCCAAGATCTTTTAAAAAAGTCGTGGATTTCGCGTTCCAATCTTTGGTAGCTTACTTCAAACCATATAAGCTTTTCATTAATTTTCCAACACGATCTGACCCATCGTTGAATCCTTCTGGTTGATAAATATAGATATCTTTTTTCAATTCAGTATTCAAAAAAGCTGTTTTAACATCAAAGGTTTTGATCACCATTTTTCTTGAAATTGCAATGCTTATAATAAGTCTTATGGACTCACGTCTAGCAACAGGACTGTAAGTTTGAAAATAATTTATTCCTTCTTCCTGTTCATATCCTCTTGCTACAAGTGTAACTTTAAATTTTCCATTACTTTTCTTTGTAAAAATCTATTTACACGTTAAAGGTTTTGTATGTCTTATCTTGGAATTTCTACTAATTTCCATGTTTTCATCTTACTAGGAGAGTATCACATCTCCGGATCACGGATATTGCTCTAACTTTGAGATAGGTTTTCAGATGTCAAAATACGGAAAAATCCAGAGTTATAGACCCCAACGCTCAATATTTCTCTAATTGCAGGCAATTAAAGAAAATCACTAAAAAAGTTACTAGATTTTTAAACGCTTACAATTCCTTAGCATTAATAGCTAGACGCTTGTAACTGTTTTTAAATGAAAGCTACGTTCAAATCCTTTCGAAAAAGCACCCATAGCATATCAAAATATTATTTTTTCCCAAAGTTACAGCGTTATGAAAATTGTACTACATTTTAACATTTATCATTAATTAATATTTTTAAAAGGAAATTCAGCTCAAATTCTTATAACGCTGTAACTTTGGGAAAAAATAATATTTTGATATGATATGGGTGCTTTTTCGAAAGGATTTGAACGTAGCTTTCATTTAAAAACAGTTACAAACGTCTAGCTATTAATGCTAAAGAATTATAAGATTTTAAAAATCTAGTAACTTTTTTAGTGATTTTCTTTAATTGCCTGCAACTAGAGAAATATTGAGCGTTGGGGTCTATAACTCTGGCTTTTTCCATATTTTGACATCTGAAAACCTATCTCAAAGTTAGAGCAAAATCCGTGATCCGGAGATGTGATACTCTCCTAGTTAGTGAGAGAATCATATTCTTCCTGCATTGCTTTTCTCCAATTTTCATCCCTTAGAACTTGTGCAACTGTAATACTTTCAATTTCACCTATCATTGCAAAATCCTTTTTGTAATTACTATCTATATCATAATCATGATATTTTATTGGCATTTTTATTTTACTACGATCTCGTAGTCTCCTTATTGGTTGATTAATTTGCTTTAAAGGATTTTCTACATTACCTTGCATATCATCTCAAAGATTATTTGCACAATATTTGGTTTTTCATTAAATACTACATTTTCAGAACTTATAACATCATTTTTACTTTCCAGGTAAATTCTGTAGCTAGGTGAATCCAGATCATAACCTACAAATAATCCCTTTTCCGATTTCTTATCCATTTTTCTTCTTTTATGATCTTGAATTAATACATAGTATTCACTTCCAAATATTTTTAACTTGTTAACATTAATCTGTCGACCAAACCATAATTGAGCTGGTGCCTTATCTTCTACACTACTTGTGCCAGTCTGATTAAGGGTAAAAACTATGTAGTACATAGCTTCAGTCCATAAATTTTGATTAAGATCCTTACTATGAATAACTGATCTGATGCCTCCACAACTGTGCACATCTCTCGCTCTATGCGACCATTCTGCTATGGAGTATATGCACATGTCTTACTATGAAATATGCCTAATTGATCTAGAATTTGCTTAAACTCGCTATTTTTACTTTCAGTACCATTGTCTGATCTGAAACATTTTATCCTTTTGTCAAATTGATTTTCTACCATTTTTATGTATATATCTAAGTATTTGGCAGCTTCATCTTTACTTTTGAGAAAGTATACGGTTGTGAAGTGCGAACAATCATCTTTTATCAAAAGAAAATATTTCGCTGCTCCTTGAGACCTTACGTTCATTTCTCGTAAGTCTACATGAATAAGATCTAGAATTTTCTCTGCTACTTTCAAGTTTTCAGGATGTGAATAAACTCTGTGCTGTTTTCCGTAAACACATCCTTCACAGATAGAATTATTCCAATCATCAATATAATCAATACCATTTAATTTTAATACTTCTTTGGTATGTTTTAGATTTTGGTGTGCTAACCTTTCATGCCATACTCTGACAGAAATACTAACCATACATTTTTCTTTAATTTTATTAGTAGTGATTTCTTTGGCATTTGACTGTTCTTGGTTATCCGGATATATCTGACTTGTTACTTCTTCGCGAAATAACATCATGAATAAATCATCTTCACGTACAGCAATAAATGCTACCTCACCATTTTCATCTTGAAATATAGACTTTTCTGAATTGGTATTTTGCACATAACCTCTATCTAATAATCTGATAAAAGAGAATAAGTTGAACGGCATTGTTGGTACATGCAATACATCTTTCAACACAATTTTACACCAATTTTTACCATCATAAACTTCTAAATTAATATCACCTACACCAATTGCTTTTAATTCAGTTACATCACCTATTATGACATATAATGGATCAATTAATCTCTTATAACTAACAAATAGATCTCTGTGTGATGTCATATGCTGCGTAGCACCACAATCTTGGTACCAAATTCTATCTTTTTTATTTGCAGACTGAATATTTTTAATATTTGCACTTGATAGAGCTACTGTGATACAAGCTCGTCTTTTCTGACTATTTTCTTGACTAGTTTGATCCTTCTTTGGGCATTCTTTAGAAAAATGACCTTTTTCCTGACAATTATTACAACTATAATTATTTTTACAATATTCTAGATATTTCTGGCATGGCTTACCATAACAATTCTTATTAATATGACCTTTACGTCCACATTTAAAACTTTCAAGTGTAGAATTTCAAGACTCATTTTTCACTGACTGTGATTTTTTAGTTTTCTGACTATTTCCTTTTGACAATAAAGCATTCTTTACACTGATTTCATTTGACTTTTCATTTTTATTCAACCTATCTTTCTCTAGTTGTAGTATTTCGATTAATTTACTTAAATTTTTGTCAACTGAGGGTGTGCTATCCCAGCCACTTCTAAAATGATGCAATTTAGGTGGGAGAATTCCTAAAGTTTTTGATATTATCCAACCATCTTTTATTTCATCTCCTTCATAAGTTAATTCTTCTGCTAATTGCTGTACTTTCAGACAGTTTTCCACTACTGACTTTTCTTTATCATATTGAAAAGCGAAAAATTGCTCTCGCAATTCAACTGTAGCATCTGATTTCTTACCATATAATGTTTCCAGTTTATTCAACATTTGATATGCTGATTTACAATTTGCTATTTTCAGTGCTAGATTACTACTGACATTTAAACCTATGAATGATCTAGCTTCAACATCTTCCTTTTTCCAATCTGTTACTGTTTGAGATATTTCATCTCCTTCAGGCTTTAGCGTTATTCCTGTTGCTACATTAAACAGTCCTTTCGTTTCTAGTGCTAAATTCAATTTAAATCTCCAAGAAATATAATTAACTTAACCTTGCCCATTTTCAGTTAAAGTTTCTAATTGCGACTTTATAGTATCCATGATTAACTATAAAATATATTATTCTGACTATTCCTAGAATACTGACTAAGCAAATTTCTATTTTGCTTGATAGACTGATATATATTTCACTTCACTGCGATTTCAATTCTAACCTCACTTTTCAACACGTGCTTTTAACTTTTCACCCTAGACTTTCTTTTAACCTGAGCCCAAAACCTGTTGAGATTTTATACATTTATATTGTATAATAAGCGTGAAAATAATGAATAGAACAATACGTTTCATTAAGATGAAAAGTGATACATTTTATTCTCTTGTTGTCTTACAAAAGTTATAACAAAAAGACGCCTTTTTATCCATACAAATTAAACATAACTTTATTTATTACATGACACAATAGTTAGAAAAGAATCTACATACAAAATTACAAGACCTTACATGCCATAACGGCTCTTACTCTTCTGACAAAAAGAAATCCACTTTACAAAGAAATATTTAAGGTACAACGTGAACATATGCGCCATCTATTACATATATAATAAACCATAAAATAAGAATTAATTAAGCCTCAACAAAAATTTAATGAATAAATAATTGTGATGTTTAAACTACTATTAAATTTTGTTTTTTTTAAATATTTGTAGTTCCCTGAACTACGAAGGAGCTTGATTGGATGAGGAGATGAAATAAGGTGAAAGACTGAAAGTAGAATTTACAAAGTCTTTTTTGCACCAAGTCGTTGCTACAAAATACCTGGGAAGCAAAGAGAGAATACTTATCTACTCAGGAGTTGAGAACGCTCTGACTTTCTTCGTATCTCTCGTGTAACACATAGGTTACGTTTCTAGTCACTTACTTGCGCACCGCAGGTTGCGCGTAACACTTACATATATGCTTACTTCAACATATATACTTATGTCTGTGTGCCCACAGTACTCCCCCCTAAATAACCATCTATGGTTATTTACATAAAAAAATATATGAATATTTTTACATAATCAGTGGGTACACTTATTTACATATGATCTTTTTACATACTTGCGACTTTTACAATTACATATTACATAATTACTCACGCAATTACTTTTTTAGTTGCATTTATCTTCTGCGATCACTTTCGCTCATGCGATTTTACATTGTATGCACTTATGCATTTATTCTCACACATGCAGTGATTCCCTTCTTACATTCCTACATGTAATTATTCTCACACATGCTTATATTCAATACACACATAATCCAAATTATTACATTTTTACACTTATAATCTAAATTATTTAGATTTTTACACTTTTATTACATATTTTCTTGAGTTTTATATTACATTATTATGTATGTAAGCAACTTCTTTTTTTTTTTTTACTTGCTCTCCGGTACTTTTACACACTGGCATACGTTCACTTGTAATCATCTCTTTGAATCCATGCTTATTTGACATATTGCATTTTTATTTTCTTTAATGATATATACTAAATAACAATTTTTATATTTTATAAATAATAGTTTCGTGAATCAAATTTGACATTTAACAATTCATGTGTACCATATTACACAAACGTCAGTTACAACAATAAAAAAATCTTATACAATGGGCCTCTGGCCAATTCTTCCAGGAAAAACATCTTGGTTAGGCTAACGGAACTCTAGCGATACAAATATCAGAGGAGAGCCCAATCAGCTTCACCTATATATAACAAAAAAAAACATTATTAATACAATTTCGCTACAAAAACTTACAACTAATTACATTTTATTTTATAGTGAGAGACTGGTGTACAAAATCTAACTTTTTTTCTACAATTAATTTTCTTACTTAACGTTACATTATCTATTTTTCTGTGTCTCAAAATATTTGATATAAATCTCTCTCTTTTTACAGTTTTTATTATTTCATATAATATCCATAACAAGGATAAAAGTAACAATACTAGCAAAATGTACTATTGTCATCTTACGGTTTACGTTACGGATAACGAAGTCAAATCATAACGAATATAATATCGTGATTTACAACGCGCTAATTGTTTAAGTTGATCCAATAAAATCGTTATTCATTATCGAACTATGCAATCATTTCAAATAATGAATTAATGCGCAAAATATGCTCTTACAAATATACAAATCGGCTCTTGGTCTTCCATTATATAATCAAGCAAGATCTAGATCTGATGGTACTGCTGCAAATGCTAAAACACACTGGCCTGTTTTTTTTTGTTGTTTGGTTTAGCAAATATTAAACCAGGTGATACTTTGAATATGTGACTCTCATTGAGCTATATACGAGAGTAGACGTAAATTTATCTACTGATATTATCATCAATTAGCACAATCATTAGTTGGCATAATTATTTCTTGGTCCTTATAATATGGTTCGCTACTTCTTTTACCTCCCAAGTCCACACAGCAAGTTTGGTACGTAGAGACCACAGGAACCTTCTTTATAACTGACATATTATTTCTACACAGCATGATAAGGTTGGATAGGCAGCTGGTTGGTCTGCTCATATCCTTATTACCCTAATCATCTGTTGGTGTAATTATCTACTGGTCCTTGTAATATGGCTCGCTACTTCTTTTACCTCCCAAGTCCACATAGCAAGTTTGGTACATAGAGGCCACAGGAACCTTCTTTATACCTGACATATTATTTCTACACAGCAGGATAAGGTTGGATGGGCAGCTGGTTGGTCTGTTCTTATCCTTATTACCCAAATCATCTGTACCTAAAGATGCCAATAACGGGGACAAGCGACGGTTGTCTGCTATGTACCTATCGTTACATTTGGCTTAAATACACAAGTCTACTAGCGACTTGCGCACATGTGTCCAATGTCAGGTTAAACCGCTGAAAAAATATATATTTCTTACAAATCAATAGCAGCATTTTTGCTTTAACAATACAGCACGTCTGGAGCATAGTACTCCTTTAGATGTGCCGGTAATTATAGGTCTTTGATATTCAGCATAATAAGTTGCCTAGATACTCCTAAGTTGAACTACTTCATTATCAAACAAAATTACTAAAAATTTAATATACAATGATTGCTTTAGTTATCTCAGTCAGAAACAAGCCTGAAAAAGCGAACCTAGTTGCCGGTACAACATGCATATATATGACACACGTGTATCAAACTGAGGTTGTGCGCGATTCAGATGCGATTTGTCGCTAATGATGCGCAAAATAAACTGTCAACCTCATAGTCGGACAGGACTTGTTCAAACCTTAATACAAAATTGATAAAAATACTATTAATTCTTCGACAATTGATAAAAGAAATGCGCGTTACTCATGACTCTCAAAATTTTAACTATACTATACACAAAACTCACACTAACAATTGGTTTGTATGGTGTTCTACAATTCTTTTTTATTCTTCCCATTTATCTTTGTAATATTCTCCTATCTTCTGCGCACCGTTCGCTCCTAATATATTACTATATTTCAATGTCTCTTGATCCGCAAGAGCTCCATTGCTATCTATTTGATTCCCAAACGCGTCACATTCTCTACCATTAGGTGTGCTGCTATATATGTTAGTTAAGGCGTCGTCCATCTCGCCATTTAATACTACATTCGTCGGTGTGCTCGCGGTAGACATTTTGTGATTCGAGGTTCTATACAATACAAAGTAATTCTCGCTTCTTTGAGCCTCGCTAGCTCTTAACGCGCTGCTATAGTTGCTAATTTCCTGACTACCGAGCATTCTATTATTATCTATTTGATTTCTATACGCGTCGCGTTCATTTCTTTTTTCAATATCTTTCGGCGTACTGCTCGGTACAGTAAATAAAATCTTTTCTATTTCGTTATCCATCATACTATTCGTGGGCATACCGCCGGTTGCCATTTGGTGATCAGAGGTTATGTACTATTGATCAATGGTAAGTCTACGCTGTATATCTTAACCGACCCTGATGATATCAATCAGTCTTATATGGACTAGATTGTATAAACAATTAAATACACGAAATAAATTAATTAATACGACACTATAATAAATAAATTAATAAATGAATAAATAAATTACGTTACACTAACAATCAAATAATTAAACACGAAAATACGCACATAAATAAACAGTTATTGTTTAAAATTACTGTTCAGGGTCACTCGCAATAGGTGCATAGAGCCTACGCGAAACAAAAACATACACAAAAGTACGCCGTTAACTAATTACAATTCATGCCCTTACATCGTCCAAACTTTAAAATTATTTGTATTGTGTGCGCAATACACGAACAAAATTAACTTTATTTTATTTCGCGATTCACTAGCATGCGTGACCTCCGCATACCCCTTCGAGAACAATCTAGGAGATACACAAATGTAATGAGTAGATGTGTTCTCTCAGAGGTTATACCTCGGCCCAAACATGCCAGCAAAATTCATTTATTTTTCTCTTCGACCTTACTAAAACCTTTTATCCGTTCGCGATTTATAAATTACTTACACGATTTGTTATTTTTCACGCGCACACAACACTCAACCTCTAATCACTTTGAATTCAACCGTCGCGCCGGTTTACTTTTCTAACGGTTTCGCGAATTTTCTACGCGTTTCTGTAATTTTTCTCGCGATTTCCCGCACAATCGAGCACTATTTTTCGTTTTTCTTTTTTTCTGTTTTGCCTTTTTCTATGTATATGTATGTGTTTTTCTTTTTGCGCACAGTTTTTACCTTTATTCTGTTTAGGTTAATTTTTCAACTGTTTTAAAGAAACATTTTTTTTTTTTTTTTTTTAAGAGAGATAATTCACCTATACTCCCCCCAGTCTACACGTGCATTTCAAAACATTAAACCAAAACATTTAATGCTACAATGGCATACAACTACAGGTAATTGGCAAGGCCTCGATTTGTGCCCAAGTAGATGAACAAATTTAATGAGTTAGTTACACATTTCTAAACCTCGCCAAACCCATAATTGCCCTATCACAAAGCAACAACGAAAATATTTTATTCGCACGTGTAGCAGGAAGAAGCCAGCTTCTCACTAACTGTGTGTCTTAGTTATTACTTATAATGTTTGTTAGTATTACATATGCATATATACGTTATTTTCGGCGAATTTACTTAATATATATAATGTTAGTAACTACTCTCCCGCACAGAGTATATCACTAGAAAGAAGAAAAGGAAATTAATAACTTATATCGATTAACAATTTCTTCGTAACAAAAAATTTTTCTTTAAATATTAAGTATTCTACTCAGCGCGACGCGAGAAATCATAAATCTAACATTTATGATAAAATCCTCGCGTTCACAAAATGGCCGCCTTTGCTCGCGACGCCGTGCTGGCCTTCCTTGGCTTCCTGCACCGGACCTTCGCTGCTAGCTGCGCTGCGCTGTCTTCGTCTTCCCGAACGACTGTCGGGGTCACCACTGTAGTTCCCTGAACTACGAAGGAGCTTGATTGGATGAGGAGATGAAATAAGGTGAAAGACTGAAAGTAAAATTTACAAAGTCTTTATTGCACCAAGTCGTTGCTACAAAATACCTGGGAAGCGAAAAGAGAATACTTATCTACTCCGGAGTTGAGAACGCTCTGACTTTCTTCGTATCTCTCGTGTAACACATAGGTTACGTTTTTAGTCACTTACTTGCGCACCGCAGGTTGCGCGTAACACTTACATATATGCTTACTTCAACATATATACTTATGTCTGTGTGCCCACAGTACTCCCCCCTAAATAACCATCTATGGTTATTTACATAAAAAAATATATGAATATTTTTACATAATCAGTGGGTACACTTATTTACATATGATCTTTTTACATACTTGCGACTTTTACAATTACATATTACATAATTACTCACGCAATTAATTTTTTAGTTGCATTTATCTTCTGCGATTACTTTCGCTCATGCGATTTTACATTGTATGCACTTATGCATTTATTCTCACACATGCAGTGATTCCATTCTTACATTCCTACATGTAATTATTCTCACACATGCTTATATTCAATACACACATAATCCAAATTATTACATTTTTACACTTATAATCTAAATTATTTAGATTTTTACGCTTTTATTACATATTTTCTTGAGTTTTATATTACATTATTATGTATGTAAGCAACTTCTTTTTTTTTTTTTTACTTGCTCTCCGGTACTTTTACACACTGGCATACGTTCACTTGTTATCATCTCGTTGAATCCATGCTTATTTGACATATTGCATTTTTATTTTCTTTAATAATATATACTAAATAACAATTTTTATATTTTATAAATAATAGTTTCGCGAATCAAATTTGACATTTAACAATTCATGTGTACCATATTACATAAACGTTAGTTACAACAATAAAAAAATCTTATACAATGGGCCTCTGGCCAATCCTTCCAGGAAAAACATCTTGGTTAGGATAACGGAACTCTAGCGATACAAATATCAGAGGAGAGCCCAATCAGCTTTACCTATATATAACAAAAAAAAACATTATTGTTACGACCGGATTTGGTTCGGTCGTTGAGTTCACAAAAAGAAATAAATTTCTTTTTATTGGGAACCAGTTTGTAGTCCCAGGACTTACCTGTCACCTTTTAATTAAATATTTATTAAAATTAAATTCTAATTTAGTTTTTAGAATAATCAAATTTTTATAAAAGTTAATATCAAGTTTTAATTACTTAAATAAATTCCTCTTTTTGTGTTTTCTTTTATTTTTATTTAATAATTAATACACATGTTGTTATTTATTATATATAATAATTTTTCTTACGATTAAATATTCCAAGAAGAGAAGGAATAGATATATAAATGTATCCCTTGAAGTTCCGTCCTTTAATCTCCGCTTAAATTAACTTATTCCTACACGGTTAAGTTATCCGTGGCCAGATTAGGTTAGATTCTTCAACTCTCGGTCGTCTAGCACTCAGCTAATTTATTTGTTTATGTAGTCACTTGCACTTGCTTGTCTTTTTTCACTAAATATTTATTTATATAAATAGGTTTCTAATCTATTTATACAAAAGTTGTAAATTTATATTTTTCTATATTATAATTTTTGCTATTAGCGAAGTAGGTTTCTAAGCTATTTCCTAATGAATTTTATGATAAATAAACTGATTCAAAACTAACACTGACTTTATCTCAGTGGACCAGCAGAGCCGACTTTGGCGGTTGCTATCGTATTATGACAAAAGGCGAAGAGTGACGTAGGGGGCTGTTTTTATTGCCTTGCGCCGGGCGATCGAGAGATGGAAAATCCAATCAAAACCTGACATGCAGCTGAAATTTTCAGAACAGAAAATCATTCGATTGTTTTAGAGTTCATTGGTTTGCTTACCAATGCATTCTTGTACTTTCTTCTCCGTCTCTTCTTTACATTTGAAGTTTTCGCAATTTTTAAGAATGCTGACTCGGGACATCGCATGGAACTACTTTTTGTTTGAATTGAAAAAAAATAGATTAATGAATAATTCCAATCTTTAATATAATTCATTTAACAATTTATAAGGGTTTAGTTCCATGGGATGTCACACCTTCCCCCTCAGGTCGATTGTCGTCCCGACAATCAGCGTGAGAGTTGTAGAACGGACCGAATCTTACAGATGTAGTACATATAAACAAAAAACGATTTTCGAGATATTTGGGAATTAAGTCATAAATTGGCTGTTTTATTTTGGTTACCCTATAACTATAGTTTCTATAATAAAAAAAATACATTGGTTAAATATGGATGTATAGGTAGTAGTATTTATATATATTTTTTTTTTCTTCTTTATTCTTGTAATTGTTAAATTAAAATTATATACATCGGTTGGAAACAATTTTAATATTGTATTTGTTTCAGTAGAAAAGAAGAAGTAATTTGAAGATGAGAAAATTTTTTAAATAAATGTAATAATTGCAAAAAAAAATTTTTTTTTTTCTTTTTTTTTGTTTGTATAGGTCACTGAAAGAAATACAATATTAATTACAAGAAAATATACCATTCAATTATTTTATAATTATTTTGATTTTAGATTGTCGTTAATTTGTAAGGTTTTGGAATGTATATAGTACCGGTGTTTATAATATTACAAAACTTCATGTGAGTTAAACTAAAAAAAGAAATATTGTTATAGTATATAAAATATTAAATTTAATGTTTCAAGTTAATGATTTAAGTTCTTGAATGTTTATTTGAAATCTTCTTTGAAAAGTGATGATTGAATCGTTACGTGGTTGCTTCTATTAAGGTCAGGCGTAGGTGATGTTTTGCAGTGGTAAATCAGCATCCAGGGAGGCTGCAGAGAAAGATCGTTCTAGAGTTCGATTTTCATGAGGTGTGACTTCTGTGTTTTGATTGCACAGGTTAGAAAGTTCGGAGATTTCCAGTATCTGATGGTTGGAGTGGTTTTGTTGAAGAGGTTGTAAGGTCACGTAAGTACTATGGCGATTTGATTCTGGTTGCTTTAAAGAATATTCTTGCAATTCTATACTATTTATTTTTCGATTGTGTTTAGTTCGTTGTTTACATTTCAAGGATTTACATTTCCAGATGAGAATGAATATTGATGTTCCTATTATTAAGTTTGTAAAAAAAAAATCCTGTGGCTATGTATGTGTAAGTACGGTTCCGTTCGTGGTGGCGTGTGGCTATTTCTTTAAATTTTGTTTCTATTTCCTTTAGTGAAATTATGTCGTTATTTTGTGTTGATTTCTTCAATTCAATAGTGGTTTCTGAATCTAATTCCTTGGATAGTGTGAAGAAGGTATTCACAAGTTGGGGTATTTGAAGATGAAGATATCAGGAAAGCATAGGAGTGTTTTTTTATTCGAATTACTATTTGTTTAATCCATATGATAATAATTAGTTCATTATTATAAAGACTCGTTCTAAAATGTTGTTAATTGTACAAGTTTACTCGTATATATATTGTATTCTATTTCTTCAGTAATAATAAAAAAAATTGTTGTTTTATTAAAACAATTAAATTTGTTAAGTTTGATGATCATCTGGTTAATCTCAACTTGAGTTATGAGTAAATTTAGTTTAATCAATACACAAAGGATTTAGTTCAGTATTTGTTTTAATCGAAGGAAAATTATTGTCCTAATGTTTCAATTTATTTTGACTTGAAAAATAAAAGTCTTAGAATAATAATTTATTATTTACTAGAATGAAAATAATAAATAATAAAAATTTAGCATATTTACTTTAAAAGTAACTATTAAAATTACAAAATGCTTTTCTACTATATATATTTATATAATAAAATTGTGTTTTGAGCTAAGTATCAGATTGATTTTGACAACTTAATTTTTGTAAAATTAACTTGTCAATTACTCAACAAATTACTTGAAATTAAGTAAAATTAAAGTCATACTAGTACTATTGTAGAATAAAGAAAAGAAAATTTAGGATGTCATTGAGTAAATAATTACTTACTATTGTTAGTTAATGAATCATTCAAATATTCATATATTTTATATCAAACCAGTAATTTGTTTAAATCTGTTTATTGATGATTAATAGTGAGGATAATACAAAGATATGAGTTTTGCATCAAGAAATTACTCTTTAACATGATAAAACAAGTTCACGATTTATGATTGAAAATTCTATTTTATTAAATTTCATTTCTACTTATGTCCAAGAACAACCCAAAATAAAGAATTTTAAAACAAAAAGAGTTCTGGAAAAGAAAATTATAAATTTTACACAATTAATTTTTATTAAAATTTGCAAATAAATAATTAAATCTAACTTTCATTATATTAGATTTAATAATTTTTGAATTTAAAAATTTTATTTAAATATATTATATTTTGCAACAATCATATTAAATGAATATCTATTTTATATGACTATCTCATGTATGTATAAGTGAAGGTATATACGTATATGTACAGTGTTAGATTTTTGAAAAAAAAAAAAAAAATAAAGGATTTCAAATGAATTATTTTTATTAAGAAATTAATTGTCGATGCAGTAGGTTGTGCTATTAAAAATCGAACTCCTTGACTGCAATCTATTGTCTGCTTTTGTTTACGTCCAAGAGAAAAAAAAATTGATGAATATACTCTTATTATATTAAGAAAAACATTGATTTCTCAAATAATTTAATAAGTAGATTAAAATTAAATTTAAAATATATGACCATAACCTTAGTATAAAATAGTAGTGTTGATGATGAAGCGTTAGTCTTAAGAGTGTAATATTTTAATCATAGGGGAGGGAAAAATTATTTGTAATCTATGTTTAACCCTTTGTTTATACCCATAAGTAATTATGTATATCTCACATACAAAGACTTTATATATATAATTTTATATTTATATGCATAAAATCTTTGTTAAGTATACCATCAAAAATATAAAAGAACTATTTTTGTAAAAATAACAGAGATTATAAAAAAACTTCACGTTATTCAGAATAAAATCTATGCTAAAGTGATTTTTGTATATTCTTAAAACATAATTTAAAATAAAATTAGACGTTTCAAAATTACAAATAAATAATAAATTTAAAATAAAAAATGAAATTATGCAATTTGAGGTTCAACGTATTAATAAAAGGTTAATAAATGAGTGGGATGGCTATTCTCCAATCACAGGCCATACGATTGATGTTGTATTTTACAAATGAGATGTATGGTAGTATTTTTATTAATCCCGTTAGTGTTGGGCGAGTTTTTAATACCCTTCTGTATTTTTCCTTACCTTGCATCTCAAGAGACTCTACTTCGTTGACATTTTTTCTTAAAAAGAGAGAAGTATTTTCTTGAGGGTTTTCGAAATGTATAGCACTATTTGTTTCTTTCAGCGTCAGGTAAAGCTTGTATTTTATCTTGTTGTCTATTGAATCGATGAAGGCGAGTTGATAGTTATTCCATTCGGAGTGTTCAATTTCGTATTCTCTGCCTTCCCCCTCAGGTTTTCGGTAAAATTCTAAATAGGTTTTAAAACCATTTTTTTGACTCATATAAGAAAATTTTGATATTTCGTGGTCTGAGTTTGATGTTTCCAAGGAGTCTGATAGTCTTTCAGAGGCCGTGGGTTCGGCTTGACCGGACCTGGTACATTTTTCCTTATAGACTGGTTTTGAACTCACGTAATTGGTTCTTCGGTCCTTAAGTAAACTTTTTAATTTTAGTAAATTTAACCGACAATTAATTATATTGCGCTTATGAACGTTTTTTGATATAATTTTAATTTTGTTAAGGTTATTTTTAGTTTTAATTATTCTTTTAATAGTAAAAGATTTTATAATTCTGGTCGGAAATTTTTGGTTGACATCTTTGTATTTAAAAAATTTTTTTAATTTCTTATGAGTTTTCAGGCCAACTTTTAAGCATGCGCTAACGTTTGAATTAGTTGAAATTTTTAATTTTTCTAATGTTTGAGGTTGCATGAATTGGATAGTAGTATCATCGACAACATTCGCGTAATGTACTTCTGCGCTCTTCAGATCTTTTGTTTCAGTAATATTTTCTATACGTTCAAAATCACGATCAGATACATAAAATATTTCCGTTGTTTCATATTGTATCTGAGATTCTTGTGCAGACCTTACTATAAATGTATCGTTTAATAAATTAGCTGATTTTTTGTTGATTACCTTATAATTCTTTAGTTTTTCTGAATAATATGTCAGGGCTTTCTGTTCTTTTGAATCAGAACAATTGCAGAAAGTTTCTATGTCTTCATAATTCAATTGGGATTCGTGCGTAAAATTTATTTGTGGTTTTATTATCTTTACCTTTCTTCGTTTGGTATCAGTGTCAGTTTGTGTTACACAAGAATTTCGGTTTTTAATTTCTCCCATGCGCTTGTTATCAAACTGTAATTGGGTTCCTTCGAGGAAAGGTATTGGATCAATCGGACTGCTATTTATTATGAGAGTTCTAGATCTGTAGCAAATCGCGGGACGTTCCTTTTCGAAATATGGTAAGCCCAGTATGGCATGTTGTAAGAATGATGTTGTGGGTGGTAAGACGTGAAATACATGGATAAATCCGAGTATTTCTAATTCTACAGTGCCTAGTGTTTCTATAGGTGTTGAAGATATATCTGATACTGTTGTTGCCTTTTTGGAGTTGATGATAATGTTATCCTCAAGAGCACTACCTTTTACGGCGTTGATACTAGCAGCCGAGTATAGTGCGAAGGTTCCTTCTTCGTTTTTTAGAGCTGAGACTTTTAAACATATTACAGGACGTATAGATTTCTGTACACGGTGTGCGCTTTTGTTTCTGTACATAGAACTTTTGTTCGTTGAATCGATTAGATATTTTTCATCGATACGTTCTCTTTGTGAGCATTTATAACTTAGGTTACTCTCGTGATGGTACGATTGTTGGGTTGTAAGTAAATATTCAGAGTCGTAAGTTTGTGATTGATAGGTATTCGATATTTCGGATAGAATTTTAGGACTTATTGGATAAGGAGGATAAATTGGATAAGGAGGGTAATAAGGAAACCTAGGAGGATAGAAATAAGGTTGAGGTGATAGAAATTGTTGATGTCCGAGTAGGTACGGCCTTTGTGAGTCCGAGATAGTGTACGGAAAATTGATGTTATTTAAATCTTGGTAATAGGCCATGTTTCGATTCTGAATAATTTCTATTCATACATTTCGTTGATTCTTTTACTCTATTTTCCCATTCATAGAATTTGGAAGTAGTTAATTGAAATGATTAAATATCTTTCTCCAGAGGCTTGAATTTCCATTATCTCTTGCTTATTTGTCATGATGAAAATTTTGATTATTGTATATGATTAGATATCTTAAGATGAGATGCAAAAAAAAAATTAAATTTTTATTTGATATTTAAAATTTTCGTTACCACAGAGATTTACTTGATAATAATATGTTATATTATATGTATATTATCATATAACGCAATATAATAATATGTGTCGAATAATAACTGTTGTAATATAATATAATTATTTGTTCGTTTTATCTGTATTAAACTTTAAATTTATATTAATTATTATATTGTAATTTTTATTTGGTTGTCATAAAGGTTATATTTTATTAAAGTTTAATATAAATTCCGTCAAAAGAATTTTTATTCAAGTTACTTTATGAATCTGGGTCAGTGAAACGCTGACTTAGTGTTTTGCTGTTTGACTTTTAACGTCGCGAAGTCGTACGTATAGGTAAACGATAGAAACACACAAGTTGTAAGATTATACTGACTCTTAACTTTTGACTTGTAGATGGTCGTTGACCATACAATTGAAACAAAATGTTCTATTATTATTTTATATATTTTAATATTGAATTTCTTTATTTTATGAAACCTTTCTTTATCGTCAATACCCTTTTCTTACCTTTCAACAATTAAGGCATTTATAAGTTCAGCCTTGCAGCTAGAAATCTTATAAATGTTGACTCAAAAGAAAGGAAATCCGGAATTTTGGATGCTAATAAACTTTTCGTGCCTTTCGGCGCTCTAAGTATTTCATAAATGTAGCCTTTCAGCTATATAATTTATGAATTTAGCCAAAAATTCAGATTGATTCATAAAAAGAAAAATTTTTATCTCAAATAAAATAATATATATATATTTTTTTTAAAATATATATAACTTGTTATTTCTTTATATAACAGTTATATATGGCGAAATTGTAAATTTTCTATTTATTTTAAATAAGTATTATTTATTATAATTAAATTATAATTTATAAAATTTCTTTAACAGGTGAAAGGTCTTACTGGTTCCCCACAAGGGATGCCATTTGTTACGACCGGATTTGGTTCGGTCGTTGAGTTCACAAAAAGAAATAAATTTCTTTTTATTGGGAACCAGTTTGTAGTCCCAGGACTTACCTGTCACCTTTTAATTAAATATTTATTAAAATTAAATTCTAATTTAGTTTTTAGAATAATCAAATTTTTATAAAAGTTAATATCAAGTTTTAATTACTTAAATAAATTCCTCTTTTTGTGTTTTCTTTTATTTTTATTTAATAATTAATACACATGTTGTTATTTATTATATATAATAATTTTTCTTACGATTAAATATTCCAAGAAGAGAAGGAGTAGATATATAAATGTATCCCTTGAAGTTCCGTCCTTTAATCTCCGCTTAAATTAACTTATTCCTACACGGTTAAGTTATCCGTGGCCAGATTAGGTTAGATTCTTCAACTCTCGGTCGTCTAGCACTCAGCTAATTTATTTGTTTATGTAGTCACTTGCACTTGCTTGTCTTTTTCACTAAATATTTATTTATATAAATAGGTTTCTAATCTATTTATACAAAAGTTGTAAATTTATATTTTTCTATATTATAATTTTTGCTATTAGCGAAGTAGGTTTCTAAGCTATTTCCTAATGAATTTTATGATAAATAAACTGATTCAAAACTAACACTGACTTTATCTCAGTGGACCAGCAGAGCCGACTTTGGCGGTTGCTATCGTATTATGACAAAAGGCGAAGAGTGACGTAGGGGGTTGTTTTTATTGCCTTGCGCCGGGCGATCGAGAGATGGAAAATCCAATCAAAACCTGACATGCAGCTGAAATTTTCAGAACAGAAAATCATTCGATTGTTTTAGAGTTCATTGGTTTGCTTACCAATGCATTCTTGTACTTTCTTCTCCGTCTCTTCTTTACATTTGAAGTTTTCGCAATTTTTAAGAATGCTGACTCGGGACATCGCATGGAACTACTTTTTGTTTGAATTGAAAAAAAATAGATTAATGAATAATTCCAATCTTTAATATAATTCATTTAACAATTTATAAGGGTTTAGTTCCATGGGATGTCACATTATTAATACAATTTCGCTACAAAATATATAATTGTAAAATAACGATATCTACTTTGTACAAAATTTGTTTATTGTTTCTGACGTGTTAAACTAAAAAAATGATGTGAAAATTAATCTATTTAATTATCAAAATTTTTGAAGAGAATTTAATTATTACATTGTTGATTTAAAAAAAAATGTTATAAGTTGGTATAAACTATTATTTATGTTAACTGTATAAAATGATTGTATTTTATAAAATGTTAAACTAATACAATGATAAAGAAAATAAACTAAATCTACCAATAAAAAAGCACTTGTATAATTAGCTAAACATTTTACTTAAATAAATCCTTAAAAAAAGTCCACTTTCATTTTTCGAACGTTTATAATTCTGTACATAACAAACGTAGGAGAAAAATGATGGACATTGAGCATTCAGGGAATTTGCTGTTCTTTAAAATGCTTTGCATACTTTTTTGATCCAGTAATTTCCCAATAAGTTTTAAATAATTGATTGAAAAAAAAATTGAAAGTAAATATTTTTTTTATACGTTAAAATATTATCTTCTTTAGTAAAAAATGGCATTACACCTGACATAAATCGATAGTATTTTTCGAGATTGTTCAAAATCTCTTTTAATTTTTTTAATTGGTCAAGACGTTTTGGAGCTATGACCTTTTAAAGGTCGACTGGTTTTAATTAAAGTGTTTCCGAACTTTTAAGCGATACTGTATATATATATATATATATATATATATATATATATATATATTCATTTATTTATTTATTTATCCAGAGTAACATTACATCACATTACATACATCTAAAGACAGTAATCCAGCAGAGGAAAATACAATTTCCTGTTCGCTGGTCCGGATTGTAACTATACTATCAATAATATTAATAATAATAAAGCAGACCTAGTGCTCCCCCATTCCCCCCATAGGGTCTGCTTATTTCCCCCAAGAAAAAATGGGAGAGCACGAGACCCACTTAAGCTTAAAATCTGACTTAAAATTAAAGATAACCTAATACAAGGTTTTAACACATAGTTTTTTAAAATTTTAACAGCTGTACGCATAATTGCTCTAATACATTAAAAATATTTAGGACTTAGATCAGCTGTTACTAAAAACAGGATCAAGCCCATGGTTAAAACATTACATATGAATATTGTCACTAACCCATTCTTTTAGTTTATTATAAGTGGATTTTTTTTCAATTTCCATAATTTTATAATCATTAGGTAATTAATTAAATAATTTTATTGCTGTGACATAACAGCTCTTATCACCAATAGTTTTACAAATTTTCGGTAATGCTATTAATTTATGTCTTGTTTTACTAACTGAATTTTCCAATGTATTTTTAAGTTCTTTATAATTGTATTTAATACTTTTAAAAGCAAATAATTGTTGTAAACTCATAGGTTTTTTTTGTGCAAAAGTATTTTTAAGAGGCGTCCGGAACCAAATCGGTGACTTAGTTCGGTGCTTGTAATAAATGCTTATAATAATTTATTCATTTATTAATATGGTAAAAATATAGTCATTTCCTCTAGTCGTGTATATAAAGAATAATTTAAAATAGTTAAAGCCACAAAAATATACAAAATATTGTTACAAAGCGAAAAATGCCACCTAACAATCGACACGACAATTTTTTGCATGCGGTATATGTCAAGTCAGTTTGATATTTGTAATAAATGCTTATAATAATTTATTTACTTATTCATATGGTAAAAATATAGTCATTTCCTCTAGTCATGTATATAAAGAATAATTTGAAATAGTTTAAGCCATAAAAATATACAAAATATTATCGTAAAGCGAAAAATGCTGACTTGATATATACCGCAAGTCACCAATTTGGTTCCGACCGCCTCTGTTTTGTACTTTTTGAAGTAACATTAAATTATTTTTATATGCACCTCCCCAAGCTTATATACCATAACTTACTATACTATGGAAAAAAGCATAATAGATCGTAATTAGTGTTTTTGTCAACATGAACTTCGAGATCTTATAAAAAATAAAAATTAAATACTTTGTTCTTTTTATTAAATAATTAATATGCTCCTTCCATTTAACATTATAATCAAAGATAATATATATAAAGATAAAGATATATATATTTAAATAAATTGACATAAAAAAAATTATAGCATAAAATAAATTATTAAATAAATCAATAGAATAATTTAATTTATTTATTATGTAAATTTTATAATATAATATATTATCAATAAATCAAACTATAGTATTATAAAATAATCATTACTATTATTCATTTATAATTATTTTTAATTGCTACGTATAAAAAATAATTTATTTAAAAAAAATTTTATTTGAAAAAAAGATTATATACTCATAAAAATTAATTTAAATATTATTAAAAAAATATAAAATATAAAAAGTAAAAATAGAAAAGGAATAATAAGTATTAAAACAATAGAAAAATTAAAAAAAAAAAGGTCCTCACCGAGAGTTGAACCCGCGCACCCAAAAAGAAGTGCGCGTACGCTACGCACTAGACCAAAACTGCTTCGAACAAATTCTGGCGTGAAATGATACATGCTCATCTGCCCCCCGGCCATTTGAAATAATTAAATTTTAAGATTAAAATTAGTTATTAATAATTTTTAAGTTTTAGATGTCAAATATAGTTTATTCTAATTAGATTTGTTTTTCTAAAAAATTGTAATTCTACAATAATAATAATTTTTGTTATTCAATAGATTTTAAAAATTTTAAACAAATTTGATGATGAACGTGGTTTAATTATTTAATTGAACATTTTTATTTCAAGTTGAAGCTAAAATCCAATCAAGTCTGAAGACGAAGGTGGTTCATTTGTTTCGAATATAGTTCACATACATACACTGAAAGACTTAGAGAGTTGTATTCACTCCCTATCGGCGTAAATCCAACTCTCAGTAGAGGAGTAGAGGGGTAGGAGTTACATTAACGCTGCCTTGGAGAGTAGAAGATACTCCCCAACTTTTAAAGTATGATTTACTTGAAATCAACGATGTGAGCTCAATTATTTTAGCTTAGAAAAGTTTACATGACGTAACACTACAAGTAGAATCTTTATTTAAGACTATTAATTAAACTATACTACATAAAATTTTGCGTGATTAAAAAATCCTAACCTTTAATTTCAGGGGCTTATATTAGGAATAACAACCTATAAACAATTAATATATTGCTTGTTTGTAGGTTACTTTTTACAATTATTTCTCAATATAGTTTTGTAAATACATTAAATACAAATTCCGCTCGTAAACTTACATTTTGCATAATTTCCTAAACTAAAATACTTGTGTTTACATCGCGAATCGCAAGTAAATCATACTTTAAAAGTTGGGGAGTATCTTCTACTCTCCAAGGCAGCGTTAATGTAACTCCTACCCCTCTACTCCCCTACTGAGAGTTGGATTTACGCCGATAGGGAGTGAATACAACTCTCTAAGTCTTTCAGTGTACTTGCAAACGTTTTATAATCTAAATAGATGATATGTTTACATCAATAATCTTTAAGATGAAAATAACTCAGCAATGAAAATGTTTGTGGATTATACACGCACCAAAAACAATTTTGAATTATTTCAAGCACAAATCATACAAAATTTGTTATATATTCACAAACAGTTTTTCTAGTTCTCAATTAATCCTATTTTTAATAGTTATTTTTTTTAGCTTTTACAGTTAAAGTTTAAACTAAAACCCGATCAACTCTGGATATAAAAGCTATTCATTACGTTTCAAACTTACAAGGAGAGTGCATTGCATTTGGGTCTTGGATTTTCTTCTAGCTTTGGGATTTTTTTTCTTACATAAAATCATGAAAAAAGCCGCGTCCATTCGGTCCAACGCTCGATTTTTTCCGAGTTATGAGCAGTTTTGTCTGTTTTGTTGAAAAATACTGATTGCATATTAAAGTTGAGATTAAAACCATTTGATTAAAAAAAACGTGTCCAAAAAGCTCAAGTTGTTAAAAAGTTATGGGCGAATAAAAATAGCGCAAATATTTAGCTCAAAAAATGCATAGAAAATAAATGCAATATTTTAGTCAGAAATTCATATCAATTTTCATCCTTTCATAAGTTTTTAAGAACTTGAGCTTTTTAGACACTTTTTTTTTAATCGAGAGGTTTTAATCTCAACTTTAATATGCAATCAGTAAAAATCTTCTAGAATAAGTAGTTCGGAAACTGTAAAATTATAAAGCAGATGCAATTTTTTCAACGAAACAGACAAAACTGCTCATAACTCGGAAAAAATCAAGCGATGGACCGAATAGACGCGGCTTTTTTCATGATTTTATGTAAGAAAAAAGATCCCAAGGCTAGAAGAAAATCCAAGACCCAAATGCAATGCACTCTCCTTGTTAGTCAACGTACATACTTAAGAGTGTATCGAGCGCATAGTAGACTGGTTCCCAATTTCATTTCTGCTGAGTGAAATATCATCATAATTTGAGTCTAATCTTTTTTCAAGGATATTAAAATTATTTCAGTAGCAATAAAATTGAATTTACATACAACATTCAAGCGAATTTCATATGCAAAAGTTTTTCGTGTATCTGAAGAAAACTTTTGAATAATTAAGATAATTAAGTATTTTAAATATAAGTAATTAAAAAAATTGAAAATTTTGGATATTTTTTTAAAGTTATAAAAGCAAGATGGGGGTTGGCGCGCTTGCACGCAGAGGGCTTGCCCCCTAGTATATATATATATATATATATATATATATATATATATATATATATATATATATATATATATATATATATATATATATATATATATATATATATATAATCTGCAGGAGTGCCACCTGATTTGTTTTTTAAAAAGTCCGCTGCTCTTAATCAGTCCCACTTTATATTGTTTATATATATATATATATACATATTGCATATTTTGTTTGAATTCAAAGTGAATGATCAAGTAAAATTAAAACAATATGCAAAGAAATTAAGGGAAGAAGTTGCTAGTATTTTATCTCAGGGGACGATAGTTGTTCTGCTAAAATGACTGTTTTACATTTATATAGACCAAAGGAAACTGATCATCCCATTGTACAAGTATGTATATTTCTAAAATTAACATTATAATTAAAAACTAACGTAATATTATTGATTGATCAACAAACTAAATAACCACAGATTTGAAAATAATTTTTTTATTTTATTGACTATTATGCAGATGTTTTTATTATGACACAAAGGCATAAAGCACACCGACAAATTATTGATGTGATATTATATTAAAAGTCAATTCCTAAACATGTGTTTATATTGTCTAGTAAAAAAATTATTTTAGAATTCATTTATAAAATTTGACTTTTAGATAAACGTATATGCGAAGGTAAAAAATCAAGAAGAAATTAACGAAAGGAGGAAATATGCAAGCTTCTTCATAGCTTGGCATTCAAAACTAGTTGTAGGCCTTGGAGACAATGCAATTCATTTACCATTGATTTTATATTGAGGAGCACAAAGTACAATGAAAGCAGTTCACGCAACTCTCAGTCATATGTTTGATTGTATGGTTGTTTCACTACATATTAATTCAAAAAATTTTAAATGTCTTCTTCCTATTTTCTTAGTTTAGGAGGTCAAAATTAAACAAAAAATATGCAAGAGATGAAGATTGAATACACTATACCGTTCTTATGAACATCTTATACACTGAGAAAAAAAAATCATTGAATCAATGAAATGATATAATTAAAAAAAAATTTAATTGATTCAAATAATTATTTAATCGATCTGATAAAGAAATTAATTAATACAACAAAATATTTAATTGGAACATAAATAATACAATATTTGATTGTTAAGAATAATAATTAATTCAATTAATCACTGATTCCATAAACGCAATATAATTAAATAATCAAAGTAATAAAATAATTTTATAGAACAAAATAAATCAAATATTTAAATCAATTAAAAATTTAATTGATTCAAATGCATTCAATTAATTATAATATCGCAATGAAATTATTTAATTAAAAGACAATGAGATATTTCATAGAATCAATCATATATTTCATAAAGAGAAAAAACTCATTCATCAAAGCAACTAAATATTAAATTAAAATGATTAGGTATTTCATTAATCAGTGACATAATTTAATATAAGTCATACAATATTTAATTGAAACAATAAAATATCTTTTTGTTACTATTCAAAATTTATTGAAAGAATAAAACAATAATCTTGACATTATTAATTATTTCATTAATGTAATTAAATATATTATTGAACAGTAAAGTAATTTAATAGAGGTGATATAATAATTAATTGAATCAATGTAATATATTCTTCTTTTAATCAAAACTTGATATAAATAATAGAATAAATATATTCGGTTTAATAAATATTTCATTGAGATAATGAAATATATTATTAAACATCAAAGTAATTTAGTAGACGTATTATAATATTTAATTGAATTAATGAAATATATTCTTATGTCAATCAAAACTTGATAGAAATAATATATTCGGTTTAATAAATATTTCATTGAAATAATCAAATATATTATTGAATATTAAAGTAATTTTATGAAAGTGTTAATATAATATTTAATTAAATCAGTGAAATATATTCTTGTTTCAATAACAACTTGATAGAAATAATAGAATAAATATATTCAGTTTAATAAAATTTCATTGAGATAATGAAATATATTATTAAACATCAAAGTAATTTCGTAGACGTATTATAATATTTAATTGAATTAATGAAATATATTCTTATGTCAATCAAAACTTGATAGAAATAATATATTCGGTTTAATAAATATTTCATTGAAATAATCAAATATATTATTGAATATTAAAGTAATTTTATGAAAGTGTTAATATAATATTTAATTAAATCAGTGAAATATATTCTTGTTTCAATAACAACTTGATAGAAATAATAGAACAAATGTATTTAGTTTAATAAATATTTCATTAAGATAATCAAATATATTATTAAACATTAAGAAGGGGCCGAACTATCTGTCTTTGGCTAATAGCGTTTTTCATCATTTATGTAAACACTATCCGGTATAACAAGAAAAAAATAGCAGCCCCCGCTAGATATTAGTATAATTAGTAAATTTTGTAATAACAACCAAATTTTTTACCGCATAGTTTTTGACTAATTAGAGATCTACTAGCAATCTAGAATATAACCTATCTTTTTTTGGTAGGTCTCTAATTATTCAAAAACTACGCAGTGGAAAAATTCGGTTGTTATTACAAAATTTACTTATTATACTAATATCTAGCGGGGGCTGCTATTTTTTTCTTGTTATACCGGATAGTGTTTACATAAATGATGAAAAACGCTATTAGACAAAGACAGATAGTTCGGCCCCTTCTTAAAGTAATTTAATGAAAGTGGTAATATGGCTGATTCCATTCAGATTCATGCAGGCCGTCACTGATCAAATTTTTTTTTTCTTCTAAGTAATAAAAATACCTTGTATTATGTATATAAAGATAAAATTTACCTCGTAGAACGCTCAAAAAAAATTTTTTTTTTTACTACAGCAATTCTAGTGTTGGATGTAAAAACGAAAATTCAAAAATTGAAAATGAACCTCTACTTTTAAATAACTATAGCTCCGTCAATTCTTAACCTTTTTGGGCGTTCTTTTAACGAAAGTGTGCGGAATTTTGTCTAGTGTAAAATGCAATCTCGATTTTGTAATACAATTTGATCTCACTGAGTTATTTACGAAAAACCGAAAAAAAGCGATTTTTTTCAAACACGATTTTCTCAAAAACTATATTTTTTTTTTTTAAATTTTTATATGATTTTAAACATAAAAAATACTAACTTTTAGGGTAGGTGAGAATATGCGATTTTGACTTATTTTTTTAAACAGATTTTTAAACGTTTTTTTTATATTTCCGATTTTAAAACATTGATACCATGGCGCATTGTACTATTTTTCCAACTTTAAGTGTTCTTACAACTATTATCATTTTTTTATTTATTAATATATCAAAAATACCAACAATAATCTTTAAAATAAACCCCGGATCGAATATTTTGATCAATTAGAACCAAAGTTATGACGATTTAAAGTTTAAAAAAAAATGCTGAAACTTCAAATAAATATGATATTTACATTGAGGAAACGCAATTTTCGTTAAAGATTAAAATCTAAAGATATAAATTTTTTAATTTAAAAAAAAAGTTATTTTGATGAAAGTATACATAACCATTTATCCTCTTTTTATAGTATATTATTATAATAAAAATTTTTTTTGTCAAAGAAGATAATTTTTTTATCAGTTTGAATTTCGCACCTAGAATTTAAATTTATTTTGTAGGGAGTTGACGCATGTCACTACTAGGTGGCGATGATTCGTTCTTTGCATTCTCATCAACGACTTGACGCGTTTAAAAATATAAGAAAAGGAAGGTAGAAAATAAAGTTGTTTAAGAAAAATTATTTTTTTTGATCTGTCATTGAACAGAATATCAATAATGGCATCACTGATTTTTAAAATAAAGTGCAAGGATTTAAAAGAAAGGCACAAAAAAGTGGTTTATGATTGCTCCAAAAGTCCGCTTAGAAAATTAGGTGATCTAATGGAGTCTTTGAAGCGCTTGTATCCAAATACTTCTTTCTCTAGAGAAGATAAAGTATGCCCTTCGTGTTACAAAATATTATTAGATGAAGTGAAAAATGCGCCTATTTTATCGACTTTAAGCAGTCAACAATCTTCGGAAGATTTTATTCATAGTGAGGCTGTGGTAGAACAGCTCAACGAGACTTTAAGTAATTCGAAATTAAACATTTCACCAATTAAAATGCCTCAAAGTATCAATATCAAGATGCGAGAATCTTATGCTTTCCGAAAAAGAAAACAAATAAACGATGCATTTGATTCACAAATAGCAAGTAAAATGATGAAAGTCTACGATATAACGGATTTGCCCGCATTGAATGAAAATAATGAATGTAAAACAAATGATAAATGGCTTGAGAATATTAAAATTGCATTCAATAATTGTTCAAATTTTCTTGAGAAAGTGCGATTGTTAAGTATTATACCAAGTGATATTTCCAAAGATTATTTATTATCAGTTTTACCAAATGTATCTAATTATATGATTGATCAAGCACGATCATTAGTAAATAATAAAAAAATTTACAAGCAGTCTGAGAACTATTGTGGCCATTCTTTGGATAGTGAAATTGTAATGAAAGTAAAGGATTATTATCTGAACGATGATTTTAATTGTTCTCGTCAAAGTGCGAATAAAAACGACACAGTATCTATCAAAGAAAATGGTATAAAAACTAAAAAAGTCAAACGCTTTCTTACGCGAAGTATATAAGAAATATATCAATTATTTAAAGACGAAAATCCTGAAATGAAAACAAAAATTGGTAAATCAACATTCTACGCTTTAAGACCGAAGTGGGTTATACCACATCCACCCACCGATTCGTGTCTTTGCGTTTACTGCGAGAATCTTAAACTTATGTTAGATGCTTTGAATAATTATAAAAAAGAGAATAAACAAGACATTGCAGATTTGGAATTGAAAATATGTTCTTCACTTTTTTGTTCAAAAGATGATATGAAATGTGTACTAAGAGAATGTAAAGAATGTCCCATTGAAGATTCTATTGATTTACAAGTAATTTCTTTGACAGAAGAAGATTTATATGAAGAAATAATTTATGGTGTTTGGGAAAAATCAAATTTACTGAATAAAACTAGCACAATTGAAAATTTCTTAATAGAGTTAAGAGAGCGCGCTCTCACCGTAAGAGCTCATAAATTGGTCAAAGAAATTCAACGTATAGCAATTAAAGAGGTTAAACTTTTAACGAAAAATAATGACTTCCAATCAGTTATTCATGTCGATTTTGCAGAAAATTGGACAGTTCTGCTTCAAAATGAAATTCAAAGCTATCATTGGAGTAAAAACCAAATATCAATATTTACGTCGGTATGCTATTTTGGAAATGATAAAACAGTCAGTTATGTCACCGTCTCTGACGATATTAAACATGATTCGTCTCATGCCCTAATGGCTATAAATTTAACTATCGATAACTTAAAACAAAAACATATTGCGTAAGATCTTGATGAAATCATAACCATTTCCGATGGAGCTGCCAGTCATTTTAAAAATAGATATCAATTCTATGAGCTTCAAAACTCAAAAGTAAACAGAAAATGGCTTTTTTCTGCAACAGGTCATGGTAAAGGCGCTTGTGACGGTATTGGTGGTTTAGTTAAACATTATGCTACCACGCATAATCTGTCCAAGAAGAGTGCAGATTTTATTAGAAACGCTGAAAATTTCGCCACTCACGTATCAAAATATACTCCGTCGATTAACATTCTTGTTATCCGCAAGGATGAGTTAGAAGTTTTTCGACTGATAAAAAAAATGGAATGGTTAGGAAATGCAAAAGAAATTATAGGTATTCAAAAGATTCACTGTTGGAAAAGTGAACGAAACCAAATCTACACTGCTAAAACTTCGAGACATGAATGGCAAGAAGTAAATTGAAAGGTTTTATTCAAATTCGGATTTTTTTATTCACATTAGTTCTCAATTCATTAGTGTTCTTTCTCAATTGTATCGCATATTATTTGTTCATTGAAAATGACCAAATAATATATTTTAGTACTTAAAAAACTCACCTTTTCGAAATTCAAATTTAAAATTCAAAATTCAAAATTCAAAATTCAAATTCAAAATTCAAAATTCAAAATAAATATATTTATTTAAAGTTTCAGCATTTTTTTTTTAAACTTTAAATCGTCATAACTTTGGTTCTAATTGATCAAAATATTCGATCCGGGGTTTATTTTAAAGAATATTGTTGATATTTTTGATATATTAATAAATAAAAAAATGATGATAGTTGTAAGAACACGTAAAGTTGGAGAAATAGTACAATGCACCATGGTATCAATGTTTTAAAATCGAAAATATAAAAAAAAAATTTAAAAATCTGTTAAAAAAAAATAAGGCAAAATCGCATATCCTCACCTACCCTAAAAGTTAGTATTTTTTAGGTTTAAAATCATATAAAAATTTAAAAAAAAAAAATATAATTTTTGAGAAAATCGTGTTTGAAAAAAATCGCTTTTTTTCGGTTTTTCGTAAATAACTCAGTGAGATCAAATTGTATTACAAAATCGAGATTGCATTTTAAACTAGACAAAATTCCGCACACTTTCGTTAAAAGAACGCCCAAAAAGGTTAAGAATTGACGGAGCTATAGTCATTTAAAAGTAGAGGTTCATTTTTAATTTTTGAATTTTCGTTTTTACATCCAACACTAGAATTGCTGTAGTAAAGAAAAAAATTTTTTTGAGGGTTCTACGAGGTAAATTTTATCTTTATATACATAATACAAGGTATCTTTATCACCTAGAAGAAAAAAAAAAATTCGATCAGTGACGGCCTGCATGAATCTGAATGGAATCAGCCATATAATATTTAATTAAATCAGTGAAATATATTCTTGTTTCAATAACAATTTCATAAAAATGATAGAATAAATATATTTGGTTTAATAAATATTTCATTAAGATAATCAAATATATTATTAAAGATTAAAGTAATTTAATAGAAGTGTTAGTACAATATTTAACTAAATCAGTGAAATATATTCTTGATTCAATAACAATTTGATAAAAATAATAAAATAAATATATTTGGTTTAATAAATATTTCATTAAGATAATCAAATATATTATTAAAGATTAAAGTAATTTAATAGAAGTGTTAATACAATATTTAATTAAATCAGTGAAATATATATTTGTTTCAATAATAACTTGATAGAAATAATAAAATAAATATATTTGCGTTGCAGTGATTTAATTTAACGAATATGATATTTTCTGGATTCAATGAAACGCTTTTTTATATCCCTCAAAAAATAATTGGAATAATAAAATTTGAAATCAGACCTTTAAAATATTTTGAATTCCCGCGCCATCTAATTCATATTTTATTCAAGAGGTGGCTACTACCTCAGTGGCGTTATTTGCAAGTGCAAAGACTTCAAATCATTTTGTATATAAGGCCGACGAAGAGATTACTTATCAATTGTAATTTATGCGAGCGAGTAGGGAAGCGGATACATGCGTATTATGTAGCGATGTTAGATATAGAAAAATTAGTCGTATATCAAAACATCTTTCACTATAATTATATCGTAGGAACAAAAATTGTTGTATAAGTGCCAAAAAATATCTATAAGAATAAAAAAACGTAAATGGTAAGTAAGAGTATCAGTCATATTAAAATGAATCAATTAAAGAAAAATAGAAATAAACTTTTGGTTTTGAATTATTATCAACTAAATATTTCATTGGGATAATTTAATATTTCATTAATATAAAAAATTATTATATTAATATAATGAAATGTTTAATAAATAAATCTAATAAAGTAATTACAACAAATATAATTTTGTTTGTCTAATTAAATATTTAATTGATCTAATTAAATATTCCATTGATATAATTAAATAAATATTATAATCTGAACATTTAATAAAATATTTAATTAAAATTAATAAATCTTTTATCAAGCCAGTTGCTCATTTTATTAATAACATCTAACATTTTGTTCAGCTAACGAAATATTTAATTAATTCGATTAATTATTTTATTTATACCATTAATCCCTTCAATAATTAATAAAACATTTCATTGAAATAATCTAATATTTAATTATGGTCATAAAATATGAAATTAATATTATTTAACATTTTATGAAATTAATAAAATATTCTATTAATTTAATTACTTATTTTATTAATTCTATCTGATTATTTTAATGTTCAATGAAATGTTTCATTGAATCAATCAAATTTTTAATAATAACAATAAAATATTTTATTACAATGAATAAAAATGTAATTGAATGAACAAATTATCGCATTGATTCAATGAAAAATTCTTTTGATTCAATATTTTGATTTCAGATTTCAATTGAATATTTAATTAATTTAATAACTTTTTTGATTACTTCAATACAAAGTCCTAACTTAATCTACTCAAATATTACATAAAGTCAATTACATTTTTAATTAATATTCATAAAATATTTAATTGCGATATTATGATTAAATTATTTAATTGTTTTAATTAAATTTCCATTGATTCAATAAAATATTTTTCTCAGTGTACTATTAATAACAAATTCCTTGCTAACAATTTAATCAATATGTGGAAATGGTTAGTTTCAGATTTTCCAGATAAGATATTCAATTGGTTAATTCATTTTGCATATCTTAAAAACTAACAGTTATTCTATATTGTTTTTTTTTACTGTGTACATTTTTTTTCAAATAGTATTTTTAAAGAAAAGGAGACAAACGAAGTAGAAGAGATTAAAAAAATTTCAACAATTCATACTTGAATACTAAATCTTATTAATTTAGATTAAGGACTTTGTATGTTGAATAGCCTTCAGCTTCCTTCTATAGCAATATCAGAAAGCAAAGTAAAATGATATCATTATTTTTTTTATTAATAGATTGTTTTAAAAAATTAAAATTATTCAAAATTAAATAAAGTTAGTATAATAAAATTTAGAGTAAAAAAATATCATAGATATTATTTAGTATGATGTATCGGTCAAAAAAGGGGTTCGTGCGCGAAGCCCTCCTAGTTTAATATCGGTATCACCGTAGGAATACGTCTTTTGACGACATAATCCAGAAAAGGAAACGTCATTTGTTCATAACAAATTTTTAGAAAATGAGGTCTTATTTTGTTACAATGTGAAACACGTTCAAGACATCTTTAAAGACGTCATTAAGAGACGTTATTTAAAGACGTCTTTAATAGATGTCATTCAAAAATGTTTTAATTTACGTCATTATTTTCAACAGGGTACTTTTCGGCATGACTACCATTTTTTTTTAACAAAGACAACGTCTTTTTCTCAACTCTGACGTCATTCTGAAGACATACCAATAACGTCATGGTACAGAAAAATAATCAAACCCCAACGCTGATTCGACTGTAAGTCACTAGGTTGCGTTTTTTCAAGATTTGCGATCCCTCATACAAATGTCAGAGTCGCAGGTATATAAGGCCGGAACGCACTCAGTTTAAATGCAAATGCTCTTCATTTTTCGAAGAGTTGAAACTACGAGGTTCACCTCGTTTTTGTTTTTTTCTTTAAATGGGAAATAAATATTAAATAAAGACATTTTTCAATGACATAATTCATGAAAAATGACGTTATTTTTTCCTAAATTTGGAGAATATGACGCCGAAAAAGACCTTTTTTAATATCAGTATCACCGTAGAAATACGTCTTTTGATGACATTATTTAGGAAAGAAGTCATCATTTGTTCATAACAAATTTTCGGAAAAGTACGTCTTATTTTGTTCCAATGTGAAACACGTTCAAGACATCTTTAAAAACGTCATTTAAAGACGTCTTTACTAGATGTCATTCAAAAACGTTTTAATTGACGTCATTATTTTTAACAGGGTACTTTTGGGCATGACTACCATTTTTTTAACGAAGACAACGTCTCTTTCTCAACTCTGACGTCATTTAATAACGTCATTAGATGACGTCATCTTTCGTCCGAAATTATGACATACCAATAACGTCATAAAATGACGTTATTTTATGACGTTATAAAAACACGTCATTATTTTCAATTGGGATGAACACAAACGAAATTTAAATTTAAACAGAACCTCAAATTATTACATGCAAAAAAAGAAATACAAAAAGAAAAACAAATCATGTTGTAAATAACTTATTAAATTGTATAAAAGTGTAATTTGTAAAAAAAACTCTTTCATTCTGATTATCAAAATTTTTTAATCAGCAAAATTTATATATTGTAATTAACACAGCGAAGTTACTGCGATCAACGCGGAAACACTCACTGTGTCGATATATTGACACTCAATATTTTCTACGGAGAAAGCAGTAACTCTACTCTCAGAGATTAATGAATATTCTCTGAAGATGTCTCGTTCGTGTTTTGAAGCATAGACTGACTGTATTCTAAAAATGACACATATTGTACCGTAGAGTACAGTCACAGTTCGTTTTCCTTTTCAGTGTAGATAAAATTACATAAGATTAAGCCCTTTTCATGCAAAATAGACAAATAAATTTTTAAAAATATACAATTTTCTATCTCATGATTTCAAGTTATGTTAATATAACAAATTATACGCATGATTGATTATTTATCATAAAATATTTAAATTCCTTGACTTCCGACACATCGATTAAAAAATAAAAGATCAAAATCGGACCATTAGAAGCCGAGATGATCGCATTTTTAGAGCGTGCTGTAGTTTTTAAGTCTTGATTTCACTTTTTAATCAACTTGCTATATCACGTGACCCTTTGCGTTTCCAACGACTTTTCAAGTAATCAGAATAATTTTAATTGATGTTTTTTATGTGTTTCCGAAGAGCGCATATTTTGAAAACTTTTGCCTAAAAAGTGTTTGGACAAATAAAGCTAATGACGCTTTAATTGACTTTTTATTGTTTATTGTTTAATAATAAACACAAGTTAACTTTAGAGAGTCATAGCTCAAAAATTATTGAGCGCAATTTGACTTTTTTTTTGGAAAAGTTTTTGGGTTTCATTTAATTTGAAATTGAAATAATATTCAATTTGTTTATAAGCATAAATTTAGCTATATATTTTTTTAAATTATCAAGACTCTCCTAATAAACCGTTTTTAATTTTTCAAAATGCATTTAAAAGCTTTAGTAGTCTACTATGTGGGAAGAAATCAGCACCCATCTAAAAGCATTATTTTATTTGCAATAATGTTTTGAAATTTTTGTATTTTGTACGGGGCGCTTGGTTGCTAAATTATTGTGAAGCAACTAGCAGACCGATTCTAATGAAATTTGCTGGGCTATTTTATCATATCAAAAAGTTTTCTGTGACCCAATATTAAAACCATATGATGAATTTAAATAACTAAAAAAATTATTTCACAAAACATTAATATTTGGGCAGTTCTTTTGCAATCGCAGCATCCAAAAGAATATCAAGATGTACGAGTTCTTCTTTACCACTCTGGAAAGTCGCAATACAAATATACTACTATTTCCTGTCTTGAATGATAATTAATGTCTAGGATAAAATTTCTTAAACAGTCGTACAACAGAGTCGGAATCATTTTTAATAGAATTTATAGCCAAGTCTTTGAGTCTTGCTATTTGAAGCCTTACACATCCACCAAGTACTTTATTCTGAATGAACCTTTTACTGAAAGGTCAGCTTTTTATAATGATTCCTTCCACCATTTGGATCTCTTATCGCTCATACAAGTTTTTAAACATTATCACTGATGGCGCTGACTATCCGATGGGGCAAGATCAAGTACATGTTTCAGATAGAAAATATTTTCCCTGTTTCAATTCTGGAGGGACGTTCAGAAAGCAAAGAAAACTTTTAATTTAGTATAGATGATGATTTTAATCTTCAAAAGCTCTGCAACTGGTAACCTTAAAACAAATTTTATATCATTCCAAGTTAACTTAATATATATATATATATATATAACCAGCTTTTCGAAGTTCGCTTATTATAAAGTCTATCTCCTTGGTAGTATACAGATTTGTATCAGTTAGATTTAAGAATACGAAGATGATCAACTAATACATTCTCAAATTCCATAATCTTCCAACAGGAGATCACTTATGTATTTAGATGAAGATGTGTTACTAATGGAATGATCTGATGAAGTATCATTGAAAGAATCTATGAAACTTAATTTTGCTTTTTTAAATTTATATACCGGTAAATTTTTAATGTTAGATTTTGGTTTACAGTTTTTAAAATGAGCTTTTCGAGTTCAAAGAAAGTATTATTAGAAAAATCTGATGATGTGTCACTATTAATATCGTTAAAATTGACTTTCGCCTTTTTACACCTTAATACTAAATCGTTATTACGAAATTTTCTTTTACAACTTTTAAATTTGTTTCTACTCTTTTGATAATTTTCTATTTCATCATCAGAGCTAGAATAACTATCTTCAAGTTCTTTTGATTCTGGATACCTTTCGTGATCAATGGAATTAATATTATCTCTTCTTGAGAGTTTATCATCTGTATGATGTGTGTTGGGAGCATCATCAAACCCACGTTTTTCATTAAAAATCATATTCCTTGTTACATTTTCTTTCTGCACAAGAGTTATTGTATGGTTATTTGTGTAAAATTTACAAGTTCCATATCCTTCGTTATCCCGGTCAAAAAAAAACATCTATAAATATAGCTAAAAATACAGGTAAAGAAAATACAGCTATATCGATGTTTATTATAGCTATATTTATGTGTTCTTTTAACTTTATGTCTATGAGGAATATAGCTAGATTTTTAGCTATATTTCTAGCTATAATGGGCTAAAATAGGGATTGTACCTATAAAGATAGGTAAAAATATAGCTAAAAATTTAGCTATTTTTCTCATAGATATACAGCTGAAAAAACACGTGAATATAGCTATAATACACAATGTAGCTGTATTTTTACCTATATTTTTAGCAATATTCATAGATGTTTTTTTGCAGGGACAGCACGACTTGATCATTGTTTTAAACAATGAAATTGACACTTTCAATAAATATTACCATTACCCATAGCTTTATCCTTATTAAAAGGAATACCATTCAAACAAAGTTTATTTTTTCCTTTAGAACTTTTTATAAGTTGAAGAGATGTATTAAGCGTAGGCTTATCAGCAATATTTGAAGTGATCTTAATTTCCGAATCACTTGTAAACGATATTTTTTTATTTTGTTGAGACTCAATTATTTGGCCCGAATTAATATTTAATTGATTTGGGAGTTTAGATTTAATCGCCTCTCTTTATTTTTTAATTTCAAGAAAGTTAACCATGTTGATAGCTCAAGTGTACAATGCGTACTGACTCTCAAATCTAGAATCTGCTGTATTAATAGTAAATTAATCTGCTATGTAACAAGTTTAATAAGATAATAAAATGATTTTAAGATAACAATATCACGCAGCTTCAAAATTAGCAAATTCGATCAAATTCAATAAAAATTCGATCAAATTCGATAAAAATTCGATGAAATTCGATGAAAAATTCGATCAAGTTCAATAAACATTTAATCAAATTCAGTATAAATTCGATCGAGTACAATAAGCATTCAATCAAATTTGATATAAATTTGATCACATCGATGAAGATTCGATTAAGTTCAATAAATTTTATCGATAAAGATAATAGACTTAGTTGATGAAATTGGATGATACTACATTGTTTGCGAGTTACACTCCATATGTGTATTGAATTAATCATCAATACAAATAAAAATAGATATGAATTAGGTTTTCGCATATGTATATAGAGCCGCGGTGGCTCAGGGGCTAGAGCATCTGACTCTCACGCAGAGGGCCGGGGTTCAAATCCCGGTGAGGTCGGGATTTTTTCTCAATTTTTTAATTTAAATATTGAAAGTGGAGGATGTCCCAAGCTCACTGACACCGCGGTGGACCACCCCCGAGGGATTTTTTTCGGTTTTAAAGAAAACCGACGAAAGTCACTCGAGGACCGGTAAGGCAGAACGCGACTGTTCCACTATTATAGTTGAGCCGGACCGTTCTGCCGGGTAGGTGTTGAGCTCCCGATGCGCTAAAAAGGATGGGTTAACACCTACTGAAGTTAGGGAAAATTGAGCTGTGGTTTCGAACGCGAAAACACCGGAACACAAAATTGGTTGAGGTGTCACTTACTAGGCCAAATAGGCTGTAGGTGGTTAAACCCCAGATATATATGGGACATTTCACGCCAACTGATACAGCAAAAAAATAAAAATCGTTGAAACTCAAAGAATTTATTCTTTTTGTTACCCCAAATATGTAAAAAAATTTTCAAGGATCTAGATTGAAAGGATCAAGAGTTACAGGACCTGGAAATTTGAAAATTTTTCAAAATTTTTGGAAAAGTCCCAACTTTATCATTCAGTAACACTTCTTGTTGTAAATGAAGAAGAGAGTTAGCAGGATATTTTATAGACCTGAATCTCGCAGTTTTCTGATTGGTCTTATATGTAAAACATGGTTATTGAAATTATTTAATGTTTGCCACTGCCAAAATTGGCTTTCGAAGGCTTATTTTTTTCTATTTTTTATTAACTTTAAAACAAATTTTGGTTCGTGTAAGTAAAAGTCACCAATAACGAGTTATCACAGTTTTAAATATACATTTTCATGTAAAATTTATTTTTCTTATTGAAAATAGCCTGTCACATACTAAACATGATCATCTGGTTTTAATACTCAAAAACTATTAAAATAAGTTTAAAAATCATTTAGTTAAATGTCATTTATCAATTATAAGCCTAATTATTAATTAAACAACACTCGTTATTATTATAATTACAATTAATTTCAAAGGAAAATAAGAATTATCCCAAAATTAAATAATTATTTTTCAATAAGAATTTACTTATTTCAAAGAATTGATTCATCAATAAAAAAAAATAATTTAATAATCACTATTTTCCTTGCCTTAACTTTCTATAAAAAGTATCAGTAAAATGGAAAATGATGATATCATTTTAGAACATCCGCTTAAAAGAAATGATAGAGGCTTTTATTACAATGCATTACATTAAATGAGCTGTTATAATTAGAATACTGATTTTTAGATTAGCATTATTAATTTCATTAATACAAGATACATCTTGAGTAATGTTCATAGGTGCTACACGAACAAAATGAAAAGTTTTCAAGGTTATTCAAGTAACAGGTCCTCTAATACTTTGTGCAGCTAAAGCACCAACTGCAGTGACTGGTTCAATTTTTGCTTTTATATATTTTTTCTTGCTTGTATGAATAAATTCAAGAAGTTGTGACACAGTTAAACGTATAATGTACCTGTAAACTGGGACATCTGGTTTAATATGTTGTCTAATCCTATCAATTATAATTGCAACTGTTTTCAAAAATTGAGCTGATTCTTGCTTAAATTCTTAATTTTCACAGAATTTTCAATTTTGTACGTTGATGTAGATTTAATATATGATCATATCTCCACAACTTTTAATCTTTTGGTGATATGTCATTTTACAGCTGTCACTGGGTAGCGAATGATGCACACTATTCAAACTAGGTTCACACCTTTTGTACAATCTTGTTCCTCTATTTTTTATGTATATAGTGAATGTGCCACCTATGCTCCAGTAGATATTTCTATAAAACGTAAATTTTTACATGGATAAAAGTTCGGAAATTTTATCCATGTGAAAATTTTCGTTTTATAGAAATATCTACTGGAGCATTGGTGGCACATTCACCATATACATAAAAAATAGAGAAACAAGATTGTACAAAAGATGTAAACCTAGTTTGAATAGTGTGCATTATTCGCTACCCAGTAACAGCAGTAAAATGACTTTTCAAAAACATTATAAAAAAATTAAAAGTTGTGGAGATATGCTCATATCATCAAGAACTCTTTTATAATCAATAAGACAGTCTTTGCCTTCCATATACGTTGGATCCATAGAATCTACACGATAAAGAATTTAAACAATATCAACATAAGAATTTTCAACTGTCATATCATAATGTAAACTAAGATCTTCTAAACTCTTACCATTCTTCTTTGCGTGTATCCAGTTCCAGCAATTTTAACAGCTGTATCTACAGCTGTTCATGGATCAAAATCCATTTTTTTTTCCATCCAATGAATATAATTTGAACTATATTTCTATTATTTGTTCTTCATAATATTCTAAAAAAAAAACAATTTATAAAACTAAGAGAATTTTTTGGTAATTAACTTCTTATTTACTTTTCATATGTAACGGTCTTAAGGGCATACTAAAACTTCTCCTTTTAACAATATTTCCAATCCAAGTCTATCAATGAATGGTGCGTTTAATCTAGTTTTTCGCTGCAGTAAAAAAATTTATGAGATTAAACTTTTGTGCGGATAACTCAAAAGATCCATTAAAATACTATGCATAAAAAGTTATAAACTAACATTCAATATATAGTATTTTGAGTCAAAGAATACGTCTATCTGTTAAATGAAAATAAAAATATATATTTGAATAAATAAATAAAGATGGGTAGTCAGAAAGCTTTTGTTTATAATCATCCCCAAAAAATTCATTTAGTGTGTGTTCCAAAATTCTATCATCATTTTCTATTGAACAGATACTTTTTCTAGAAAGTTAAGGCAAGGAAAATAGTAATTATTTAATTATTCTTTTTCATTTATGAATCAATTCTTTGAAATAAGTAAATTCTTATTGAAAAATAATTATTTGATTTTGGAACAATTCAGAGTCTAATTTTCCTTTGAAATTAATTGTAATTATAATAATAACGAGTGTTGTTTAATTAATAATTAGGCTTATAATTGATAAATGACATTTAACTAAATGATTTTTAAACTTATTTTAATAGTTTTTGAGTATTAAAACCAGATGATCATGTTTAGTATGTGACAGGCTATTTTCAATAAAAAAAATAAATTTTACATGAAAATGTATATTTAAAACTGTGATAACTCGTTATTAGTGACTTTTGCTCACACGAACCAAAATTTATTTCGAAGTTAATAAAAAATAGAAAAAAATAAGCCTTCGAAAGCCAATTTTGGCAGTGGCAAACATTAAATAATTTCAATAACCATGTTTTACATATAAGAGCCAATCAGAAATCTGCGAAATTCGGATCTGTAAAAAATCCTGCTAACTTTCTTCTTTATTTACAACAAGAAGTGTTATTATGCATTTTTCTCTAAAACATCAGGATTTTCAGAAAAAAAATGATAAAGTTGGGACTTTTCCAAAAATTTTGAAAAATTTTCAAATTTCCAGGTCCTGTAACTCTTGATCCTTTCAATCTAGATCCTTGAAAATTTTTTTACATATTTTAGGTAACAAAAAGAATAAATTCTTAGAGTTTCAAAGATTTTTATTTTTTTGCTTTATCAGTTGGCGTGAAATGTCCCATATATATATATATATATATATTATACATATAAATGTATCGATTGGGTATTATGCACACAAAATTTCGTATCAATAAGGACTTACGTAGACATTGGCGTACTTATGCTGACGTCCGCATAATGTCATTCGTTTTTCATTTATTTATTGATACTTGTGCTGACAATTCCATACAGTAGATTTTTTCTTAAGTTGAGTTACGAAAAAATTCTACAAAACAAAAACTCGCCCACCAATCAAATTTCTAGAACGAATGTGCCCACCAATCATGTTTTTAACAAATTCGTATTTAACATATGCGTAAGTAACAAAGGAAGGGATAACATAGGAGACTGCCACACACCCGCAACGTGTGCTGGATACTAAACAAAGGCTGTACTGTATGAGTCAGCATAATGCTGCGTACATACGATTATATATATATATATATATATATATATATATATATATATATATATACTGGGGGGGAGGGTTCCCCCTCATACTGCTCCGCTCGCCAACCCCCCGAATACACACATTTCAAAGTAAATAGGAGAGTAGAACATAATGAAGCTAAATTTTATATTTGCGAACGTGGAAAAAGTTCAATAGAAAACATCGATACATAAAAATATAAGATATGAAGTTATAGAATTAGAATTAATAAAAAAAAAGATGGTTTAACGCGACATTCAAAAGTTCACAATGAATCAAACTTATATATTTTTAAAATAAATTAAAAATAGAATAGTAAATAACATTCAAATTTCAAGTTATGATAGTATATAATAATATTTAATAATAATTATGAGCGAATAATAAAAAATAGAATGATAGAATAATAGAAAATTATGATTATAAATAAATATTTTTATCTTTTTATGTTCTAAATTTTATACATATTGTAAAGATACTAAGAAAACGCTCCCTCTCTGCATTTTTTATTTTTGGGCTTGAGACCAACATATATAAATATATGGCTGCATTAAGAATGTTTTTTTTTATTGTCGTTAAAGAAGTGTACACTTTTTTTTCATTGTCGCTAAAAAAGCTTAAAAATTTATTCATTATTGTCGCTGAAGCATACAGATCTATTGTTTGATGTCGCTAAAAAAATCTCATATAAACATACAAATTTATTGTTTGTTATCGTTAAAAGGAGCTCACAGATTAATTTGTTATTATGACTAAATAATTTTATAGACTTATTTTTTATTGTCGCTAATAGAAGCTTACAAATTTAAATTTCATTGTAGTTATAAAAAGCTTACATATTTATTCTTTATTGTCGCTAAAGAAGCTTGTACAGTTGCTTGATATTTTAACTAAAAAAAAGTTTAAATAATTCTAAATATTTATTTAATATGTCGTTAAATTTCATTGTCGCTAAAAGAAGCTTAGAAATTTATGTTTTATTACAAGCATACATATTTATTTTTTATTGTTGTTAAAAAAAAACTTATACATTAATTTTTTTTGTAGTAAATCAATATTACTTTATATTTTGTATTTTAACTATCATCAATTTGTTTTTCTGTCACCTTGAAAAATAATCATTTTATATTGAGAATATTGTATTTATTAATGTAATGAAAAAAAATATTTAATTATTTAATTTACCTTATTTAAAATTATTTCATTTGCTAATATAAGTTACTCCATGTTTTCATCATTTAATACTTTAGTGAATTCCAATCTTCTTACTTTTAATATATATGTAATATCTATAAAATTTTTAAATATATATATATATATATATATATATATATATATATGGGACGTTTCATGTCAACTCACCTAACAAAAAAATAGAATTCGTCTAAAATCTTTGAAAATGTTCTATTTGATACCCAAAATATACAAAAAAAATTTTAGAGGTCCAGGTCAAAGGGGTCAGGATTTAAACGTGATGGAATTTTTTGAATTTTCCAAATTTTTTGCTAAATAAATATTTAAATGAATTTTTTCCTCAAAAACTCAATTTTTCGTTAAAACATAATAGAATACTTTTTCTTGGAAATCATGTGTAGAATATGAATATATTTTTACAAATTGTAATTTAAGACATTATGAACCATATATACTGAAAATTTAACAAAAAATAAATTTTAAAATTTTAAAATTTCATTTATAATTTGTGATGTTTAGCAAATAATGGTTTACAAAAATTTACATACATTTTACATACAATTTCCAATAAAAAACATTTTCATACATTTGTCTCAAAAATCAATACTTTTTCAGAAAAAAAATCACGAATCTCATCATTGATCCAAAATAACGATTTTTTCGGACATTTTTGCACAATTAAGTAACTTTGAGAAGGCTGCCCAACTGGAGGCTTCGTATATTTTTTCCTCATAAAAAAACAAAAAAAATAAGACTTTAAAAAGCCAATTTAACCTGCTCGATTTTTAGATATACTAATTAGTATGTTTAAATCGATCAAGTAAGCATAAAAATCAGTATATTATATTTTGCAAAAATTCAGGTGAATTCTACATCTAATTTCCAAGAAAAAGTATTCTATTAAGTTTTAACGAAAAATCGATAGTTTTTGAGGAAAAAATTCATTAAAATATTTATTTAGCAAAAAATTTGGAAAATTCGAAAAATTCCATCACGTTTAAGTCCTGACCCCTTTGACCTGGACCTCTAAAATTGTTTTTGTATATTTTGGGAATCAAATAGAACATTTTCACAGATTTTTGACGAATTCTATTTTTTTGTTAGGTGAGTTGACGCGAAACGTTCCATATATACATATATATATTTATATATACACGGTGGGCCATTTTAATCTTCGCACTCAATTTTCTCTGAACCTACTGTAGCTACAAAAAAATGGTCAAGAGCAAAATTGACCGTGACAGAAGGGGCCATTTAACTGCGCCCTTGGTTTTGACCTTGAGGTTCAATTTCAAGGTCATTTGAAGGTTAAGACCATTTTTTTTAAAAGAAATACCTATTTTTGACTGCGGATTTGGAAAGAGCGGGAAATTCTAAGATAAGTTTATCCGATATCAAAATTGATTTGGTGACCTTTTCAAGGACAAAAATCGAGGTCAAATGTCTAAAAACCGATTAAATGCCTTTTTCTGCATTATCTTGGTTTGATGATAAATACAAATGATCTAAGTAGTGTTAAATAGTCATCTTAGTTCCAAGGTAAAAGGATCTTGATAATGTTTCTTTCGGTAATAGAAATTCCTATTTCAGACTACGAATTTAAAAATATTAGTTAATTTTACGCTAAGATTATTCTAGGGGAAAGTTGATTTTATGACCTTGGAATGGTCCAAAATCAAGGTCAAATATTGAAAAACTTATCGGATGCTCTTTATCTGAATTACACTGGTTTCCTAAGACTTTTGGTGTATCGGTATAAAAGAGAAGTTCAAAAAAAATTTGTGCATGGCGAAGGGGGCCTCGGCCTATTTTTGACACTGCAGTTAGAAAAAGTGACACTCTAAGTGATATTTTAAGTTTGTTATGTCGTGAATGGATCTGAAGAAGGTCAATTCAAGATTAAATAACATAATATGCTTATTCCATCTTTAGCGTTACCCAGGAACAACGACGTGGACGTAATAGGATTGTGTTCCCTTTGGGGTGCTGGATTATCGTGAGTCCCCTTGCCTCTCACGTCGGGGTGCTGGATTATCGTGAGTCCTCTTGCCTCTCACTGTTTTAACCACGAAGCAAATGTTCAAAGTTACCTCCATCGTATCACGACTCGCTTTTCCATTCTACAGTGGAATAAAGAATAGAATTCTATTCTTCGCATGAAACTTGCCGAATAGCGCTGATTGGTTGTTTTTATTACGCATCCTCTATTCGGCAGTCTCTTTTCTACTCATCTGACTGCACCCTTACATATTTCTTTTCTTTAGGGTAAATCGTATAAATGATGACACGTATTGAATTTTATGTTTAATTGCAACAGTAAGCATCCATCTTTCTCAAATTTCATACTTTACCTAAATTATATTACATATAAATTTTACACATTTTAAAATTTATTTATTTAATTTTATAATTTTAAAATTGTAAATCATTATTGTAATCAGAAAACAAATAAAAGATTTAACAATTTTAATATATCTTTTAGTAAAGTTTTTGAGAATTACTTGTCAATGTAAATACCAAACCTAGTAATATAATTTTTGCAAAAAAATTATTCAATATTAGAAGATGATTTAAGAAGTTTGAGCTAAGTTTATTAATTTCTTTTATAAAATCGTAGGAGTATTTGAAGACTGCACAAAAATTAAAATAATGATATTGTGTTTAAATACCGAAAAAAGTAGAATCAAATAAGTTTCTTGTATCCAATTCTGTTAAAACATTGCCAGTTCGCGAAAAATGAATTGCATAAAATTGATGGTAACAATGTAAATTCGAAAGTTGATTTCTATAAAAATACTTTTTTTTTAACTTAGTTTTTCATATTTCTTTTTTATTTGTAAAAGTTAAGATGATTGAACAAAATGTCTTCCTGGAATATAACTTGTAATAATTTGTATTGATCAAGTTTTAACAGAAATTGGAATTTTAAATATATAATTTTTAATTAATTTCATCGATAAAAATACTTCAAAAACGTAATTGGATAGGTTTTCTGTTTTTATAAAAATATATGTCAACAGGTAATATGACATGATATAAAAGTTTTATAATTAATTACTAATAATTGAATAATAGTGTTTTTTTAAGAATTAAAAATCAAGTACAAAGTATTGATATTGTTAGATGAGATCAAAAAAATATATATTTCAAAAGAATGATAAATATTTTAAAAAGTGTGTATATTTATATACGTTGACATAGATTGAATAGGGTATATTATATTTTAATTTTAATTATATTACACCTATTCTTTAATATTTCCTATTGCAAAAATTTTATTTTAAAAATAATATTATTAACTGTAGAGCTATGGGTTCGTAATCTCGAGATCACAAGTTCCAACGCTGATACAAGCACCACTGTACGTATCATGTGCTTTGTTCACAAACGTACTGATGATCTCCATCGCTAATTAGCATCGCCATAATGCCTGAAATACAGCGACGTTACACAAAATTTAAAAAAAGTCAAGTATATTGTTCTCGTTTTGATTATAAAATACCGACATTACAGGTTTCTACATTTATCATTCTTAATCCGAAAATTGTAAAAATATCTCATTATGATTTGGAAAAAAAAGTTACTTTTAGCGATTATGAAAAATAAATTTGTAAGCTTTCTTTAGCAACAACAAACAACATATTTCTATGCTTATCTGAAGTTTTTTTAGCGACAACAAACAATAAATCTGTATGCTTTTTATAAGCTTTTTTTAGCGACAACAAATAATAAATCTGTACGCTTTTATAAGCTTTTTTTTAGCGACAATAAATAATAGATCTGTACGCTTCAGCGACAATAAGAAATGAATTTGTAAACTTTCAAAGCTTTTAATGCAGCCATATATTTGTATGCTGGCCTCAAGGCCAGAAGTCTTTTATTAAGATAAATATGTAAATATCTTATTTCTAGTTAAAAAAAAACATGTTTCATTTAAATACAAGTGTTAATAAATTACCTAAGGATGTTAAGCTAAATTCATTTTGTAATTTACAATTTACTTTTGTAATTAGTAAATTTTTGCAATAATAAAAATAAAAATATTATATATTCATCTGAATAAAGGAAATGCAGAGAGGAAGCTTTGTATTATCAATTAGTTATGTTTGCAATTATATTAATGAAATATTAATAATAATAATTTTTTTTTCATTATTAAAATTTAATATTAGAATATAAATGAAATGCAGCGAAAAAACTTTATATTATCAATTAGTTACAGTTACAATTATAATAATAAAATATTACTAATTATAATAATATTTAATTACTTATAATTGTTATTATAATAATAGAATATTATTAATAACAAGAATATTTTTTTATTACTAATTACTAAAACATAATATCATAGTGAGGGTAAGGGCATAATGAGGGGGCTATAAAAATTGAGGGGGGCATATTGAGGGGGCTGAGGGGGTATCAAAATTGGGGAGGGGGCTGAGGGGGGCTCAGTTACGTTAATTTTGAAATGGCCATTTATTAGAGGAATTAGAACGTAATTTGAGGGGAGGCTGTACGGACAGGCATTTGAGGGGGGTTGAGGGGGGGGGTCGGTTGAATCTTGTCTTACGACTAAATATAGATAATATATATATATATATATATATATATATATATATATATATATATATATATATATATATATATATATATATATATATATGTTGAATGATAAATATTGTATATCCGCTAGAAAAGTTTCTTCCATGAAAGTTGTAGTAGTAAAATAGTAATATTTATACGAGTCCCTGCGCTGGGAAGCATTCATTCCTTAAGCCATGGAGAAGATGGATCTCTCAAAGCTCAACCTATATGATACGTTCTTACATAGAAAGAACGTAAATGAATTAGAGAAGCAACTGTAATTTCAGGTAACTAAATTAAGATCTGTTAAGACTGAATATGGAATCAAGATCATGATAGAGGTAAATAGATTATTTTTACCAAACCATCCTTCTATGTTTAGAAAAGAATGTGTTATAAAATAATTAAAGCTGTAGAGAATAACAAAGTATTTGTAACTTGCATACATGATAAGCAAGTTCTCCATTAGGTCGACGTACCTTCTAGGTGGTGTGATTCAAACTTCTACTATTTTCTCGCTAAGTCTTCTCCTGAATGACATATTAGTGCAATCAGTTAACTTGGTAAAAGTTTATGAAAAGTCGACAAAGTTATTAAACGAAGTCGCTGAAAATTAACAAAATAGTCGATGAAAAAGTCGATAAAATAGTGGCTGAGAGTCTATGGAAATAGACAATAATTCGATAGAAATTCGATCAAATTTGATAATAATTTGATCAAATTCGATAAAAATTCGATCAAGTATGATGAAAATTCGATCAAGTATGATGAAAATTCGACCAAATTCGATAATAATCCGATCAAGTTTAATAAAAATACGATCAAATTCCATATAAATTAGATCATATTTAATATGCAACTACCTTAACATAACTCTCTGATGGATGCTTTAAGATTGCTATACGTGAAGTATAGATTAATCTTGTATTTTTCCATAAGACTTTGAAAATTCGTATTATAGAACTCTTTGTCTTTATCTGTTTATAAATTCGTTGGTACTCGTCCTTTGTGCAGAACAGATTTTATAGCATCAGCCACATCTTGTCCAGTTTTTCGTTTAACAGGAACAACCCACGCGTACTTTGAAAATCCATTACAGTAAGTGTATATTTAAAACCTTTATTCTCTTTAGAATAAGGTTGCTTTTCTTCTACATCTGTTTGCCATGTCTCGTCCAAATCTCGCACGTCAAACTTTCGACCTGGATAACTACGACGTGTTGGCTTGAGAAGCTCTTCCACCTTGTTTTCTACTATTCTCTGTTGTTGTTCCATTGATGGTTATCGATTCACTGTTTTGCACTAACCGTGATAATGCCTCTTTTATAGTCTCGATTTTCATCTGGCTTTGTGTAAATTTCTTATCGAGTTTGTCTCTATGCATCTCTACGATTTTATCTAGGTTATTAAGATCACTTCTCAAACTAGATATTGAATTTAATAATGTTTGAACTTTCAAACTTACAATACGTTGCAAAGTATCTAAATTTACAGCTTCATTAAGTTGATCGGGTGATGCAAGATTACAAAGTCTTTTATTCTTCAAGTCATACTGACCATCAGATGTGATTTTATATCCAACACCTGGAGGACCACGATACTCATCTTGATAATGTTCAAGTATTCACTTATGTCTCAGTATATATAGCAAGCTTCTCAAAGTTCTTCAATGATTAAATGAATTTCATTTGTATGACTAGGGTTTCCAGCTTTTCTCTCAGCTATAAGTAGTCGTAACCAATCGAAAAGTTTACTAGGATCGTCCCAATAAATGTAATCCATCAACAAATCCCTTCTAGCAACTTTGTATCAAGGTAATAGTCCATCACCACGTTTAAACATAGGAGCAATAATGTTATCAAATTTCTTGCTTCTGTGAGCACGAAGTTATTCATCGCTTCTGTAACGTCTCTTGTGAGTATTAATAGCTTCAAAAATTTGTCGATGGTTCTCCATATCAGTTGAACTCACATTTTTCTGATTAGGCTATTTCGCCAATATCAACTCTAGCAAACCATCAGTTCTAGGATTTTTCACATTTTTAACTTTCGCATATCTATTTTCAAAGTAAATAGTTGAGTCACCTTTTAGGTGTTTGTCATTTTCTTTATGAACACCATAAATTTTATTCAAATCCTTGGTTTGATTTTTTATGTGTTTGAGAATATACTTGTTATCATCGCTTCCGCTATTATCATCATCACTGAAAGCCGATTCAAATTCTGTATCCGTATGCTGTCAAACAGTTCTATCGAACTTGTAAGACTCGTCAATATTGTCATTATTTATACCCATGGCATCAGTAGGTTGTTCCTTGATTTCAAGATTTTTCTTAGACGTCTTGACAAGTTTCTGTAGAGGATAGACTATTGGTCTAAAAGTTTCTCCAATTGCTTTCTCGAAATTATCTTTTTCATATTTCAATAGATTGTATTTACGGTTAACTGCATTTCTCGCTTTGATAAGTTGATGCAATATATATTTTCTTCGGCGAATGTCGGCCATGTTGTCGATTCAACTTTCAATCATGGAATGTTATGACTGCACTAAAAATGTGCTATATTTATAGCAAAACCGTCAAAGCCTTTTCTATACCTGCCAGAATTGATTAGATTATATTTGTCGATCATCAAGAAACCATACTTATTATCTGTCTAACATCGTGAAAATAGGCTTTTAAATTGTGTATAAGTCGTGTCCGAATTGACGTGATCATTGTACAAATGTCTTAGGTCAACATCATCTTGACGGAAAATTATTAATAAATTTACATTGCCTCTTACAAGATGTTTTGGTACAAGAGCATAAGATTAACAGAGGTAGAAACAATTAACATTCTTGTGCCTTTCCATGCAGGAAAATGCTCTCACATTATCCTGTTTCTCGTAAGCTAAGTCGTCGAAAACCATTATAGAATTAGGTAAGACATCATCAGGTGATACTACTGATTCGTGTTCGCTGGAAGGAAAATATTGTATACCATCTATCGGTTTGAGTAGTTCCTTCAAATATTTAGACTTTGGTTGATTTAGAGATTTCAAGTAGAAATATATGTTCTTCAATCCTAGTCTATTAGAATGCGTAATCATTGCAAGTAGGCTATTATTTTTACCACAGTTGAATGGTCCACAAAATATGGCTCGAATACTGTCGGGAAGTATGTTTCCATGCCTCTTTGTCTTTTTTTCTTGCTCAACAATCGTGTCAAAATTCACGATCGGAATTTTAACCGGATGTTCTCTGAAATTCATCTTGATGCTATTAGATCTCAAACAAGATAGAGGCCTTATATACTCTCACAAGTATCAGTTTTCACGTAACCTTTATAGGGTGATGATCGTACATTATCAACAGCGACAATGTTAATATTGCCGAGATTTCGTCAATAAAGTTATCAATAGTCTTCCATTCGAACTCCATATTTTGGGATATCAGTACTGCAAACCAGGTACAAAATTGGCTGAATGATTAGCTCGAGGTGATCAAGAATCAATCTTCTGGACAAAGCTTGTAAGGAGCACGATATAACTTATTCACAAAACCGTAAAAACATTAAAGCAAGAAGCACTGCAGATAAAGTGTTGGCAGAGTAAGCTTGGCAGAAAGTGAAATCAGAGGACGCAACCATAGGAGAGAAAACCGTTGCTTTTGCTGTTAGTAAAGCAATGAAGTCTACATTCAGTATAGGAATGACAAAAAAAAGAAAGGAGTAGCCATTTCATTCAATAATGTAGTAAAAGCTGCCTCAAAATCGATAGTTCCCAGCAATTGTGCTTGTAAAGTTATTTCATCAGCATTAAAAGGTGCACGTAGTGCCGTTAGACCAGTAGGTGATAAGAAAAACGTCAAGATTTCAGGTAAACTTCCAATTCCAAAAAAAGTTGGAGGATTTTTACCATTTCCCATACCGCTATTTATCGGTTTAAGTGCAATTGATGGTATTGCAGGTAGTGCTACCGGAATATTTAAAGCAGTTAACGATTTTAAATCTGCAAATTTACAATTGGAGAAGATTAAGAGACATAATGAGAAAATGGAACAAATGGCTCTCAGTGAAAGGGTTTACTTACAGCTAAATAAAAGTGGAGTCGGGCTTCGTTTGAAACCTTATCATGGTGAAGGTTTGAAAAAAAGATCGACAAAATAACATTGCCTGAGAGAGCTCTCACTGACGCTGATATCATCAAGTATGCCAGAATTTTAAAAATTCCAAACTTTCAAGGTGTATATATGCGAAAAGCATTACCAAAGAGTGGCCCTTGTTATCGTGAATCAGCCATCGTTAATATCGATGATGCAGGTGAACCAGAAACTCATTAGGTAGCTTATTGAAGAAGAGGAAATAGCGTATTTTATTTTGATAGTTTTGGAGATCTTCAGCCACCTTTAGATTTGATGTTGTATTTTGGTATTGATAAAACCAAGGACAACCCGCAAAGATCTTTGTCTAAAGTTCTTGTCCAGAATTCTTGGTATATAAAGCAAGAAGCATGTGAATATTAACTTACTGTAAGTTTAACGGTCATTATGGAAGATTCATTGACGTTATGTCTTTCAGATACATCATCTGCACTCGAAGTACAATATTTTCCACCTATTGAACTTTCTCCCGATAAAAATTATGTTTTTGATTTAGTTGCTTTCATAGCTTTCAATTAAATACCTATCATCGATGAGGGCAACAAGCGAAATCAAATGCAATCGTTCGATAGATTTTTGATCAAAAAATTCCATAGGGCTTTTATTAGGGTTCGCTAAACGTCTTCCTGAAGCACTCACAGTTCTTATTTGCCAGTAGCAATCTTGAAGGTCAACGCTCTATGAATAGAGTGTGACATCACCTGTAGTGGGTATATGAACAGTTAACGAGTGCATACGATACATGATTTCTTCTCAGCAGTACCACCAGGATATAGGATCATAGAAGTTCCTTCACCAGTCATTTACTTTTCGATCGTCGTTAAGAGCATAGATTGAATTCAAGTGCGCATAGTCGATCAGGACAGACAACTTGTTAATTTTTAAGGAGAAATTATACGCATCAAATTACATCTTAAAAAAGCATAATGGAAATTGTATTTAATTCCAAAGTTGAAAAAGGCTATAAAAGCAGATCAAGATGGAGACCGACCATCAGTCAGCCAAAAGCAAACAAATCATTAACATGGAAAAACATACAGTTTCTAAGAAGTCTCGACCTTCGTGTCGTCCCTGGTGGAAAATATCTTGTTAATTCTTTTGTTGTTTATAGAAAAATGGAAGAAATACTGAGCATTAAGTCAGCTGCAACATATGGCGAATCAGTTAAACATTACGAGATACACGCTCATCAACCGTACACTGCATCCTACTCCAACAACAGCGATAGGATTATATAGTATAGCCATTCAACATCAAGATTTATGTCTTCTACCATCGCGAAGTTTGCTACATATTTGTGGCAGACTAGTGAAAGCCGATGAAAATGCTGTAACTAATACTAAATTAGTCAACAAAGCCATCTGACATATGTTTGAGGAAATACGCTACGAGATCAACGCAGTAAAAATCGATAAGTGTAAGAATGTAGGTTTAACAACTCTAATGAAAGGTTGGGTCTTGTTCAATCCCAGTCAAAACTTGATTATTGAAAACGCAGGATGGCTCGATGTCGAATAAACGCAGCTGTTGACCAACAATGCAGATTACTTTGATGTATCAATTCCTCTTGCTATGATTCTCGGCTTTGCTGAAGATAATCGCAAAATCGTGATTACATTTAAATAGGCGAAGCCAAATTTTGACCTTTTTATTGCCAGATTGAGTTAGTACTTTTTAATGGGCGAAATCGAGTTGGTACTTTTTTCAGCGCTTATCTAAGCTGTGACCTTTTTCTTCCCACCTGACCATGTAAACTTAAAACTAGCTAAGTTATTGCAAATATAGCTACAAGAAGCAAAAAATATAAAACCAAAGCTGAAAAGGTTGATGGTGAAGACATTTGAAGAAAATCAAATGGTCATTCAATAAGATATGCTTGAAACTATATTAGATTCTGGAAGAGAGAAAGTCAATAAAAAGTTCGATGAACCAATAAAGGTTGACCTTAACTTCGATGTAGGATCAAATAGTAATGAAAAATAGTCTATTCATCCGAACTTTCGAAAAACATTAAAAGATAGAAAAATATGTATGGTTAAAAATGTAAAAGAAGAAAACTTCAAATCAAACAAAATAGACAGCTGGTATCAAGAGAATAGTGCAATGCTATGCCATGTTACGTTAGAAAATGCTTCGTTGAATAACTTGAAAGAATTGAAAAAAAAAAGATTTTCAAATTTAAAAGGATTAGAAGATGTCAAATTTAATGAATCAATCAAAGATTGTGAAGTTTGTATAGTATCGAAGTTCAACAAGATATCTTTTAGCTTGACTAGGCAGAGAGCAACAGAACCATTACAGATCGTTCACTTAGATTTGATAGAACCTATCAAACCCACTACGCGTCCCAGAAGATATAGATCCAGTTCAGTGTTCATCGATGGTTACTCAAGAGCTGCAATGGCGTATCCTATGAAAAATAAAACAGAAGCTGGACAATGCTTGGATATCTTTATAAAATCCACTAGGAATTTACTAGGGTATTATGCTAAATTCTGTTATCTTCGATGTGATCAAGATGCAGAATTTACAGGAGAATACACCATAAAAGTTCTGAACAAGTTAGATGCTGAATTAGACGCAGCTAGTCTTGATACACCTCAGTACAACGAAATAGCTGAAAGGTTTAATCGTATATCCAGAGGAAAGTTAGAGCACCAATGTATGATACAAATCTATCGAAAAACATGGGGAATTCAGCCCTAAATGCAGCCGTATATTTCTACAATAGGACTCTACACAGCTCGAACGAAATGGTACCGCTATTACGAAGACTCAAACCAAACTTGAAATTTCATCTGGAGCAACTTAAACGTCTTGGCTGCATCGAATATATAAAAGTGCAAAGAAGAGCAGAAAACAAATTCGATTAACTGGGCAAAAGATTTGTATTAATTGGATACAAACCAACAGGATATATATTCATAAAACCAGAAGAAGGCAAGTACTACGAAAGTAAAGATGCTTAAAATAACAAGAAAAGCATTAAAGACTGGCATAACTCAATGGAGGAGATAGATCGCGAAAAATGGTTTGTGAAATTTAAAAAAGAAGGATTTGAATCTCTGAAATGAAAGGAGAGAAAAAGAAGAGAGGATGTCCGAGAAAAGATGAAGAAATTCATGAATTAGAATCTAAAATCAATTTGTTGGAGAACGAAGAAGTCGGTGTACTTATTGCAACAACGCAGAATGATCCAAAATCTTATGAAGAGGCCATTAGAGCAGAAAATAAGCATGAATGGATAAAGGCTATGAAGAGTGAAATACAGTCAATGGAAAGAAATGAAGTTTGGAAAATTGTTGATAGACCATCAAATTCAAATGGAATCAAACCCAACATCATAGATTCAAGATGGGTTCCAAAAAGGAAAGCTGGATCGGAAAGAGACAAAAAATATAAAGCTTGACTGATATCATAGGAGATTTCAAAGATAAAAATTCATATAAATTAATAAAACCTATGCACCATTTTCGCGATTGCCCTTATTAGAGCTGTGCTAGTAATAATTAATAAGCTTGATTTGGATGTAAGGCTGATGGACTTAAAGACAGCTTTTCTAAATAGCAAAATTGAAAATGAAATCTACATGGAAATACCTGAAGGCATTGACTGCTTATCTGATTTAAGAAGAAGCAAGGTTCGCAAGATTGAATATGCCTTATATGGATTAAAGATAAGTCCAAAGAGATGGCACGAAAGATTTGTTGAAGCAGCTAAGATATTAAGCTTAGATTCTCATGACTCTGAACCTTGCCTCTTTCAATGGCAACAAAATGACAAGCTGTAATACTTATCGTATGTAGACATGTTAATAGCTAGCAATGATATAAACAAGCTGAAAGAAATTACATAAAAAATCATGCTGGAATTTGGAATGTCTGACCTAGGGGAACCAAAAAATTCTCTAGGTATTGAAATTAAAAGAGACAAACAAAATCAAACGACGTCGCTTATGTTGGAAGACTATATTGATAAACTGCTAGGATGATTTGAATAGAACGAAATGCACTCACAGAGAACTTTAATGGTGACAAATCAAGTAGCTGATAGAGAACGGCGTAAAATAGAAGAAGTTAAAGATAAGCTGGGTGATACCCTAACAAATGGCCTTTACTCGGGAATAGTTGGTTCTCTTCTTTATCTGGCAAATAATATACGCCCGGACATAGCATACATGGTAAATGTATTGAGTAGACACTAGAATAATCCAAGTAAAGAAAAAATAAAAGATGGTGAAACGTCTTTGTAGGTGTTTGAAACATTCGAAAAGTTGAGGACTCAAGTTTGAAGGAAAGCTGGGAAATTCACAAGGTTTTTCGGATGCAAGCTTTGTTGATTGCAAAGGATCATTGACAACTAGTGGATTCGTAATTAAGTTGTTTGAAGGCACGATTACCTAAAAAACTCACAAATAATCCTACGTAGCTCTTTCAACATGCCAAGTTAAGTATGTTACAATGAGCGAAACATGTCAAAAGATGGTGGTGCTCCCGCTCCTTTACATATAAAAGTGTTTCCAAATAAAAGTGAAAATTATGTATATTAAGCTACGGAATCCACTTCATAGGGCCACGTTCGGAATAGTACCGTATTTTGTCGCTAATTTGTCGCTAATTTGTTGCTCTATCCCGGATTTTGTCACTCCAGCCGTTTCCGAGAAACAATGGCTACCGTAGCTTAATATTGAGCTACGGCATCCACTACAGTAACTCAGGAACGGCTAGGGTTAGCTACTCCATTCTGGCTGCATAATTTGTCGCTTTTTTGTCGCTCTAAGATAGAATAGTTCGTAAGTGCAAAAACTTGACCCAGACCCGGATATGGCCATTGGGACCGAGTGAAAATGGAAACTTTTTTTCTTTGTGTATCTAAAAAGTCATGCGATGTTTGATAATTTGCTGCTAATTTGTCGCTGACATTTAATCCAACACTGGATTTTGTCGTTCCAGCCGTTTCCGAGAAACAATGGCTACCGTAGCTTAATATTAAGCTACGGCATCCACTACAGTAACTCAGGAACGGCTAGGGTTAGCAACTCCATTCTGGTTGCATAATTTGTCGCTTTTTTGTCACTCTAAGATAGAATAGTTCATAAGTCCCAAAACCTGACCCAGACCCGGATATGGCCATTGGGCCCGAGTGAAAATGGAATTTTTTTTTTCTTTGTGTATCTAAAAAGTCATGCGATGTTTGATAATTTGTTGCTAATTTGTCGCTGACATTTAATCCAACACTGGATTTTGTCGCTCCAGCCGTTTCCGAGAAACAATAGCTACCGTAGCTTAATATTAAGCTACGGCATCCACTACAGTAACTCAGGAACGGCTAGGGTTAGCAACTCCACTCTGGTTGCATAATTTGTCGCTTTTTTGTCACTCTAAGATAGAATAGTTCGTAAGTGCCAAAACCTGACCCAGACCCAGATATGGCCATTGGGCCCAAGTGAAAATGAAAACTTTTTTTCTTTGTGTATCTGAAAAGTCATGCAATGTTTGATAATTTGTTGCTAATTTGTCGCTGACATTTAATCCAACACTGGATTTTGTCGCTCCAGCCGTTTCCGAGAAACAAAGCTACCGTAGCTTAATATTAAGCTACGACATCCACTACAGTAACTCAGGAACGGCTAGAGTTAGCAACTCCATTCTGGTTGCATAATTTATCGCTTTTTTGTCGCTCTAAGATAGAATAGTCCATAAGTCCCGAAACCTGACCCAGACCCGGATATGGCCATTGGGACCGAGTGAAAATGGAAACTTTTTTTCTTAGTGTATCTAATAAGTCATGCGATGTTTCTAATACTAAAGTAGCTATAGAAAATTTGTCACCTTCAATATCTTAACATCAGAGCAGAAAGAAAATTCTTTATGTAAAATGGATTTTAATTGAGATGCATTTGGGAATAAGTCGTTCTTGATAGTTAAAACAATTGAGAATGTGAGCGCAATTAAAAGCTGTTTTTGATCTTACTGAGGCTTGAAGGATTTTATTGCTCTAGTGATACTTTGAACTAGAAACTCAAAATATATTTTTTTTTTGTTTTTGGATTCAGATACGTCTGAAAATTTGTCGCTCATGATATTTAAAAAATTTTTAACAGTATTTATTAAAGCTACAAGTATTTTGTCGCTCTAAAAATATATGGTTCCTAGTACGCTAGAATGATTTTTATGCAAATTTTTGTGATTGGAATGCATTTAGGAATTTTTAGCTCTTAAAATTTGTAAGAATTAATACTTTAAAAGCAATATAAAGATGATTCTGATACTACAGGAGCTTCAAGGATTTTGTCGCTCTAAAAATTTATGGTTCCTTCCTAACTTTAAAAACCATAAAAATACATTTCTGATATCACAGAAGCTGCAAAGAATTTGTTGCTTCATAATTTATAGCATCCAAGCACATAGGAAATACTTTTATGCAAGTTTTTTGAATTGGAATGAATTAGAGAGTTAGTCGCTTGTGACATTTGTAACTATTAAGACTTTGAATGCAATTAAAAGATGTTTGTCACCTTACTGAAGCTTTAAGGATTTTGTCGCAGTAGTAATTTTTTAATCAGCTAACTCTATTAATTTTTTTATATCAGTTCTTCAATTTACATGCGTTTGGGAATTTGTCGCTCATGATATTTAAATAAATTTAAACTATTAATTCAATAAAAATATGATTTTAATTCAACAGAAGCTACAAGGATTTTGTCGCTCTAAAAATCTATGGTTCCTAGCAATAATTTTTATGGAAATTTTTGTGATTGAAATGCATTTAGGAATTTGTCGCTCTTTAAATTTGAAAAAATTAACACTTTAAACGCAATATAAAGATGATTCTGATACTAAAAGGAGCTTCAAAGATTTTGTAGCTCTAAAAATTTATGGTTGCTAGCACTATAAAATGATTTTTATACAAATTTTGTGATTTTCATGCATCAAAGAATTTGTCGCACTTGATATTGTTAACAATCAGAACTCTAAAAACCATAAAAAGATGATTCTAATATTACAGAAGCTGTAAAACATTTGTCGCTCCTTAATTAATAGCATCCAAGTACATAGGAAAAGCTTTTATACAAGTTTTTTGAATTGGAATAAATTGGAGAGTTAGTCACTTGTGACATTTGTGACTATTAAGATTTAGAATGCAATTAAAAGATGTTTGTCACCTGAGGCTTGAAGAATTTGTCGCTCTTGTAATTCTTTAATTAGCCAACTCTAAATATTTTTTTTATATAAGTTTTCGATTATAAATGCGTCTGGGAATTTGTCGCTCATGATATTCGAACAAATTAACTTTTTAAACGCAAAATAAAGATGATTCTAATACTACAGAAGCTTCAAGGATTTGGTCGCTTTAAAAATTCACGGTTATAATTTTAATGCAAATTTTGTGACTTTCATGCATCTGGGAATCTCTCGCTCGCTCGCTTTTGACATTTGTAATTATAAAGACTTTGATTCTAATTAAAGGATGTTTGTGACCTTACTGAAGCTTGAAGAATTTTCCGCTCTAGTAATTTTTTAATCAGCTAACTTTAATTAATTTTTTTTTTTATAAGTTTTTGAACCTAAATGCTCTGGAAATTTGTTGCTTATGATATTTAAACAAACCATAACTTTAAAAGCAATAATAAGATGTTTCTGATACTACAGTAGCTACATATAATTTGCTGCTACAAAAATCTTTAAATTCAAGCACATTGGAAATATTTTTATGCATGTTTCTTGAATTGAGATGATTTAGAGAGTTGGTCGCTCTTGATATTTGAAGCTATTATAACTTTGAGTGCAATTAAAAAATGTTTCTGACATTACTGTGGCTTAAAAGAGTTTGTCGTCCTCGTAATTCTTTAATCAAGTCATTTCAAATAATTTTTTATGCTAGTTTTTTAACTTAGATGCCTCTGGGAATTTGTCGCTCATGATATTTAAAAACAATAAAACTCTTAATGCCATGAAAAAATGATTCCGATACTATATCTTAAATACCTCGGACGCGAAATTACCTTCAGCTTAAATCGCCCTGCTCAATCTCAGCTGAAACGACAAACATGGTCCTCGATTCATTGTCCACCTGAATACGGTCAAAGGACATAAATAACTTATATATATATACATGTAACTTGGGAGTAAGAAGGATGAATACAGGTGGGACTGAAGCGGTTATCCCTTGAGTGGTAGACGCTCGAGGGCACGCGAAGCGCGCTCGGGATGGACTGCTGCTCAAGCGGCAAGCACTGTAGTCAAGCCAGGAATCAGAATACTTCGTACTCCTAAGTCATGTAGATAAATTTATGTCGTTTTAGGCCGTATGAGGAACTATAAAAATGATTTTTTAAAATTAATGATTTATATTTTTTTAAACATAAGTAATTAATTTCTACAATGAATTGCTTAACTTTTAAAATTTTTTCAAACAAAACATTCTCTAAAGTTAAGATTTAATAAGAATTTGTATGAGCATTTACGTATCTGATTACATACTCTTGTTTTCACTAACCTATATATCGATGTTACTAGCGTAACGTACGACCATGCTGAGCGATATCTTGACGATATTCAATTGTCTAATATTTCCTTATGGAGTATAGCTCTGTCAATACTTCCTAAGGGAGTATTGACAGAGATAATATCGTCGGAATATTAGCATGAACGTGTGCAATGCATATACAAATTTAGTATGGGCTATAGGTATTCCACCGAATTATGGAATACCTGTTATGACATGAATATATATATATATATATTTATTTAATAGTATGTCGTATTCGGTAGAATACCCATGGAGCTAGCTAAATGGGTATTAGGGTGTTATACCGCCCTGTTTATAGCTAAAGTATATTCAGTTAGCAATACACTATAGAATGGAGTATACAACTTTAAAATACTCTGTATTATGGAATATTATTGCATACGCCACACTGCATTCAAGTGTATTGGCAAATATTCTACAGGATTGTTGAACAGCGTTCGGAAGAATACACTAAAATATGTTTTTGAAGGGTAGTAGAGTCAGCGCGCTGCTACAAGAAGGCAAACCTTCTCCACTCTGCTATAGTAAGACAAAGACAGATAAAGAAGAGCGCAGTGAAAAGTAAACAAACAAGTTAAACTCTATAAGAGCTATAATTCTTCGTCGGCGTCGCTCGATCGTTTCCGCAATTCCTCGTCGTCTCTCTCTGTCGCATAGGCAGAAGTATAGCGGCACCGGTCAGTTCCTTACTCATGAGAATTCTTTAAATAAATAGTCTGAAATTTGATATTTTATCATGATGTTTTTTATTTGTGTTTAATCTATTTATAGCCCCTCGTACGACCTACGATAACATAAAATCATCTACCCAACTTGGGCTAACGAAGAATGCATATGACCTCGAATAATGTTTTATAGCTTGAACAGCAGTCAGTCTCTGGCTAAAGCCCTCGACCGACTACTGCTCAAGCCAAAAACATTAGTCTCGCTCATATAAATCCTTCGTACGCCCAAGTTGGGTATATATATATGTATTGCGACGATTCAAAAATCGCGCTAGACTTAGTACTTGCGCTCAGCCGCTACGACGCGCTACTCCCGCAACGGGGATAGCGAGCTCCGTAGCATATATAAGCGAGCCGCCGAGCCAGCAGGGAGACTCTCTCCCCTTCCATTGTGCAAGAGTGGGATTGCTCGGCACAGTGGGAGTTATCCTTACCTATATTCCTGTCTCAAGCTATGTAAGGGTGGGATTGCCCGGCATAGTCTCCTATCTTTCCGTCAGTGTAAGGGTGGGGTTGCCCGGCACTGACTCCTAGTTACTGCCCCCACCATCGCGGGTCGGGGTGGATTCTTCCATTGGTCTTCGACCAAAAAGCCTCCCCCCTCTTCTCCAGTTATGGTTTAGAGGGTTACCATCCTAGCTCTCCTGTATTACCTTACCTGGCTCCGTTACCGATCGCGCCGAACTCCGCCGATAAAGTAGGTCGCGAATTTATCCGCCGAGTCTATATTATTATATAATTAACTGTTGTATTTTTTTTCTTTTGTTTTATTTGTTACAGCCGATGAATACGAATTAACGCCACCTAGTCAAGAAGACAACTAAAGATTTTTCTTTTCTTTTTCAACGTGCGAAACATTATTTCGCTCAATTATAATTTTTATTTATTTTTTTTGTTATTAAGTATTATTGAAATCGGCGTTGTAATTATTTTTCTGTCGTTATTTTTTTTAATAAATCTAAAAGAAAAGATAATTTAAGTTTAAACCCAAAGTGTCGTGTTTGAACTTAATCACCAGTCCGCAGTACCCATCCTGCTTCCTCTCACGAACATTATCACTTAGTGCATAAGGATAGGTTAGCTTTGGATTATTTATTTATTCTTTTAATTAAGATTATTTCTCTTCTTAATCATTTATATTTTTCTTTTCAAATATTTAAATGGATTTTAATTTATTTATTTCTTTCCTATTATTATTTTTATTAATTTAATAAGGTTAGGTTAGTTTAGTATGTAAGTTTGAACTTTGGCCTCCGAGAATCAACATCTGCAGCGCCCTCTAAAGGTCTGACGCCTACGATATCAAGATCTATTCGAGGCAAAAGGGCCAAACGTTACAGTATATATATATATATATATATATATATATATATATATATATATATATATATATATATATATATATATATATATATATATATTTGTATAAAATTTATGTAATGAAATAATTTCTCAATTAAAAGAAAATTATTTTCAATTAAAACAATATAAATATTTCTAAATATCCAAAAACTTGCTTTTTAAGATTGTAAAATTTTTTTTTTATAATAATAGTACATTGTTAACTGAGGTAGTAAAATAGGTGATTCTTGCCCGAGCGAAGTGAGGACGACAATGAAGACGAGGGCAAAAATACCTTTACTTCCGTGGATAACATATTACTTTTTCATACACGAAGGGCGTCCAATTAAACCACATTGAATATAAATTCATTAATAATACATAAAGTAACATCATTAATAGTCATAAAATCAAAATGAAAATGTGAAAGTAAGACTCTGCCCATCAGTCCATCAACAAGTTCATCTATCCGCCCATCAATCCATCAACAAAATCATCTATCCACCCATCAATCCATTAACAAAATCATCTATCCGCCCATCAACTCATCGACCAATTCATCTATCCACCCATCAGTCTATCGACCCATCGATTCATCAACCTATCGACGTATTTATTTATCGACCCGTCTACATAATTATTTATCCGCCCATCGACCCATCGTCATATTTATCGATCCGCCAATCGAACCATTGAGTTGTCATTTCATCGCTTCATGAATCCACCCATGAATTCATTGAATCACGTACCCATTACTCAATTTATACATCGACTCATCTACCATTTAGTACAGCTCTAGGACCTGAAGAGTAAATTTCTTATTGAAAATAGGGTAAAAATCAATCACGCTTATGAGAAAATTACTTTTTTGCCCTAGGGTAAAAAAGAGCTATTTTAGCCCCTAAGAATAGACATAAGAAATTGAATTTTACGCCCTGAGTATGAAAAAATAAATTTATATACATTATGAAACTTTTAAATTTATAACTTCGCTCTGTTCGGCGATATTGTTTCATTTCAACAAATAAAACCAGTCTTTCCATGATGACAGAGTTTATCCATAATTTTTGTAAAAGAGGAGATTTTTATTACTATGAACTAGTATTATTAGTAATATATCAATCTATTATTATTGTTATTGAAAATTAATAGTAGATCAAGTAAAAAAGAAGTAATTGTAATAACAAAAATTGTTAAACCTTCTTTACATATATAAATATATATATAAAAAGCGGGGTCCAATAAAAAAGAGCCACCCTTGAGAAAAAAAAGTACTAATTAAAAAATTTTGTATCTCAACAAATAAGGGTCGTACAGAACTCTACGACCACTCATTTTAAACGTATTTGTAAGGACTTTTCAATGGTGTATTGGCAATTTAATTTTAAGTGCTTGTGGGAAATATTACGACTTAAAAATAGAAAGAAAAAAATTTTTTTATTCGCCTGTGTTTACATTTGAATTATTTTTCGGAAAATGATGGTAGAAAAATTTTACACGGCTAGTTTTAGAGGTATTTTGCTTAACTCAAAATTTATATTTTATTTTTTTTTCTAGGTTCAAAATTGACCAAGATTTAGCGATTTTTGTTGAAAGAAGGAAGTGTATTTTTCTATGTAGAATAACCTTAAATTTTATCAAAATTTTTTGTGCATTTTAATTTTTTTTTATATTGTTGCAGTACTCTAATACATATATATAAGAGTATGGTATACATGTATATGAAAATACCGCAACAATATCAAAAAAATTAAAATGCACAAAAAATTTTTAGAAAATTTAAAGTTATTCTACATACAAAAATACACTTTTTTTCATTTGGCATTTTTCTATATCTCCTCTCATTAAGCAGATATCGGAAAAATAAAAAAAACCCTTTTTTTTAACCAAAAATGGTCAATTTTGAACCTAGAAAAAAAAATAAAATATAAAGTTCAAGTTAAGCAAAATACCTTTAAAAGTAGCCGTGCAAAATTTTTCTACCATCATTTTCCGAAAAATGATTCAAATTTAAACACAGGCAAATGAAAATTTTTTTTTTTTTCTATTTTTAAGTCATAATATTTCCCAGACAAGTACTCAAAATTAAATTACCAATACAACATTAAAAAGTCCTTACAAATACATTTAAAATGAGTGGTCATAGAGTTCTGTACGACCCTTATTTGTTGAGATACAAAATTTTTTAATTAGTACTTCTTTTCTCAAGGGTGGCTCTTTTTTATTAAACCCCACTGTATGTAGATGTGAAAATAATCTTTCTCCTCTTTCCTTGTGTAACGCCATTAATCAACATTGACAATCTTCATGAAATAGCAAATTTTTTTCCGTCTCCAAATTTTTATTTTATTTTAACGACAGTTAATGACCAATTTTGCATTCAAAGTCTTAATAGTTACAAATGTCACAAGCGACTTACTCTCTAATTCATTGCAATTCAATAAACTTGTATAAAAACTTTTCCTATGTACTTGGATGCCATTAATTAAGAAGCAACAAATCCCTTACAGCTACTGTAATATTAGAAATATCTTTTTATTGTTTTTAAAGGTCTGATAGCTAACAATCTTAAAAGCGAAAAATTCCCAGATGCATGAAAATCACAAAATTTGTAAAAAAATCATTTAATAGTGCTAGCAACCATAAATTTTTAGAGCGACAAAATCCTTGAAGCTCCTGTAGTATCAGGATCATTTTTGTATTGCCTTTTAAGTGTTAATTTTCTTAAATTTCAAGAGCGACAAATTCCTTGATGCATTTCAATCACAAAAATTTCCATAAAAATTATTTTAGCGTACTAGGACCCATAGATTTTTAGAGCGACAAAATCCTTGTAGCTTCGTTAAATTAAAATCATAGTTTTATTGAATTAAAAGTTTAAATTTATTTAAATGTCATGAGCGACAAATTCCCAAACGCATGTTAATTGCAGAATTGATATAAAAAAATATTTAGAGTTAGCTGATTAAAGAATTACTAGAGCGACTAAATCCTTAAAGCTTCATTAAGAGCAGGTCGTATATCTCTGTCCTTTTCTAATCAAAGAACTAATTTTTTTGTAAAAATTAATAATTGTAGCAAAAAATAAGGAGATAGCCCCATTTCGTATAATAAAAAGTGAGATTTTCTTTGATGAGAAAAAATTATTTTTATTGATTCGTTTTGAAGAAAATCTTGAAAAACTTAAAAAATAGAGGTTAGGGTGGACAATTCAGTTTTTCAAGGTTTTCTTAAAAACAAAGCGATAAAAATAATTTTTCCTCATATAAGAAAATCTTGCTTTTTATTATACGAGATGGGGCTATCTTCTTATTTTTGCTACAATTATTAATTTTTGTGAAAAAATCAATTCTTTGATTAGAAAAGGACAGATATACTCGACCTCCTCTTAAAGTGGCAAACATCGTTACATTGCATTCAAAGTCTTAATTGTTACAAATGTCACAAGCGACTTACTCTCTAATTTATTTCAATTCAAAAAACTTGCATAAAAGTATTTCCTATGTGCTTGGATGCTATAAATTAAGAAGCAACAAATTCTTTGCAGCTTCTGTGATATCAGAAATACCTTTTTATGGTTTTTAGAGTTCTGATTGTTAACAATCTCAAGAGCGACAAATTCCCAGATGCATGAAAATCACAAAATTTGTATAAAAATCATTTTATAGTGCTAGCAACCATAAATTTTCAGAGTGACAAATTCCCAAACGCATGTAAATTGAAGAACTAATATAAAAAAAATATTTAGAGTTAGCTGATTAAAAAATTACTAGAGCGACTAAATCCTTAAAGCTTCAGTAAAGTGACAAACATCTTTTAATTGCATTCAAAGTCTTAATAGTTACAAATGTCACAAGCGACTAACTCTCTAATTCATTCCAATTCAAAAAACTTGCATATGAAGTATTTCCTATGAAATGTATTTTTATGGTTTTTAAAGTTCTGATGGTTAACAATCTCAAGAGCAACAAATTCCCAGATGCATGAAAATCACAAAATTCGTATAAAAATCATTTTATAGTGCTAGGAACCATAAATTTTTAGAGCGACAAAATCCTTAAAGCTCCTGTAGTATCAGAATCATCTTTATATTGCGTTGAAAGTGTTAATTTTTTCAAATTTCAAGAGCGACAAATCCCCAGATGCATGAAAATTGAAGAACTGATATAAAAAAATATTTAGAGTTAGCTGATTAAAAAATTACTAGAGCGACTAAATCCTTAAAGCTTCAGTAAAGTGACAATCATCTTTTAATTGCATTCAAAGTCTTAATAGTTACAAATGTCACAAGCGACTAACTCTCTAATTCATTCCAATTCAAAAAACTTGCATATGAAGTATTTCCTATGAAATGTATTTTTATGGTTTTTAAAGTTCTGATGGTTAACAATCTCAAGAGCAACAAATTCCCAGATGCATGAAAATCACAAAATTCGTATAAAAATCATTTTATAGTGCTAGGAACCATAAATTTTTAGAGCGACAAAATCCTTAAAGCTCCTGTAGTATCAGAATCATCTTTATATTGCGTTGAAAGTGTTAATTTTTTTCAAATTTCAAGAGCGACAAATCCCCAGATGCATGAAAATTGAAGAACTGATATAAAAAAATATTTAGAGTTAGCTGATTAAAAAATTACTAGAGCGACTAAATCCTTAAAGCTTCAGTAAAGTGACAAACATCTTTTAATTGCATTCAAAGTCTTAATAGTTACAAATGTCACAAGCGACTAACTCTCTAATTCATTCCAATTCAAAAAACTTGCATATGAAGTATTTCCTATGAAATGTATTTTTATGGTTTTTAAAGTTCTGATGGTTAACAATCTCAAGAGCAACAAATTCCCAGATGCATGAAAATCACAAAATTCGTATAGAAATCATTTTATAGTGCTAGGAACCATAAATTTTTAGAGCGACAAAATCCTTAAAGCTCCTGTAGTATCAGAATCATCTTTATATTGCGTTGAAAGTGTTAATTTTTTCAAATTTCAAGAGCGACAAATCCCCAGATGCATGAAAATTGAAGAACTGATATAAAAAAATATTTAGAGTTAGCTGATTAAAAAATTACTAGAGCGACTAAATCCTTAAAGCTTCAGTAAAGTGACAAACATCTTTTAATTGCATTCAAAGTCTTAATAGTTACAAATGTCACAAGCGACTAACTCTCTAATTCATTCCAATTCAAAAAACTTGCATATGAAGTATTTCCTATGAAATGTATTTTTATGGTTTTTAAAGTTCTGATGGTTAACAATCTCAAGAGCAACAAATTCCCAGATGCATGAAAATCACAAAATTCGTATAAAAATCATTTTATAGTGCTAGGAACCATAAATTTTTAGAGCGACAAAATCCTTAAAGCTCCTGTAGTATCAGAATCATCTTTATATTGCGTTGAAAGTGTTAATTTTTTCAAATTTCAAGAGCGACAAATCCCCAGATGCATGAAAATCACAAAATTTGTATGAAAATCATTTTATAGTGCCAGCAACCATAAATTTTTAGGTCGACAAAATCCTTGAAGTAAATGTAGTATCAGAATCGTTTTTATATTGCCTTTTAAGTGTTAATTTTTCCAAATTTTAAGAGCGAAAAATTCCTAGATGCATTTCAATAACCAAAATTTCCATATAAATTATTTTTGCGTGCTAGGAACCATAGATTTTTAGAGCGACAAAATCCTTGTAGCTTCTATTGAATTAAAATCATATTTTTATTGAATTAAAAGTTTAAATTTATTTTAATATCATGAGCGACGAATTCCCAAGCGCATGTACATTGAAGAACTGATATAACAACATATTTAGAGTTAGCTAATTAAAGAATCACTAGAGCGACAAAATACTTAAAGCTTTAGCAAGGTGACAAACATCTTTTAATTGCATTCAAAGTCTTAATAGTTACAAATCTCACAAGCGACTAACTCTCTAATTCATTTCAATTCAAAAAACTTGCATAAAAGTATTTCCTATGTGGTTGGATGCTATAAATTAAGAAGCAACAAATTCTTTGAAGCTTTTGTGATATCAGAAATGTATTTTTATGGTTTTTAAAGTTCTCATGGTTAACAATCTCAAGAGCAACAAATTCCCAGATGCATGAAAATCACAAAATTCGTATAAAAATCATTTTATAGTGCTAGGAACCATAAATTTTTAGAGCGACAAAATCCTTAAAGCTCCTGTAGTATCAGAATCATCTTTATATTGCGTTGAAAGTGTTAATTTTTTCAAATTTCAAGAGCGACAAATCCCCAGATGCATGAAAATCACAAAATTTGTATGAAAATCATTTTATAGTGCCAGCAACCATAAATTTTTAGGTCGACAAAATCCTTGAAGTAAATGTAGTATCAGAATCGTTTTTATATTGCCTTTTAAGTGTTAATTTTTCCAAATTTTAAGAGCGAAAAATTCCTAGATGCATTTCAATAACCAAAATTTCCATATAAATTATTTTTGCGTGCTAGGAACCATAGATTTTTAGAGCGACAAAATCCTTGTAGCTTCTATTGAATTAAAATCATATTTTTATTGAATTAAAAGTTTAAATTTATTTTAATATCATGAGCGACAAAGTCCCAAGCGCATGTACATTGAAGAACTGATATAACAACATATTTAGAGTTAGCTAATTAAAGAATCACTAGAGCGACAAAATACTTAAAGCTTTAGCAAGGTGACAAACATCTTTTAATTGCATTCAAAGTCTTAATAGTTACAAATCTCACAAGCGACTAACTCTCTAATTCATTTCAATTCAAAAAACTTGCATAAAAGTATTTCCTATGTGGTTGGATGCTATAAATTAAAAAGCAACAAATTCTTTGCAGCTTTTGTGATATCAGAAATGTATTTTTATGGTTTTTAAAGTTCTCATGGTTAACAATCTCAAGAGCAACAAATTCCCAGATGCATGAAAATCACAAAATTCGTATAAAAATCATTTTATAGTGCTAGGAACCATAAATTTTCAGAGCGACAAATTCCCAAACGCATGTAAATTGAAGAACTGACTTAAAAAAATATTTAGAGTTAGCTGATTAAAAAATTACTAGAGCGACTAAATCCTTAAAGCTTTAGTAAAGTGACAAACATCTTTTAATTGCATTCAAAGTCTTAATAGTTACAAATGTCACAAGCGACTAACTCTTTAATTTATTTCGATTCAAAAAACTTGCATATGAAGTATTTCCTATGTGCTTGGATGCTATAAATTAAGAAGCAACAAATTCTTTGCAGCTTCTGTGATATTAGAAATGTATTTTTATGGTTTTTAAAGTTCTGATGGTTAACAATCCCAAGAGCAACAAATTCCCAGATGCATGAAAATCACAAAATTCGTATAAAAATCATTTGATAGTGCTAGGAACCATAAATTTTGTAGAGCAACAAAATCCTTAAAGCTCCTGTAGTATCAGAATCATTTTTATATTGCGTTGAAAGTGTTAATTTTTTCAAATTTCAAGAGCGACAAATTCCCAGATGCATAAAAATCACAAAATTTGTATAAAAATCATTTTATAGTGCCAGCAACCATAAATTTTTAGAGCGACAAAATCTTTGGAGCTCCTGTAGTATCAGAATCATTCTTATATTGCCTTTTAAGTGTTTATTTTTCCAAATTTTAAGGGCGACAAATGCCTTGACGCATTTTAATAACAAAAATTTCCATAAAAATTATTTTAGCGTGCTAGGACCCATAGATTTTTAGAGCGACAACATCCTTGTAGCTTCGTTGAATTAAAATCATAGTTTTATTGAATTAAAAGTTTAAATTTATTTAAATGTCATAAGCGACAAATTCCCAAACGCATGTTAATTGCAGAATTGATATAAAAAAATATTTAGAGTTAGCTGATTACAAAATTACTAGAGCGACAAAATTCTTAAAGTTTCAGTAAAGTGACAAACATCTTTAAATTGCGTTCAAAGTCTTAATAGTTACAAATGTCACAAGCGACTTACTCTCTAATTCATTCCAATTTAAAAAACTTGCATAAAAGTATTTCCTATGTTCTTGGATACTATAAATTGAGAAGCAATAAATTCTTTTTATGGTTTTTAGAGTTCTGATTGTTAACAATATCAAGTGCGACAAATTCTTTGATGCATGAAAATCACAAAATTTGTATAAAAATCATTTTATAGTGCTAGCAACCATAAATTTTCAGAGCGACAAGATCCTTGAAGCTCCTGTAGTATCAGAATCATCTTTATATTGCGTTTAAAGTGTTAATTTTTTCAAATTTTAAGAGCGACAAATCCCCAGATGCATGAAAATCACAAAATTTGTATGAAAATCATTTTATAGTGCCAGCAACTATAAATTTTTAGGTCGACAAATCCTTTAAGTAAATGTAGTATCAGAATCATTTTTATATTGCCTTTTAAGTGTTAATTTTTCCAAATTTCAAGAGCGACAAATTCCTAGATGCATTTCAATAACAAAAATTTCTATATAAATTATTTTTGCGTGCTAGGAACCATAGATTTTTAGAGCGACAAAATCCTTGTAGCTTCTATTGAATTAAAATCATATTTTTATCGAATTAAAAGTTTAAATTTATTTAAATATCATGAGCGACAAATTCCCAAACGCATATACATTGAAGAACTGATATAACAACATATTTAGAGTTAGCTAATCAAAGAATCACTAGAGCGACAGAATACTTAAAGCTTCAATAAGGTGACAAACATCTTTTAATTGCATTCAAAGTCTCAATAGTTACAAATCTCACAAGCGACTAACTCTCTTATTCATTCCAATTCAAAAAACTTGCATAAAAGTATTTCCTATGTTCTTGGATACTATAAATTAAGAAGCAACAAATTCTTTGCAGCTTCTGTGATATTAGAATCATCTTTTTATGGTTTTTAGAGTTCTGATTGTTAACAATCTCAAGAGCGACAAATTCCCAGATGCATGAAAATCACAAAATTTGTATAAAAATCATTTTATAGTGCTAGCAACCATGAATTTTCAGAGCGACAAGATCCTTGAAGCTCCTGTAGTATCAGAATCATCTTTATATTGCGTTTAAAGTGTTAATTTTTTCATATTTCAAGAGCGACAAATTCCTAGATGCATTTCAATCACAAAAATTTCCATAAAAATTATTTTAGCGTGCTAGGAACCATAGATTTTTAGAGCGACAAAATCCTTGTAGCTTTTGTTGAATTAGAATCATATTTTTATTGAATTAAAAGTTTAAATTTATTTAAATATCATGAGCAACAAATTTTAAACGCATGTAAATTAAAGAACTGATATAAAAAAATATTTAGAGTTAGCTGATTACAAAATTACTAGAGCGACTAAATCCTTAAAGCTCCAGTAAAGTGACAAACATCTTCTAATTGCATTCAAAATCTTAATAGTTACAAATGTCACAAGCGACTAACTCTCGAATTCATTCCAATTTAAAAAACTTGCATAAGAGTATTTCCTCTGTTCTTGGATGCTATAAATTAAGAAGCAACAAATTCTTTGCAGCTTCTGTGATATCAGAAATGTATTCTTATGGTTTTTAAAGTTCTGATGGTTAGCAATCTTAAGAGCGACCAATTCCCAGATGCATGAAAATCACAAAATTTGTATAAAAATCATTTTATAGTGCTAGCAACCATAAATTTTCAGAGCGACAAGATCCTTGAAGCTCCTGTAGTATCAGAATCATCTTTATATTGCATTTAAAGTGTTAATTTTTTTAAATTCCAAGAGCGACAAATCCCCAGATGCATGAAAATCACAAAATTTGTATGAAAATCATTTTATAGTGCCAGCAACCATAAATTTTTAGGTCGACAAAATCCTTGAAGCTTCTGTAGTATCAGAATCATCTTTATATTGCGTTTAAAGTATTAATTTTTTTTAATTTCAAGAGCGACAAATTCCTAAATGCATTTCAATCACAAAAATTTTCATAAAAATCATTTTAGCGTACTAGGAATCATATATTTTTAGAGCGACAAAATACTTGTAGCTTTAATAAATTCTGTTTAAATTTATTTAAATATCATGAGCGACAAATTTCCAGACGTATCTGAATCCAAAAACAAAAAAAAAATATATTTAGAGTGGCTAGTTCAAAGAATCACTAAATCAACAAAATCCTCCAAGCCTCAGTAAGATCAAAAACATTTTTTAATTGCGCTCACAGTCTCAATGGTTTTAACTATCAAGAACGACTTATTCCCAAATGCATCTTAATTAAAATCCATTTCACATAAAGAATTTTCTTTCTGCTCTGATGTTAAGATATTGAAGGTGACAAATTTTCTATAGCTACTGTAGTATTAGAAACATCGCATGACTTATTAGATACATTAAGAAAAAAAGTTTCCATTTTCACTCGGTCCCAATGGCCATATCCGGGTCTGGGTCAGGTTTTGGGACTTACAAACTATTCTATTTTAGAGCGACAAAAAAGCGACAAATTATGCAACCAGAATGGAGTTGCTAACCCTAGCCGTTCCTGAGTTACTGTAGTGGATGCCGTAGGTTAATATTAAGCTACGGTAGTTATTGTTTCTCGGAAACGGCTGGAGCCACATAATCCAGTGTTGGATTAAATGTCAGCGACAAATTAGCAACAAATTATCAAACATCGCATGACTTTTTAGATACACAAAGAAAAAAAGTTTCCATTTTCACTCGGGCCCAATGGCCATATCCGGGTCTGGGTCAGGTTTTGGGACTTACGAACTATTCTATCTTAGAGCGACAAAAAAGCGAGAAATTATGCAACCAGAATAGAGTTGCTAACCCCAGCCGTTCCTGAGTTACTGTAGTGAATGCCGCAGCTTAATATTAAGCTACGGTAGCCATTGTTTCTCGGAAACGGCTAGAGCGACAAAATCCGGGATAGAGCAACAAATTAGCGACAAATTAGCGACAAAATATGGTACTATTCCGAACGTGGCCCTATGAAGTGGATTCCGTAGCTTAATATACATGTGAAAATTCGTATACCTATTGTATTTCTTTTTGTAAAAATAATAATGGAAATCGAATCAGCGTGACCAAAAACCCCTAAAAACAATATTTTTGTATACCTAAACATAGTATTTGTGGCTACCAATTTTGGCACAAAAAATTATAAAAGCCTAACCAGTTAAGGGGTTAAGGATGTTCTATGATGCCAAAGGGAGGAAAGTGAGGACAGGGGAAACATGGGTTAAAAGCATTGAAAGACGTAGAGCTACCAATCTTAGAAAAAAAAATCAGTCTAAATATATTACATAAAAATAAATGTAACACCATAAAATATCATCTTATATTATATTAAAGTGTAACCACTTTTTTCCGTTTCTCCGGTTCTCCGCAATTTTTTCAATGTGTCTAATCTTTTAGTAATAAGAGCAATTTTTATTGGGTCCTTTATAATTAGAACTCAATAGTCAAAAGATTCTTCTTGGACCTTTTTTGGGGTATATATATATTACTTTTGGCACTATATTTTTATTTAATGCCTATTTTTTGGGCCCTTCTTTCTTTTATTCTTATATTTTCTTGGGCTCTATATTTTTCTGAACGTTATTTTTTGGGTCCAATATTTTTTTATCTCTATATTTCTTAGGGCTTTATATTTTTTAGGGCCTTACATTTTTGGGTCCTTTTTTTTGGGCCTCATATTTTTTTTTTAATCTCTTATTTATTTGGGCCTTATATGTTTTTATTCTTATATTTTATTGAGCTCTATATTTTTCTGGGACTTTTTTTTTTAACTGAAATTTTTTTGGGCTCTATATTTTTTTGGGTCTTATATCTTTTCGGGCCCTACATTTCTCTGGGTCCTATGTTCTTTGAACCTCATATTTTTTTTGGCCTTTAATTTTTTTAAGCATAATATTTTTTTATTCTTATATTTTCTTCGGCTCTATATTTTTCTGGGCCATATTTTACTAATTCTTATATTTTTTTGGGCCCCAAATTTTTTTGGGACTTATTTTTTCAAGCCTGAAATTTTTTTGCCTGTATACTTTTACATTAGATTCTTCAGTGGATCGTATTTCTTATAATATTTTATACAGGCCCGGCTCTAGAATCTTCTATATTTTTTCGGGCCCTACATTTTTATGGGTCTTATATTATTGAACGTAGCGTTTTATCCAAGCCTGTATACTTTTACATGGGATTATTGAGCGGAGCGTATTTCTTATAATGTTTTATATAGGCTTCGCTCCAAACGCTTCTTTTTTTTATTCCAAATGCATTATACTTGTGCGTTTTACCTTGATATTGAATATTGCTGATTCAGCCACACATCCCTACCCACACAGCATGAAAGATTGCTGCAAGGTTGCTGCAAGGTTTCATGAAAGTTTCAAAACTTCGCAGCAACCTTTCATGAAAGATTGCAGCAACATTTATATGTCCGCGCTAGAACCCGGTTGAAATATTTCTAAAAACCTCGCAGCAACCTTTCATGAAAACCTCACAGCAATATTTCAGAAAATGTAACATAAACATTTCAAGAAACCTTGCAGCAATCTTTTAGAACACCTCGCCGCAACCTTGCAGGAAACCTCGCAGCAATCTTTCAGGAAATGTAACAGAAATATTTCAAAAAACCTCACAGGAATCTTGCGGGAAAAATAGCACAAACATTTCAAGCAATCACACAGCAATTTTTCAGAAAATCTTGCCGTAACCTTGCAGAAAACCTCGTAGCAACCTTTTATGAGATATTGCAGCAACATTTATATGTCCGCGCTAGTACCCGGTTGAAATATTTCTAAAAACCTCGCAGCAACATTTCAAAAAACCTTGCAGCAATCTTTCATGAAAGGTTTCTCGTAATATTTCATGAAATTTTTCCCAAATTTTGCCGCGAACAACGCTCATACCTTTCCGTATGGTTTCCTGCAATATTTTGTAAAATATTTCTTAAAGCTTGCTGCAGTAATATTTAATAGTAGGCAGGATTTTCTATCCTTGTGTGATAAAGTTTTTCTTATTTGCTTAAGTATCAATCGTTCTATCTATCAATTACTAGTTGAGCGCAATAGTATTATTATCAATATTTGTGCACAAGAAGAAAAAATTCCTCAGCATCGTTTTTGAGAAAAGTAGAGAATATTGAAATAAAAGGTTTTGTTTCTAATATTTATGCGTTCTTTACTTTTTTCAATAACAATTCGATGGATTTTTTTACCCTACGCATAAATATTTATAATAATAGCATACTTATTGTGCTCAACTTACCGTTTACAATACAGCTACAGCAATAAATACTTGAGTAAATAACAGGAAACCAAATATAAGGCAAGAACATCGAATCTGGACTACTCTTAGAATCTTTTATAAAAATTTGCGAAATTATTACTGAAACTGTTTATGAAAGGTTTGCTGCAATTTCATTTTGAAATTATTCATGAAACTTTGCTGATATTTTTTACGAAACGCTTTTCTGGAATATTTTGTAAAGATTGCCAAAAATATGGTAATAACTATTGGCGAAATGTATATAGCAATATTTTTTGTGATATCTTAGAAATCTTGTCAAAAGCCTTGCAGAAATCTTACTGCAACTTTTAACAAAAGATACCTCGTAATATTTCATAAAATATTCATCAAATTTTGTTGGAAACCTCGTTGAAACCTTTCATAAAAGATATCTTGCAATATTTCGTAAAATGTTTCTAAAATCTTGCACGAACCTTGCTGCAAGCTTTCATCAAAGGTCTCTTGCGATATTTCGTAAAATGTTTCCCAAATCTTGCTAGGAACCTCACTTAAACCTTTCATGAAAGGTTTCTTGCAATATTTCATAAAATGTTTCTAAAATCTTGCAGGAACCTCGCTGCAATCTTTCATGAAAGGTTTCTTGCAATATTTCATGAAATGTTTCTAAAATCTTGCAGAAAGCTCGCTGCAATCTTTCATAGAAAGTTCGATGCAATATTCCATCAAAATTTTGTTTAAATCTTGCTGAAAATCCCGCTGAAACATGTAATAAAAGTTTTCTTGCAATATTTCATGAAATGTTTTTAAAGTCTTACAGAAACCGCGCTGCAACCTTTCATGAAAGGTTTCTTGAAATATTTCATGAAATATTTCTAAAATCTTGCAGAAAACTTGCTGCAACCTTCCATGAAAGGTTTCTTGCAATATTCCATGAAATGTTTTCTAAATTTTGCTGAAAACCTCGCTGAAACATGTCGTGAGAGTTTTCGTCCAATATTTCATGAAATGTTTCTAAAATCTTGCAGAAACCTCGCTGCAACCTTTCGTGGAAGTTTTCTTGCAATATTTCATGAAATATTTCTAAAATTTTGTAGAAACCTCGCTGTAACCTTTCATGAAAGGTTTCTTGCAATATTCTATGAAATGTTTTCTAAATCTTGCTGGAAACCTCGCTGAAACATGTCATGAAAGTTTTCTTGCAATATTTCATGAATCGTTTCTAAAATCTTACAGAAACCTCGCTGCAACCTTTCATGAAAGGTTTCTTGCGAAATTTCATGAAATATTTCTAAAATCTTGCAGAAACCTTGCTGCAACCTTTCATGAAAGGTTCCTTGCAATATTTTATAAAATGTTTTCTAAATTTTGCTGGAAACCTCTATGCAACCTTTTATAAAAGGTTTCTTGCAATATTTCATGAAATATTCCTTAAATCTTTTAGAAACCTCGCTGCAACCTTTCATGAAAGGTTTCTTGCAATATTCTATGAAATGTTTTCTAAATCTTGCTGGAAACCTCGCTGAAACATGTCATGAAAGTTTTCTTGCAATATTTCATGAATCGTTTCTAAAATCTTACAGAAACCTCGCTGCAACCTTTCATGAAAGGTTTCTTGCGAAATTTCATGAAATATTTCTAAAATCTTGCAGAAACCTTGCTGCAACCTTTCATGAAAGGTTCCTTGCAATATTTTATAAAATGTTTTCTAAATTTTGCTGGAAACCTCTATGCAACCTTTTATAAAAGTTTTCTTGCAATATTTCATGAATTGTTTCTAAAATCTTGCAGAAACCTCGCTGCAACCTTTTATGAAAGGTTTCTTGCAATATTTCATGAAATGTTTTATAAAACCTTGCAGAAACCTCACTGCAACCTTTCATGAAAGGTTCCTTGCAATATTGCTTGAATTATTTTCTGTAACCGTGTAGCAAGTTTGCAGCAATATCACACTGAAATGTTTCATGAAACCTCTTGCAATGTTAAGACAAGATTGCTGCAATCTTGTGACAATATTTCAGCACAATATTTCAGTGAAAGTTTCACTGCAATATTTCATGCTGTGTGGGTATATACATTCGATTCAACTACGCATCCCCATATGCAACTGATTTTACGGCGTATGCCCATATGCAGCCATTTTTAAAGTGCATCCTCATATGCAGCCTATTTAACAACGCATCCTCATATGCAGCCGATTTTATGGCGCAGCCTCATATGTAGCCGATTTTACAGCGCATCCACATATGCATTTAATTTTACAGAACATCTTCATATGCAGCAAATTTAACTGTGCATCCCCATATGTAGCTGACGCAACAGCGCATCTCCATATGCAGCTGATTTAACAGCATATCAGACTATTAACCTTCTGACAGCCGGGATGACGCCAAATGGCGTCATCTTATGATCAACCCACATTTACTATTACTTAAGAAACATTTATATGGAAAATTTCGAGAAAGTTACACTTTTTTAGTGGAAAAAATGCCGGCTGTCAGAAGGTTAATTTCGATAGCGTCAGTTAATATATATTTTTGTAAATATCATATTTTTTATTATATATTCGGACTCAACTATTACACAAGCTACAACACATAAATATACACTATCTCTTAACATATCTTTTACAATATCCCTTTTTAAACAATGTTTTTTGTATAAATAATGTTCTGATCATTTTTATTTTCTTCTTTGACAATAGCATTGTCACCTGAAAATAATTTTAAATGATTTTTATATTTTGTTCTTGAACGAGCAACATATAATTGTTCATAACTGAAAACTGGTAACGGCAAAGAAACACCAACTCTTTCATAAAGTTGTCCTTGGGATTTATTAATAGTCATTCCAAAATTTAATCTAATAGAAAACTATTTTCGTTGAATATTGAAAAGAATTTCTTCCGTAGATAAAGATAAACTTATTCTTCAAATAAAAAATAATTTACCTTTGTTTCGACCACTCGGTAATTCCGCTAGGATCGAATATTTAAACAATTTTTCTACTATCAACCATGCTTCATTACAAAGACCTTTATTTACATTCAAATTTCTTAAAAGTATTATGATAACCCTTACTTTTAAATGTAATTTATGTAGTGGAAGCTTATTGAGAGTTAACTTATTTAAAAATTCTTTAGGTAACATAATATCCGAATTTTTTTTCTCATCATCTTCAGCTGTATCAATTCTTAAATATTCAACATGGTCCCCTTCCATTATATTCAAAACATTGTTATTAATTTCAGTAACATCATTATTTTTAGAAGCTAAAATAACTTTCTCCGTTAGATTCAAATAGTTCATTTCTATTGCTTTTCCGAATATTTCTTCGACAAGATTTTTTTAATGACAAAATTAACTGGTATAGCACTTACTAGGAGAGTGTCACATCTCCGGATCACGCATTTTGCTTTAATTTGGGGATAAGTTTTCAGATAACAAAATATAGAAAAAAGCTAAAGTTATAGTCACAAACGCTCATTTTTTCCCTAGATATAGGTAATTAAAAAAAAATCACTAAAAAAGTTACTAGATTTTCAAAAACTTATAGCTCTTAGGCATCGATAGCTAGAAGCTTGAAACTCTTTTTGAATTAAAGCTGAGCTTAAATCCTTTTAAAAAAGTAGTAATAGCATATAAAAATATTATTTCTTCCTAAAGTTATAGCGTAATAGAGATTGTGCCTAAATTTTCTTTTTAAAACATTAATTAATAATAAAAGCTGAAATTAAGTGAAAATCTTAAATAACTTTAAGAAGAAATAATATTTATATATGCTGTAACTACTTTTTCGAAAGGATTTAAGCTCAGCTTTAATTTTAAAATTTCAAGCTTCTAGCTATCGATGCTTAAAAGCTATAAGTGTTTGAAAATCTAGTAACTATTTTAGTGATTTTCTTTAGTTGCCTGCATCTAGGGAAAAATTGAGCGTTTGTGATTATAGCTTTAGCTTTTTGCATATTTTGTCATCTGAGAATTTATCCCCAAGTTTGAGCAAAATCCGTGATCTAGAGATGTGAGACTCTCCTAGTTAGTTTATTATCATCTTCAAAACATAGCGTTTTCCTTTTTCGATATCTAATAACCATTGTTCATAATTATTATCATTACCTGAAACTCGCAGGTTTTTATTTAACGTCGTACGCGTAAAATTTTTCCAGAATAAACTAAATTTCACCGAATTTCCAATAATGTTTATACAGCTTCCATATCGAACAATTCGTAATGTTTCCCTAAAATCTTCTGATACAATCACAGGTTGACCGCTAAAGGCTTGGTCTACTTTGGATATATCTTGAAAAAGACGATCAACTACCTCAAAAGCAAATTTCGAAGTCATGGATATTTCATCCCAAACTATTATTTATGTTTTCTTTAATTTTTTGCCTTCTGCAAAGTAAGGCTTACATTACAAGACGTACAATCTGTTTTATTTAAAGGTAGTTTAAATATAATGTGCACTATTTTATATCGACTAATGAATTTGCTGCTATACCTGTCCAAGCCTCACATAAATGACGTATAGTGTGATATTCGAAATAAGCTATTTGTACAAGCATATATTTTCATAATTTGTAATTCATAAATAAGAATGTAAAATAAATCATAATGTATCTTAGTATTAATTTAATTGATATTTTCAAATGTATTCAACGTTATAGTTAAAATATTTTTCTTAGTATTTTCTTATATTTAGAAATATGTGTGAAAGATGTTAACGCGATTTAAAAAAGGATTCAATATGTAGCAAATACAAATAAATGAACCATTGCACGAACCTCTGCAAAGAGGCACTCTTCTTTCTGTACTAGTAATAAAAATAAATGTATTTATGACGAACGGAGCGACCGATGAAAATTAAAAACAACGCCATATGTTGACCATTCGGGATTTCCCGTTAATCCTTAATCTCACTATAAAACTTTCTCTGTACAATAAAAACCTTTTTCTTGTCTTAACTAAAAATCCCATAGAAACTATTTAAGAAATATTTTGTAAAACGTCAGAACTTTTGCGACCATCACAGCGAACACATCTCGCTTCGTTTGTCACTCCTCAACTGAATCTTATTAAAGTATTTTATATATTCATACATCAATCTTTTCATTTAACAGTTTACCTTTTTAAAACTTAACATTGCTTTAGTAAATTAATTTGGACTAAAGCGCACAATTTACATTGTGCAATTCTTCATGGTCCTTCGACCCCGATACGTCCAGCATTATATACTTATTTAATACTAGTGAATTAAACATTAAGTGAAGAAGTGAAGTGTTGTGTAAAAATAATAAAACGAGTGTGCGTCATACAAGTGTTTTAACACAAACAAACAACAATACAAATTACCAATAATAATACAACATATATAATAAAAGTTGTCCGAGTGCAACATATATATGTAATAAAAGTTGTCCGAGTACAACATATATATAATAAAAGTTGTCCGAGTACAACATATACATATACATATAATACAAGTTGTCCGAGTACAACAAACATAATAAAAGTTGTCCGAGTACAACATATATAATACAAGTTGTCTGAGTACAACACATATAATAAAAGTTGTCCGAGTACAACATATATAATACAAGTTGTCCGAGTACAACACATATAATAAAAGTTGTCCGAGTACAACATATATAATACAAGTTGTCCGAGCACAACGAATTACAAGTTGTCTGAGTACAACATATATAATAAAAGTTGTCCGAATACAACATATGCGTTATACAAGTTGTTCAAATACAGCACATACAACTTGCTTCGATAAATTAAACTATAAATGCGCGAACAGGCCTGTTCAAAAATCTAATATACAGTGTTGAAATACTAATTTTAAAACACAAAATATACAAACGCAAGAATTTAATCACACAACTTCACGTAATTCTTCACATCAATAGAAGCTCCAGTCTTCAGACACAACTTTACATTTGAGAACAAATTGGTCAACACATTCACTGGTAAGTGCTTAATTTGAATCACCAATTATTTAAATTTATCATAGAAAGGGAGCATAAAAACAATTCAATTTCATTTTAATATTTGCCTCTATTTCATTATGGAAATCGATCGAGTAAAAACTTTAAAAATTAAACGCGATACAATTAAAGGTTATTTAAATTCATTTAAAACCTTTTTAACTCATTATAATAAAGATATTGATTTTGTTCAATTACAAATGCGTTTACAAAAAACCGATGAATTATTCGAAGATTTCGATATAATGCATGACGAGTTAGATCATTTAGATAATTCAGAGTCCAGTAAAGTAGAAAGATACAAAATTTCAGATGATTATTACTTTGTAATAAGTACTGCTCGACAATATATATCAGAGGTAACCTTACAACAGCATAATTTAAATCAAATATGCAATAATTCACCGACCGCGTCAGTAAGAAATGATTCTATAGTAGAAACGAGACCGACGTCAGGTAGTAGAAAACGTAAAATGAAGCTCCCGGAGACTTCTATTCCGCGTTTTAAAGGGCAGGTAGAAGAGTGGTTGCCGTTTAAAAATTCCTTTAATGCACTCATTCATTCGTGTGACGATTTATCCAACGTTGAAAAATTACATTACTTGCGATCAGCTCTTCGCACAGAAGCCTTAAGAAAAATTCAAGTCTTAGCGATTACCGACGAAAATTATACGCGTGCATGGTCCATTTTAGAAAAAGCGTACGAAAATAAAAGAATTCTAATTTCACGACACTTATCTTTATTGTTTCATTTACCCAATCAAGACAAAGACAGCCATAGAGACTTAGAAAATTTAGCCGACGAAGCACAACAACATGTGCAATCATTAGCAACATTAGGTGTAAATATACCCTCGGAAATTATCGTTAACATTTTAGAAGAAAAACTAAATAAAAGTTTAAGAATGAAATGGGAAGAAAGTCTAAAAAGAAACGAATTTCCTACTTCTGACGAAATGATAGAATTTTTATATAAAATGTCTGCCTCGCTCTCAAGACATGACAATGAAAAAAGAAGTACAAATACGCGAAACGATTGGGGATCGCCAAATAAAATACGTAGAGAAGAAAAGAAATTCACTGTTAAAAGCTTCGTAACAAACAAAAATAAATGTTATGCCTGTTTTAAAGAACATCACGCGTTATATCAATGTAAAACATTTCGAGACCTACCAATTTATCAAAGGATAAAAATTGTTGAAGATGCTAATTTATGTAAAAATTGTTTAAAATCACACGGAAACGAGGAATGTCGGTACGGAAATTGTCAAAAATGTAGCAAAATACATAATATTTTATTACACATTTGAAAACCTAATCACAACGAAATTAAAATCGCCTGGAAAAAACTCACCAATTCATCGTCTTAACTAGTAAAAGAACATAAAATTAATTGTCTCGCCGCGAAGACAGCGTCAACTTCCTTTGATTTAAACAAACGCAACCGTATAAGTTTAAAATCATTGCAGAACCTACATAACTTGTAAAGTATTATTAAACACTTGTTCGACTGTTAATTTTATAACTGATCAATCAACGAAAAAATTAAAATTACCTAAACAACGTTCATTAACTGTAGCAGCCATAAACGATTTAAAAAAAAACAATTGTCAATTATTTCACGGGATTAATGTTTAAATCAACCTATTCAGAGTTTAAAAAGTCGCTTACTCTTTCTGTCGTACCAAACATCACAGATTTAATTTCAAATGAAACTTATTCTCGAGAGCAACCAAATATTCCATTAATTTCAAATTAGCAAATCCTAATTTTCATAAACCTTCACTTATAGATATGTTGGTCGAATCAGAACTTCCATTGTCAATGTTTTGTAACGGTCAAATAAAATTATCACAAAACGATGATTTAATTCTACAAAAAATTAAACTCGATTGAATAATAGGCGGTGGTTTAAATTCATTGAAATACAAAAGGTCTCAATGTATGTTAACTGATTTACAATTTGATTTAGAAAAATTTTTAAAGCTTGAAGAAATTTCGCATAAGAAACGAAACTAGATAAACAACGAGCTATTTAGTAAGAATTATTTTAAAATTCACGTGCGACGAAATAAGGACGGTCGATACACGATTGCTTTACTTAGGCGAATTGCAATAAATAACCTTAAAAAGATTGTGATTTTTACAATAACAATTAAAAGGTAATAATGTTTCTAAAAATTAATATATCAATGCAATAATTGAATACATCGAATAAAATTATATGTCTGAAAGCTATTTGACGAATTCAGATGATTTATTTGTATCATTACGCGGTAATAAAAAATTCGAATCACACTACAACGTTACGATGCGTCGGTCAAATCCACGAACGGTATTTCTTTGAATAACATCCTAACAGTTGGTCTCACTATTCAAGGTGAATTGCTTAACATTTATTACGTTTTAGATTGCCGATTTAATTTGCCAACAAATATTATACAGCATTATTATACTCGAAATCACGAGTCGCACTCTTAAAAACAAGAACAGTGACAAAAACGGATTTAAAAATTGATATCATACACGATCGCATGATAAATCTAACAGGCACCTTATCTCGAGAGCAATTACCACACGAATTTATAAAAAATATATCCTGGTTACATAGGCCTGCTTAGCTACAAGGGTCTGAATCATTGTGGCCTAAAATTTCAATACCGAGAATAGATCATGATTTGAATCTTCTTATTAAATTGTTTAAAACTTTCTTCATGTTCAAAATCAATCCGCATCATCGCAATATGCCTTAAAATCATTAAAAGATATAGAAAATCGAAAAATTTTACGCTTGACGAGTTAACACGAGCCGAAAAGAAAATAATTAAATTCGGTCTAATTTCAACCTTTTATTAAGAAGTTGAACTATTAGAGAAAAAACGATGTTTAGCAGATTACTCAACATTTCTATTGAAGTAGAGGCAATGTTAAATTCCCGACTCTTAACACAAATGTCATCAGACATTTCTGCTCTTACTCCCGAGCATTTTCTTATTGGTGATTCATTGAAAAGCATGCCTGAAAACGATTGTAAGAAATATCTATCAACGAACTCAAAAAAAGACCAACAACGAAACTAGCAATTATTCCTATGGACAATAAAAAATGAATGAATGAATGAACTGTTGATCGCTACTCTCTCAACGGGGGGAGAATTATGTACAAGCATATATTTTCATAATTTGTAATTTATAAATAAGAATGTAAAATAAATCATAATGTATCTTAGTATTAATTTAATTGATATTTTCAAATATATTCAACGTTATAGTTAAAATATTTTTCTTAGTATTTTCTTATATTTAGAAATATGTGTGAAAGATGTTAACGCGATTTAAAAAAGGATTCAATATGTAGCAAATACAAATAAATGAACCATTGCACGAACCTCTGCAAAGAGGCACTCTTCTTTCTGTACTAGTAATAAAAATAAATGTATTTATGACGAACGGAGCGACCGATGAAAATTAAAAACAACGCCATATGTTGACCATTCGGGATTTCCCGTTAATCCTTAATCTCACTATAAAACTTTCTCTGTACAATAAAAACCTTTTTCTTGTCTTAACTAAAAATCCCATAGAAACTATTTAAGAAATATTTTGTAAAACGTCAGAACTTTTGCGACCATCACAGCGAACACATCTCGCTTCGTTTGTCACTCCTCAACTGAATCTTATTAAAGTATTTTATATATTCATACATCAATCTTTTCATTTAACAGTTTACCTTTTTAAAACTTAACATTGCTTTAGTAAATTAATTTGGACTAAAGCGCACAATTTACATTGTGCAATTCTTCACTATTAAAACGTTGTCAATAACTTTTTTCACTTCCATCTAGTCCATCTATAAAAATACATTTTTTTACCTTCTTTGCTTAAACTTTTTATAGTAGAGTCGAATATTTGCCTTTGCTTATCTTTTAAAGAATTTATTTTCTATAAATTTTCTATAAATGTGCTTATGTTAGATAAATTAAAATCGTTGAAAGGAAATCCATGGACATGCCAATTTTTTTCAATAACATTCAATGTAAAATTTTCGCCGATATTCTTTTCGTGTTTGGGATGGTAAAACGTATCTTTATATTTTTCACATAAATCTCGTGCATTTATAGGATCATAAAAAACGCAAATAATAACGAATGATTAATCTCATATGTATATATTATCTTTCTATTATATTGAAATGCTTTAGGTCTAAAAAAGAATGTGCTTATAATATATTCATTCTTCATATAATCTCGTGATATAACATTTTCTTATAAAAATATCAGAATATATATATAATTACATTCTCCAAATATACCTTTTAATTTTATTAAAGAACTTTATTAACATTAAAACAATGTTCATATATACAATATTAATAACGAAAATACGCCATAGAAAGTTCTGAAATCAATATGAGTAAGTCAAGTTTTTATTGTCACGTATATATATAATACAACAATTTCATAAAGATTTATTTATTTATCAGAAACATTTACCATTTACCAAAATATACTTTACAAAGTTTATCTTAACCCTTAAATGGTAGCTTCATTTTTGGAAACCTTAAATGATAACGATGGGTTACTCCTTTCTAAAGCTTTAAAAAGTATATTATATATTATTAGGAATTGATAATAGCTTTATTTTTATGTTAAGATTTCATGTGGATTAATAAATTAATAAAGTTAATTAAAAAATTTTGTAAAAAATGCAGTCATAATAGAAATAAAGATGACGAAATTACTTGTTATTCAAACATTTAATGGAAAACTAAAAATTAAAGAGACTGATGTTATAGTTATAAACACATTAGCCAGGCCCATACTCCCATACTTAAAGATGTTTTCAGTGTTTTGACACTAAAATGTTTAATAACCATTATTTATAAAAAGTTAAAATTTTTATACAAAGTAATTTTTTAAATAAAAATAAAAATAATTTAATAGACATTCTATGAATTATATCATGAAAATTTAAGGTTTAAAAGAGCTTTTAATATGACAGTGGTCTCTCGCTAAACATTGTTGTAAGATATGTAAGATGTAAGTTGAGTAAAATAGTATATAGTTGTTGAAACAGTCAAAAAGATAAGGAGTGATAATGTTTCATCTATAACTATGGGAGTATGGGCCTGGCAAGTGTGTTTATAACTATAACATCACTCTCTTTAATTTTTAGTTTTGCATTAGATGTTTAAATAACAAGTAATTTCGTCATCCTTATTTCTATTATGACTGCATTTTTTACAAAATTTTTTAATTAACTTTATTAGTTTATTAATCCACATGAAATCTTAACATAAAAATAAAGCTATTATCAATTTCTAATAATATATAATATACTTTTTAAAGCTTTAGAAAGGAGTAACCCATCGTTATCATTTAAGGTTTCCAAAAATGAAGCTACCATTTAAGGGTTAAGATAAACTTTGTAAAGTATATTTTGGTAAATGGTAAATGTTTCTGATAAATAAATAAATCTTTATGAAATTGTCGTACTATATATATATACGTGACAATAAAAACTTGACTTACTCATATTGATTTCAGAACTTTCTATGGCGTATTTTTGTTATTAATATTGTATATATGAACATTGTTTTAATGTTAATAAAGTTCTTTAATAAAATTAAAAGGTATATTTGGAGAATGTAATTAAAATTATTTGTAATTTAAAGAATTGTTTATGAAGATAGAATTAAAATTCTTATTATTTAAGAGAAAAAAGCAAACTTGCCGCACTTTTACCTTTTTAAAGGTTTTTTTAGGGGAGATTTCATAAATTTTTCAAAGTCTAAATTTCTTCTACTTTTCATATTGAATACATAAATTATTGCACAGTTCTGTATGATCATCATGACCTTTATTAACTCTAAAAGCTTGATTTTGTAATTGTCTTGTATGATCTATCATGAGTGCAATAATTACATGTAACGTTTACAGTATTATCTCATTTCTGTATTTTATTATGTATATTATATATTATATTTTTTGTTACACACTTTTTGTAAACTTTTACAAATAAATACATATCTATCTATCTATGTGAATTTCAGTACTTGGGCCACATTGACCTGTTGGGTTCAACTTCACTTATTCGAATTCTACTTTAAGATTTCATTTTTGTCAGTGTATTATGCAGTATTTCCCAGTACTTTATTACTATCAATATTCTATGAAGTATTTTCTTACTTATTATTTAATATGTTGAAAGTTGTTTAATGTACAATATTTATGTACACCATTTTAGTATACAATTGCTAAACCTTAGGACAGAATTAATGAAAAATTGTCATATATTTATCAAATAACATTTTCACAAATCTAACCTAAAAAATTGTCTGCTTATTAATAATAAATTTATAAAATACATTTTTCACATATATAACCTAAACAACTGTCTCTTTACAAATCACAATCAATTTAGTTTGTTTAAATATATATTCACTTATTAATTATTATTTTTGTAAAGACTAAGTAAATAAATAATAATAATCACACTAAGAATTGTTGTACTGTATTATTGAAAATTGAAGCAAGTGTGGAGCAACGCAACAGCTGATTAATCATCAAATATACGATAGCATCAATACGATATCATCGTTTTTTTATGTTCGTCACTTTCAAGACAATATATATATATATATATATATATATATATATATATATATATATATATATATATACACATATACACTACTGTTCTTCTTCATCTCTCTTTTTATTGGCCTTTTCCAGACTTTTTAATGTCTGTATGATTGGCCATCATCTGGTATTTTTTTTATTATTTTCATATTTTTTAGTTTGCCCAGTGGGACTTTTTATTAATAATTTTTATTTTTGCCCTGAGGGAATTTACAATTGTTTTTTCGTAGTCTCCGGGTTCTACTCCTCGCAAAAAAATTCGCAAAAATTTTTCCGAAATTTTCCCGGGGAATCGAACCCCGGTCCACTAGAGCGCGAGCCAAAAGCCTTAGCCCCTGCGCTACCACCGCTCTTATATACAATGCTGTTTGCTGTTATTACTCGTTCTCTCTCATTCACTCTATGCATGTGCCACATGTTATCTTCTCTCTCTCTTTCTCTCTGTTTTCTATATACGTACGCCTGCTCAGGCGACTGCGCGCGCAACTTCCGTCTCATACGTTTGGCTGAATGAGAAAATTATTAAAAACAAGAAATCGGAGGTCTAGCCTATATATCATACAAAAAATAATAAATACGTCATTTTTTAGCTGTTATTTGTATGAAATGTTTATGAGCATATATTATATATATATATATATATATATATATATATATATATTTACAAGTAATTAACAAGTAAATACATATATTTAATATATATTTTGCGAGTTTCAATTTTTAAAATTTGAAACTTAAAGTAAATAAGTCTCGTCGCGCACGATGCGGCTTCGCAAACTTGCCTTTCGGGTAGCTAATGAGTAATGTCAATACTTTTCGCCAAATTTTGTTGGAGGGGGGGGAGTGGAGGTCCTGCGATTTTTACCAAATTATAGTCTATTGTTGTGCCTTATGAAAAAACGTTGCGGTGCAAATGTCCGCCATCTAGTTACCTAAGGGACGGAGCCATGACCTCTTAAATGTTAGAAAATGCTCCATTTTTGCCCCTTTTTAAGAGCTTATATCTCAACTCCCTGTTAACCGATTTTAATTTGATGATATCATTTTTTTTGTTATAATGTCTAGTATATAAAATAATTTTTTTATATTTTGCAATATTATTCTTCATTTATGGCAACCAAATCTCAACAGAAGGAATTTTTAAAAATTTGACCATCTTCAAATCGTTGCCAATACCGAACAAACAAACGGAAACACTTTTTATAAGTCTTATTTCAAAGATATTTTCGAAATCTTCATAATGAGCTCTGCTAAATTAGAATCGGCGCAAAGGAAGCCAAGATATAATGATTTAAAAAATTAACATTTTGGAAAAATCGCGATTTTTGCCATTTTTGAGGGTCTATAACTTTTTTCTACCAACTTAAATTTCCACAGAAATTTATTTAAAAGTAAGTATATGCATGTACAACGATTCCCTTATGCAAATTTTCTTGGCCCAGACCTTTGACACCCACATCTAGATCATCGAAAATGCAGTGTGTTTCATTTTAAATAAATTAATACACTCACTACTTCTGACTTGAACTGATCGAATTTGGTGGTACAAAATTTTTCGTAATGTATTACAAGGCATATATTACGAATAATCGGAATTAATATCAAAATCCTGAATTTAAGCCCTATTAAAAGTCTGTAAGTATTATAGAAGCAGAGCTACAACCATTTTAACATATTTTAAATTTCTAAGTATCGAATCTGTAAAAGCATTTTATTTATTTTTACCTTTATCCTTAGAACTACTACATTTTTAGTTTTATATTGTAAACATTTTCGCAAGAAAAATGAGTTAACGTTATTTTATCTGTTGTGCTCATCTGTTATCAGGAATTGCTTTTGAAATCTGTGAAAGGATTATTTTTTGATTCTTAACATAATAATTTAGTGCAATTTTGAGAATTATTCATCGATTTTATTATATAAAATCGATGAATATGAAGGAAATGTTTTAATTGATGTGAATCTCTTTCGTAAACTTTTCGCATATTTTTGCACGTCAGAATCAGAGACCCATAATGCTCTGCAATAAATAAGTTGACCATTAAATGCTTGCATATGGATCACTTGAGCGAAGTCACAGCTGCAAATACGCGAGCAATTGATATTTCACTTTTCTCTTGGGGTCATTATATGATTTTTCATTATCCTGGGCAAAAGAAACGTCCCACTTAACCGTTGTGATAATTCGGTATTGATGAAAAATCAATAAATTAAAATTATCGTGTTTAATCTGCTGCTTATGACTCGATATACGCTGTCCTTCTCCGCCCCTCTACTACTGGTGATAAATCACTAAAATAAACTATTCATGTTCCTTCAGTATGATAATACACTACGATTAATAACACAGGCCCACAAAAAAAAAGTTGGTAGTTCTGGGATGGAGACTATTTTTTTATCATGTATTTTTTCCCGCTGAATCCGAATCCAGCGTCAAAAATAAAGGGTTGGCTGCATATTTTGAACATAACCTCAAAAAACTGTCAAAAAACTGTGTTCCTGTGGAAAAGCATGAGAAGAAAAAATGAAAATGGTTTATTTTTATGTATTTTGGCCTACTGAATCTGAATTTGTTACGGAAAAAGAGAGACAATTGCCTAATTTTGAACATAACCTCAATAACTGTCAAAAAACCGTGTTTTTGTGTAAAAACATAAAAAGAAACAATGAAAATTGTTTATTTTTATGCATTTTGGCCTGCTGAATCCAAATTTGTTATGGAAAAAGAGAGTCGACCGCCGAATTTTGAACATAACCTCAAAATACTCTTCAAAAGTCAATTTGCACAAGAGCTAAATTGACTTACGCTTGCGTATACGCTTGTCTTCGAACGATCTATGCAAAGGATTCCCACGTCACTTTTTCATATCAGGTTGTACTTCTCTTTTTACCATCCAGCAATAGTCCGCCATCATGTTTAGGCTATATTTTCCTTGCCATCTACGTTCAAATTCCTTCATATTCTGATGAAATCTTTCACCATGCTCTTCACTGTAGTCACCTAGGACTGGTGGAAATTCATCAATGTGCGAATCGAGAAAGTGGAGTTTTAAATTCATTAAGCAACCTAATTTTCTGAAATTTTATACAATATTTTCTACGATGCTATTGTAGTTCTCATCTTTATTGTTACCAAGAAATTTTGTTGCAACATCTTTGAAACTCAACCAGGCTGCCTTCTCGGTATCATTTATACTTGTGACGAATTCTTCGTCCCTGAATATTTTGCGAATTTGAGGTCCATTAAAGATACCTTCCTTTAATTTAACCAGAGTTATATTCGTAAAGATGGTTTCTAAGTATTAGAAGCATCGCCCTTCTTTATCGAGAGCTTTAACAAATTGTTTCATCAGCCCAATTTAATATGTAAAGGCGGTAAAAGGATTCTGCTAGGATCGACAAGAGGACGATTGATGACATTGCTGGAACCTGGAGTAAGTGATGGTCTCGCTGGCCACACTTTTGTATTATAATGTTTTGCTCTATCTCGACTGTCCAACATGCATAAATAGCATGGGTACTTGGTAAAACCTGGTTGTTGACCTAGTATCATGGACAATATTTTGAGGTCTCCGCAAATTAACCATTCATGCTTACTATACTTTATTTTATTTAAAACGTTTTCGATGTTATAGTTTTCTTCTTTGAGTACAGTTGAATGAGCCAATGGTAACGAAGCATCCTCGTTCGTTTTGTGAAGAAGAACTGCCTTCAAGCTTTGCTTAGATGAATCGATGAATAACCTTCGCTCTTCTAACTTGTATAAATTTGGTTCAAACTCATTAATAAGTCCCCGTACATCGGTGCAATACACTAGATCAGATTCGCTAGTGAAGTATGATCGAAACGCTTCTTCTCGGTTTCGATAAAATGTAACTTTTACGTCCTTTTCTAATACATTGAAAGACTTTAATTGAGAAGCCATTAATTCAGCTGCATCTTTTACTAATCCAGCATTCCTAAACATGTCATTAAGTTGAGCTTGAGAGATCTTTTTTTGGCTTTTCTCTTTACCAATGGGAATATATTCCTCATCACTGTCCAAAGACAGTTCTTCTTCACTTTCGACAGATTCACTTTCTGCTTTCCTTAACGATTCATTTTCGTCAGTATCGTCGTCTGTATGGTCGTTAAGATTTCTTACGTCTTCTTCTGTACCACAATCGACTAGCATACTATCCATTCCTTGTATAAAGCTCTCTTGTGAAGCCTCGTCTATCAAACTTTCGACAATTTGCTTCTGCGGACGAACGACACTAGAAACTGTCGCATACAATATTTCATCTGGCCGCACTTTATTTACCCCACTTACATTTGTCACGTAAGTGTAGCAATCACTTTTATCTAATGGTTTTTTCGAAATAGCTGATTTCAGAAACTTTATTTTACTTTTATCTCTAGTTTTATCGAATTTATGTAACATTTTGCAAAAAATATATTCTTGGTAATACAGACTATTATATGTATTAAATGTTACAAAATATTACATAAATTCGATAAAACTAGAGATAAAAGTAAAATGAAGTTTCTGAAATCAGCTATTTCGGCAGTTCTTCTTCATAATACGAACGAGTATGCTCCGTTATCATTGGCTCATTCAACTGTACTCAAAGAATAATACTGTAACATCGAAAACGTTTTAAATAAAATAAAGTATAGTAAGCATGAATGGTTAATTTGCAGAGACCTCAAAATATTGTCCATGGTACTAGGTAAACAATCAGGTTTTACCAAGTACCTATGCTATTTATGCATATTCGACAGTCGAGATAGAGCGAAACATTATAATACAAAAGTGTGGCCAGCGAGACCATCACTTACTCCAGGTTCCAGCAATGTCATCAATCGTCCTCTTGTCGATCCTAGCAAAATCCTTTTACTGCCTTCACATATTAAATTAGGGCTGATGAAACAATTTGTTAAAGCTCTCGATAAAGAAGGGCGATGCTTTAAATACTTAGAAACCATCTTTACGAATATAACTCTGGTTAAATTAAAGGAAGGTATCTTTGATGGACCTCAAATTCGCCAAATATTCAGGGACGAAGAATTCGTCACAAGTATAAATGATACCGAGAAGGCAGCCTGGTTGAGTTTTAAAGATGTTGCAACACAATTTCTTGGTAACAATAAAGATGAGAACTACAAGAGCATCGTAGAAAATATTGTATAAAATTTTAGAAAATTAGGTTGCTTAATGAATTTAAAACTCCACTTTCTCGATTCGCACATTGATGAATTTCCACCAGTCCTAGGTGACTACAGTGAAGAGCATGGTGAAAGATTTCATCAGAATATGGAGGAATTTGAACGTAGATGGCAAGGAAAATATAACCTAAACATGATGGCGGACTATTGCTGGATGGTAAAAAGAGAAGTACAACCTGATATGAAAAAGTGACGTGGGAATCCTTTGCATAGGTCGTTCGAAGACAAGCGTATACGCAAGCGTAAGTCAATTTAGCTCTTGTGCAAATTGACTTTTGAATAGTATTTTGAGGTTATGTTTAAAATTAGGCGGTCGACTCTCTTTTTCCACAACAAATTCGGATTCGGCAGGCCAAAATGCATAAAAATAAACCATTTTCATTTTTTCCTCTCATGTTTTTCCACAGGAACACAGTTTTTTGACAGTTTTTTGAGGTTATGTTCAAAATATGCGGCCAACCCTTTATTTTTAACGTCGGATTCGGATTCAGCGGGAAAAAATACATGAGAAAAGTATAGTCTCCATCCCAGAACCACCAACTGTTTTTTTGGGCCTGTGTATTTAAAAAAAATAAACCAAGTTAAATTTCAATTATAAAATTTTTATTATATAGTCTAATTTCATATATCAATTCTGTATAAGGTATATTATTTCAGTTATATAATTCTGGTTGTTACCGGTAAACAAAGAAGGATAAACACAATCTCTTCTATTCTAGGCTGCCTCTATAATACATAAGGAAGAGAACGATAGATAGATAATAGATGGATGATTATTTATTGCTGTACATTATACTGCACAAATTATAAGGAATACAAACAAATTGAATATGAAAATAAGATTATAATATGTATTACAAACAATATATTGTAACTAGTAAGTAAGTAACAGCGAAACACCAAAAGACTGAAAGTGAGAGTAAAGTTCCATTCTCATGGGACAGAAAATATGAAAAAGTAGATGATTTGAAATGAGATAATGAAGGTGAGACTCTAAGTATCGCAGGAAGATCGTTTGATAGACACGAGGACTTCACCAGAAACGATCTATGATAATATTCTATGACAGAACTCTCCTGACAGGCATATACAGAAGAGAGGATTGTGTCTATCCTTCATTGTTTACCGGTTATAACCAGAATTATAGAACTGATATAATATACCTTATACAGAATTAATATAAGGAATTAGACTATATAATAAAAATTTTATTGTTGAAATTTAACTTGGTTTATTTTTTTAAATTAATTATCGTAGTGTATCATCATAATAAAGGTACACAAATATTTTATTTTAATGATTCATCATCAGTGGGAGAGGGGCGGAGAAGGACAGAGCATATTCGGTTGTAAGCAACAGATGATTGAACACGATAATTTTAATTAATTGATTTTTCATCAATACCGAATCATCACAACGGGTAAGTGGAACGTACTTTTGGCCCAGAATGATGAAATAGTACATTGTGTGCCAAGGGTGCAAAATAGGAGATGCCGTCGAGAATGCGAATGAGCGCCCGAGCCAAGTGAGGGCGCTAAATTCGAACAAGGGCCGTGAATTCCCTTGCACCCATGGTACACATACCGTTTTTTTATCCAAAGGGTGAAAAATTCGATTTCTATGCATGTCAAACGGGCACAAAATAGTATATTTTACGCCATAGGGCGTGAATGTACTATTTTGCGCCCGTTCGACAAGCATAAAAAATCGAATTTTGCGCCCTGAGGGTTAAAAAATAGTACATTGACCTCAGAAGAAAAGTGGAATATCAATTATTCGCGTATTTGCAGCTGTCGCTTCGCTCGAGCGATCCATATGCGAGCATTTAATAGTCAACTCTTCTTACTAGGTAAAAAATATACTATTTATTTATTGCAGAGTATTATGAGTCTTTAATTCTGACGTGCAAAAATATGCGAAAAGTTTACGGAAAAGATTCACATCAATTAAAGCATTTCCTGATACTAGATCAAATCACTTTTTTATTCCATGTAATGGAGAGCCGATACAAATGAAGGTCTTCTTTTCTGACAACGTTAAAAAAGTTATTAAATTGCAACTATGTTAATATTTCACAACAGTTAAAAAAAATGATTATATTTTTTTTCATATAAATAATATACAATAAAATCGATGAATAATTCTCAAAATTGCACTAAATTATTATGTTAAGAATCAAAAAATAATCCTTTCACAGATTTCAAAAGCAATTCCTGATAACAGATGAGCACAACAGATAAAATAACGTTAACTCATTTTTCTTGCGAAAATGTTTACAATATAAAACTAAAAATGTAGTAGTTCTAAGGATAAAGGTAAAAATAAATAAAATGCTTTTACAGATTCGATACTTAGAAATTTAAAATATGTTAAAATGGTTGTAGCTCTGCTTCTATAATACTTACAGACTTTTAATAGGGCTTAAATTCAGGATTTTGATATTAATTCCGATTATTCGTAATATATGCCTTGTAATACATTACGAAAAATTTTGTACCACCAAATTCAATCAGTTCAAGTCAGAAGTAGTGAGTGTATTAATTTATTTAAAATGAAACACACTGCATTTTCGATGATCTAGATGTGGGTGTCAAAGGTCTGGGCCAAGAAAATTTGCATAAGGGAATCGTTGTACATGCATATACTTACTTTTAAATAAATTTCTGTGGAAATTTAAGTTGGTAGAAAAAAGTTATAGACCCTCAAAAATGGCAAAAATCGCGATTTTTCCAAAATGTTAATTTTTTAAATCATTATATCTTGGCTTCCTTTGCGCCGATTCTAATTTAGCAGAGCTCATTATGAAGATTTCGAAAATATCTTTGAAATAAGACTTATAAAAAGTGTTTCCGTTTGTTCGTTTGATTTTGGCAGCAATTTCAAAATGGTCAAATGTATTAAAATTTCTACTGTCGAAATTTGGTTGCCATAAATGAAGATTAATATTTAAAATAATGAAAAAACTATTAAATATACGAGACATTATAAAAAAATGATATTGTTAAATTAAAATCGGTCAATAGAGAGTCGAGATATAAGCTCTCAAAAAAGGGTAAAAATGGACCATTTTTTGACATTTAAGGAGTCATAGCTTTGGCCATAAGGCAATTAGAGGGCTGTAATTTTTACCGAAACGTTTTTCAATGAGGCACAACAACATACTATAATTTGTGACAATTGCAGGACCTCCCCTCCCCCCAACGAAATTTGGCGAAAAATATTTACATTACTCATATCTATTTTTTATCAACGAGAAACCAATTAAATTCATAAAAAACATACCAAAACGTTAATTTGAACGTTTTCAAGCGTTTTAAATTCTGAAAATTGGAATTTATTTCCATCTGTGACGTAATCATCACGTTTTTATGACGTTACGGAAAATTTTGAAATGTTAGCTATTTTCTCCTGTAGATATATATATTTTCTATAGTGTTTCTACGTGTGTGTACGTGTGTGTACGTTTTTATACGTGTTTGTATGTGATTGTACGTGTGTATACGGGTTTATACGTGCAAGTACGCATTAACGCATCTTTAAGTGTTCACTCATACGTACACGTTTATGCAAACGTACATGTTTGCATAAACATGTACGTGTTTGTATGTGAGTGTGCATGTGTGTACTTGTTTTCACGTGTGTGTAAGTATTTGTATGTGTGAGTAAGTGTTTGTATGTGTGAGTAAGTGTTTGTATGTGTGCGTACGCGTGTGTACTTAATTCTACATGTACCCCAGTAAAAATATTTTATGTATAAAAGTGTAAATAAATGTATGAAAGTGTGTGAGAGTGTATCAGGGTGTAATAAAGTGTTGCGTTTTGTCAACTTTCTTCATACATTTTGATACATTTTGATACACTACAAATTAAAGAAAAAAATCTTTTTTAACTCTGATATTCTTTTATACGGTTTGATACAGTTTGATACATTTGAATATAGTTCAGGTTTTAGGAGGAAATCTTTTTCAACTTTGAAACATCTTGATATATTTTGATACACTTTGATATACTTTTGATGAACTGAACAAACTGATCGTCATAATAAAAATAATTCACTTTGATGTACTTTAGTATACTTTGATACATTAAGATACACTTTCAATGAAAAATAATTATGTTACGAAATTCCATAATGTAATTATAATAATAATTTTGATTTCTTTTTTTTTTACTCATTTATTCGGTTTATCGAAAGTGTATCAAAATGTATCAAAGTAAATAGAAAGAGGTGACGAAATGCAACGTTTGCATACCCTTCAATACACTTTAATACACTTTTATACACTTTCCTATATCTGGGCACACTTTCAGACACTTTCATACATTTGGATACACTGAAAAATTTCCACTAGTGTATGTACGTGTTTTTACGCAAATGTACGTGTTTTAACGTGTTTGTTTGTGCCTGTACGTGTCTGTACGTATTTGTACCTATGTGTACATTTTTGTGCATGTGCGTAAATGTTTGTATATGTTTCTACGTGTATGAACGTATTTTTACAAGTTTGTGTGTGTGTGCACGCATCTGTACGTGTGTGCACGTGTTTGCACGTGTTTGTACGTGTTTGTACGTGTTCGTAATTGTGTGTACGTGTTTGTACAGCTTTCTACGTGTGTACGCGTGTGTGAATGATTCTACGTGTGTACTTGTGTACGTGTTTCTACGTGTGTACTTGTGTACGTACTTCTACGTGTGTGCTTGTGTACATGTTTTTATGTCGTCGTACCAGGTATTCGGTGTTGTATGTGCAAAGCTAGTTAAATGGGTATTGAGATTACATACATTTTAATTTGTAGCACAACTATATTCAGTTTGCTATACTTCACATAAAAAATATAGATAGTTCCATACCTCACATGGTGCCGTATAAAGTCATCTATACGTCGCACTATGAGGTAGTAATTAGTTATGAAGCGATCGCCGAAGTCGTAAAATTAGTTAATTTAATCGGCGTGTTTTGTTTTTTCTTTTGACATTCTGTTCTTTAATAAATTTGAAAAAATATGGAAAAAAATAATAATTTAATTAATTATAAAAAAAATCAATGCAAATAATAAAAAAAATTTGTACGAATAACAAAAAAATTATTACTACAGTGAAAGTGAGACAGTGAAGAAAAAACATTAAATATAAAATGTGCATGATATGCATGGTCAGCTTGTCAAATTTGTGACACATCAATGACGGTTTCGCAGAAGATCCGCGTCTACACTGTTAGCATACTTTTATTCAAATTCAAATGAAAAAAAAGAAGGATTGCGAATTGGCGCATTTATAATTTTATAGACCCTCATACCTGCTACAACGACATAAAATCATCTACGCTATTTGGGAGTAAGAAAGATGAATACGAGGCGAATTTCTTGCTCGAACAGCATTCAATCTCGGGCGCGCTTCGCGCGCTCTCGACTGTCTACTGTTCTCGCCCCGTATTCATCCTTCTTACTCCCAAATGGCATATATAACTAATACGTGTTTGTACACAATTTTACGGGTTTGAACGTGTGTGCCCGTGGTTCTACATGTGTACGTAAGTGTACAGGTTTGTACGTATGTGTACGTAAGTGTACGTAAGTGTACAGGTTTGTACGTATGTGTACGTAAGTGTACAGGTTTGTACGTATGTGTACGTAAGTGTACAGGTTTGTACGTATGTGTACGTAAGTGTACAGGTTTGTACGTATGTGTACGTGATTGTATGTGCGTGTATGTGTGCACGTATTTCTACGTGTGCGTACGTGTTTGTACGTGTTCGTACGCGTTCGTCGGTGTATGTACGAGCGTGCACATATTTCGACGTATGCATACGTGTTTGTATGCGTATGTACGTGTTTGTACGTGTGCGCACGTTTTTGTAAGGGTGTCTATGTGTTTGTACGAGTGTGTACGTATTCGTACGTGATCGTACGTCTGTGTATGAGTTTGTACGTGATTGTATGTGTAAGTACGTATGTGCACGTATTTCTATGTGTGTGTGCGTGTGTTAATGTTTCTACAAGTACGTACATTTTTCTACTTATGTGTACGTGTTACTACGTGTTTTTACATGTTTGTACGTCTGTGTGTGTTAGCACGTGTGCTACGTATGTGTACGTGTATGTACGTCCCTGTACATGTGTGTTCATATTTTCTACAAAGGTGTACATGTTTGTACGTATCTGTACAAGTAGGTACATATTGGTATATGTAAGTACGTGTGTGCACCTGTTTCTCCGTGTGTGTACATGTTTTCATATGCGTGTACGAGTTTTTACGTGTTTGTATGTGTGTAGGAGTTTCTACATGTGGACGTGTGTAAACGTGTGCGCAGGTGTTTATGCGCGTTTGTACGTCTGAGTACGTGTTTGTACGTGTGTGTACGTATTTGTACGTGTTTGTACGTGTTTCTGCGTGTATGTGCATGTTTGTATGTGTGTATACATGTTTTTACGTGTATACGGGTTTGTACGTGTGTGTACGTGTATGTACCTGTATGTACGTGTTTGTACGTGTTTGAACGTAAGTTGTGCAGGTGTTTTGACGTGTGCGTACGTTTTTGTACGTGCGTGTACATGTGTACGTGTGCGCATGTGTTTTCCCATGTGTATACGTATTTTCACGTTGTGAGCGTGTGTGTGCGCGTTTGTACGTGTGTGCTCGTTTTCTCACGGGTGTCTACGTGTTTGTCTGTGTGTGTACGTGATTGCATGTGTACTTACGTAATTGTATGTGTGTACGTGTTTGCACATGTGTGTATGTATGTGTACGTGTGCGTAGGTGTTGGTACGTAGGTATATGTGTTGGTACGTAGGTATACGTGTTTGTACGTGTTTGTGCGTGTGTGTACGCCCTCGCACATGTGTGTACGCGTCTGTAGGTGTGTGCATGTGTTTTACATGCAATCACACACAATCATACATAGTCGTATAATGTATAATTACTAATTTAAGTTATTTCATTTTTGGTTATATTTATAATTAATAATGATTATTAGAAATAAGTATAAGAAAGAAAAGAAAATGACGAAGTAGACAATATTGAGAGTAGCTACAGTATAGTCGAGAAAGAATAAAGTTCATAGTCCTGTCAAACTTATATATGTATATATATAAGAAAGTAGCTACAGTAGCATGAATGAAGCGATCGTTGCGCGAGTCATGACGACAGCTAGTACACATGCTAATACGAGCATATGTGTGTAAGCGAGAAACAATATAAATAGGCCAAAAGGAAGGGAAAACGGCAGATTTGATTTTGTTCTCGATCGCGAGTGAGACTTGGGTGCTTTTCTGCTCCCAAGCTCGAATCTCGCTCGATCTAGCCTCCTAGGCAGGGAACAGTACGTCGCCTCAAGGGTGACCCAGAAGGCGACGTAACCGATGAGCTCCCCTCTCTCTTTCCTGTTTCTAGAGTCTCATCCTACTTGTCAAATGACTCCAATCCTTAATAAACATTAAATTTAACTCCATCTTTTATATAATTATTTATTAAAAATCAACATTCAAATCTTACTAACATTAGATCATTACATTAAAGTGAGAGTACTCTGCAATGAACCTTTCGGCATTGCGTTCGACTTGAGACATTGTAATCCTTTTACTCTAATTAGGCTGCTCTCGTGTTACTGGACGGCAAGCTTTCCACGCATAGCGTCGTGAGGGTGAACTCGTGGTACACGAGAAGTGAAGAAACTCAAACTTTAATGTCACCACAAGGAGAAGATGTCACAATGGCGCCCAACGTTCAATAAAACATCGATAATGCACAATTATAATAAAGCATTTTAAATAATTATATAATATTAAGTTAAAAATTTGTTTTCCTTCTAATTTGTCAACGTAAAGATAAATATGATTGTGACACGTAGAGTTCAAAATAAGGTTCACGTCGTTAATAATTAAATAACTAAAAATTTGATAGAGAAAAAATAAATATTATTATAACACGTTAGAGTTCAAATGAAGGCCTACACTGTTAAAAAAAATTGAATTTGCTTCCAGTACACATATGAAATTTATATTTTTACTTTAAATTTCATGCAAATTTACATTAAAATTACGGTAAAATTATTAATTTTCATACAATTTTGCATTAAAATTACGGTAGAATTATTAATTTTCATGTACACGCTTGAAGTAAGCTTCCAGTTTTGCATTAAATTTGCATTAAATTTCATGTTTTTTTTTAACAGTGTACGTTGTTAATAATTTAAGAGAATTTAGTTAAAGGAAAAAATAAATACAAAATCAACTATATTCAAAAAATTTTGCAAAGTTTTCAGTTATCTTTTTTTAAATATAGTAATAAATACAATATAAACAGTGAGAAAAAAGACAGTAGCACAATTTATCTTAGAGTCAGTACAAAAACATACGACACAAACACAACAAATATACAATTTAGGACACGAAATAGATAAATTACAAATTGAAATAAAAAATATACACAAAGAATTAGACTATTTAACAAAAGAATTCGAAATTAATGATAACAACATTAGCAGAATTTTTAAACATTTTAATAAACTATTACCATTAGCTTTAAAACATATTAAAATTAATACACTAATAAATAATAATGGGAAATCATTTAAAAATAAAATAAATGAAATAGTAAAAGCAACTAACAATAACAATAATTAATAATAAATAAAGAAAAAAGAAAAGAGTAAAATTGAATTAAAATCTATCTTAAGAGCATGACGAAGCTGTCCGCCTTCTAATAATATTTCTAATCCTAACTTATGAATAAACGATGCGTTTAATCGAGTTTTTTTACTACAAAGAAAAAATTTGTAAGATTAAACTCTAGTGCGGACAACCCAAGAAATCCACCAAAATATTATACATACAAAGTTATAATAAAAACTTTCAATGTATCGTATTTTAAGGTTAGGTTTGTCGAGTTTAATATCTAATTTCCAATCAAAGCTCATAAAAAAATAACAAGTCCAAATGATTTTTTATTTTAACAAAAATTATTGTACTAATACAGCTTTATTGCGGACAAGTCATTATATTTGTTTAATTTATGAATTTAAAAAGATATTGATAAAATAAAAATAGCAAAACTCAATTGCTGCAGCTCCGACATGCCGTTAAGAGAGCATGAGAACCACGTTAGCTAAGTGGTAAAGCATGTGTTTTTCATATAAAAGATCGAGAGTTCGAGACCCAACCCGAAAAAAATCGGATTTTTTTTTTTATAATATATTCAAATTTTACATGATTAATCAAACATATTCGCGTTTTTAAAATGAAAAAATAATGAAAATTGAGGTGCGCAGAACGATTTGTAAATGAAAAAATTAGAGAATAATATATTACTATCGTACAATATCTCGCTCCTAACGTCGCTTGGTTAAATTTCTTCACACAATTAGAATTTCCCAGTCTACAATTTCAAGCTCGATTCCTTTTTTAAGTGGGCTCAAAATCGAGTTTTTAGCTTGAAATTTTTGATTAAGTCGAATTTTAAATACTGAAATATTAAATTATTTAACAGGTTAAGTATATATTTCAAATTATTATTATCAATAAATGTTATTTTCTAATATTATTCGTAAAATTTAAAAAGTTTTGGTAAGATTCGGATTGTTTTCGAATTTTTCCGAAAATTTCTGAAAATTTCCGAGGGTTTTCGAGAGTTTCTGAAAATTTCTAACAATTTCTTTACAAATTTTTTAATAATCTAATTGAAATACTTAAATAATTGGAATAAATCCAAAAACTTCAAAAAAATAGGGAAAACTTTTGGAAAAATTAGAAATCAATTAAAATACTCTAAAATATTCTGATTATTTCAATTAATATTTTAAAAGATTCTGGAAAAATATGAAAAAATTCATAAAGTTCTAAGAAAAATTGAAAACTTCTGAGAAATTTTGAAAAATTTTGAAGCTATCCGAAAATTTCCGAGAGACTTCGAAATATTCTGAATATTTATAGAAAATAAATGTTTAATTCTGAAAAGAATCTAAGATATTTTATAAAAAAATGAAAAGAAATGAAAATAAATGAAATATACCGAAAAAAGCGGAAACAAACTTGAATACTTTGAATGTCTCGTCCCAATTTTACCAAAGTCTCTCCAACCGATTTCAATTCTTACTGTTTCTTTCAGTTTCCCTCATTTTCTTTCTGATTACTTCTAAAACTTTTCGAATGATTTCAAGTGTTTCATTTATTTTTTCCGCTGGGGATCTTGAGCATTAAGTATGACTTAAAACTTAAGTATCGTTACTTGAGTAACAGCTGTTACTTTAATTGAGTGTTACCGACGAGTATCTAATCTATGTGATTTTGTTTCATAACTAACTGTGATAACCTCTTCATGAAGCACTCAATTGAAGTAACAGATGATACTCAAGTAACGATACTTAAGTCTTAAGTCATACTTAATACTCAAGACCCGTCTATGAATTTTGGCCTTAGTGTAGATCGGTATAGAATGGATGCACGTTATACAAATGATTCCTCATTATTTAGTGTGTTACTGACTTAAGATTTTAAGAGACCGCTTAGATATATTTTAAACCTATTTGAAAAAAATATCCATTAAGAGGAGGTCACGTATCTCTGTCCTTTTCTAATCAAAGAAATGATTTTTTCAAAAAAACTAATAACTTTATCAAAAAATGAAGAGAAAGCCGCATCTTGTATTAAAAAAAGCAATATTTTCTTTGATAAGAAAAAATTAATTTTATTGCTTCGTTCTTAAGAAAACCTTGAAAAACTTAAATCATAGAGGTTAGGGTGGACAATTTTGTTTTTCAAGGTTTTCTTGAGAACGAAGCAATAAAATTAATTTTTTCTTATTAAAGAAAATATTGCTTTTTTTAATACAAAATGCGGCTTTCTCTTAATTTTTTGCTAAAGTTATTAGTTTCTGTAAAAAACTCAATTCTTTAATTAGAAAAAGACAGAGATACGTGACCTCCTCTTAAGATGCTCATAATACTAATCGCTTTTTTTGTATTAAAGTCTAAGTATTCGCAATTACACGTAAAGTAAAACATGTAAAAACTATCGCGTACACCAAGTTTGGAGAAAGTTGAGACAAAAAAATAAAAAATGTCAAATACAACTTATCAAGAAATAGAAAAGATAATATCAAAGTTAGTTTCAAAGAAAGTTTAAGAAAAATTGATTAAAATTTTTAAATAATTAAAATCAAGTTAAAGTTGTAAAAATAAATTAAAATAACGTTTTACATCAAAACCTAAACGAGTTTATTTATTTATGTTTATTTATATTTAACCTCCAATATTCCAATTTTGTAGTATTACCGTGAAAGCACGAGTAGTAAACAAAAGCAGGATAATTACGACTAAACACGTACACACACGTAGAAACACGTACAAACAGAAATAAACACGTACACACACGTACAAACACTTACACACACGTACAAACACTACAGAATATAAATATATCTGCAGGAGATAATAGCTAATATTTCAAAATTTTCCGTAGCATCATGAAAACGCCACAATTACGTCACAGATGGAAAAAAATTCTTATTTTCAAAATGCGAAACGCTTCAAAACGTTTGAAATAAGGTTATGGCGCGTTTTTATATATCAATTGGATTTCCGTTGATGAAAAATATATAAAGTGCCGCTCAAAAGTTTGTAAAAAAAAAACTTAACTTCAAACTGCGATATTTCGGGAACGGCTGGATGAATTTAAAAAATCTGGACGGCGTTTGAAAGATCAGACAAAATACTATTTTTTTGTATCCTGCCAAATATTTTTATCATTTTTTTTAACTCTATATATAATAATAGAAAAAATTTTTATTTTTACGAATTTTTAACTTTCAATCAATCAAATGTAACTTTTTAAGAAATTGATAAAATTAAAAAATTCGAACGCGATTGAAAAGTAGAGTGAATTTCCTAAATCTTTATGTTTAATGATTTTTTTGTATATATTTCCTGCGTGTAGCTAAAAATGTGCAAAAATGGAAAGTACAAGAAAATCAGTTTTAAATATAATATTTTCCAATGTCGCGAATCAATTTTTGTTTACATTAGCAGGTTACAAAAAGATAGTATTTTGTCTAATCTTCTAATCGCCGTCCAGATTTTGGAAATTTATCGAGACATTTCCGAAATATCGCAATTTGAAGTTGAGTTTCTAAAAAAAAAAATTTTTTTATGGACTTTTGAACGTTACTGTATACTTTTAACAAAATTATCGCAATTTTTATCACAATTATTATAAATGATAGTGTCCTTTTTTTGAATAAATTAAAGTTATTTACAAATTTGATTCTTCGTATGTATATACGAACTACAGATTTGAACACATGCTGAAATACAAACAAAAATAGACTCGCGACATTGGAAAATATTATCATATCTAAAACTGATTTTATTGAAAATTCCATTTTTACGCATTTTTAGCTACTTGCCGGAAATAGATACAAAATAGTATATTATGCGTCAAGGCCGCAAAACGTATCATTCTTGGCGAGTGCATGCTGAGGGGCCGAGCGTAGCGAGGCCGCTCTAGCTGCACGAGCAAGAATGATACGTTTGTGGCCGTGACTGCATATACTATTTTTTGTCTGAAGGCCGTTAAGCGGAAGCTGAAGCGGAGCCCCCATCTATAAAAGAATAATTGATAATTCTTAAAATATAAAAAAATTTATTAAAAAAATTCAATTATAGACAATAAATAACTAATAATTCTTAAAATGCAATAAAAAGATACAATAAAAAAAAATCTATTATAAAAACCACTAATAACTGTTAAAATATAACATTAAATTTAAACAAAAATATAATAAAATATAAAATAAAGCTAAACTATAAAAATTATAATTAAAAAATATTATTTGAAAAAAGGAAAAAAAAGTTTTAAAAAAATATAATGAAAAAGATTTGATTATAAAAACAACTAATAATTGTTAAAATATAATATGAAAATTAAACAAAAATACAAAAAAAATATAAAACGAAGATAAACCATAAAAATTATAATTGAAAAATACTATCTTAAAAAGAAAAAAAAAAGTTTTATTACGCGAAATTTGTAACTATGTCTTTTCCTCGCTCTCTCCTTTTTTTCATAATATACATATATTGAGTCCACGTTATTCGTTAACGCATATCCAGTATAGTATATGTAAGAAAAGGATAGCGATATTAAGGAAAGCGAGCAGTTTATTCAGTTCAATTCCAAGAATCAGCAACGTCGAGAACGTTTTTCTGCGAACTTTTATTAAAGTAATACATTAAATATGCACATTTTTCTTTTGCGGCCTAGGACAAGAATACACTATTTTGTGCTCCGTATAGAGGACACAAAAATTTATTTGGCGGCCTGAGGGCAAAAAAAATCATTTAACATAAGGATTTAGGAAATTTACTCTACTTTTCAATCGCGTTTGAATTTTTAATTTTATCAATTTCTTAAAAAGTTACATTTGATTGATTGAAATTTAAATATTCGTAAAAATAAAAATTTTTTCTATCATTATATATAGAGTTAAAAAAAATGATAAAAATATTTGGCAGGACACAAAAAATAGTATTTTGTCTGATCTTTCAAACACCATCCAGATTTTTTAAATTCTTTGAGCCGTTTCTGAATTATCGCAGTTTGAAGTTGAGTTAAAAAAAATTTTTTTTCACGAACTTTTGAGTGGTACTGTATATCTTCTAATTTTTATATAAAAAAAATCTTATACCACGAGTTTATATGAAGGATGAATATATTATAAGCAGATTCTTTATTTTAAACTTAAAGCATTCTAATATAATAGTATAAAAGTATAGATATTAAATAAATATTCAAAAGCGAATTTAAAGAGACATTAAATTATAGACGTGCTAGACATGTTCAATAAATTTAAGGCCGAGTAAGCGTCAAGGCCAAGTAACATCATAAACTCAAGGTCAGAATAATAAGGCAAAACCAAACATACGCTGTATTTATAAAATCTCTTTAAAATCCATTTAAATTTTAATAAAATAAATAATATTCGAAGTTAAAAGGAAAATAGAAATATTATCTCAATAAAAATACACAGAGGTATACAGTAGATACTCTGTTTGAGTACTAAAATCGAATAAAATCATATTGCAATAAAATAAAAACGTGAAATTAATTATTCAAAATAATAAAATACGAATAATTGTAAAATAATTCAAAATAAAAAATGGCAAGTAGAAGATCTTTCCAGATTATGAAAGAAATTCACAACGAAACGGTCGAAGATAATCAGAATATTAATAGAGATTGGCAAAACGCAGTAACTAAAGAACTGAGAGAATTAAATGAACAGAATAAAGCTGCAGAAAAAAGGTTGAATACGCTGAAAGATTACCAGATATCGCAACAATTATTAACAATTAATAACGATCCACAAGAGTAAATCGACGTGTCAACGGATTCTATTAAAAAATTAAAAGAACAAAACAAAAATATGTTTAAATTATTCGAAAATAGATTAAAATTATTAGTAAATGAAAATAAACAATTAAGAGGCGATAGTGTAAAATTAAACGTTAAAATAGAAAATTTAAATGAAAAATTTAATGATGTAGACGAGCAAAAAGAGCGGTTAACGCGAGATATAAACGATATTGATCTAAAACACGCAGAAGATGTAAATAAAATGAATGAAAAAATGGAAAATATAAAAGAAACGCTGCGTAGAGTATACATACCCGCGCATATCAAATCTCCCGTCTAACGGCCAAGCTACTATAGAACAGTAGTTCTGAGCACAGCCACTAGGTGGCAACCCCAAACGTCGTTGCACGCAACGAGAAAAATGAGGCTCGAGTATATAAGAGGCCGAGAAGCTAACCAGAGCAGAGCAGTGTAGACTACGGTCTCCCTTCTCTCTTTACCTTAGTGAGCACGCTAGGCTAAGAGAGAGTGAGACAAGTAGCGGCTGGCTGCCTTGGCTTGTGGAGCACCACAGCTAAGGCAGAGCTTCTCTTTCTTGCACATGAAGGTAGATCGAGTAAGCACGCTGGTCTACACTCTAGCGCATATGCTGGCAGCATTAGAGATACGTCTAGTGAGCACTCTGGCATAAATCTATGCTACCTAGAGCTCACACTCGCAACCTTTTGCCGTTGCCGCAATGCCGACCTTGCGCCGCTGAATTTAAGGGTGACGTCCACCTACAATCTTATATTCTATTTCACATTTTCGCTACTGGCTTAATTAAGGGTCTCATCCACCCACAGCTGTCGCGTCCGCAACTACGTGAACCATAGAATATATTAAGGGTGTCGTCTACCCATTACTTGTTTATATTAATTTAAAGGACTCCGTTCGACCGTCGCGTAAATAATAGACTTTAGGATAAATTAAGGGTGTCGTCCACCCACTCCATTTTGATATGTTAGTTAAAGGACTCCGTCCGACCATCGCGTAGTTGTTAAGATTTTAGAATAAGTTAAGGGTGTCGGCCACCCATTATCTTTATATCACTTAAGGGCTCCGCACGCCCATAGAGATTAGTAATTCAGATAATCAAGGGAGCCGGCTACCCATTATTACCGTAGAATTAATTATAGCGATATTAGGTGCCGTTCGCCTATTAATATCTTAATTATTTAGCTAATAATTATTTGTCTTTTTCTTGCACATTGTTGCAGGTAAATGCCGCCGGTATATATTAGACCGCCCAGGCCAAAGAATCTCTTAGTTAAAAATAAACTATTATTTAGATTCACTTGAACATTTATTAATTGATTTGATTCTTTTATTAAATAGCTGACAAATGGCCAAGATAAATAAAAATCTAATTACTTTGTAAATTATATTTTCATTTAAGGTTAGGTTAGTTTGTTTGTATTATATAAAATAATAGGTTTAGTTTTGATTAACAAATTATTATTATTTCATTATTGTAATCGTCGTTGTAAATGAGTTTAACGAGTACAATAAAGCCAAGGTACTCCCTAGCATAACCAAACGTGTTAAACCCGGTTACTTTCCTTCATCTTCTACCGTCCGATCCTTCTCCTTCCTGCCGATCTTACTCTGGTTACTCACTGAAGCGTCTGTCAACAGGAGAATCACATATTTCCCCCTCCCGAAAGGGAAAAACGTTACAACGCATATAACAACCACAGGCACAACACATAAGATAAAAATGACAATTTCTAAACTATAATGGGTACGAAAATAAACGTCCTATTAAATTTTTAAACAAATTAAATACGTACACTGAAAAATAAGTAGTAGTCCACGAGTCCCTCGAAGTACTTCTGCTTAATGAAACCGTAAGTATGCTAATGCTTTCTTTCGTGGGGAACGTGACGTTCCATTGTCGAAGCTAACAGCTCTCTTTGTGGTGCATGTGTATTCCCAATCACTTGGCAATTTCGCTTGGTGTCATGCGAAGTACACCTTTCTTCCCACAGTGGCACCACTGTTTTCTCGCAGTGGCGCTCCGTTCGCACAAAACGAAAAGAGTAAAGTTTCGCTACCGTTGGTAGTGCTTCTTTGCCACTTATTTTTCAGTGTATAAAACATTTACAAAACCGAATAACCATGAATTACGGTGTATTCTCCTACAAGCGTTGCAGGGTAATGCACAATTATGTTATTATATTAACGAAATAAATATAAATAATTTTGAAGATTCCGTAAGATTATTTAGAGAGCATTATTTGAATGCAAATATATAGAAAAAAATACAAAGAAAAATAGAATACGGTCTTTTTCATGATAATGGAAAAATGACGCGTGTAGATTATGCAACATACATGTTAGGGTTAGCTGAAGAATTACAATCAAATATAGAAGTAAGTGAATTAATCACGAAATTAAGTCAACATTACGACAGAAATGTTAAATACGCGATAAACGGTCAACCGACGAAAGATACATCTGCATTGTTCAGGTTTTTAAAGGATTTTGATAACGACGATCACATAGAAGATCGACACAAACAAACACACACACACAAACGCACAATACACAGCAAGAACCAAATACACAAAATACATACACAAAACAAAGAGAAAGAACTACAAATGACAATAATACACAAAAACCATGGCAAACACGTAACATAAATCATATGCAGACAGCAAACTCTGACAATAAAAAACAAGGAGATTCAAACATACAAGGGGGGGGGGGTCACAAAACTTTAAACAACACCAAGAAACACAACATAACACTCAACAAAAAGTAAAAAATCCAGTAATTAAATATAACGAACAAGTAAATGTAATGACGATATTTGAACCAACGACGTCGGGAAACGCGAGATAGTTGCGTACCGAAAATCGGAAAATAATAATAATACAAATAATAATAACAACAAAAATAAAGTATGTAACTAAAAATGATAATAAATCGTATAATAAAATGTTTAACACGTCGAAGTTTAAAGATAGGTTAGAAACCGCTAAAAATGTATATATTAAAACAAATATGAATAAAGATTTTACGGATTGGTTGATTGAATGTAAAGATATACTAACATTGAATGAAAATAAGCTTGAAAAAATAACAAATGATTATAAATCAATAAATATACAGTACCGCTCAAAAGTTCGATAACACTATATAAAAAAAAATAGTTTGGAAAAAATTATCATATCTTGTAAAAAAAGTGTCAGAGAAAAATTCTAAAAAAACGATTTTAAAGTACTCCTAAAGAGCTTTTAAAAACGCTGTATTATATCATTTTTAAAGTCTTTTTTATGGTATTAAAAAAATTAAAAATAAACATTTTTTGCCTATTTTCTAAATTTTACATTTGCTTACGCCGTTTTTCGAGTGGAAGATAAAAAAATCTGAAAAACCTTTTAAAGTACTCAAAAAGAGCTTTAATTTGCATTTTTTTTAAATTTTCTACAATGATTTTTCGTTAAGTTATGAAGTTTTAAAGTTGGGCATTTTTGGTGTTTTTTGCAGAAAAATGGTCAATTTTCTGAAAAAAAACACCAAAAATGCCTATTTTTAAAGCTTTATAACTTGACGAAAAATCATTGTAGAAAATATTAAAAAAATGCAAATAAAAAAGTTTATGATAAAAGATAAAAAAATAATTAAAAGGAAGCCTGTATTAATAAAAAAGAATAAAAATAAATTCAAAACAATAAAAGACAAATTACACCTAAATAATGTAGAATCAACAAATAAACTAGACGCGAAAATTGAGAACTTACTGAATAAAAGCATGATCAAAAGACAAAAATTAGCAGATTAATTAAAAATTTTTTTTTTATTCATAAATATGCTTAAAGCAAAAATTAATTATAAAATTAAATAGAATTTCAGAATTAAATATAATATAAAATTTTAAGAAGGAAATTTCGCACATACAAGGCAAAAAAATGTAGCTTAAGGTAGACATAGCAGAATATGGACAATAGCAGAAATAATATTAGAAAATCGAATTGATAAGTTTAATCGAAACAAATCAAGAATCCAGTCTGTCTCCGTATCTCATTAGAGAAACAGCTCTAAATTCACTAATATATCAATTTTTCTTTCTCCATTGTGCGCCGGCACTTGTCTGGTTTGCGTTAACATGCCACAGCACAGGCCAAAGTCCATTACACAACGACCTGAACGCAAATTAATAAAAATGACATCGAGAACAACATTCTGCGCTGTGAAAAAAAGGCACCTGAGTGAGCCAAGGGAGTTTACCATCTTATACCACCACGATAAAGTTATTATCAGCAGAGCATCCAGGTTTGTACCATTATACTTCGACTGCCAAGACATCGAAGAAAACGTAGCAACAGAAATGGAAAGACCAACAACAGTAGAGCAATTCACGTAAACAGGCAGCAACAACAACATCAGCAAAAGACGATACAGACCATCAACGCACGAGATAGCCAAAAGATTAAAGATAAAAAAAGAAAAAATAGAAAAAAAAAAAAAATAAAGGAATTAGAAAGAAAATTAAAGGAGATGGTAGAAAAAGAGACAGTCTGCTGCCACTTCACAAGGCAGTTTAAAAGAATCAAAGTAGATTACACCTGGCTATAGGTATATGAGAAGTGGGAGGAGGAGAACATACAGCCACCAACCATCAACGATTTCATGACCTGCCTAAACAATTTTGAAACGGATTTTCTACAGTGAAAAGTATTTTTTTGATTCTGCCTCTGCTTGAAAAATCTTTTTTAATTTTTGCAATAAAAAACAAATTTTATTTTATTAAAAATTGCTTTGCATTGACGAATTATTTTTTTGAAAATCGGCACTCGTAGTATTTTAAAATTAAAATTTCCAATTGTATTTCAAATTTTAATTGGGGGGGGGCAGCTGTGACTGCTGATTCACCCGTAGTTAGAATATAATGTATAATTACTAATTTAAGTTATTTCATTTAAGCTTATATTTATAATTAATAATAATTATTAGAAATAAGTATAAAAAAGAAAAGAAGAAGTAGACAATATATAAAGTAGCTACTGTATAGTTGAGAAAGAATAAAGTTTATAATCGTGTCAATCTTATATATATAAAAGAAAGTAGCTACAGTAGCATAAGTAAAGCGATCGTTGTGCGAGTCATGACGACAGCTAGTACACATGCTAATACGAGCATATGTGTGTAAGCGAGAAACAATATAAATAGGCCAAAAGGAAGGGAAAACGGCAGATTTGATTTTGTTCTCGATCGCGAGTGAGACTTGGGTGCTTTTCTGCTCCCAAGCTCGAATCTCGCTCGATCTAGCCTCCTAGGCAGGGAACAGTACGTCGCCTCAAGGGTGACCCAGAAGGCGACGTAACCGATGAGCTTTCCTCTCTCTTTCCTGTTTCTAGAGTCTTATCCTACTTGTAAAATGACTCCAATCCTTAATAAACATTAAATTTAACTTCATCTTTTATATAATTATTCATTGAAAATCAACATTCAAATCTTACTAACAATAGATCATTACATTAGAGTGAGACTACTCTGCAATGAACCTTTCAGCATTGCGTTCGACTTGAGACATTGTAATCCTTTTACTCTAATTAGGCTGCTCTCGTGTTACTGGACGGCAAGCTTTCCACGCATAACGTCAATTGAATCTGTTTTTTCACATCAACATTTAAAATATTCAATTTCTATCGGTCCAATTTGGTTAATTTGGAGTTTTAATTGTGTGCAGTCAAATATAATGCTTAAATAAATTTTGATTTTTACACCAAAATTTGAAATGTTTAATTACAATCGACTTCATTTGATGAATTTGAGGGTTCATTTGCGTGGCTTTGAATATATAACTTTAATAAATTTTTATTTTTACATCAAAATTCAAAATATTAAATTACCGTAAATTTAATTTCTTTGATTTTAAGTTTAATGGTTCGCAATTGAATATAAAGCTTCGATAAAATTAGACTCCTATGTCCAAAATAAAAATAGTGAATTACCATCGGATTAATTTAAATAATTTGAGGTTTATTTTCTTGTAATCATTTGTGATAATTCAATAAGTTCGAATTTTATAACAAAATTCGAAATATTGAATTACCCTTGATTGAATTTGATTAATTTGTGTGCATTTGAATAAGATGCTTCAATGAATTTTGATTCTCACATCAAATTCGAAATATTGAATTATCTTTTATTTAGTTTGTTTAATTTGAGTTTTATTCGCGTGCAATCGAATATGGTGTTTTAATGAATTTTGATTCCTACATTAAGATTCAAAATATTGACTTACTATTAATTCAATTGGGACCTTGCATAAAAAATGCATTATATCCGTCAGATAAAATACGAAAAAATAAAAGACCCGTATTTTTTCGTTTTATAAAATATGATGAATTGCAAAAGTTATAGCCAGTATACGTTAATACAATTTTAATATATATAGATATAGCACCAATGTATATGACGTCACAAGTTCACCTGTACTCGTAACGTCACATTAATTTTCAATTGTCTCTATCTCTTTGAGTTTTCATTTTTATGATAAAAGAAAAAATACGTGTCCTTTATTTTTTCTTTTTCTAAGTGACGGATATAATGGATTTAAAAAAAATTTTTCATGCAACATCCCAATTGATTCATTCATGTTTTATTGTTGTGCAATCAATTGCGATGCTTCAAAAAATTTTGATGTCTATTTTAAAATTTAAAATATTAAATTATCTTCAAATTGATTATATTATTTTGATGTTTATTTGTGAGCATTCAAATACGATGTGACGACCTTGCGAATCAGAAGGTCTCACGAAATTTAAATTAATTGAAAATTAGGGAGTTTGATTGAATGAATAAAAAGCTCTATTTAAATGATTACACTATTGTTGCATGCACGCTCAAAATGGACGCCAGCTGCATATAACGTACGCAACGCCGCTTGTACTAATCACGTTACTATTAACACGGCAAAAAGCAGAGACCACAACAACAAATTCAGTACAAAAAAATATATTTGCTAAAAGGGATACGCTCAATAGAATAATAAATCGAAAAGAAAAGCACTAATGGAATTTTTAACTAGTGAACGCGTACGCGATCGCCCGACACACGCGTCACGATGTTAGATAAATTTGATTATTCTAATTAACACTAGCAAACTGCTCTTGCAACAAAACGAGGCTTTGCTAAGCAAAAAAAATAGAACTAAAGAATAGCAAATATCCTCACGCACTTACTCAAAGGCTTAAGATATCTTTTAAAAAAAATACAGGCTCTATACTCTAAGTTGACGACAGAAGGAATGACGCAATGACGTTTCCTTCGTCTCTACTCAGCTTCGTCTCTCTGGCTGTACGCTGCGCGCGCCACAAGAGAGAGACAAACGATCCTTAACAGACCATAGCTCAGCTACTCGAGTCAAGCTGCTTGCTATCTATGCTGAGTGTGTTGGTTATATGCTGCATAGTATACGTGCTTTAGATATTCACGCGTGTGTGCCAAACGATCTTGGGTTCATACTCATAGCTATTTGACTTACGTAGTCTGCTTTTCGTCGTGCTATTATTTAGATGCTCTCTTCTGTCGTCTATATGCGTATAAATACAAACCGGACTTTTGAGGAGTCAACAGTGTTGCCGTATATAGGGGATCGCATGTTAAATTTCAAAATCCTTAAAGTTCCGTGGAACTTTGAGAAAGCTAAAGCTTCTTCTTCAGACATTCTGTTTCATGCTTTATCGACGTATATATATGACTACAAGAATATCATCACTGGGGACTTCAATATAGATTTGCTTAAATCTTCCGACTCTTCAGATGCTCTTAGGTCTTATTTTGACTCTCTTCTACTATTTTTAGTACCCTCTGGGGCCACTCACCACGTATTCACTGCAGATCATGACTTACATTCTTGGTAAGATTTGTTCGTCATTAATGATAGCTAAGCTCTACCATCCTACAAGAAATCAATCGCTCCATTCATTGCTAGTCATGATTTAATCGAAATCAAATACAAGTTTTCTAAGTCTGAAAAAGTTATTAAATCTTTGTTAACCAGAAATCTTAGAGATTGTAACATAGATGCTCTAAAGTCTGCTTTCACTCATAGTTTTTCTTCATGTTTTCCTACGAGTCTGTTGTATACTCCCTCTGTTAATGTACTGTCTGATTTTCCCTATTCTTTTAGTACTAGGCCAAATACCACTCATTAATCTTCTCTTAAGTTGAGTGGCCAATTTATTGATGGTAATGTTGGCACCTTCACTTCTAATATTATCGATATCTTTGATAAATTCGCTTCAACAAGAGTAATCAAAATTTCTAGCAAGCGTAAACCATTGGTTTCTCATGATTGGCGTTTACTTATGAAACGACGCGACAACTGCTATTGTTTGGCTCGGAGATCTAGCTCGTTGATGATTATACTCGCTTCAAATCACTTCGTAATAAAGTTTCAAACTTACTATGTAAGTCGAATAATGACTTCATTGCAAACAAACTTTCATCAGCGCCCACGGATAAAAATAAGTAGTTCAAACATCGTTAGTTGGGCCTTCTTAACAACGCTTTGCCATCTTCTCTTAAATATTTTTCTTCATCAGTATTCTTGAAGCATTACACTTCGATTTCCTCGCTTAGTCCTGCATTGACTGATGCTGACATTGAACATGTTCTGTCAACCCCGCTCAGATCTGATATTCCAGTCTTCGATTTTGTGTCAACTAATTCTATAAGTTCAAATAACATTTTTAGATTAACTAGCTCCAAAGCAGCAAGATGGACCACCCATCTCAGACTCGTCCCATCACCAAACTTTATGAGGTTTCAAAAGTTTTAGAGAGGGTTCTTCATACTCAGTTCTCATCTCATCTTGAGGCAAATTTCTTACTTGATTCTTACGAAGCTGGTTAAGAAAGGGTTATAGTACCCAAACAGCCTTGTTACACTTACTGGATGATTGTAGCTTTTTCAACAGCTGATTATTACAATAAAGAACTTTCTTCTATGGCGTCCTTTCTCCTGAAGATTTTTACTCACTTAAAAGATAACTATATGAAAGGCTTCTTCTGAATAAGTGTAAATCGTGGCAGCATAAAATAAGTATTGGGTAATTGACTTCGTGATCACATTCGCATACGCATTCGTTTCAATTCATCAGTACTCTTTTTTTTCTTGAATTTTAATTTTGTTGTCTTTGTATTTTCTTACTTTTTTATATTTATTTGGTTGTTGTTTTTTTCATTTAAATATAAGCTTCTTTTTTTCGTAAAGCCTCATTTGCACGTGTTTATTCCAATTCATTAATACTCTTTTTTCTCTTGAGTTCCATTTTCCTTATCTTAGTATTTTCTAATTTCTCTTTATATTTATTTAATTGTTCTTTTTTCATTTTCATATAAGCTTTTTTTTACGTAAAGCCTCATTTATACGTATTTGTTTTAATTTATGAGTACTTTTTTTGAATTTTATTTTTATTATCTTATTATTATTTAATATTTTTTCATATTTATGTGGTCGATCTCCTTTTATTTTCATATAATTTTTTTGTACGTAAATAATACGAAAACGCCAAAGTTCTAATTTATCGTTGCTTTTTTCACTGCATTTTCATGATCATGTTTTTTTCTGAATTTTCTTTATATTAATTCGATTGTTCTGTTATAATTTTCATATTAATTCCTGTTATACAGAAAGCTCCTTTGTTGTCTATTCCTTTCAATTCTTTTTTTTTTCTTTATTCAATTTAATCTCATTAGTATTAATTTTAATATTGTTATAATTTATGTGGATATCATCGAAATCCATTAAATCATTTGGTTTCAAAAAAATTTTATCTGAAATGTCATTATCAATTTCCATTTGGATCATTTCAAGATTTGAATTCTTTTGTTCATGATACATTTCCATGATCTCATTTTGTTGTGCTAATAAATGCATTTCTGAGTTATTTTCAAGAAGTTCAATCTTGGCGATATCTAAATTTAATGGTATTTTGATAAAACATAGTTCATGACAAAAACTTCTTCTTATTATGTCTGGTGGATCATCGTAATTAATATTTGTATTATTATAATTATGTCATACTTGAAACGTTCTTATTTATTTCGCTTCAATATTTTTTAATAAATATAATCGCATTGAAGGTGTATCATATCTTAAACAACATAGACATAAATTATAGAGTATTGTAACAGCAAACGCAATTACAAAAAGGCTTCAATCATAATTATTTGTCTGTGATTGTACTGTTTCGAAGACTACGCTCAGTTCTAATTTGTTTGCAAATGATGTTAACATAAATCTTATGCTCATCTTGTAGATATTTCAGATTTAAACTGACATATATATATATGAATTATTTTACTATTATCATACACACGAATCCAGTGAACTTTTTTGAAATTTCCGGAAAACAATAATTCCTAATCGATCGGTACTGAATCGATATATTGCAGTCTTTGAATTAGTAAAGTTCATTGCATATTAAATGAGGTGCATCGATTAAAAATATTATTCAATCCTGATATATGAATATCAGTTAACACGGAAGCAATTCCATTATACAATCCTTGTCCGTTAACAATCAATTTATCTTTTTCAGTCAGACCCATTATTGAAAATTGAAAATCTTCTAAGAATTTTAATTTATTTTAAATGAACTTTTTCTAAAAATCTCCACAGTGAAATTGCTTTTATATTAACTAATTTGTTTTAGTGTATTTGTACTTTTAAAAGCTAAAAAATAAAAGAAATTATGAAAAATGCTATGAATTAATTTAATAAGATAAATTATAATAAAAGGCGATAACGGGATAAGAGGGTCAAATCGGCCCTGACCAGGATCTTTACGGCTTGTTGCTTATTCAATAGCGTATGTTAAAAAATGTCTCTGTGTAAAATCTTAGCCGCCAAGCTGCCACGGAGACCCCAAAAATGTCTAAAACGTGTTTTTCTAAAATAATTTTTACCGTGCGCAATTCGCAGACGAAGAATCTGAAAATATGCAAATAGCTTTGTAATTGTATTGTAAATTTTGCAGATTTTCGCCCGAAATTGCCATTTTTAATTAAATTTGAAGTTTCTTATCGTTCTTTTAACTATAAATATGATATTTGGTCAAAACTTAAATAGCTTTTTCAATATATATATTTTTTTTCGTTCTTTCTAACGCCAGGATCGCCGAAATCATTTTCTCACTGAAACATGCTCAAAAATCGGAAAAACAACAAAAAAACGAGGTTTTTGCGCTTCCTCTATGGTTTTTTCGTACCATAACTTCAAAAACACGTTTATATACTAAGTTATCAGTAAGTTTTATGTCTTGGGACTCACAACCTAGTTGAATTACACCTCAACGAGCTGTATAGGCCCTGAAAGCTCAAGAAAACACAGATTTAGTCGGGTTTTCCCGTTTTCTTTGGACCAAGCTTTGTGAAATCATTATTAAAAGTCAAGACATTAATAAAACTCTGCTTATTTACAATCTATACAATCCGACTGCACATGCCTATTATACCTAGGAACTGACTTTACACGTTTATAGCCTATAGAGACTTACTGCGCATGCATTATTTCCATTTTCTCGCGTTATTCATTTAGCCTGCAAAGCAATTAACGACTATTACTCGATGTGCATTATGCGCACTAACGTTCGTTCCTTAACTTCCAAATATTTGGTTAATTTTTAAACGTTTTAAAACGAAAGCCTCGAATATTTTGATGAAAGCTAAAAAGATGCACATTTTGCACACCCCTTTTTCACATTTCGTAATATTCTGCAAAGTTTTGGAATGTTTCGTAACAACTTTTCATGAAACCCTGCGTGGGCACGTATCGAATACGTCCACTACGCGATATTAACGTATATATATGTATATATATAGTAAAAGTAGACTGTACAAAATCCACGTGGTATTAGTCCGGTCGCTGATAACATATAAGTGTAAAATTTTAGATCCCCTTGGTAAATTTGCATTTTTTAGTAGTTTTTTTATGAGTAAAATTATAATTTCTTGGTTACCAACCCTAACTGGTGGTTGTTCTTTTGTAATAAACAGTTTAATTGTTTATAACGCTCTAAAACATTAAATATTGTAAATACAGAAACGTTTTCAAGAGCAAAATTGTTCCTTATTAGTATAAAAATCTGCTTGATTTCGAATTTTTCCGATATCTTATTTGTAACTTAAGATATAGTAATTATAGGTTTTTGTTATAACAGAATACGCTCTAGTCACGCTCAACACTTACTTATAATCGATATATTTCCAGTTTGATTGAACTTAATGGTGCTTAACACGGTTTATTTTAAATCTTATAAATCAAGTAATTAGATTATGATTGGAAAATATAAAAAAAAATTAATTTAACTATTATTAAAGCCAACAAAAAATAAAAAAATTTTATGAAAAAGACTTTATGCTTTCGTTTATATTGATTTTTTACCTTTTTACGCATAAAATAAGACATCAAAAATACATTGAATTTAAAGCTTTACTTGTATATAATTGGTATGATTTTGAAATTTCATATCTCATTTCTAACTTGAGATATAACAATTAATATGTATTTTTTTTAATAATGGAATACACTGTTCTCGCGTGAACGCTTACTATAATCGATATATCTCCGGTTCTATTGAATTTAATGAAGCTTAACACAGCTCATTTGAAAGCTTATGCATTAAATAATGATATTTAATGAAAAAAAAACTAAAAAAAATGGCTTTAATTATTATTAAGATTTTACAAAGTTTGATTCAAAAGAAACGGGAAAATTCGCAAAATTCGTATTTTCTTGAGTTTTCAGGGCCTATACGACTCGATGAGGTGTAATTAAACTTGGTCGTAAGTTCTAAGGTATAAAAATATCTAATAACTTGGTATATAAACGTATTTTTGAGGTAAAAATGAAAAAAAAACATAGGAAAATGCTAAAACCCTGTTTTTTTTGCTATTTTTTCGATTTTTTCTCCCTCTCTGCTCGTAAGTATTCACCAGCTCGTTGCGCCGGCTCTATTTTCTACGTTGTATTTTTTGTTTTACTCTGCCAAGTAAATATTTTTTTACAGATTCGTTCAATTAGGGGTCCTCAAGGTTTTGCTGAGCTTGCTTGCACTTATGCAGCTGCATTTTCCAGACCCTGGACGTTTTTCTGATTTTGTGCATCGTCTTCTTCTGCTTTGTAATTTCTTGCTTCTTTTTCTGCTGATGGTGCTTAAAGAATTGCTAGACCATTGCTATTTGCTGTATTTGCGGTGAGGTATTGTGTGATGGTGCAGTGAGTGAGGTGCAGCTAAATCTTTATTGTTTTGTGCACCTGTTGCACTCTAACCTCAAAATCTTTTGGCGCTCAATTGAATATGTCATAGACGAATTCTTCAAGTTCGTCACTAGTGGCTCAATCTATGGATCACTATGATTACTGTCTTATTTACTTAATGGATAACTGACAGGTGATTATCATAGTTATGGCGCATTTCCACCAATCTTTGATATTTGACGCGCAAATTTTAATCAGTCTATCATGCTTTACGTGGATTATTTTTCTGATTTCTTTCATATTGACTTCTAATTTTATATACTTGGGCAGAGAGTATTATAGAGTTTGATAGAGGTGGCGCCTGGCCTATTTTTATTCTTATTTTTACCATTATTTTTATTTTTATTTTTGTGCCGTTTTTCACTTATTTCTTACTCCTTTTTTTACTTGCATTGTTTATTTATCTGTGACTCTCACATTATCAATCATGTAGCAAGATTTGACAGCCAAGGACTCCTGTGCCATCTGTGGTCTTCCCACTGACAATGTACGAGGGCCAAAAAAACTAATTCAGTGTTTCACATATCGGCAGTGCTGCTATGTTAAATGTATGAAGCGCTTACCTCGTGATATCGATAGCAATCCTAAATACGACTGTGAAAGGTGTATAGCTGGTAGATCTATCATATCTTCTACTGCCCCACTCACTAGCACTAGCACCAAACCAGCAGCCTTGCACAATGCAACTCTGCGCGGAGCTCCTATAATTCGATCGATGGTAGCTTTTACACCATCGTGAGCATTTTCGCCAGCCACACCTGCCACGAATTCTCCAGGACATTCAGCGAGTAAAAAAGAAAGCCAAAGTGAACTCAAATGTTGACAGTTCTGCAGCGACTGGAGGAGAGCATAGTATAAGTATTGATTTGATTAATGATAAATTTAGGAGTGGCGCTGCATTGGCCGCTCCAATTACTAATATTAATATTAATATTAATAGGAACAGAGAATAGGTTAAAAATTGACTGATAGTGGTGCTGATTATTCCTCATTACAGGCAGCTGTGACTGCTCTGGAAAGTATGCTATCTTGCAGGCTCGAATCGATTCAAAATAACTTTACTCAACTTCCGGCTCTTGAGAGCCATATTATAAATGTTGCCAAGGGCTTGCGGGATATCGTGACTAAATTTGAAAGTCAAAATGAAATTATTAAGAGTTTGCATACCGGGTAGATGCTGCTGCTAGAGGAAAATCGTAAACTTAGGGGGATCTCAGGCATCTTGGAGTGGGAGTTACTGTCCGCTATAAATGGCAATAATGAAAAGATTTCTAAATCGTTGTCAAATAATTTTAATAACTTGCGGGCATTTTTGAATAATGAATCCCAAGGAGTGGACAGCAACTTTTCTCAACTTATAACCGGGGTGGCTGAAGTGGCGTAGATCGTTACTGATCTCATGGCTCTAGACGAGCAATTACTTAACACTAACACTGAGGCGTCTGTTAAGACAAACAGTAGAAGTACACACAGATGGTAACTCACTTAACACTAACACGGAAGCGCCTGTAAACTCGAACAAAATACAAACAGTAGAAGTACACACGAATAGTAGCTCACTTGACAATAACATTAACACTGAAGCGCATGCAGATTGTAACAAAGAGGCATCCTGTCATACTGTAAAGAGGTGTAGTTCTGGGGATAGCGTCTTGGTGATCTCCAGCGGACTAAACTGCTCTGTGGTGTCGGACTGGAGGATTACGTTTGCGCTGTTCTGGAAACTATACTTCCGACTTTTGAGCGTCCGAACATTATAACTGTTAATGAAATCACAAATTCTGGAAATAAGTAGAGAATGTCTGCAGGGCGTAGGACCAGTGCGTTCTCATTGTTGGTGAGACTTTCTAAAGATGATCTGGCACAGAAGATTTTTATGGGTAGGCGTGCACTTACGGGTTTTCGACAGCAGATTTGGGTCCCTTCCTCCTCGGCGGATTTTCTGCTGCCAAGCAGCATTCTCAAATAATTATTAATGAATTTTTCGAAAAAGATAAATATATTAATTTTTAAAAGTTGAAAAAGTATGCTAAAGAAAAAGGTTTTAAGTTTGTTTGGCGTGGAGGTGTAAATTTATGGTGAGGTGGAAGAGAGAAAATACATTTGAGAGTGAACACGATTTGAATAAATTATTGGATGAATTTAAATGCACTGTACAAAATGATGTTAACGTGCCCGATGAACCGAAGCACGATGAAGTTCTGGCTCACATAAATAATGTTACCTATATTAATAACATTTCACTTAGATCTCAAAACACTGAGAGGAAGTTAAATCATGAATCTAACACAAATAACGTGGTAACTTTGAATGTGGTCTCTCCACAATGACTGCGCCAGGTCTTCTCTGGAGGTCGTATAGGGAAGAGGGGTAAGCTGCGAGCATGCTTTCTAAATATGACTTCGTTAAGAGCTTACATTGGGCAGGTATGTCAGTTCCTAAGTGGTGGTCCTTCCTACGACATGGATGACGTCATCCGGGTCAAGGGGTAAAAAGTGTTCAGATAGGACAGAAACCTGCGCGGTGGAAGAGTTGCCTTGTATATTACTAACAATTTTGAATGCACTATTATGGCTACTTCAAATACTCAAACTAGTCATAGTGAAGGTAAAGTGGAGGTGTCTGAATATATTTATTGTTTTGTGCAAATGGGCAGCTCTGAACCCGTGTAAGTTTCTGTTATTTATCAGCCTCCTGCTATTTCGTTTATTAATATTACAAATTTTTTAGATGTTTTGAGAAATTATGCTTCTGAATACTCTCATAAAATTATAATGGAAGATCTGAATGCCGATCTCCTGCGTGAGAGCAGTGATGTCAAATTTCTTCATTAGTTGTTAACTTAGCTTTCGTTGCCGTTGGTATAGCACGGTGCCACACATCACGCTCCGACGTCTCACACGTGAATTGACCTGATTCCTGTCGACGATAATGACACAGTACTTGACGCACAAAACTTACCAGCTAATTTTCACAGTCGGCATAACTTAATTGATGTATGTATTTCCTGTAATTATGTCATAACAGATAAAGAAGCAATTGTGTTATAGAAATTATAAAGATGTTTGTACAACATTATTGGTAAAAAGTCTAGCGAGCTGTGATTAGACGCCATTTACAGTTGGTACAGTTGACCCAGAATCTGCACTTCACTACCTCTGTGACAATCTTACGGCAGCAATACAAAATCTAGTGCCGCTGAAAACACTAAAACTTGGTAAACATAGATTTCCATGATAAGACAAAGGATTGTCGCAGATGCGGTGCAAGAGAGATGCCAAGTATCGAAGATACAAACGCACGAAGGATGAGAGATATCTTTTCGAGTTTCTGCAAGGGCGTAAAACGATAGACGAACAGACTGACAGCAGGCTAGGACTACTTACTTTAATAATAGACTGTTCGAAGCTCTTGCCAGCAGTAATGTCTGGGAAGAGTTAAAAGACCTGGGGCTCCTGTCCGGATCTCGAGGGGACTTGAATGGATTTACTCCGGATAAGCTTAGCACGCATTTTGCGGGGTTGCCAGTCTCGCCTCATGATGATAATGAAGAATGTAAGAGAATTCCTTCTCAATATAGTGAAAGTAGCTTTGCCCTAAAGCCAATTAATGTTAATGATGTACTCCTTGCAATTTCGCATTTTTCATCACAGGCTTGTGGCGAGGATGGCACCCCGTAGAGTGTGATACTCAAAGCTTTACCGTTTATTGGAGAAAATCTTGTGACTCTGTTTAATTCCGCATCTGCACGGAAGTCTTCCCTTGTCTTTGGAAGCATGCACGCATTGTGTTATTAAAAAAGTGTCCTGCACCTACATTGCCTAAGGATTTCAGGCCCATAGTAATCTTATGTTTTCTTTCAAAGGTCCTTGAGCAAATTGCCTATGACCAATTTCAAGAGTACATTACGACACATAGGATACTTGACTCTATGCAGACTGGCTTTAGGAAGCATCACTCAACGCAGACTCCCATACTTAAACTTACCGACGACATAAGATCAGGTCTAGATAAGAAACTCTTCACATTACTACTTCTATTTGACTTGAGTAAGATATTCGACACGATCTCGCACTCCAAACTACTTGCGAGGCTAAAATCGATGGAGTTTTCCAGGGCTGCCCTCGAATGGATTAGCTCCTATTTATCAGGTTGAAAACAAATGGTTTTTACGCATTCAAAAGTAGAATCGAATTAGCTAAAAACTAATTTAGGAGTTCCGCAGGGTCCAGTGCTGGGGCCTCTGTTGTTTTGCCTTTACATTAATGACATACGTAACACCCTCGACTCCGGTTGCGTCGAGCATATATTATATGCGGATGACCTGCAAATTTATACGTAGGTCTCTTATGAGGATGTGAATGAAGATAATCGTATTCTACAGGGAGTGGCCAAGGTGGTGTCAGAGTGGCGGTTTATGCTTTTCTCACATTAAATGCAAGCAAAACTAAGGGGATCGTTTTTGGCAATGGTCGATTTATTAACGTCTTTTATGCTAGTGAGCAAAGGACGATTGAGCTTGAGGGTGGAGTTGGCATATCTTCCTCTGATGCCGTTACGAGCCTTAGTAATGTGTTTGACACTAAGCTATCATGGGAGCCACAGTTTAATATGATGACTAAAAAACATAATAAGACTATATACGGCTTACAGTTCTTTCTTCGGTATGCCACTAAGATTCTGCGCAAACAACCACCCTGCTGTTTCAACATCTCGACTACTGCTCAGTTCTTTTCCTCGATACATCGCAAAAGTTGAAAAGATAATTACAAAGACTGTAAAATCCATATATGAGATATGTATTAGGCGTGAGAACGGGCAATCATATCTCTCCTCATGGAGCTGCGCTGAGTTGGCTGCGTACTGATGCAAGGAAACAGTTTTTTATGGTTGTACTCATGTACAAGATCATGCGCATGAATACTCCCGAGTATCTAGTTGGTCTCTTTACTAGATATGTACCTAGAGTAGCCACTAGGGGAGAGATTAAGGATTTCGCGGTGTCTTTCATGCGTACTGAGACTGGAAGAAATTTCTTTCAAGTTCAAGGTACGCATTATTGGAACTCCCTGCCTGCTGATATGAAGAATCTTTTATCTCTCAGCAGGTTTAAGTCGGCTCTGAGGAGGTACTTGCTCGACCTTGAATAAACTTAATTTTATTTTTTATGTTAATTTATTTATTGTAACGTCTCATATATAGGCTTAAGGTGTGAATATAATTATTTGCTAATGGTTATTCAGTGAATGTTTCAATTAATTTTATTGTTTTGACTGCATTTCATACCATAGCATACGCTTATTATTTTATTGATATATTTATTGATTTTGATTTTTTAAAATTTTAAATATTGTGAATGATATATATTATGTGACTAATTTTCAATTTATATGATTATTGCGTGTATTTTACCATTCTTATATTAATCTGTGAAATCACTTTTTTGGTAACTTACTTATTTAGTATTATTAGGTTTAGTGATTGACTGTGATATCCTGTGCAATATTTACACTTATATCTATACATTTTGTAAGAGTCCAAGTGCAATATTTATTTTTATATTTTTTAAATTGTATTACACGTTTTTGTATATTTATATACAAATAAAAATAATATCCAATCTAATCTAATGTAATCGAATTTTTGAACATGCTTTAGTGAGAGAATGATTTTCGCAACCCCGGTGATGGAAAGTATGACAAAAAATACACAATAAAAAGCTATTTAGGTTTTAGCCAAATATTATCTTCATAGTTAAAAGAACGATAAGGAACTTTAAATCTTTTTAAAAATTGGAATCTCGAGGTGAAAAAATCTACAAACGATCTGGAAAAAATCTGGATGATTTTTAAAACAATTACAAAGCTATTTGCATATTTCCAGATTTTTTAGCTAAGAATTGTGCACGGTAAAAATTATTTAAGAAAAAACAGGTTTTGGGTATTTTTGGGGCCCCCGTAGCAGTTTAAAAGCTGAAATTTTGCACAGAGGCATCTTTCAACATACGCTTTTGAATAAGCAACGAGCCGTAAAGATCCCGTCTAGGGCTCATTTGACTCCCTTATCCCGTTATAGCCTTTGAGGTCTTCCAAGGATATCGCTGTAAGATATTGATTGTAATATAATAAACATATGCATAGAGAGTTGGAGGAGACTCATCCAAGTGGGGAAGGTTAAAGCAATATATGGAGATGCACAGTCGGTTTGCAGGAGTTGTGGTGCTGTACATTCAGATCTTTCTTCAGGGGTTGTAATTATGTGTAGTAATTCTCTACTGGTTATAGAATGCGCAGATACTCTGCAGGGCTTGTGGGTATGCGCAGCAAGTCTGTATAGACTATAAATGTGTACAGTCAATTCCTAGGAATGGTAGGCATGTGCAGTCGGATTGTAGAGATTGTAAATAAGCAGAGTTTAATTGAAATATTAGCATTCGATGAATATTTTACAAAGCTTGATCCAAGAAAAACGGGAAAACTCAGCTAAATCTGTGTTTTCTTGAGTTTTCAGGATCTGTAAGGCTCGCTGAGGTTTGATTTAACTATGTTGTAAGTCCCAAGGCATAAAACTCACTACTAACTTAATATTTAAACGTGTTTTTGAAGTTATGGTAAGAAAAAACCATGGAAAAAGCGCAAAAACCTCGTTTTTTTATTGTTTTTCTGATTGTTGAGCATGTTTCAGTGAGAAAATTATTTCGGCGACCCTGGCGTTCGAAAGAACGAAAAAAATACATAAAAAAAGTTATTTAGGTTTTGGCTGAATATTATCTTTATAGTTAAAAGAACGATAAGAAACTTCAAATTTTATTGAAATTGGCAATTTTGGGCTAAAAATATTTGCAAACAATCTGAAAAAAATCTGAAAAATTTTTAATATAATTACAAAGCTATTTGACTAATCCCATTCAGATTCATGCAGGCCGTCACTGATCGAATTTATTTCTCTTTTCTAAGTGATGAAAATACCTTACTATAATACGTATATAAAAATAAAATTTACCTCATCAAACGCTCGAAAATGTTTTTTCCTCGCTACAGCGTATTTACAGTTGGATGTTGAAATGAAAATGAAAATAAAAATTGAAGAATTGAAACTGAACCTTGATTTAAATATCGCCGTAGCTCCGTCAATTTTTTACCTTTTTAGACGTTCTTTTGATGAGAATTTGCGGAAATAAGTCTTATTTTGAATGCTGTTTTGATTTTTCCGATGCGAGTTGATGTCTCTGCGTTATTCATAAAAAACCGAAAGAAGCGATTTTTCCAAACGCAATTTTCTCAAAAACTATAATTTTTTTTCAAATTTTTATGTTTTTATACATAAAAAATACTAACTTTTAGGATAGGTAAAAATATGCGATTTTGCCTTATTTATTTTAAACATATTTTTAAACGTTTTTTTTTATATTTTCCATTTTAAAGCATTGATACCATGGTGCGTCGTGCCATCTTTCCAACTATTACGTCTTTTCACAATTCGTTTATTCTTTTATTTATCAATTTATTAAAAATCTTAACATAAATCTTTAAAATGAACCCTCGATCAAATTTTTTTATCCATTAGAACCGAAGTTTTGACGATTTTAAGTTTATAAAAATGTTAAAATTAAATAAAAACTGATTTTTAGATTAAAGAATACATAAGTTATTTTTTTTTTTTAATTTTGTTGAAATAAAAATTTTATTTTTGTCATCTATTGAATTTTTAATTTGTAAAAAGGTAAATTTTTTAATAAAAACATTATTAATAAACAACAATTTTTCAAAAAAATTAAGGAATGAAAACTAATGAATTCACAACCAATTTGAACAAGAATAGTCTGAATTTAAATGAAACGTTTTAATTTCCTTCTTGCCACTTACGTCTTGAAGTTCTAGCAGTGAAGGTTTGATTTTGTTCACGCTTCCAACAGTGAATTTTTTGGATACCTTTAATTTCTTTTGCATTTTCTAACTATCCTAAACTGTGCTGCGAAAAAAAACTGTACTTAAAATATAAGAAAAAAAACTGTGCTTAAAGTGAAAGACAATTGACAATGCCAGTGAAAAGAACATTTTTCTACTCATGCGTTCCCGCTTTGGCACGTAGTCGCCATTACGAACGCACACACACGACGAGGCTGAAAGGAGGCGCTCTGGCGGCCATTTTTGTTCTTGGCGTTGCTTGGTATGAGGTAACCGCGACATTTTATTTTGCAGCAACATTTTTTTCAATATTCAAAATCTTACTGGTACATCTGTAGTATATTGTTTCTTTTTAAAGTGCATGCAATAAGCAAAGTAATAAAATTTTTTTCCTTTTATTATTTTTTCATTTTTGGGCTAAGCGTTTTGCTTGCAAATATTTTTTTATACATACATAGAGCATTGTTTTTTCAATTTTCTTGAGCGCGAACCTTAAGCTTAATAATTTATTTAATAATAGCACTGCATTTAAATATACATACACATAGGTATATTTCGATACACATACATATATATCATTGTATTGTTGCTTGTATTTGTCTTTGCTTGTGTTATCCTGCAGCTCATTTCCCTCTAGCCTCATCATATTTTAGCACTATCCGTCTTGCAACTTCATATCGAGCAAGCTTTTATTGCCTTTTATTGCATATTCGTGAATGCCTTGGCTTATGCCATCTTGCTGTGTGTTTCCGCATACTCATAGAATTGTCGCTTACACTTACCGACGGAAGAGAGTAACTTACCATAAATTTGCTTAAAATTTTTTGGCTTGAGCGCGTATTATACTTTTGATAGTCAATTTTTGTTTGCATCATAGCCATGATTTATTAACTTATTTGATTGATTCTGATTAAATTTTTGTTGCTTTTAATGTGCTCAGCTTTATATTTTTTTTACATCTAAAATAAAATTTTGTTTTGTTTTTATTTTCAAGCTGGAGCTATTGTACTGAGCATTTTCTTGTATTCGAACCACCTGAAATACGGTCTTGTGCTCTAGAAGGTTAAGAGTTTAATACCAACAAGTAGCAATTTTTTTTGCAAGCAACCCTAGTATAGTATGATACCTCTTTTATTGTAAATATCATAAGCCGACAAATGAATGTAGAGCCCCTGTGGATTTCTGAGTATATATGCAAAAATGATGTTTTTGGAGCAACCGACAAGATTATTCAAATAACTAACCAACTTTCCGCTAAGCCGTTTTTTGAATACCACAGTAGAGAAGTTAGCATAACGGGGAGTATTGAGACGTTCAAGTACAGGGTTTTGAGGTATGAGCTTAGGTGACATCTTGGTGCTGGTGCAGCTGTATGGATGCCAGAGTATGACAAGATTACGGAATACTCGCAATGACGATGTCAGACTCCTCTCCCAGGCAAATCGACTACGTGGGAAAACGCACAGCACGACCCTACCCAGGTCTCCGCAGCCGTTCATGACGATAATAGATATTCCCTTCCTTTCCTCACCGGTTAAAGAAATTTGCCATCAATGACTACTCCTTGTACTACCGCGATCGTGACCACCATTCTTAGCACTACTACCTGCTCTCTTCCTATAGGTACTTCGAGTTTCCTTATCCCTATAATATTAAACAATACTGTCCCTACAAATAGTTCTACGACATACCACGGAGGACAGAAAAGAGTTAACCAAGATTTTGGCCCTAGCTATCAGCAGACAATCCACATAGACCAGGCCTGCAGCTTTACAGGACCACAACAGCTAGGCAAGCAAAAAGAAACCCGAAGAGCCGAAGATAACGCATATTGACCCCCTCCAGCCCTTGATGAATCCCTATTCCCTATTACAGCTTGCACTGGTATAAAGATTCCTAGGTTAAATAGGACTTCTTCTATTTCTCCCTATGATTTTAAAGATGATCTACAGCATTTTGACCCCTCAGTGTTAGCTCCCATTAACAGTAATCACCCTGTCCCCTTTTTAATTGAAATATCAACAGATGATGTACCACGACAGAAGGAATCGAGCAATAGGCAGCCATCACCCGCGTTTAAGAATCAAGATCCACATAATTTGGATAACACTGACGATTATAACCATCAAGCACGTCCCTCTACTAATGAACCCTTAATGTTGAGCAAAACCCACGATAAAGCAGAACCGAAGACGAACCTACCGCCAATTAGAAAAAACTTTTGGCGAAAGCAGGTAGAGCCGTGCTTCAGGTGCATAGTAGCTTAGAATACTGGCTGCGAGAATGTTCTCAGCCTATGAAGTGCTATGACTGTGGACAAATCAACGTCCGCATCAGCGACGGCACCCAGTGCCAAAAAAGCGATTAAGCAGAGCATCAGAAGAGCGAGCAAGCAGAGCCAAACAAGAGCAAGCGAGTAGAGCATCAGAAGAGCGAGCGAGCAGAGCAGAGCAATGGAATAGAGCCTACCAAGAGCGAGCGAGCAAAGCCAAACAAAAGCGATAGTGCAGAGCATTCACAGAGCAAGCGAGCAGAGCCAATCCAAAGCGAGCGAGCAGAGCAAGTGTGAGCGAGCAGAGCAAAATAAAAGCAAGCAAGCAGAGCCAAACCAGAGCGAGCGAGCAGAGCAAAATAAAAGTAAGCGAGCAGAGTTAAAACAAAGCGAGCGAGCAGAGCAGAGCAAGAGCGAATGAGTAGAATCAAATCGGAGCATCCAAGCAGAGCACGGCAAGAGCGAGTGAGCAGAGCAAAACGAGGACGAGCGAGCAGAGCATCGACAGAGAGAGCGAGCAAAGCACAACTACGATCTCTCAAATTTTAGCTATGCAGAGTATATCTCGGCTACAGTGAGCGAAAAAGCGACCTATCGACCCGAGCCCTTAATTCAGCAAAACCCCTTCATACCATCATTAATATGCCTACATTAACCCTCCAGCATCATATATGGCTATTTAAAATCCTTATCAACCAAACTCACAACCCATTCAGCTAATCCATTATCTAAGCAATTTTGTGTGTTCACTAAATTACCCCTTTTTTTGCTATTTAATTGTTCCTCATACACATTGTACAAACATTGCTAGTTATACTAAGGTTGCCAGATGTACTGATTTTTCCAAAATTATTTTGTTTATATATTTGCAAATATACACGTATATACATATAAACATAAAATTCTTTTAAAAAATAGTAAAAGTTTAAAAGGAATTATGCTTATATGTATGTACTTGTATATTTGCAAATATATAAACAAAATAATTTTTGAAAAATCAGTACATCTGGCAACCTTAGTTATACATACGTTTCTACTGACACATAGGCAAGTGCTAAATTTTATTTTTATGAGTAAAATCAATGAATAGAATATTTTTTTGTGTATTTAGAAAATTGCTGCAAAATATCAATTATAAAATAATTAATCTTATAAAATAATAGTATGCATCGACACATACCATCAGAGCGTCACCTTTCATGAGTAAATACTTAAATTTTTATTTTTATTTTTAATTTCAAACTTTTTTTAATACAAAATGTAATTTTAAATTTTTTTGGTGTGAGTATGAATGAAAAACATGTAAGAGTGGGCTATAAATGTTTTTTTCTCGTAACTTTTGTAACTACTATATAGATAAGCCAGTCGTGTCGTTTTAAATTAAGCACCCTCATATACAGCATGAAACACCTACATTTTACAATCATTCACTTTAGCTAAAATAAAGTCAGCAGATACAGCAGAAGAAGAATTTTATAAATACACTTCACATCGTTGCAGATAACACCGGTTATCTTAGTTTAAGCAATAACACTTTCTTTTCTGTACATAAATTTTCTTTTTTGTTCAGCTTATGCCTTTTTTTCGCGTTTGACGAAAGTATCTGGTTCCATCGTATACTACTAAACATGGCAAATTGGCCATATTACTTATATATATATATATACATATATTTGTAGTGCATATAGATGACAGAAGGGAGCATCTAACTACTAGCACGACGGAAAGCATACCACGCGAGTCAAATACCTAAAAGTATAGACCCAAGATCATTGGCACACACGCGCGAATATCTAAAGCACGTATACTGTGCACTCATATAGATAGCAAGCAGCTTGACTAGAGCCGGTCTGTGGCACAGTCGGTAAGAGCATTGGATTCGTATTCTCGGGGGATCATGGATCGAATCCCGCTCGCTGCTGTTTTTTAAGCAAGCACCTCTGTTACATGTGCTTCGTTCTTATGAACACGCTTACGAGCTCCGTCGTTAAAGGACGAAAAGTAACTCAGTTGCTTACGGCAGCTGGCTTGCGTCCTAGTGGATCGGGGTTTGACTCCCTGGGAAAATTGGGGAAAAAAATTTTCATAGTTTTCCGTGGGGAAGAGAACCCGAAGAACACAAAAACATAAAATAGAGAGTTCCTCGAAACACAAAAATTAATAATAAAAAAGTCCCCTCGGGGCAAAAAAAATAACTAATAAATAAAAATTGATGATGGCCTATGATGATAAATCCAAAGGCCAATTAAAGAAGAAGAAGAAGCAGCTTGACTTGAGTAGCTGAGCTTGGGTCCGTTAAGGATTGTTTGTCTCTCTCTTGAAGCGCACAGCGTACAGCATGGAAAACGAAACTAAGTAGACAAGAAGGAAACGCCATTGCGTCATTCCTTCTGTCGTCAGCGTATAGTATAGAGCCGTTACGACTTGCGTGCGACTTCGATAGTAATTCCATAATTATTTTTTGTGTTAAGAATCTTGTAAGCTTTGAGTGAGTGAGAACAGATATTCGATATTCTGTAATTCATTTTCTTATGCTTAGCAAAGCCCCGTTTTTTGTTGCGAGAGCAGTGCACTATTACTAATAAGAATGATCTAATTTCTTTTTTCTATCCTGTCATGTGTGTCGGGCGATCGCGTGCGCGTTCACCAAAATAAATTCCATTAGTGCTTTTCCTTTAGAGTTATCGTGTTATTGAGCGTATCCCTTTTAGCATACTATTTTTTTTGTGTACTGCATTTGTTGTAATTTCGGCTTTTCGTCGTGCTAATAGTAACGTGATTAGTGCAAGCGGTGTCGCGTAAGCTATACGCGGCTGGCGTTCATTTTTAGTGTGCGTTCAGCAACTGTATAGCCATTGAAATAAAGCTTCCTTTTTTTATTCAATTAATCGAAATCGAAATAAATAATTGATATATTTCTTTAATGCTTCACGTAAAAAAACATTTAACTTTTTTAGTTTTTATACCATTTTCTTTAACAGATATTGTGTCACTTTCATTTGCATTTTGACGAGAACAATTGAAATCATCGTTCAAATAATAATTTTTTACTTTTGTTATAATTTCACTATCCAAAGAGTAGCCTTAATAGTTCTCAGGCTTTTTGTAAATATCTTTAGTATTCATTACGTTTATTACTATTCATTAATTTTGTTTTTGGTGATCTATCTGATTGCTCTTGTAAGAAAAACAGATAAGCATCTTTAGAATTTAATGGTCATAAAGTTGGAGAAACATTTAAATCATTTATGTTTAAGCACTTGTTATTTTGGAATATCACACTAGTGTAAAGGCCCTCTTTTATATTATTTCCATGATGAAATATAGCACTAGTAACATTGTAACTTTTATAATTAAAAATAATTTTTTCATTTTGTACATTCTGGATTGGGAAATTGATTTTTGAAACAATTCCAAATTTATGAAATAGCAGTAATTAAAGGGTTCAATGCAAAAAGGTCCTGAGCGCTCGGCCCGACTTTTTACAGCGAAAAATTAACGTCAACGTGACCAATTTTCAAAAGTTACTAAATTAATTTTTAAACAATGTCATCGTGTAGAGGATGAAAACAGGTAACTTTTCTTCTTTTTACTTTTTTTTCTACAATCAATATTTTCTGAGAAAATCAACGAAAACCGCAAAATTTTGAAACACCTTTGAACAACGTTTTTCAAACTTGAATCGCTCTAACTGCAATAAATATCAACGGGTCCTTCTGATTCTTGGTATGATATTGTAAAATGCCCTGCCGCTGCCGATAATATCGATAAAAGTTAATAATTATATATTTTTCATTAATAATTTAGTTGTGAACAAGCAAACAACTTTTTATAGCGTTATATATGTTCGACGGAAAAAAGTATGTTAGGAAGTTTAAGCCTCAGTAAACTTTTAGCGAGAAATTTGTTCGTCTACGATTCAAGAAGTTTTTCAGAAATTTTCAAACCAATTGAATGAGAATTGGCAAAGATATAGCAATTTTTCCAAAAGCAATAGTTCCGCGTGGTTGCTTCGCGCTTAAAGGCTGTACGATGGTTGCGTTACACAGGGTGCTACATATGTTTCGCTATTATTTTTAAAGCGAAGCTTTTATACAGACGTTCTGAGCGCTCGCTGCGCGGCCACTCTATCTGTGCTAAGCGTCAGATTTTAAAAGCGTTACACGATATATATAAGTATACAGAGTGGCAGTTGCGGCGTGCGTGTACATATATCTTGCCAGTACGTGCACACTATCTCCCATCCCCACCTCTCCCTAACTCAGTGTGCGTGGCCTTTATCAGTCATCGCTTTCTATTTTTTTCTCTTATATCCGTTGCGATGTGCTGTTTCATTTATCCCGCTTTCTGTCGATTGTTAATAAATCGTGTAAATTGTAATTCTATAAGAATAGAATTGAAAACTTTTTTTTCATATTTTAGTTACCATCAACCAACAGTTACTTTGGTACAATATAAAAATGAGAATAGTGGTGTACAAATTATTGAATGTACTTCTGATGAACATGCAAATTTATAAATGATTCTATTATTGCATGTTAAAACTTTGTACATAAGACTAATTAATAAATCTTATCATGCAAAAATTTCAGTATTCAAATTATTTTAACATTTTTACTACTTAAAGGACAAAAAAACAACAGTGCCGTCTAGGGACACCCGAAAGAAGCGAAGCTTTGTATAAAGCGTAGGAACTAAGTGTTAAAAAAAATAATGAAAAAAATACGTGAGGGAAAAAAATTAAGACTTGATGAAAAATAAAAAAAATAAATATTTTGGGAAATAAAAAAAAATACATTTAAAATAAAATACACGCCCAAAAACTATAATATTGAAAAAATCAATAATTTGTAAAAAAGTTATATCTTTTTATTACTATTTAATTTTTGAATAACACTTATTAAAAAATTCGTTTCATGACACAATATAAAAAAGTTGAAATCTAGATTAGAAAAGGACAAAAATAAATGACCTATTGTAAAACAAAATTTTCAAGGGTTTGCTTTAGACCTACTTCATCGATCAAGAATCGTTTAAAAATAAATTTCGTTTTTTTTCCATATAAATAAATATCAGAATGGTTTGTAATCCCTAGCGGAAATATGAAATGTTTAAAAATGTTTAAAACTGTTCAAAACTGTTTGAAACTGTTTATAAGTGCGAAATTTAGGACATTTAAAACAGTTATGAACATTTTTAAACAGTTTTAAACACTTTCAAAAAGTTTTCAGAAGTTCGAAATGATTTTAAACGGTGTTTAATAGTTTTGAATTTTTTATGTTTGAAAGTTATAGATTATTTTAAATATTCAAAATATTTCAAAACAATTTTAAATCAATATACACTATTTTTTATCAACTTGAACAGTTGGGAACGGATTTAAACAGTTTTAAACACCTTTAAACAGTTTTAAACAGTTTCAAAAAGTTTTAAAAAGTTCGAAATGATTTCAGTGTTTCATAATTTTGTGTTCGTAAAAATTTTCTTATACAGTACCGGGCAATAATTCTGAGCAGATTATCAAACTTTTGCTCCGACTTTGAAAAAGCATATCTTCTTCAATTTTGATTCTAGAAAAAAATTTAAAAAAAGCATTTTAAAGTATTCTTTGAATGCTTTCTTTTTAGCTTACTTGCATTTTTTTAACGATATTAAAAAAAAAAATAATCGCCTTGGCAATTTAGAAATTTTTTTCATTTTTGCATTCTTCTTCAATCAGCTGTAGTTTTTTAAATAATTAAGCTAGAAAAAATTTGAAAAAAGATTTGGAAAGGACTCTAAAAATGCTATTTGCAGCTATTTTTACAAAAATTTTTTAATTATTTTTTGTCAAGTTTTAAGCATATAAAGTTATCGATCTAATACTTTTGCAGTTGTAAAAAACACTTGAATAGCAAGTAGAAAATAATCGCTGGTGAAGTAGTGATTTAATTTTAGTAGGAAATTATAACTATTCATTATTAATAATAAAACATAATAAAGTATAAAACAAAAAAAAGATTTATTTTGCAGAAATTATATCATAGAAATCAAAAGTTTTGCACCAGCGATTATTTTCTTCTTGCTATTCAAGTGTTTTTTACAACTGCAAAAGTATTAGATCGATAACTTTATATGCTTAAAACTTGACAAAAAATAATTAAAAAATTTTTGTAAAAATAACTGCAAATAGCATTTTTAGAGCCCTTTCCAAATCTTTTTTCAAATTTTTTCTAGCTCAATTATTTAAAAAACTACAGCTGATTGAAGAAAAATGCAAAAATGAAAAAAATTTCTAAATTGCCAAAGCGATTATTTTTTTTTTATATCGTTAAAAAAATGTAAGGTGATTGTCCTAGTACATAGCTACTTTTAGATTGGTACCACCTAATACATGGCTACATAAGTTTACGTGTCTAAGTATTGGGACATGGTACCATTCTTAAGATAGCCATGTACTAGGACATTTACCTTAAGTAAGCTGAAAAGAAAGCATTTAAAGAATACTTTAAAATGCTTTTTTTAAATTTTTTCTAGGATCAAAATTGAAGAAGATACGCTTTTTCAATGTCGGAGCAAAAATTTGATAACCTGCTCAGAATTATTGCCCGGTACTGTATATATTTAAATTTATATAATATATACGAAAAAATGTTCACTTTAGTTTCAAATTATTTTGTATTGTTCAAAAGTGTTCAAAAATGTTTAAAACTGTTTATAACTGTTTTAAATGTCCCAAATTTCACACTTATAAACTGTTTTGAACATTTTTAAATAGTTTTAAACATTTTTAAACAGTTTTGAATAATTTTAAACTATTTCAAACATTAATGCACATTATTATTCGAAAACAGTACCGTCTAGGGACGCCCGATAGAAGCAAAACTTTGTATGAAGCGTAGGAACTAAGTGAAAAAAAAATAATGAAAAAAATAAGTAAGGGAAAAAAATTAAGACTTGAGAAAAAATAAAAAAAATAAATATTTTGGAAAATAAAAAAAAACACATATAAAATAAAATACACGCCCAAAAACGCAAGGCTACACCAGAGCTCTCTTTTTTTCTTCTTCTTCTAATCGTGAAGAGAGCTATTAAACACCGTTCAAAATCATTTCCAACTTCCCTAACCTTTTTGAAAGTGTTTAAAAATGTTTAAAAATGTTCATAATTGTTTTAAATGTCCTCAATTTCGCACTTATACACAGTTTTGAACAGTTTTGAACATATTTAAACATTTTTAAACATTTCATATTTCCGCTAGGGATTACAAACCATTCTAATATTTATTTATATGGAAAAAAAACGAAATTTATTTTTAAACGATTCTTGATCGATGAAGTAGGTCTAAAGCAAACCCTTGAAAATTTTGTTTTATAATAGGTCATTTATTTTTGTCCTTTTCTAATCTAGATTTCAACTTTTTTATATTGTGTCATGAAACAAATTTTTCAATAAGTGTTATTCAAAAATTAAATAGTAATAAAAAGATATAACTTTTTTACAAATTATTGATTTTTTCAATATTATAGTTTTTGGGCGTGTATTTTATTTTAAATATATTTTTTTTTATTTCCCAAAATATTTATTTTTTTTATTTTTTATCAAGTCTTAATTTTTTTCCCTCACGTATTTTTTTCATTATTTTTTTTAACGCTTAGTTCCTACGCTTTATACAAAGCTTCGCTTCTTTCGGGCGTCCCTAGATGGCACTGTTGTTTTTTTCGTATTAAACATTGACTAGATCAAAAGTTTTTACAGTTAAATGTTTCTTAAGTTTCTTTCTACGATGAAATTGATTTTAGTATAGAAGTTCATTGACGATTTATTAGGTAATAAATATAACATTTAAAAATATGATTTCTTTAAAAAATATAAATTTAATAATATTTTCGAGGTAGTATGGTTTATGCGCATAAGGATTGTACACATTAACATTATGCACAGAAAAATAAAAACAAAATTTGATACACAATACATATTTAATCGTGCACAAGATTTTAAAAAAATATATATTATTTAAAATATATTTTTTGTACATGATTTTTTGTGCACCTAGAATTTATGTGAGGTTTTTAAGCTAAATAATTGTACATATTAACTTTATGCACTAAAAACGATGTGCACAAAAAATTGTGTACAAAAAATATATATTTTAAATAATACTAGGGGGTAAGCTCCCTGCGCGCAAGCGCGCCAATCCCCATCTTGCTTTTATAACTTTAAAAAAATTTTTAAATTTGCAATTATTTAAATAACTTTTATTTAAAATACTAAATAATAGTAATTATTCAAAAGTTTTCTTGAGGTGAATCTTTAATGATCTTTTAATGAATCTAATCATCTGTGAAGTCCTAGCTTTATACCAGGACAAAATTAATAATTAGATGTTGTGTGTTATGAGGGCTACGTGTTTATGTTTTATTATAATATTAAATAAAGAATAAAGTCAGTAATTGATTTATAAATGTTTTATCAAATGTCAGTCTGGTAGTAAAAAGATTCTAAATTTAACGCTGTAATGTAAGTCCCAGAATGAGGGGCACATTTCTGACGATGACAGCGACGACAGCGGCGATATACTTTCAATAGTATAGAGAGAATATAATATAAATAGATATAAAATAAAGCTGATATTCAGCTGAAATCAAACCAAAATTTACCTAAAATTGCTTAAAATTAACATAAATTTTAGCTAATTTTTAGTTAACTTTTAGGTAAGTTTTAGCTAATTTTCAGCTAACTTTAAGCTTAATTTTAGCTAGATTCTAGCTAAATTCTAGCTAACCAAAGACAAATCGAATTTTTATACACAGCGGCAGTCACAGCAACAGCGACGGCGGCGAAATCTATTTATAATATATACCTCCTGCTCGCTTTACTCGCCGGCCCCCCTTTTGAATTTAATACATAAATTTCATAATGTATATAAAATATAACATATGATATAAATATTTATTTATACAGCGCATATTAGTCGCTGTTATCGTCACCATCTCCAACCGATCTTTATTTCGCATTATGCTCCGAGAATCACCTCCCAACTTCTAAAGGCTCAATTCTTATTTCATTTATCTGGCATAAACAAATATTTTAATTTTTGTAAATTTCTAAAATTTTTTATAATATCCCTGGTAGAAATGTGAACATAAAAAATTGCGTATTATATAATTTATGGGCATTATTAATAGTAATATTTTGTCATATCAATATTGGCTAATAAATAGTCAATTTTCGCCGAAAAATGCTAATAGTCGATAAGGTAGGCAACTTAAGTACCTAGAAATATTTTAACCTATAAATTCAACGCATGTTTTCATTCACGTTTTAATTATAAAATATGTTGAATAAATACAAAAAAATGAAAAAATAAATCGTTTCAAACACAAATAATTACAGAGAATTAATTATGAGTGTATTTTCTGTTTCTAAGATTCATATTTTAATCTTCAAAAATGCGTGTAACATGTTAGTGGTATACAAGTAAAAAAAAATGTTACATATTAGTTAAAATAATGGCCATAATCAATGCCCATTTTCAGCTTTCATTTCAAAGCCAGAGCCATAAAATAGTAAAAAAGCGTTTCATTTTCTACCAGGGATAAAAAGAATAATAAATCTTATGACAATTTAAATCAAATTGACCTGATTTATCAGATTTTGAGTTAAAAAATTAAAATTTTAAATAATATTTACAATAAATTAGCTAAATTTAGCTAAAAAATTAAATTTTTAGCTAAAATTCTTAATAAATCAGCTAAAATTAGTTAAAAAAAAATCTTATAATAATTAAAATCAAATTGACCTGATTTATCAGATTTTAAGTGAATAATTAAAATTTTAGCTAAAATTAATATAAATTAGCTAAAATTCTCAATAAATTAGCTAAACTTAGCTAAAATATTAATGTTTTAGCTAAAATTAGCTAAAAAATGAAATTTTTAGCTAAAATTCACAATAAATTAGTTAAAATTTACGATAAATTAGGTAACATTTACCATAAATTAGCTAAATTTATCAATAAAAAGAAAGAGTTAAGGTAGGAAGTTGAGAGACTGACAGCGGCAGCGGCGAAAATCTTTTATAGTATAGAGAGATATATTTTTAAAATCTTGTATATAATTAAAGATGTACTGTGTATCAAATTTTGTTTTTATTTTTCTGTGCATAATGTTAATGTGTACAATTCTTATGTGCATAAACCATAATACCTCATAGTTTCAACTACACAGCTGCCATTCATTATCTACATTATCAAAACATTTTCGAGGACAACAGATTTTAACTTCAATGAACGTTTTTGTTAGTACTTTATTTCCACTATGCGATTCATATTCTAGTCGCTGCATAAATAGTATTAAAAGCCATTAATTTATATTTTTTTAGTTTGACTTAAAATAATTAGAATTTGTTTCTCAAACGTTTTTCTTCGATTTAATACATAATGTATTTGCACCAACAATTCTTTTTTTTAACAGAAATAAAAAAACGTAATGAAACGTAATCAATCTACCTGATGTAAATATAAACAAAGAACCTAACGCCCGTTTCGAGCCCAATTTATTTATTTACATGATGTTATTCTGCAACACAAATATTCTTAAATATTCGACTGTTATGACAATTTTCAGATTTGTTTACGTTTTATTACTTATATACACAATAAAAATATTACTTTGATATTATGTCTCATAATATTTTTTATTTACTTTATTTTTTTAATTTTTAATAACATTTCTTTTCCATGCAGACTATTTTCTTATTTCATGACGTCCTATGTTGCTTAACATTATGCTTGAAATAGTTTAGCAAATCCTTATTTGTATAAATAAATGAAATAAATGTAGCTCCGAAACGAGTAAAAAAAAACAGTACGACAATTTCAACGCAAGACGATATCTATTTTGAATTGTTTATTGTTAGAGGTTTGTTTTCATTACGCTTCTCAACTATTTTGTATGCAAAAATTATATACTTATTGCTCGTTAGAATAACTACATTACAAATATATTTTAAAAATCACTATGAAATAAAGTAAATTAAAGTATTTACTTCGAAAAAGCAGCAGAAACTTTGGTCAATCGATATGATATGTGTAACTTGTATGTACGCGTGCATACGTGTATAACGTAACCGCGCGGAAGGATTACTTTTAGAAAAATCGCTATATCGTTGCCAATTCTCATTCAATTGGTCTGAAAATTTCTGAGATACTTCTTGAATCGTAGACGAACAAATCTCTCGCTAAAAGTTTACTGAGGCTTAAACTTCCTAACATACTTTTTTCCGTCGAACATATATAACGGTATAAAAAGTTGTTTGCTTGTTTACAACTAAATTATTAATGAAAAATATATAATTATTAACTTTTATCGATATTATCGGCAGCGGTAGGGCATTTTACAATATCATACCAAGAATCAGAAAGATCCGTTGATATTCATCGCAGTTAGAGCGATTCAAGTTTGAAAAACGTTGTTCAAAGGTGTTTCAAAATTTTGCGGTTTTCGTTGATTTTCTCAGAAAATATTGATTGTAGAAAAAAAAGTAAAAAGAAAAAAAGTTGCCTGTTTTCATCCTCTACACGATGGCATTGTTTAAAAATTAATTTAATAACTTTTGAAAATCGGTCACGTTGACGTTAATTTTTCGCTGTAAAAAGTCGGGCTGAGCGCTCAGGACCTTTTAGCATCGAACCCTTCAATTGTAGAGTAATAATTTTATTTTTCGTATAAAATAGAGTTCGTTGAGACATTTGTTTTTTGCACTTTTTACAATGAACATCAGCCGTTTTTCATTTATACCACAATCGGTATGACTTTGTTTAGGGTTTTATATATTGTGATGTAAAATATTTTGCAGAGTACAGTTTTCTGAAATCGTTGGTAAAGCAAGAGGTAAGATATAATCAGAATTTGATCGAGAAATTATGGTTTCATTGCAATAGAGACATTTCATATGGACAATTAATTCATGTTTTAAAACAGATTTTAAATTATAGAATTTTTCACAGCGATGTGTAATGAATTCTGCAACATCTTAATACCCTCGATCAAGATATTGCACTGAAAAGATATCGATGTAGATACAGGCTTCCACCTGTCTATAGTGGCGCTAAACGCCATAGCTTACATAGACTGTGTGACCGGCATCGCACGAGCGCGAGCCCTTAACATGAGCGTACCGCGCGGTCCTCTTGCGGTATCCGTTGGCACTAGTATACAGCGCCGCCATTACGGCTTACTAAGTGTAGCTCAAATCAGTGCCGCTAAGGTGCCGGTCGGCTCCGTACAAGCGCCGCTTGGCTCCTATAGTAGGCTGAAGCACGACCGCCACCACAGCCATACCTATGTGACGGGGTGAGGGTCGATGTCTTTTCAGTGTGCTTATGTGCAAATCGTCTCACTGCTGTTTCGATCTATGGTCATGAAATGCCTGATTTAAAGCATTCATTACTGGATTTTGTAACATTTTGTCCCTTATAGACAAACAAAATATTAAACTCTGTATTAAACTCTGAATTTTCATTTCTAATATTTTCGGAAGTTTTCAAGATATTATACATTCGTGAACAATTATTAACGTTTTTAGAGGTTTTTTTTTATTAATAAACTATTATTATTATCATGATTATTATGATCACTATAATTATTGTTCTTATTGTTGTTATAGAAATTTTTTGTTACATTGTTACTTTGATAACAGGAAGATGAATCATTTTAATATTTACAAACATATAATATAAATGTTTATGTAAAACATTCGGATTGTATATAATTTTTGCTGGATTTTTTTTTCAACAATTGACGTTGCAAATGCCATGGCAAATAATACTCAATCAGTTGCATTTTTTGTTGCTGTACTTTTGGAAAACAAAGAGGTTTATTATCAAAATATGGAAACAACTTCCTTAAAAATATGTAATGACAAACATGCAAACGTTTTTGATTCAATGAATCATAAATAAAAATTGCTTTTATATCATAATAACAACATACCCAATGACCAAATAAACAATTTTTACAAGAATCGTCGTAACTATGAAGTAATTGTAAATGATGTACATTGTGAAGGATGCATTGCATACACTGAGATTGTGGATTATTTACAATGTGTTGAAGTAGTAATGTAGAACGTGGATCAAAATTAGATCGCTGACGTAACATATTATGAAATCGTTCAACGTGAGTATCTTTGAGAAGTGATCCATCGAGTATTTTAACATTATCTTCATTTGTGAGTGCGTACTGATGATTTAGTTTTTTCACAATAAAAGAATTTAAATAATAGAAAAAAATAAAATAGTATGAACAGTTTAAAGTTATATGAAAAAATAAATACAGATTTATTTCAACCTGTTTCAACTTTTTATATGTTAAAATTCTGAATAGCTAAATGTAGAGCGCTCTCATTGTAAACGTGACTTGTAAAAAATATATATACTCACCTGTTTTATGAACACCTTGGAACAACTTGTTCCTCAATTTCCTGTAAAAAAACCCAAGTTTGTGTCGATAAAAGTTATTTTCAGAATGAAATATAAAAATAATTTCATAATCTGATTTAGTAGCAATAGTATAAGATGTTACCGATTTATGAATATAAAAAATTTGTTTGATTCATATTAAATATAATATATTTCTAATTACTGAAATTCAGCTGTTTACTAATTTTTTGTACCACAATCAATTAATTATTTTGAAATTACATTGAAAATTGTAATATTTCAAATTACATAAAATAAAACGCTGCCAAGTGCTTTGACGCAATGCTTTCTCATAGAGCTCAGTAACTTAGAGTAATTTGCTTTAATTTTTTAAAATGTGATTACAATGTAAAAAACATTTTTAAAACTTGTTTTCTTCATACATTACCGAATGACTTGCATACAAATTTTGGAGCAAATCTACCGATTGGTTTTCGTAAGGTAGAAAAAAAATGAAAAATGAAATTTTTTTTAATTTTCAAAATGCTAAGAAATGGAAACTTCGCTAAGAAAATCAGTTTCAAAAATTTTTCTTTCTTTTGGCAGTCACAAATAATTTTATGCAAATTTTAGAACGAATCTATTGATTACTTAACGTAAAATACAAAAAAAAAATACAAACAAATAAAAGCTGTGATGATAAAAACGATCGCCGTATAAAAGTGAAATCATATCTTCCTTTTTTTTAATAAGAAAAAAGTGTTTACAAAATAATCAGAACATTATGTCTTGCATAATTATGTATTGATTTATTCAATATTTGTGTACATTATACACTGCCACCGAGCTACTTTTGCCCCCCTTCGTCTGAAATCGACTTATCTAAAAAGTTTTATAACTCTGGAAAAAATGGTCGTAGCCTGAAAATTCCAACGGGATTCGGAAGATTATTGAAAATTCTTTCGAAAACCATTGGCTTGATATAAAAAAAAACATTTTTTTCGTATCTCTTATTCTTGTTTGAAAAGAAACTTTTTTTAACTTTGTTTTTACTTTATAAAATATTGTTTAATTTTAGTACAAATCGTTACATTAATACAAAACTAAATAGATTTTAAAGCTTATATTTTGACGATAAAAATGCAATGTCGAACGTCTCGATTCGACCTTTTGAACTAGAGTTATAAGATTTTATATTAAAAATAAGGCTTTTTTCGATGTATGAATATCTCTGAATTCAAGAAGAATAGTAAAATTTGTCAGAGAGAAGAAATGTTCCTTTTTGGTCAAAAATATTGAAAAACGTGGGTAAAAAAGGCAAAAAAAAATTTTTTTCCGAAATGAATTTTTTATCATCTATTATTATTATTTGACCAAGAAGGAACATTTTTTTTCTCTGACAAATTTTTCTGTTCCTTTTAAATTCAGAGATATTCATACATCGAAAAAAAACCCTTATTTTTAATATGAAATCTTATGACAGAGATCTTATACAAATCTTATAATTATGCAAGACATAATGTTCTGATTATTTTGTAAACACTTTTTTCTTATCAAAAAAAAGGAAGATATGATTTCACTTTTTACAGAGTAAATAAAAGTAAATATCTTGGATTGTTTCTGGATTATAATATGAAATGGGACAGCCACATTAACTATATCATTAACAAAACAAAATACTTGACATATGTTTTTGCCAAGTTCTCTGGTTTTATGACTGGAGAAGTATTAATAACATTGTACTATGCACTTTTCCATAGTGTGGCAACATATGGCATCATCGCTTGGAGTGGTGCATATAAAAATTGTTTACAACTGCTGCAGGGTTTACAAAACAGATTATTGAAGATTATTAGTAAAAACAAATTTTTAATCAATAACAGACCTCCTAGTATTGAACAATCATATATTAATGAGGCATTAATTTATCATTATGAAAAATTGAATGTGATATTTAATACTAGATCAACCTGTACTAGAAACAAGAGTATCCCGTTACCAAAAATGAACAAAGCTATAAGTAACAAGAATAGTTACATGGTTGCAATCAAGACTTTCAATGTACTACCAAAGGAACTCAAAGTGTTATCTATGAAGAAGGGATCAAGCAAGTATAAACTTAAGAACTGGGTGATAACAAATATGTAAAGAAAAGTGATTTATACATTGTTCTTATATCAGAGTATTATAATATTATAATTTAATATTATAATTTAAGTTACGGATACTAAAAATTTATTACTGTTGCATTTCAATGTTATTTTATATTATAAAATTGTATTTTAGTTTGTAAGTTATTTGTATTTTCTACACCAGCCCTATGTACAGGCAAACTTTGTTTTGCCTCTGTAGGATTTTGTACTGGTTTTCAATAAATAACTCCGGTTTAAAAGGTCGAATCGAGACGTTCGACATTGTATTTTTATCGTCGAAATATAAGCTTTAAGAGGCGGTCGGAACCAAATCGGTGACTTGCGGTATATATCAAGTCAGTATTTTTCGCTTTACGATAATATTTTGTATATATTTATGGCTTAAACTATTTCAAATTATTCTTTATATACATAACTAGAGGAAATGACTATATTTTTACCATATGAATAAGTAAATAAATTATTATAAGCATTTATTACAAATATCAAACTGACTTGACATATACCGCATGCAAAAAACTGTCGTGTCGATTGTTAGGTGGCATTTTTCGCTTTATAACAATATTTTGTATATTTTTGTGGCTTTAACTATTTTTAATTATTCTTTATATACATGACTAGAGGAAATGATTATATTTTCACCATATTAATAAATGAATAAATTATTATAAGCATTTATTACCAGCACTGAACTAAGTCACCGATTTGGTTCCGACCGCCTCTTAAAATCTATTCAGTTTTGTATTAATGTAACGATTTGTACTAAAATTAAACAATATTTTATAAAGTCAAAACAAAGTTAAAAAAAATTTCTTTTCGAACAATGTTTTTTTCATATCAAACCAATGGTTTTTGAAAGAATTTTCAATAATCTTTCAAATCTCGTTAGAATTTTTAGGCTACGACCATTTTTTTCAGAGTTATAAAACTTTTCAGATAAGTCAATTTCAGACAAAGGGGCAAATGTAGCTCAGCGGCAGTGTATATATATATTTATGTCGTCGTAGGCCGTATTTGGTGGAATACCTATAGACCACGCTAAATTTGTATAGGCATTGCATACGTTCATGCTAATATCTCGACGATATTCTCTCTGTCAATACTCCCTTAGGGAGTACTGACAGCTCTATACTCCCTAAGGGAGTATTGACAGATCGAGATATCGCACAGCGTGGCCGTATATGACGCGAGTGACATCGATTCGTAGGTTAGTGAAAACAAAAGAATGTCGTTAGATATGTCAATGCTCATACAAATTCATATGAAATCTTAACTTTACAGAATGTTTTGTTTAAACAAATTTTCAAAGTTAAACAGTTAATAAGTAAAATAAATAAGTAAATAATGTCATTATTTACTTTTTTTTAATAAAACATATATCATTAATTTTAAAAAATCATTTTTATAGTTCCTCATACGGCCTACCAACGACATAAACTTATCTACGTAACTTGGGAGTACGAAGGATTCTGAATCCAGGCTTGACTAAAGTGCTTGTCGCTTGAGCAGCAGTCAGTCTCGGGCGCGCTTCGCGCGCCCTCGACCAACTGCTACTCAAGCGACAAACACTTTAGTCTCGCCTGTATTCATCCTTCGTACTCCCAAGTTACGTATATAACTAATATTATATCACCGATTCTATGTCAAATTGAGGGAAAAAAAATTTTCTCTTCGCTGAAAATTGGTAAAATGGTTCTTATCCATATAATGAACCGCTCAAAATTTTTTTAGATTCCTTTAGTACATATTTTTAGAGCTACAAAGTTTCAAAGTTGGGCAAAAACCATATTTTTGACATTTTTGACTAATTTTAAGCTTAAATTACTCAATTGGGTTGCGTTTTAGGAATTTGTTACTAGAAAATCTTTTTCTTCAAAATATTCTAAATTTTAAGAAAAATTTAATTTAAAAATTCTAATGTAGCCATTCGCTGAGCTAAAGTCATTTAAAGCATTGAAATAACACTTTTCAAGGTTTCGAACCATGATCCCATGTCCAAGAAAATCATCGAAGTAGGTAATACATGTATAAATAGAGCCTATAAATTCCAGAGTAATACAAAATGGCAATCCCTTTTAAAAAATTTAAATGTTATTAAAAACAATGTAAAATGTGATTTTGAGCTACATTTACTCATTTTAATGTTAACTTGTACTCATCGGTTACAGATGTCCCTTCGAAAGCATTCATAGAAATAGTTGTATACTTCACAAAAATTAAAATATATGAAAGAATATGTTCTGAAATATACTTGAATACTAAATTTAATAAATTTCTGTTCATTTCATAGTTCAAGGTTATATAATACTGCTAATATATGGATTTTTTTATTAGAAAAAAATTAAATGTCATTGAATTTCTTGAAAATTATGAGGGCAAGTAAAATATCCTTTGTTTATAGAACTAAAAAGATTTGGAAAATTATTTTTGCTTCATTTCTTTCATAATTTAAACATGATCTATTTCAAGATACAATAACACTTTAAAGAATAATTAATTTAATTTTTTGGTAGGAAATAATTTTACATATTAAATAATGTTAACAGTTCAAGAGATAATAAGACACGATTAACTTTGTACTGATAATTCATCACATTTCTTATTGCATTTTTACAGTAGAAGTAACTTAAATTCATAACTAACAAATATTTGAATTCAATTTCTTATACACTGAATACAAAATTTATATGCCCATACTTTTTTCTTAGATGTATCAGTTACAAGATGCTAAACTAAAAATGCACTTCTATTTATATGTTAGAACTTTTTGTGTTAATTCATGAGAATATTGTTAATTATTATAGAATTTAAGTCTAACTGATTTCGTCTACTAGGATATTGATTCACAAATTGCCTTATACTAATCTTCAACGTACTGAGATACAAAGAGACATGACTTCAGTTAGATATCACTGCCATGTTAAAAATAAGCAGGTGATAAATCACCTGATTTTTTTCACCTGGCTGACTATAAGAAAAAGTAAATTAAATATTGATAAATATCAATCTCTATTATATATTGATAGTAATTATTTGTTTAAATTAATTCTAAGTTTTTATACATAATTACATATAATTATTGCTGTCACATCATTAGAATCAATGACAAATTTTAAGGAAATTCAAATTACGATAGCGAATTCCCTAGAATTGTAATGTTTATTAATAATATAAAAGTAATCGAATATACTTAAAACATACAACAAGAATCAGAACCAACCATTTTCTAAAACCGAACTTAATAATCATATCAATAGATACTTTGATCTTAACAAAACTGATTAAATTAAATTCAAGTCAGTGTATCTTATATACTTAATCTATATAAGAATATTAACATTTACCTGTTATTCGCATCCATATTATAATATTCTTCACCTACACTGATATAAAAAGAAAGCTCGCTGGAAAGGTTTTGAATATACTTGAAAAATATGCATGTTATAATTAAAATATAGATTATTAAATTCTTTATATATTGTATGTTTAAAAATTCAATACTAACATATTAAACTGTAAAAACATATATAAAAATTTATGTATTACGTTTACATTACTGGAGTTTACAGAACAAGAAAATAATTTGCATTTTACATTGCCATCTTCGATTAGATTTCATTTCAGTTTTCTTAAGATTAAAGTATCTACTGTTGTTATAATTAAGTTGAGTTTTAGAAAAAAATTTTTAACAAAAAAAAAACCGACTTCAAAAAATGCACTGAAAAGTAACAAATAATTTATTATCTTTAGAAATCATACAAATAATTGGGAAAATACAATTTTAGAAGTCGGCGTCTAATTCCTCAATGAATGTAAACGTTATTTTTTAACAACAAATGTAAACGTTATTTTTGAACAATGAATGTGAACATTATTTTTGAAAAAATGGACTAAGTCGTTCTGCTTACGCACCACAGATTTAGAATTAGACGCCGACTTCTAAAATTGTATTTTACCAATTATTTGTATGATTTCTAAAGATAATAAATTATTTGTTACTTTTCAGTGCATTTTTTGAAGTCGGTTTTTTTTTTGTTAAAAATTTTTTATTTGTCATTTTTTAGTGCAATGTTTTTAAAATCTTATTTTTTGTAAAAAATTTTGTTTTTATTCGATACTTTTAAAGTCGGTTTTAATTTATTAAAAATTTTTAAAATTGTTTGTTTTTGTAAAAAAATTTTTATATTCTATCTTCTAGTGGACCCCCTTACTAAAAACGCAAATATAGGTAGACCCACTAATTACATTAAGCTTTCATTATTAATTCATAACGCATGCATTAGTACACCACCAAGCAATAAATAGCAGGAAAGAAAGAAGGCTCAACAGCACAGTGTCGTTATGTGTGCATGTATACATATTCAAGCTCAGATAAGAGAGAGAGAGAGAGAGAGAGAGAGAGAGAGAGAGAGAGAGAGAGAGAGAGAGAGAGAGAGAGAGAGAGAGAGAGAGAGTAGGCGAAGTATAAGGGAGGTAAATGAGAAAACAAAACACCCGGTTTTTTTCTTAATTTGATAATTGGGTCATACAAACCGAATATTGGCCCAATAATTATAGGACACGTATGGGACCTTCCTGCAGACATTCTCTATCAGATAAGAAAAAGTTTTTTGGAATCGGTTAAGAAATGACGGAGTTATGAGGTAACAGACATAAAAAGAAAAAAAAAAAAAATTCAGTCGAATTAAGAACCTCCTCCTTTTTGAAGTCGGTTAAAAATGATTGATTCTAATTCTTGTTATATTTTTCAAACGTATTCGATTATTCTTAGATAAGTAATAAATATTATAATTCTATGGAAATGGGTAATCGTAATTTAAATTTTCTTAAAATTCGTCATTGACTCTAATCATGTGACAGCAATAATTATATGTAATTATGTATAAAAACTTAGAATTAATTCAAACAAATAATTACTATCAACATATAATAGAGATTGATATATATCAATATCCAGCTTACTTTTTCTTATAGTCACCCAGGTGAAAAAAAATCAGATGATTATTTTTCATAGTGCAGTGATATATAACTGAAGTCATGTCTCTTTGTATCTCAGTACGTTGAAGATCAGTATAAGGCAATTTGTGAATCAATATCCTAGTAGACGAAATCAGTTAGACTTAAATTCTATAATAATTAACAATATTCTCATGAATTAACACAAAAAGTTCTAACATATAAATAGAAGTGCATTTTTAGTTTAGCGTCTTGTAACTGATACATCTAAGAAAAAAGTATGGGCATATAAATTTTGTATTCAGTGTATAAGAAATTGAATTCAAATATTTGTTAGTTATGAATTTGAGTTACTTTTACTGTAAAAATGCAATAACAAATGTGATGAATTATTAGTACAAAGTTAATCGTGTCTTATTATCTCTTGGACTGTTAGCATTATTCAATGAGTAAAATTATTTCCTACCAAAAAATTAAATTAATTATTCTTTAAAGTGTTATTGTATCTTGAAATAGATCATGTTTAAATTATGAAAGAAATGAAGCAAAAATAATTTTCCACATCTTTTTAGTCAAATAAACAAAGGATATTTTACTTACCAATCATAATTTTCAAGGAACGCAATGACATTCAGTTTTTTTCTAATAAAAAAATACATTTTAAATCTTATCAGAAAAGAATTTTACATATAGTGATCTATCACCATGTGTCATTGGAAATATTAGCAGTATTATATAACCTTAAACTATGAAATGAACAAAAAATTTTTTTTATTCAGTATTTAAGTATATTTTTCACGTGCTACGGTGGCACATGATTTGTTAAAAAAATCTCAAGATTTGGTTCACTCTAAATCTTTTAGAAGATATTCTTTTATATATTTTAATTTTTGTGAAGTAAACAACTATTTCTATGAATGCTTGCGAAGAGACATTTGCAACCGATGAGTACAAGTTAACATTAAAATGAGTAGATGAAGCTGAAAATCAGATTTTACATTATTTTTAATTACATTTAAATTTTTTAAAAGGGATCGCCGTTTCGCACCACTCTGAAATTTATAGACTATATTTATACATGTATTACCTACTTCGATGATTTTCTTGGACATGGGATCATGGTTCGAAACCTTGAAAAGTGTTATTTCAATGCTTTAAGTGACTTTAGCTCAGCGAATGGCTAGATTAGCACTTTTAAATTAAATTTTTCTTAAAATTTAGAATATTTTGAAGAAACGCTGCCAAGTGCTTTGGCGGAATGCTTTCTTATAGAGTTCTTTGAGTTTCATTAATTTTTTTATATTTATTTAAATGTGATTTTAATATTAAAAAATTGTCTAACATTAATATTTACTCATATTGTACTTTATAAATTTCGAACATATATGCTAGCTGTTTGCTTTTTCAACATTTATAATTTATTTTAAATCATCAAGTAATACAAAAAAAAATTGTTCTATTGAAAAAATGATATAATGTAGTAATAAAAAGAATGATGACAACAAAATTTCTAATCTTTATAAAATGCAATCATATTTATATATAAATACAGTTCATGTTTATGGCTCTATAAAAAAAACTACTCTATGAATACCAATTTTCAATAGCTTCCCGTCTAGTTATACAAAAACATAGATGGTATACAAAATTTGAAGCAAATCCATCGAGTAATTTTCGAGATCTAACTGGTTAAATAAATAACATTTTCTTTTCAAAATTTCTTTTTCAAAATTTTAAAAATGCTCTAAAATTAAAACTACGCTATGAAAATCCATTTTTGAAAATTTCCCTTCTTTTGGCAGTCGCAAATAATTTCCCTGCAATTTTTAGAACAAATCTATCGAGTACTTTACGTAGAATAAAAAAAAATAAGAAAAGAAGAATCGAAATTTTTTTTTAAATCTTTAAAATTCTCTAAAATTGCAACTACGCTAAGAAAATTAGTTTTCAAAAGCTTATTTTTTTCAGATAATAGCGAATTAATTGTATAAAAATTTTGGAGAAAATTTATAGTATGGTTTACGCAAAATAGAAAATAAATGAAAAATAAAAATTTTTTTGAAAATTTTCAAAGTGCTCTAAAATTAAAACTGCGCTGAGAAAATTAGTTTTCCAAACCTTCTTTTCTTCAGACAGTAGCGAATAAATTGCATACAATTTTTGGAGCAAATCTATCAAATGGTTTTCGTAAAATAGAAAAAAATTATAAATAAAAATTTTTAAAAAAATTTTAAAAATGCTCTAAAATTAAAAGTGCGCTAAGAAAATTAGTTTACAAAATTTTTTTATACTTTTGGCAGTTGAAATTAAGTTTCATACAAATTCTCGAACAAATTCTTCGAGTAGTTTACGTAAAATACAAAAATAATGAAAAATCGAAATTTTTTTAAAATTCTTAAAATGAAAAAAAAACGACGCTAAGAAAACCAATTCTCAATAGCTTCTGCACCAGTTCATCAAAAAATTAAATTGTATGGAAAATTTGAAGTAAATCCATCGAGTAGTTTTTAAGATTTTATTGGCTTAATAAATAGAAACATTTTTTTTTTAAATTTTAAAATGCTCTAAAATTAAAACTAAGCTAAGAAAATCAGTTTTTAAAAATTTATTTTATCCGGGCAATCACAAATAAATTCCATGCAAATTTTGAAGCAAATTCATCGAGTAGTAAACAAAAAAAAAAACCAAAAAACGAAAAATCGAATTTTTTTTTTTTTTTTTTTTAAAACTTTAAAATGAAAACTACGCTAGAAGAACCAATTATCAATAGCTTTCCAGCAAGTTAGTCACAAAACTAAATTCCATGCAAAATTAGAAGCAAATCCATCGAGTAGTTCTCGAGATATAGTTTACTAACTGAATTCATACATCCACACACACACACACACACACACATACATACAGACATTTTCTGGAAACCACTTTTTTCGACTCACCGAGTTCAAATATGTACAAATTAATGAAAAAATAGAAAAAAATTTTTTTTATCGATACAATGCTTTCTCTATGAGAAAGCAAAAAATGTTTTCCAGTAACAAATTCCTAAAACGCAACCCAACTGAGTAATTTAAGCTTAAAATTAGTCAAAAAAGTCAAAAATATGGTATTTGCTCAACTTTGAAGCTTTGTAGCTCTAAAAATATGTATTAAAGGAATCTAAAAAATTCTGAGTGGTTCATTATATGGAAAAGAACCATTTTACCAATTTTTAGCGAAAACAAAATTTTCTTCCTTCGATTTGACAGAGAATGGGCGATATATATATATATATATATATATATATCGCCCATTCTATGTCAAATCGAAGAACGAAAAATTTGTTTTCGCTAAAAATTGGTAAAATGGTTCTTATATATATGTATATAAATATACTTGGGGGTACCCTTCTGCCCGCTTTGCTCGCCGACCCCCCATAATTTTTGAAATCCTAAAACTTAAAATAAACATCATAACGTATCAAATCTGATAATAAATTATTAAAAAATTTTGATATATTTATAAATGAATATTATATAATTATTTTTACTTATTTCCTGTTTATTTTCTCCATTTGTTTTTAATTTCTTAAAGAAAGAGATGAATTATAATTGTATTATTTAATTAATTTTTGTTTTCGTCTAGGGAGGGGGGATAGCCCCCAGCCTGCTTTCCTCGATATTGAATCCTATAATCAATTTCTTACTATTCCACACTACCCAAGAGGTAAGTGAAATGGTGCGCTTTTTCTATAGTGGTCCTCCCAGTAGGCCTAATCCACTTATATATAAAAAAGAATAAATTTATTTTTAATTTTAATTTCTTATTAGAAATTAAAAATAAATTCAGTCTTTTTTCTATATTTGCTGAAAAGAAAAATATAATTTTTATTATAAATTATAACAAATTTTTTTATAGATATAAAAATTAATACTTATATTTGTTCCTTAGTTATTACGTAAAATGAAATTTCCAAATCTATGATTTATGGTGGCTTGTTTTTAGCATTGAAATTTTGGATTTTAATTTTTGATATTATAAATAAATTATTATATCTAATTCAGAATTATTTAAATTATTTAAAAATTTCTTACTAAACAATGTTATCAATAGTATTTTCTTTGTTTAGAGCTTTCAATAAATAATTTTTGTGGATTTTCGCATCTTGATAACGTGACATTCAATTGACCATGCAGAAATGAAGGTCTATGAATATATAAACCAAATGTATATCATATTATTCATATTATTAAATAAAAATATTATACATTTTAGATTACTTGAAATATGAGAAAAAATATTATGAATATATAAAACACTTAGATGATGCGAATAAATTGGAAAAGTTTAAACTTAAAACTAAATAAATTAAATTTAAATAGTGTTGTTATTAAAAAAAAGAAAAAAAAATTTTTTTAATGTAAATTTAACAAATAAATATTATCAAATACAAAATCAGATATCATTTTTCATTTTACGATGTTCGATTAACCCAAATACTTATGCTCTTTGTGCTTATCGTAATTCTTTGGATTTATTGGCAAAATATCCTTGATGGAAACTGAAACCTTTTTTCTACCATCTCTAAAAGGGATTTCAGCTGTAAGTTAACCATCTTAATTTTATTCGAACTTCAGCTAAATCAAACTAAAACTTAAGTGAAATTTATCTTCATCTTAAATTATCATAAAGTTAGCTAACTTTTACCTCAATGTTAGCTAAATTTATGCTAAATTAAAGTAAAATTACTTTGATTTTAGCTAAAATAAAGTTAAATTCAGCTAAAATTTAGTTAAAAAAAGTTAAATTCAGCTGAAAGTTAGCTAAAATAAACTTAAATTCAGCTGAAAGTTAGCTAACTTCATCTTAAATTTAGCTAACTTTAACTTAAATTTAGCTAACTTTATCTTAAATTTAGCTAACTTTAACTTAAATTTAGCTAACTTTATGCTGAATTTAAGTAAAATAAGAGTCAAATTTAGCTGGAAGTTAGCTGACTTTATCTCAAATTTAGCTAACTTTTACTTGAATTTAGATAACTTTAACTTAAAAGCTATAGCGGGATAAGTGGGTCAAATCAGCCCTAGCCGGGATCTTTATGGCTCATAGCTTATTCGATGGAGTATGTTTAAAGATGCCTCTGTGCAAAATTTCAGATCTCAAGCTGCCATAAAGGCCCGAAAAATGCCCAAAACGTGTTTTTTGCAGCCGAAGAATCTGGAAATATGCAAATAGCTTTGTAATTATATTGAGAATTTTCCAAAATTTCTCCAAATTTTTCCACCCCGAAATTCCGATTTTAAATGATATTTTAAGTTTTTTATCGTTCTTTTAACTATGAAGATAATACTCGCTCGAAACCTAAATAGCTTGTTTAATGTATTTTCAGCCGTACTTTCAAACGCCGGGGTCTCAGAAATCATTTTCTTACCGAAATATGCTCAAAAATCGAAAAAACAGCAAAAAACGGGGTTTTCGCGGCTTTTCAATGGTTTTCTCCCACCATAAACTCAAAAATACGTGTTCAAACTAGGTAATTAGTGGGTTAAATGCCTCATAACTTGTAACTTAGTTGAATTACACCTTAGTGAGCCGTGTAGGCCCTGAAAACTTAAGAAAACACAGATTTTGCTTAGTTTTGCCGTTTGTTTTGGACCAAACTTTGTAAAATCTTTTCTAAAAGACAATACATTAATAACACTCTGCTTATTTACAATCCCTACCGTTCGACTGCATATGCCTACTATCCCTAGGTACCGACTGCACACGTTGATAGCCTATAGAGACTTACTGCGCTTACTCACAAGCCCTGCAGACCATCTGCGCAGCCTGTAACCAGTAGAGAATAACTGAACGTAATTACAACCCCTGAAGGAAGAACTGAATGTACAGCTCTTCTTCTTCTTCTTCTTCTTTCTCAAATTGGCCTTTCGACTTATCATCATAAGCCATCATCAATTTATTTTTTTATTAATTATCTTTGCCCCGAGGGGACTTTTTATTATTAAATTTTTGTATTGTTCCAAGGAACTCTCTATTTTGTGTTTTTTGTGTTCTTCGGGTTCTCTTCCCTATGGAAAACTACGAAAATTGTTTTTCCCAATTTTCCCAGGGAGTCGAACCCCGATCCACTAGGACGCAATCCAGCTGCCTTTGGCAACTGAGTTACTTTTCGTCCTTTAACGACGGAGCTCGTAAGTGTGTTTATGCAAAACATAGCACATGTAACAGAGGTGCTAGCTTGAAAAACAGCCGAGAGCGGGATTCGATCCACGGTCCCCCGAGAATACGAATCTAACGCTCCTACCGACAGTGCCACAGACCGGCTCAATGTACAGCTCTACAGCTCCTACAAACCGATTGCGCATCCTCATATATTGCTTCAACCTTCTGCGCATGGGTGAGTCCCCTTCAACTCTCCCTCCATATGTTTATTATATAAAAATCAATATTTTACGGTGATATCCTTGGAAGACCTCGAATTCACCCGAATTTTTGGGCAAGAAAATCCATCTGGGATCCACTTTAATCCAGCTCCATACAGAAATTTAGTCTCAATATCTTAACAGGGTGCTGCTTTATTATTTGACTTGTAATTCTTTTCATCCCCACATGAGATTTAGGCATAAAATTTCGCGTATTCTCTCATATTATTTTTTTTCGTGGGTAATCATTTGTGGTGTTTCATTTACACTGAAAAAGGTTATGCTTGGTGACTGGACTTTCGTGACGTGACGCAGTCTCATAACTGCGTTGAGTCAAAATGTATTACACATAGGCTAGAAAAATAACGCGAGAGAATAGGGTGGACATAAAGGTCACATGTACAATCTATTCTCTTTTATTCTCATTTCCTTGCGTTATTATTTTCGCCTGCAAAGCCATTAACGGCTATTACACGCTGTGCAATATGTGGGACGTACTCCATAATTCGTACGTACGTAACAAAGTTCGCTCCTTAACTTCAAATTGTTCAGTTAATTTCGGGATATTTCATAACAGCTTTTAAAAAAACTATACGAGCGTACGTACGGAAAACATCGACTACGCGATGTTAATGTATATATATTAGGGTGTCCCTTATTTCCTAAAGTTGAAAAAACCTTGCTCCCAACCCTTGAATCATTAATGTGTTACGATAAACTAAGAAATATATTGATATATCCCTCTTGAATAGAGTGTAACCAACTGCACTTTTCAAAAAACCATTTTTTTAAATATTTTTGCTGTTTTTCAGTGTTGTCATTTATTTGACACCCTTAACATTTTTCAATCTCTACCAGACTGTTTAAACAGTTGATTATACTTATATATAAGCTATTAAAATTCTATTCAGACCCAAAAAAATTTTTTTAGGATAGCTGCAAAGTCGAATCATGGATGAAAAATTAAAAAAATGTACCTAAAATTTAATATTTTTTAATTTTCAATGGCCTTATCGTATAGTTGAGTATTTCGCACTTATATAATATTAAAGTAAAGATGAAGACCTTTAATTTACTTTTTTTTAAATATTTTCAGCTACACTATAATCAGAGATATCGTCGTTTAAATTTGATAAAAAATTTGAACCATCAAATTAGTGAATATGTTGATTTGAATCTATAAATTTTTTCTGCTTTTTTTGTATAAACATGGATTATAAAGTATCATCAAAAGAAAACTCATCAGATTTTTATATTATATATAAAAAAAGTACATACAATAAAAATACTTATAAAGAATTTTCTGTATTAATGGCATGTCGCAGTTTCCCCTCTCCTGAAAATATTTTCATTCAAAGTTTGTGAATACACGATGCGTTAAATCAAAATCTTCTACTATAGTAAGAAAATTCGTAAGATTAATCCTGACCGTAAACAACTCAAAGGATTCACTAGAACACTATGTATAAAATGTTATAAACAAACATTCGATGTATAGTATTTTGAGGTTAGGTTTACCGATCGCGATATCTAATTTTCATTTATACACTCCACAACAAAATTATCGCAACAAAATTTTTCATCGAAAAATTGCCATTTTTCAAATGCTTGGAACTCGGTCAATTTTCATTTCATTGAGATGATTTTTTATAGTTTCGTAGGGAATCATGTGTACTTTTAGAAAAAAATGATGTCCACTAGCTGCGAGATAATGCCACATTATTACGTCCTAATCAGGCCTACCAACTTTTTTTTCTTAAAAAACGCAATAGTTTGCACGTTTGCCTGGATTACCAAAAATTTTTTTTATAAAAATCACATATACCATCATTAAGTAGCTTTTCCAACGAGTATTTAAAAAAAAAATCAACCCTCTACGATTTTTTTTTGACCGAGTTATGCCATTTTAAAGATATCCCTATGTTTTAGCTAAATACCGACAACATCAGCATTACCCGATGCGTACCGCGAGGAGGTTGTTGGTCGGACTTACGCATCATTGTGGCCCTAAAAAGGGCCCATTGTGTGAACCGTTTTTTACATTAGGGACCCTACGGCTCGTCACTTCCGCAGTATTTTTTGACTCCAAACCCTATGCGCCCGAGACCTTTAATACCGTGTAATGCCACCTCGCTGACGAATTATCTCTCCTAAATGTTCTTGCGAAAATATCAAGTTACATTTCAAAAAATTTGTGCTCCGGGAACTATCCTGAACTCCCATAAACAAAGAAACCACATTGATATTCGTTACTTTTTTTTTAAATTAACCCATGAAAAGTGTAGCTTTACTTAAAATTACACCACTACGTTTTCGGTACATTTAACATTGCATCTTCACACTTACTGTAAAATTATCATCTCTACCAGCAAATCAATTTAAAAAAAATAAAGCGGAAGTTTAAGGCGGCATACTGGCCAAGAGTGAAAACGAAGGATCATTCAACATTATACACAAAGTACATAGGGACTAAAAATTATAATAACATATTCTTAATTAAAATGCCTCGGCCTACTGAAATCCAATCTGCTCAAATTGTTGCTCTGCTAGAAGCGGGACTGAGTCAAAGCAATATATTCAGAAGAATGGGGATTCATCGCTTAACGGTGTCACGTATTTTTAGTCGGTATGAAGAAACAGGTTCTTATCGCCGGAGGCCTGGTCAAGGTCGACATAGGACTACGACGAATCGAGAGGATCGCCACATTGTTAATGAAACCCTGCGCAATCCAAGGCAGGTTGCGCGACGAATTGGAAAGAATGCTTTACCAGGCAGACGAATTAGCGCTCAGACGATAAAAAGACGCCTTCACGAAAGGGGTTTGAGATCACGAATCTGTGATAGAGTGCCTAATTTATCAGCAGTTCACCGACGAGCTCGTCTAAATTACGCCCCGTAATTATCGACACTGGACACCTAGAGAGTGGAGACATGTGTTTTTTACAGATGAATCTCGATTTTGTCTTTACGGAAACGATGCTAGGATTCGAATTTTGCGCCATAGAGAGAACGTTTCGCACCAAATCACGTTGATCCAACTCGAGCGGGACGTTACATGAACGAAGTTTTACGCCCTCACATAATTCGCATAAGTCGGCAAATGGGCCATAATTTCATCTTGATGCAGGATAATGCACGTCCCCATACTGCAAAGGTAACTCGTACTTACTTGGAAGAAAACAACGTAGAGGTATTGCCTCATCCTGCTAATAGCCCAGATCTCAATCCTATACAGCATTTGTGGGACATAATAAGCAGGTGATTACGTAACTTAGAGAGACCTTCTGCTAACCTCCAAGAGCTTGAGAGAATTCCTAGTGAAATTTGGCACGAGATACCTTAAGATTCAATAAGAGCATGCATTAATATGCAACAGTGTTTACACGAAGAAGATTTTGCATCATAAACGATGGTGCGCTTTCAAAACGGGCCACACGGTGGCTCGCATCAACGATAAATATCGATGCGTGTCTAAACAAGCATGGAATTTTTCGATGCAGCGCACCACCTCGCGCACTGTATTCTGACTCACGCACGAGAAAAAGTGATGCATGAATTATTAAATGCAAAGCCGTATGCGCGATTTACGATGCAAAACGCATACCTTTTTCTAGTGCATCGCGCATCATGTTTGTTGAGGCAAAACTCTCTCGATGTAGGAGAAGTTATTCGTCAGCGAGGTGGCAATACACGATATTAAAGATCTCGGGCGCATTGGGTTTGGAGTCAAAAAATACTGCGGAAGTGACGAGCCGTGGGGTCCCTAATGTAAGAAACGGTTCACACAATGGGCCCTTTTTAGGGCCAGAATGATGCGTAAGTCCGATCAACAACCTCCTCGCGGTACGCATCGGGTAATGCTGATGTTGGCGGTATTTAGCTAAAACATTGAAATATCTTTAAAATGGCATAACTCGGTCAAAAAAAATCGTAAAGGGTCGATTTTTTTTTTAAATACTCGTTGGAAAATGTACATAATGATAGTATAATTTCTTATTAATGTCCATAGCATTGATAAATTTTTATGTATTATCCTTTTTGCTTTCTCATAGAGAAAGCATTGTATCGGTAAAAAAAATTTTTTTCTATTTTTTCATTAATTTGTACATATTTAGACTCAGGGAGTCGAAAAAAGTGGTTTCCAGAAAATGTCTGTATGTGTGTGTGTGTGTGTGTGTGTATGTATTCAGTACGCCAATAAGATCTCGAGAACTACTCGATGGATTAACTTAAAATTTTGCATGCAATTTATTTTTTTGTCTAACTGGGGGGGAAGCTATTGAAAATTGATCTTCTTAGCTCAGTTTTTTTTTAGAGCCATTTTAAGAATTTTAAAAAAATTTTAATTTTTAATTTTTTTGATATTTTACGTAAACTACTCGAAGAATTTTTTTGAAAATTTGTATGAACATTATTTGCGACTGCCAAAAGAAGAAAAACTTTTACCAATTGATTTTCTTAGTGCACTTTTAATTTTAGAGCATTTTGAAAATTTTGAAAAAAAAATTTTTTTTCATTTATTTTTTATTTCACGACAACCATTCGATAGATTTGCTTCTAAATTTGTATGCAAGTTATTCGCTATTGTCTAAAGAAAACAAGCTTTAGAACACTTATTTTCTTAGCGTAGTTTTAATTTTAGAGCATTTTGAAAATTTTGGAAAAAATCTCTATTTTTCATTTTTTTTCTATTACACAAAAACCATTCGATAGATTCGCTCGAAATTTTTATGGAAATCATTTGCAATGGCCTAAATAAAATAAGCTTTGAAAAACTTATTTTCTCAGTGCAGTTTTAATTTTAGAGTATTTTGAAAATTTTGAATAAAATTTTTCTAATTTTTTTTATATTTTACGTAAACTACTCGATGAAGGAGCTTCAAATTATGTATGGGAATTATTTATGATTGTCAAAATAAAATGAACTTTTGAAAACTTATTTTCTTCAATTTTCTTAGCGCACATTTAATTTTAGAGCATTTTGAAAATTTAAAAAAAATTTTTTATTTTTTATTTCTTTTCTACTGCACAAAAATCACTCGATAAACTTGCTCAAAAATTTTCATGCAAATTATTTACTATTATCTGTATAAATCAAGCTTTGGAAAACTTATTTTCTTAGTGCAGTTTTAATTTTAGAGCATTTTGAAAATTTTGGAAAAAATGTTCATATTTCATTTTTTTTCTATTACACAAAAGCCATTCGATAGATTTGCTTAAAAATTTTCATACAAATTATTTGTTATTGCCTAATTAAAGCAAGCTTGAAAAAACTTATTTTCTTAGCGCAGTTTTAATTTTAGAGCATTTTGTAAATTTTGAATAGAATTTCACTTATTTTTTGATATTTTACGTAAACTACTCGATGAAGTAGCTTAAAATCATGTATAGAAATTATTTACGATTGCCTAAATAAAATGAACTTTTGAAAACTGGTTTTCTTAGCGTAGTTGTAACGTTAAAGTGTTTTGAAAATTCTAAAACAATGTTTATTTTTTAATTATTTGGTATTTTTTGTAAACTATTCGATGAAAATGTTCCAAAATTTGTATGCAAGTTATTGGTTATAGTGTTAAGGAGACAAGCTTGGGAAAATTAATTTTATAAACGCATTTTTAATTTTAGAGCATCATAAAATCACATTATGCAAATGGCAAAAGTAAGAAAGAGTAAAATTCATATAGTTTTCGTAAGTATTAAGACAGTCTTCAATACAGAGGATAGGGACATTTATATTAAAATTGTATTTAAAAAATAAAATTAAAATACTCTAACTCAATGCGCTCTATGAGAAAGCATTGCGCCAAAGCACTTGGCAGCGTTTTTTTTGTCAATTTACTTAGAATTTTCATCTTTTTGTTCTAATTTTTGTAAATATTATATGTATTTTTTTTCGAATTCCTAAAATATGAAATATTAGAATAATATGTACATTAAATTTAATATATTGGTATATATAAAAAAATATATTACATAAATTATAAAATTGTATATAATTTTTTACTTAATTTTAAAAATAAAAAATATTTTTGAAAAATACTTCTTGGAATTTTTATATGTTATGTATGCTATATTTACGTTATTTAATTTAACTGTTGTGACATAAAATATTTTTTTTTTATGAAATTAATGCTGAAGTAGAAAGAAAACAGCTATAGAGAAATATCTCTATTTGCATATTGCTTGCCCTATCATCTTTTTTTTTATTTTTATTAACTGTAAAAAATATAATTATCAAAATATATTAAGTTATAATCAAAAATATATTTAAATAATTATTACAAACCTATTTTTGTTTTTCTTATTTATATGATGTTGAATAATAAAAGCTTTTATTGTTTATATAAAACCAATTTTCATAAATACTAATATCTTATGAATGTCCATAGCATTGATAATTTTTTTTTTCACCTTAATTTTAATAAATTTATTTATCCTAGGATCCTATTCCATTTTTTATTCTGTAAAAAAATAATATATTGGTATTTGTTATTTTATTTATTAGATTTTTAACGTACAGTAAATTAATTTTGTCTAATAATCATTTTTAATTTAATTTTCTATTTCTTTCAAAATTTTTTGTCATCTATAATATTATTCACTAAATGAAAAATAAAATAACATCTTTTGTATTTAATTATTAGTTTTAATAAATTTATTCATTTCAAGATCTTATTGTAGTTAATATTTTATAAAAAATTATTTAATATGATTGTTTATAAAATTTTATATAATTTTTTACTTACTTTTATAAATAAAAAATAATATTTCTGGAAAATATTTCTTGGAATTTTTATATGTAATATTAATTATATATACATAATTCATACATATATTTTGTATAAAACTAAATTATTTTTCAATTATTTATATTTGTAGTTAATAGTGTATAACATTTAAAAGATGAAAGTATTAAATTTAAATTTTTAAAAATATAATTAAAAAAATTTTGTAATATAAATTTATATTATAAAAAATATAATACCTTTTTTAATGTTTTTATATTATATAAACTGATCATAATTTTTAATTTATAAACCAAATTTTTTTTTACCGTAAATAAATATTTTATTGTTATAAAAAATAATTTTATAATTATGAATTTTCAAGTAAAATATTATTTACGTGATTTTTTATATGCCTTTTTAAATGATCATTTCTTGAAAATTCTTTATTACAAATAAAGCATGTAAATTTTTGTTTCCTATGCTTAGCTAATATGTCTTATTAAATTAGATTTAGTAATAAAATTTTTTTACAATAAATACATAATTCCTTCTTTTGTTCGTGAGTTCTTTCATGTCTTTTAATATTTTTAATTTTAATAAATAAGCCACATATTCTACAACTTATAGTTTTAATATGAACTCTATTTATATGCATTTTTAAAAATTCAGATTTAGAATAAGAATTTTTGCAAAACGGGCATTGAAATACATCCATTTTTCCTATTAATATTAAGTTTAAATATTAATTTTCATTAAATAATAATTTTATAAAAAACTTGGGAAACATTTTAATTATTTTTTTTTTTTTTTTTTATTGAGCTTCAAATCTTACAAGATTTATTCGCTAAAAAGCAAAAAGTACATAGTATTGAAAATTTATACATTAATATTACATTCTTTAAGGAAGGAGAGAAAGTATTCGCACGCAAGTACATTAGGTTTGTGCAAAATAATAGACATTGTTAGCGGTAATTGCAATTTAAGCTTATTGAGTTGTTGTAATAATTTAGTTCGTTGTTTGTTATAAATTGGGCATTGCCATACAATATGTTCGAGGTCCTGATCACTAGTTTGACATTCACATTTAGAGTCATTCACAATACCAATTCTTGCAAGAGAAGCCGCTAAGTTATAATGATTCGCTCTACAGCGATTAATTGTTACTATAAGATCGCGGGGGAGATTTTTCCTGTAATACCAAGGCTTAGGATGACTGCTGTAGTAATTTTGAAAAAACACTCTACCTTCAGTATGACTCCTTTCTTGTATATATTCTTTGGAGTTATTGATCATATTTTTTTTGAAAAATTCTCTTAAACACATGAAGGGAATATTATTATCATCCATAGCACAACAGTCATTTACAGCATTTTTAGCATTTAAATCAGCTAATTCATTACCAACTATTCCGCAATGAGATGGGATCCAGACGAGTTCAATTCTTATGGAATCGTTTTTTTCGTTTATGAATTGTCGATATTTCTTTTTAATTTCGAGAACGTACGGATTAACCCAAATATCGATTTTGTTGTCGTTAAGGCTCTCCAGTACACTGAGAGTATCCGAAAAGATTATAATATTTTTATTCTCCGTATTTAACGCTATATCCATCGCATCATTTATCGCAATGCATTCAGCCGTGAATACCGAAGTGTGAGCATTTAATTTTCTTCGAACAATAATATTTAATTCTGGACACACACATGCAGATCCCACAAAATCTTCATTATTATCTTTGCTACCGTCAGTATAGATGTCTACAGTATTTTCTTTATTAAAAAGTTGATTAAACTTGGCATATGGTATATTAGCATATTTGATAGTGTTTCCCAGGGATTTTTCTATTGGGATAGAAGTCAATAATACCTGATAGTCGTATTTATAAATACTGTAAGACATTTTAATTATATTTTATATTATAGGGATTTATAATTTTATTTAAGTTTAATTTTATTTTGTTTCCATTATATTTAAAATAAAAATAAAATATAATAAGCATAACACATTTACTAATTTACATTAATTACTTTTTAGGGGTCCACCTTTCCTTTATTTGACATTTTCATTGATTTCAATTTTCTAATGTGAAAGAGAGAGAAAGAGAAAGAGTCTACTTACTCTCTACTTAGCTGCCTACTCGACACTGAAGTGGCTTTTGCTGATCGCTTGCCCTACTTACGCACTTATCTTCACAGTGAAAAATTTGTTAGCTTTTGTCGACAAAAATCGCATTATGAGTGGCGCGGCTCACAAAACAGCTACCACTCCAATCTTTTCGACTAACTACTTTTTGACAGCTATGCATAAACTGTTTTAGCTTTTAATTTAATTTAAAACAAGTTTTACAAAAGAAAAAAATCTTTAATTTTAGTAAAATAAAAATAAAATACCTTTTAAGTAAATCAAATTTACACAACAAATTTAAAAATCAATGAAATCACATGAAATTTAAAAATCAATTAATTGTTAAAATTAAATGAAATGAATTAATAAAAATGGTAGAAATTTAAATAAATTATTTATTGAAAATTTCCGTCCAAACAATGTTATCTATTTTTTATGTATCATCTAAATTATTTTGAATATAAATATTATTAAAAGTTTTACATCTTGACAAAGCAACGTATAATTGACTATGTGAAAACAATGGTCTTCTTATAAATAAGCCTACATTATCGAAACTTTGACCTTGTGATTTATTTATAGTTATTGCAAATGCTAATATAATTGGAAATTGTTTTCTGTAAAGAATAAATGGTAATGAAGAATTATTTCCTGTATTTAAAGTAATTTTTGGAATAAAAACTTTATTTTCACTTTTATCGCCTGTTATTATTTCAGTTTCAATATTATGTTTATATAAATTTATAATTTTTAATCGTGTACCATTACATAATCCTTCCGATATACTCAAATTTCTTAACAACATTACTATAGCATTAACTTTTAAAGTTAATTTATGAGGTGGTAAACCTTCTTTAATTTTATTTAAAAATTCTATTTGGTAATTCAAATAAATGTTATCATCAGTTTGATCAACACCTTTATGCGTAGCGTAATCAATACTATAATATGTTTCAGTTTTTCCATTTAATAAATTTAATACTTTTTTATTTAAATTATTAATATCTTCATTATGAGGAGCTAATATAATTTTTTCTCCGCAACCATTTTTATTAATATTTGAATAAATTTTAGAACAAATATCGTTAGTTTGTAATTTGTTTAACAGCAGTAACAGTAATGGTAGCAGAGAAGCAGGAATAGAAAACTAAAAGAGAGAGAGAGCAGTCTAACCCAGATAAAACGACGCGTTCACTTTCCTCTCTTGCTTTTACCTACCCGTCATGCCTTGTGTGCGCTCTCCTTCCATCCAAGCCACTAGCACAGACTCTCTCTGTCTCACTCTTATACTCGCACATTAAGCATAAAAATCTACGTTGTGCTATCACGCGTACGTAATGCGCGCGCATATTTTTTATTCTCTCGCTCACAAATAACGTCGCGTTACGTTGCATATATAGCACAGATATAATCGCCCTTCTGTGCGACTCAAAACGAAGATGGATATATGCGTATACTATATCATAGTATACGAGTAATTTGTTATCCTCGTTACAAGTGGTACACTTGATTCATTAAATTCCCATTATGAAATGATTCAAAGTAATAATAAAAATATTAAAAAATAATTATCTAATTTAAAATATAAAAATTATAATGTTAAAAGAAAAATCAATTCTCAGTATAATAATGAAACTAATAAGAAAATTGAAATATGGAAATAAATGTTTTATTAAAAATAATAGAACATTTTGAATTTAAAATAATTCCAATGAATTAATATGTTTTACAGTTTTACTTAGTAGTGGAAGTTAACGCGCTTACGCACAGGAGGCTTGCGAAATTTCCATTTTACCATGTTTGATGTCATTTACTCTTTTAAACAATAATTGTATAAAATTTTATAAAATTTATCATAAAAATTATTATCTTAATATGTTTGTTCTATATATTTAAAGTAAAAGCAGTAGGTGCAAACAATAAAAATTAGCAAGAAGCTTTTTAAATAATGGAATTTAAATGAAATTGAGGATCAAAGAGGATGAGCTAAGGAGCAGCTAAGGAAGAGCAACAAAAACGTAAAATAACGTAAAATAACACAAAAAAAAGGTAAAATTTGAGGATTTACCTGAGGAGGAGCAAAAATGACCTAAAATAACGTAAAAATAACGGAAAAAAGTGATGGATTTTTTGAGGAAGAGAAAAGGAAGAGAAAATGAAGGCGTGAGGAAACTCAAAAGAAGAGAAAAAGAAGAGGGGAGGAAGGAAAAAGGAAAAGAAAAGGAAGAGGAACAAATAACGTAAAATAACGTAAAAAATAAGGGAAAAAAAGAGGATGAAAATTAGGTAAGAGGATGAGGAAAAGAAGAGAATAGGGGGACCTTGGTTGTAGAAAATTTCCTTACAACTATATAATATAGATATATATATATATATATATATATATATATATATACTTATTTATTTATTTATATAGTTAAAGTAGACTGTAGTAAACCCGTACTATACTACACAAAATGCGACATCGCAAAGTATCGTGTTAAACCCATTAAATGATAAAAAAGAGCAGGAACAGATATAAGAAATACATTGCTTCTATATCTATATATGAGGAACAAGCGCATTCTCCCTAGCAACAGCTTGCTTGTTTCCATTTATATACTCTTGAATTTATAGGTGACTTAAGTATAGAATGTAACTTAAAGTATGATTTGTCTATCTCATAATAAGAAAAAATAACAGATAATACTTTAAATTACACTCAATACTCAAGTCACGTATATCAATCCGAGCCATATATATATAAAAGTAATTTATTTCTTATATCTGTTCTCTATTCTTTTTTAGTGTGTAACGGTACTTACAATCCCAACGCATCAGCTGTGAATGCTTTATTTTGTCTCATTGTGCTCTTTATTTAATGCACAACTTTGTAAATTATTGATTTTTTATTTCAGTGTTCTGAGAATCTTTATGCTTGCCTTCCTTCATATAAGAAGATTCGAAGTGAAAATTGTAATCAGAACATAAAATTAAAGTTTCTGGATTACAGCAATAAACTTGTAAGTGATAGTATAAAACAAAAGATTTTATCATTCTCTTTTTCCATTCCAAGCGCTTGCTTTAACAGCTATTATTCATTAAGTATTTATATATATATAACCTTTGAATAAACTTTATAGTCTTCAATGTTTTGCTTAGAATAAGAGATTAAAAATAAAAGTAGCTTCTTTTAACAATACTTATGTTAACCGTTAGAACTGTATTTATTAATTTGTAAAGTTTAATTTATTAAACTTTATTTAATAAACTTGATTTATTAATTTTATAAATTTTTTAATTATTATTATAACTTATTTTTGTAATTTAGGACGTTGGTTCTTTAGGATAGGTATCCAAGAATAAAAGAATATTTATTTTATATATATATGTGTTGAATTGAACTTATCTTTATTTCTCCTTCTTAACCTTTAGTACAATAATTTTAGGCGAAGCGTAGCCTTAGACGATAAGTATGAAATAAAGCTGGCGAGCTAAAGACTCTTGGGTTTTTATACTATGGGTAAAAGACAGTTGCATTCTTTCGTATGTATGATATTATTGATACTTTTATAATTTCGGGGAAAAGATTGATTGAATTTTGCATGTGATGCAGTTTAGAGTTCGATCGCCTCTTGTGCGTCGCATTCTTGTGTGTCGCATTCTCGCGAATGTATAACGTTATTGTTTGTTATCGCAGTCTCAAGGTAGAAGACTTGACATATGATGCTTACGGAGTTCAATCACCCTTGAGTGAAATGTGCAAGATGAATATAAGTATAAATGTGTTATGAATGTTTGTCTTTGTTTACACTTATACATAGATCAATATATTTATGCTGATTAATATTCGCACCTTACATAGCTAGCAATATTGTTTATTTCTGTTTGTATATATAAACACTGATTCTTATATTCTTGTTGTCTTAATGTAAGTGCCCACATGAAAGCACCACTAAAATATAGTATAGCACTTGAAAAATGATTGTAATGTACACCTTAATTTTTTAATATTTTTTTTATTAAATAATGTCAGATCGAAAACATCTTTATCAAAAGCTATTAAAGTGTCAGAACTTATTAGTTTTTTAGTTTAGATCTGGTTATCATAATTTTAAAGTTGTATACTATCACATAAATGATAAAGTAAACGTAAGATTATTTTATCAAATTCAACAATGTCCCAAAACAAAATTTTTCACTCTTTTATGTCTGAAAATTACAATTTAACAAAATTATATTAAATTTTTTTTAGCACCTAAAAACATTTGAATAATTATTATAATATAAGTGAATCATTAATAATCTGGAAAAGCTGAAAAAGTGTATATAATGTTATTCTTCCTTTTTAATAAACGTTGCTCACCAACGTTAAGCTAAATTGTCGGAACATACATATATGAGTAGTTTTCTGTGAATTTAAATATGAAAATAATATATTACGACCCAAAGCCAGAAAGTTGGATTTCCTGGCGTGCGTGATATGAAGGCCGAGGCGAAGCCAAGGCTTTATATCACGCACGCCAGAGCATCCGACATTCTGGCCGTGTGTCGTATACTTTTTTTCTTTATTCCCAGCCGGAAGTACGTGATTCTGTATGGTTATCACTTCCTTACTTTTGCAAATCTTGTTGAATATACATAATTATGTATGGAAATTGCTTTTCTACTTTTACGAATCCTGCTGAATATACATGTTTATGTACGGATATTGCCCGACCGACTTTTGCAAAACCGAGACGAAGCCGAGGTTTTTGCTGGTCGGAGCAGGCATCAGAAATATATTTAAAAAAAATAGGTTATATTTAAAAATGAATATTGTTCTATAAAATTTCATTTGAAAAAAAATAAAGTACAAATAAAATTTTTTTAAATCATTTTCTTTATGGCAACAACATGAACTAACAATAAAAACGCAATTATTAAAAGTACAATTATCATATTTAAAATTTTTAAAATTTTGTGTTTTCTTGATCGTCTGAATCTTTATTGCTTTTTCTTATTTTACGCATGGGTGGCTGGACCTCGGGCTGGACAGTCGGTTGATATTTAAATTTAATTTTACACTTGGTTTATCGAAAAACAATTTGCTGCCGCTGATAACTGGTTTATTTGGATTTTTAACTGGTAAATGTATTTTATTATTTGTTTGCTGTTGTAAAATCGTTTTCCACAACTCTACCTGAAAAATTTTTTTATGAATGAAAAGTGATATTTAAATGTATTTTAGTAATAAAATAAGTATTTTTTTTCTTACTGGTGGTTGGTTCAAGGTAAGAGTGAAAATCGTCAGAAAAATCTGACAAATCCAAATTGTAATTTTGTCCATAATTTTCACATTCAAGATCTACCAGCGAACTTGTTGGCGTTGAATGATTATTTTTTTTTTGTACCTTTTTAAATTATGCCATCAAAAATCATCTGTTGGTTATGCATAAAATTTTCTATATAACCTTGTGCTATTATATCTGAACGCCATTTCCCTAGCTGTCCAACCGTTTATATGATTGCACCGGAATCAGAAAGAAGTGTCACTGATGTTCTTCTAAAGCAATGACCAGTGTATCTTTTGGCATTTCGTAGTTCTATATATGTAGCGATATTTACTGGTATTTTACCTATTTTGTGTCTTCCAATAGGTTGACGAAAGCATTTACCTCCTTGATATTTAATAAAAAATCTGTCAGTGAATTTTTCAGATGGTCTCAATGAAACTTATTTTTTAACTTTAGCATAGAAAAGATTTCCAATAATGAATTGTCCAGCGTAATAATTTTTATTACCACTGACTGATACTATTTACTTATTATCTAAATCTTCTACATCTTCAATCTTTACGTTCGTTATTCCATCGCAATGTAGACAATCACAGATTCCAAATATGTAGTCGAATAAATGTAGTCGGTTTGTGGCTCATTCCGTAGAGCGTTGGATTCGTAATCTCGAGGTTCTGAGTTTGAATCCCGTTCTCGGCAGCCGATTGATGCGAGCATAACTGTACGTTATGTAGTGACGTTAAAAAAAAAATGAAGAAGAACAAGTATATTATTATTAAGAAAGTGAATAAATAATCAAATACCTTGATGGCTAAATATGTATCATCTGGAGCGTCATTCATAAATTTCATTATTTAAGGCCATCTTAACACAGAAGCTTTTTTTGATTTGTAACCTTTAGCATTTGCTTTAATAATACTTTTCAAGTTTAAAGAATTAGTAATATTAATATTATCTTTTGTATTTAAAGTTCTTCTGAGCATACTCCATATACTCCACAAAGTAGACGGTTTAAGTTTTGTTTTTAAAGTTTCAAAATAAACAATCAAATTGTTTTCTTCGGAGCTGGATAATACATTTTTATTTTCCTCTCGCCACTTTTTATAAGTATTCTAAACCAGCAAGTATCGATAGTGAGATTTTTAAGGCAATGTTTCGCTCCACACAATAATATTAGCCTCTTCGTAAAAATTCCAAAATATTTCTTCCTCATCTGCAGAACCTTTAGATGAAGAGTCACCCATTCTTGAGATTTTGTACTTTTTTTTATTTTTTATATGCACAAAAATCACTACAACGGTTTTTTAAAACTTAATTCTATGTACTAACACTGTACTATTAACATGTAAAACATATGCGGGAAAACAATGGTTGTGACAGTTATTTTCAGGTTACAAGTTATGTAATGAGCGTTGCTATAATAAACAAGCCACAAAAAAATCGTTGCTAATCAAAGCAAAATAAGCCGAAAAAGCCGTTGTTCCTAGAACTAAATTCAGTCAGGAACCCAGTACTTTCAAATAAAAGATAAAGAAAGAAAATTTTTTACATCAATAGTTGAAATTATAATTTTTCAAACTTATTTGAAAACTAAAGGCTTTTTATTTTGAGAAAAAGTGTTATATGAGTTTATTTAGTGTAATTCTCAAAGTTTCAGATTAACTCATTTACAGAACTCTAAAAGGCACCCATAAATGATATATGGGTCATAATAATAATAATAATAATACTAATAATAATAATAATAATGATAATAATAATAATAATAATAATAATAATAATAATAATGATGATGATGATGATGATGATGATGATGATGATGATGATGATGATGATGATGATGATGATGATGATGATGATGATGATGATGATGATGATGATGATGATGATGATGATGATGATGATGATGATGGTGGTGGTGGTGGTGGTGGTGGTGGTGTGTGGTGGTGGTGGTGGTGGTGGTGGTGGTGGTGGTGGTGGTGGTGGTGGTGGTGGTGGTGGTGCTGATGATGATGATGATGATGATGATGATGATGATGATGATGATGATGATGATGATGATGATGATGATGATGATGATGATGATGATGATGATGATGATGATGATGATGATGATGATGATGATGATGATGATGATGATGATGATGATGATGATGATGATGATGATGATGATGATGATGATGATGATGATGATGATGATGATGATGATGATGATGATGATGATGATGATGATGATGATGATGATGATGATGATGATGATGATGATGATGATGATGATGATGATGATGATGATGATGATGATGATGATGATGATGATGATGATGATGATGATGATGATGATGATGATGATGATGATGATGATGATGATGATGATGATGATGATGATGATGATGATGATGATGATGATGATGATGATGATGATGATGATGATGATGATGATGATGATGATGATGATGATGATGATGATGATGATGATGATGATGATGATGATGATGATGATGATGATGATGATGATGATGATGATGATGATGATGATGATGATGATGATGATGATGATGATGATGATGATGATGATGATGATGATGATGATGATGATGATGATGATGATGATGATGATGATGATGATGATGATGATGATGATGATGATGATGATGATGATGATGATGATGATGATGATGATGATGATGATGATGATGATGATGATGATGATGATGATGATGATGATGATGATGATGATGATGATGATGATGATGATGATGATGATGATGATGATGATGATGATGATGATGATGATGATGATGATGATGATGATGATGATGATGATGATGATGATGATGATGATGATGATGATGATGATGATGATGATGATGATGATGATGATGATGATGATGATGATGATGATGATGATGATGATGATGATGATGATGATGATGATGATGATGATGATGATGATGATGATGATGATGATGATGATGATGATGATGATGATGATGATGATGATGATGATGATGATGATGATGATGATGATGATGATGATGATGATGATGATGATGATGATGATGATGATGATGATGATGATGATGATGATGATGATGATGATGATGATGATGATGATGATGATGATGATGATGATGATGATGATGATGATGATGATGATGATGATGATGATGATGATGATGATGATGATGATGATGATGATGATGATGATGATGATGATGATGATGATGATGATGATGATGATGATGATGATGATGATGATGATGATGATGATGATGATGATGATGATGATGATGATGATGATGATGATGATGATGATGATGATGATGATGATGATGATGATGATGATGATGATGATGATGATGATGATGATGATGATGATGATGATGATGATGATGATGATGATGATGATGATGATGATGATGATGATGATGATGATGATGATGATGATGATGATGATGATGATGATGATGATGATGATGATGATGATGATGATGATGATGATGATGATGATGATGATGATGATGATGATGATGATGATGATGATGATGATGATGATGATGATGATGATGATGATGATGATTTTTTTATGGTGATGAAAAAACGGGAAATCTGCTCAAACCAGACCTTTAGCGATGTATATTAAGCTACGGAATCCACTTCATAGGGCCACGTTTGAAATAGTACCATATTTTGTCGCTTATTTGTCGCTAATTCGTTCCTCTATCCCGGATTTTGTCGCTCTAGACGTTTCTGAGAAACAATGGCTACCGTAGCTTAATATTAAGCTGCGGCATCCACTACAGTAACTCAGGAACGGCTAGGGTTAGCAACTTCATTCTGGTTGCATAATTTGTCGCTTTTTTGCTGCTCTAAGATAAAATAGTTCGGAAGTCCCAAACCCTGACCGAGTGAAAATGGAAACTTTTTTTCTTAATGTATCTAATAAGTCATGCGATGTTTCTAATACTAAAGTAGCTATAGAAAATTTGTCACCCTCAATATCTTAACATCAGAGCAGAAAGAAAATTCTTTATGTGAAATGGATTTTAATTGGAATGCATTTGGGAATAAGTCGTTCTTGATAGTTAAAACAATTGAGACTGTGAGCGCAATTAAAAGCTGTTTTTGATCTCACTAAGGCTTGGAGGATTTTGTTGCCCTAGTGATTCTTTGAACTAGACACTCAAAATAATTTTTTTTTTTATTTTGGATTCAGATACGTCTGGAAATTTGTCGCTCACGATATTTAAATAAATTTAAACAGAATTTTTTGAAGCTACAAGTATTTTCTCGCTCTAAAAATATATGATTCCTAGTACACTAAAATGATTTTTATGAAAATTTTTGTTATTGAAATGCATTTATGAATTTGTCGCTCTTGAAATTTAAAAAAATTAATACTTCAAACGCAACATAAAGATGATTCTAAAACTACAGAAGCTTCAAGGATTTTGTCGCTCTAAAAATATATGGTTTCTAGCACGATAAAATGATTTTTATACGAATTTTATGCATCTGGGAATTGGTCGCTCTCAAGATTGTCAACCATTAGAACTTTAAAAACCATAAAAATACATTTCTGATATCACAAAAGCTGCAAAGAATTTGTTGCTTCTTAATTTATAGCATCCAAGAACAGAGGAAATACTTGTATGCAAGTTTTTTAAATTGGAATGAATTAGAGAGTTAGTCGCTTGTGACATTTGATGACAAAAAATATGATTTTAATTCAACAAAAGCTACAAGGATTTTGTCGCTCTAAAAATCTATGGTTCCTAGCACGCTAAAATAATTTTTATGGAAATTTTCGTGATTGAAATGCATCTAGAAATTTGTCGCTCTTATAATTTGAAAAAATTAACACTTTAAACGCAATATAAAGATAATTCTGATACTACAGCAGCTTCAAGGATTTTGTCGCTTTGAAAATTTATGGTTGCTAGCACTATAAAATGATTTTTATACAAATTTTGTGATTTTCATGCATCTAGGAATTTGTCGCTCTTGAGATTGTTAACAATCAGAACTCTAGAAACCATAAAAAGATATTTCTAATATAACAGAAGCAGCAAAGAATTTGTTGCTTCTTAATTTATAGCATCCAACCACATAGGAAATACTTTTATGCTAGTTTTTTGAATTGGAATGAATTAGAGAGTTAGTCGCTTGTGAGATTTGTAACTATTGAGACTTTGAATGCAATTAAAAGATGTTTGTCACCTTACTAAAGCTTTAAGTATTTTGTCGCTCTAGTGATTCTTTAATTAGCTAACTCTAAATATGTTGTTATATCAGTTCTTCAATGTACATGCGTTTGGGAATTTGTCGCTCATGATATTAAAATAAATTTAAACTTTTAATTCGATAAAAATATGATTATAATTCAATAGAAGCTACAAGGATTTTGTGGCTCTAAAAATCTATGGTTCCTAGCTCGCAAAAATAATTTATATGGAAATTTTTGTTATTGAAATGCATCTAAGAATTTGTCGCTATTAAAGTTTGGAAAAATTAACACTTAAAAGGCAATATAAAAATGATTCAGATACTACATTTACTTCAAGGATCTTGTCGACCTAAAAATTTATGGTTGCTGGCAGTATAAAATGATTTTCATACAAATTTTGTGATTTTCATGCATCTGGGGATTTGTCGCTCTCGAAATTTAATAAAATTAACACTTTAAATGCAATATAAAGATGATTCTGATACTACAGCAGCTTCAAGGATCTTGTCGCTCTGAAAATTTATGGTTGCTAGCACTATAAAATGATTTTTATACAAATTTTGTGATTTTCATGCATCTGGGAATTTTTCGCTCTTGAGATTGTTAACAATCAGAACTATAAAAACCATAAAAATACATTTCCGATATCATAGAAGCTGCAAAGAATTTGTTGCTTCTTAATTTATAGCATCCAAGCACATAGGAAATACTTTTATGCAAGTTTTTTGAATTGAAATGAATTAGAGAGTAAGTCGCTTGTGACATTTGTAACTATTAAGACTTTGAATGCAATTTAAAGATGTTTGCCACTTTACTGAAGCTTTAAGGATTTAGTCGCTCTAGTAATTCTTTAATCAGCTAACTCTAAATATTTTCTTATATCAATTCTGCAATTAACATGCGTTTAGGAATTTGTCGTTCATGACATTTAAATAAATTTAAACTTTTAATTCAATAAAACTATGATTTTAATTCAACGAAGCTACAAGGATTTTTTGCTCTAAAAATCTATCGTTTCTAGCACGCTAAAACAATTTTTATGGGAATTTTTGTGATTGAAATGCATCAAGGAATTTGTCGCTCTTGAAATTTAAAAAAATTAACACTTAAAAGGCAATATAAAAATGATCCTGATACTACAGGAGCTTCAAGGATTTTGTCGCTCTAAAAATTTATGGTTGCTAGCACTATTAAATGATTTTTCTACAAATTTTGTGATTTTCATGCATCTGGGATTTTTTCGCTTTTGAGATTGTTAGCCATCAGACCTTCAAAAACAATAAAAAGATATTTCTAATATCACAGTAGCTGTAAGGGATTTGTTGCTTCTTAATTAATGGCATCCAAGTACATAGGAAAAGTTTTCATACAAGTTTATTGAATTGCAATGAATTAGAGAGTAAGTCGCTTGTGACATTTGTAAGTATTAAGACTTTGAATGCAAAATTGGTCATTAACTGTCGTTAAAATAAAATAAAAATTTGGAGACGGGAAAAAATTTGCTATTTCATAAAGATCGTCAATGTTGATTGATGGCGTTACACAAGGAAAGAGGAGAAAGATTATTTTCACATCTACATACAGTGGGGTTTAATAAAAAAGAGCCACCCTTGAGAAAAAAAGTACTAATTAAAAAATTTTGTATCTCAACAAATACGGGTCGTACAGAACTCTATGACCACTCATTTTAAATGTATTTGTAAGGACTTTTTAATGGTGTATTGATAATTTAATTTTGAGTACTTGTCTGGAAAATATTATGACTAAAAAAAAAATTTTTTATTTGCCTGTGTTTAAATTTGAATCATTTTTCGGAAAATGATGGTGGAAAAATTTTACACGGCTACTTTTAAAGGTATTTTGCTTAACTTGAACTTTATATTTTATTTTCTCTCTAGGTTCAAAATTGACCATTTTTGGTTAAAAAAAAGGGTCTCTTTTATTTTTCCGATATCTGCTTAATGAGAGGAGATATAGAAAAATGCCAAATGAAAAAAAGTGTATTTTTGTATCTAGAATAACTTTAAATTTTCTAAAAATTTTTTGTGCATTTTAATTTTTTTGATATTGTTGCGGTATTTTCATATACATGTATACCATACTCTTATATAAAGCTAAATCTAGGTCAATTTCGAACCTAGAAAAAAAAAATAAAATATAAATTTTAAGTTAAGCAAAATACCTCTAAAACTAGCCGTGTAAAATTTTTCTACCATCATTTTCCGAAAAATAATTCAAATGTAAACACAGGCGAATAAAAAAATTTTTTTTCTTTCTATTTTTAAGTCGTAATATTTCCCACAAGTACTTAAAATTAAATTGCCAATACACCATTGAAAAGTCCTTACAAAAACGTTCGAAATGAGTGGTCGTAGAGTTCTGTACGACCCTTATTTGTTGAGATACAAAATTTTTTAATTAGTACTTTTTTTTCTCAAGGATGGCTCTTTTTAATTGGACCCCGCTTTTTATATATATATTTATATATGTAAAGAAGGTTTGACAATTTTTGTTATTACAATTACTTCTTTTTTACTTGATCTACTATTAATTTTCAATAACAATAATAATAGATTGATATATTACTAATAATACTAGTTCATAGTAATAAAAATCTCCTTTTTTACAAAAATTATGGATAAACTCTGTCATCATAGAAAGACTGGTTTTATTGGTTGAAATGAAACAATATCGCCGAATAGAGCGAAGTTATAAATTTAAAAGTTTCATAATAATATATTAATATATAAATTTAATATATAAATTTATTTTTTCATACTCAGGGCGTAAAATTCAATTTCTTATGTCTATTCTTAGGGGCTAAAATAGCTCTTTTTTACCCTAGGGCAAAAAAGTAATTTTCTCATAAGCGTGATTGATTTTTACCCTATTTTCAATAAGAAATTTACTTTTTGTGTCCTAGAGCTGTACTGAATGGTAGATGAGTCGATGTATAAATTGAGTAATGGGTACGTGATTCAATGAATTCATGGGTGGATTCATGGGGCGATGAAATGACAACTCAATGGTTCGATGGGCGGATCGATAAATATGACGATGGGTCGATGGGCGGATAAATAATTATGTAGATGGGTCGATAAATAAATACGTCGATAGGTTGATGAATCGATGAGTCGATAGACTGATGGGTGGATAGATGAATTGGTCGATGAGTTGATGGGCGGATAGATGATTTTGTTAATGGATTGATGGGTGGATAGGTGATATTGTTGATGGATTGATGGGCGGATGGATGAACTTGTTGATGGACTGATTTGCAGAGTCTTACTTTCACATTTTCATTTTGATTTTACGACTATTAATGATGTTACTTTATGTATTATTAATGAATTTATGTTCAATGTGGTTTAATTGGACGCCCTTCGTGTATAAAAAGTAATATGTTATCCACGAAAGTAAAGGTATTTTTGCCCTCGTCTTTATTGTCGTCCTCACTTCGCTCGGGCAAGAATCACGTATTTTACTACCTCGGTTAACAATGTACTATTATTATAAAAAAAAATTTTACAATCTTAAAAAGCAAGTTTTTGGATATTTAGAAATATTTATATTGTTTTAATTGAAAATAATTTTCTTTTAATTCAGAAATTATTTCATTACATAAATTTTATACAAATATATATATATATATATATATATATATATATATACATATATATACCCAACTTGGGCGTACGAAGGATTTATATGAGCGAGACTAATGTTTTTAGCTTGAGCAGTAGTCGGTCGAGGGCTTTAGCCAGAGACTGACTGCTGTTCAAGCTATAAAACATTATTCGAGGTCATATGCATTCTTCGTTAGCCCAAGTTGGGTAGATGATTTTATGTTATCGTAGGTCGTACGAGGGGCTATAAATAGATTAAACACAAATAAAAAACATCATGATAAAATATCAAATTTCAGACTATTTATTTAAAGAATTCTCATGAGTAAGGAACTGACCGGTGCCGCTATACTTCTGCCTATGCGACAGAGAGAGACGACGAGGAATTGCGGAAACGATCGAGCGACGCCGACGAAGAATTATAGCTCTTATAGAGTTTAACTTGTTTGTTTACTTTTCACTGCGCTCTTCTTTATCTGTCTTCGTCTTACTATAGCAGGGTGGAGAAGGTTTGCCTTCTTGTAGCAGCGCGCTGACTCTACTACCCTTCAAAAACATATTTTAGTGTATTCTTCCGAACGCTGTTCAACAATCCTGTAGAATATTTGCCAATACACTTGAATGCAGTGTGGCGTATGCAATAATATTCCATAATACAGAGTTTTTTAAAGTTGTATACTCCATTCTATAGTGTATTGCTAACTGAATATACTTTAGCTATAAACAGGGCGGTATAACACCCCAATACCCATTTAGCTAGCTCCATAGATATTTTACCGAATACGACATACTATTAAATAAATATATATATATTTATGTCATAGCAGGCCGTATTCGGTAGAATACCTATAGCCCATACTAAATTTGTATATGCATTGCACACGTTCATGCTAATATTCCGACGATATTATCTCTGTTAATACTCCCTTAGGAAGTATTGACAGAGCTATACTCCATAAGGAAATATTAGACAATTGAATATCGCCAAGATATCGCTCAGCATGGTCGTACATTACGCCAGCAACATCGATACATAGGTTAGTGAAAACAAGAGAATGTAATCAGATACGTAAATGCTCATACAAATTCTTTTTAAATCTTGACTTTAGAGAATGTTTTGTTTGAAAAAATTTTAAAAGTTAAGCAATTCATTGTAAAAATTAATTACTTATGATTAAAAAAATATAAATCATTAATTTTAAAAAATCATTTTTATAGTTCCTCATACGGCCTAAAACGACATAAATTTATCTACATGACTTAGGAGTACGAAGTATTCTGATTCCTGGCTTGACTACAGTGCTTGTCGCTTGAGCAGCAGTCCGTCTCGAGCGCGCTCCGCGTGCCCTCGACCGTCTACCACTCAAGGGATAACCGCTTCAGTCCCACCTGTATTCATCCTTCTTACTCCCTAGTTACATGTATATATATAAGTTATTTATGTCCTTTGACCGTATTCAGGTGGACAATGAATCAAGGACCATGTTTGTCGTTTTAGCTGAGATTGAGCAGGGCGATTTAAGCTGAAGGTAATTTCGCGTCCGAGGTATTTAAGATATAGTATCGGAATCATCTTTTCATGGCATTAAGAGTTTTATTGTTTTTAAATATCATGAGCGACAAATTCCCAGAGGCATCTAAGTTAAAAAACTAGCATAAAAAATTATTTGAAATGACCCGATTAAAGAATTACGAGGACGACAAACTCTTTTAAGCCACAGTAATGTCAGAAACATTTTTTAATTGCACTCAAAGTTATAATAGCTTCAAATATCAAGAGCGACCAACTCTCTAAATCATCTCAATTCAAGAAACATGCATAAAAATATTTCCAATGTGCATGAATTTAAAGATTTTTGTAGCAGCAAATTATTTGTAGCTACTGTAGTATCAGAAACATCTTATTATTGCTTTTAAAGTTATGGTTTGTTTAAATATCATAAGCAACAAATTCCCAGAGCATTTAGGTTCAAAAACTTATAAAAAAAAAAATTAATTAAAGTTAGCTGATTAAAAAATTACTGGAGCGGAAAATTCTTCAAGCTTCAGTAAGGTTACAAACATCTTTTAATTAGAATCAAAGTCTTTATAATTACAAATGTCAAAAGCGAGCGAGCGAGAGATTCCCAGATGCATGAAAATCACAAAATTTGCATTAAAATTATAACCATGAATTTTTAAAGCGACAAAATCTTTGAAGCTTCTGTAGTATTAGAGTCATCTTTATATTGCGTTTAAAAAGTTAATTTGTTCGAATATCATGAGCGACAAATTCCCAGACGCATTTATAATCGAAAACTTATATAAAAAAATATTTAGAGTTGGCTAATTAAAGAATTACAACAGCGACAAAATCCTTAAAGCTTCAGTAAGGTGACAAACATCTTTTAATTGCATTCTAAATCTTAATAGTCACAAATGTCACAAGCTACTAACTCTCCAATTTATTCCAATTCAAAAAACTTGTATAAAAGCTTTTCCTATGTACTTAGATGCTATTAATCAAGGAGCGACAAATGTTTTACAGCTTTTGTAATATTAGAAATATCTTTTTATTGTTTTGAAAGGTCTGATAGTTAACAATCTCAAGAGCGACAAATTTCCAGAAGCATGAAAATCACAAAATTTGTATAAAAATCATTTTATAGAGCAAGGAACCGCAGATTTTAAGAGCGGCAAAATCCTTGAAGCTTCTGTTGTATCAGAATCATATTTTTATTGCGTTTAGAGTTATGATTTGTTCAAATATCATGAGCGACGAATTCCCAGACGCATTTATGTTCAAAAACTTATATAAAAAAATATTCAGAGTCGGCTGATTAAAGAATTACTAGAGCGACAAAATTCTTAAAGCTTCAGTAAGGTGACAAACATATTTTAATTGCATTCAAAGTCTTAATAGTTACAAACGTTACAAGCGACTAACTCTCTAATTCATTCCAATTCAAAAAACTTGCATAAAAGTATTTCCTATGTACCTGGATGCTATTAATTAAGGAGCAACAAATCTTTTACAGCTTCTGTAATATTAGAAATATCTTTTTATTGTTGTTAAAGGTCTGATGGTTAACAATCTCAAGAGCAACAAATTCCCAGATGCATGAAAATCACAAAATTTGTATAAAAATCATTTTATAGTGCTAGCAACCATAAATTTTTAGAGCTACGAAATCTTGGAAGCTCCTTTTAGTATCAGAATCATCTTTATATTGCGTTTAAAGTGTTAATTTTTTCAAATTTGAAGAGCGACAAATTCCTAGATGCATTTCAATCACAAAAATTTCCATAAAAATTATTTTAGCGTGCTAGAAACGATAGATTTTTAGAGCAAAAAATCCTTGTAGCTTCTGTTGATTTAAAATTATATTTTTATCGAATTAGGTTTAAATTTATTTAAATATCATAAGCGACAAATTTTCAAACGCGTGTAAATTGAAGAACTGATATAAAAAAATATTCAGAGTCGGCTGATTAAAGAATTACTAGAGCGACAAAATTCTTAAAGCTTCAGTCAGGTGACAAACATTTTTTAATTGCATTCAAAGTCTTAATAGTTACAAATCTCACAAGCGACTAACTCTCTTATTCATTCCAATCCAAAAAACTCGCATAAAAGTATTTCCTATGTTATTGGATGCTATAAATTAAGAAGCAACAAATTCTTTGCAGCTTCTGTGATATTAGAAATATCTTTATATGGTTTTTAGAGTTCTGATTGTTAACAATCTCAAGAGCGACAAATTCCCAGATGCATGAGAATCACAAAATTTGTATAAAAATCATTTTATAGTGCTAGCAGCCATAAATTTTCAGAGCGACAAAATCCTTGAAGCTCCTGTAGTATCAGAATCATCATTATATTGCGTTTAAAGTGTTAATTTTTTCAAATTTCAAAAGCGACGAATTCCTAGATGCATTTCAATCACAAAAATTTCCATAAAAATTATTTTAGCGTGCTAGGAACCATAGATTTTTAGAGCGACAAAATCCTTGTAGCTTCTGTTGAATTAAAATCATATTTTTATTGAATTAATAGTTTAAATTTATTTAAATATCATGAGCGACAAATTCCCAAACGCATGTAAATTGAAGAACTGATATAAAAAAATTAATAGTTAGCTGATTAAAAAATTTACTACAGCGACATAATCCTTAAGGCTTCAGTAAGGTGACAAACATCTTTTAATTGCATTCAAAGTCTTAATAGTTACAAATGTCACAAGCGACTAACTCTCTAATTCATTCCAATTCAAAAAACTTGCATAAAAGTATTTCCTATATGCTTGGATGCTATAAATTAAGAAGCAACAAATTCTTTGCAGCTTCTGTGATATCAGAAATGTATTTTTATGGTTTTTAAAGTTCTGATGGTTAACAATCTCAAGAGCGTCAAATTCCTAGATGCATGAAAATCACAAAATTTGTATAAAAATCATTTTATAGTGCTAGGAACCATAAATTTTTAGAGCGACAAAATCCTTGAAGCTCCTGTAGTATCAGAATCATCTTTATGTTGCGTTTAAAGTATTAATTTTTACAAATTTTAAGAGCGACAAATTCTTAAATGCATTTCAATTACAAAAATTTGCATAAAAATCATTTTAGCGTACAAGGAACCATATATTCTTAGAGCAACAAAATACTTGTAGCTTTAATAAATACTGTTTAAATTATTTAAATATCATGAGCGACAAATTTCCAGATGTATCTGAATCCAAAAACAAAAAAAAAATATATTTAGAGTGTCTAGTTCAAAGAATCACTAGAGCAATAAAATCCTTCAAGCCTCAGTGAGATCAAAAACAGCTTTTAATTGCGCTCACAGTCTCAATTGTTTTAACTATCAAGAACGACTTATTCCCAAATGCATTCCAATTAAAATCCATTTCACATAAAGAATTTTCTTTCTGCTCTGATGTTAAGATATTGAGGGTGACAAATTTTCTATAGCTACTTTAGTATTAGAAACATCGCATGACTTATTAGATACACTAAGAAAAAAAGTTTCCATTTTCACTTGGTCCCAATGGCCATATCCGGAGCTGGGTCTGGTTTCGGGACTTATGGACTATCCTATCTTAGAGCGACAAAAAAGCGACAAATTATGCAACCAAAATGGAGTTGCTAACTCTGGCCGTTCCTGAGTTACTGTAGTGGATGTCGTAGCTTAATATTAAGCTACGGTAGCCTTTGTTTCTCGGAAACGGCTGGAGCGACAAAATCCAGTGTTGGATTAAATGTCAGCGACAAATTAGCAACAAATTATCAAACATCGCATGACTTTTTAGATACACAAAGAAAAAAAGTTTCTATTTTCACTTGGGCCCAATGGCCATATCCGGATCTTGGTCAGGTTTTGGGACTTACGAACTATTCTATCTTCGAGCGACAAAAAAGCGACAAATTATGCAACCAGAATGGAGTTGCTAACCCTAGCCGTTCCTGAGTTACTGTAGTGGATGCCGTAGCTTAATATTAAGCTACGGTAGCCATTGTTTCTCGGAAACGGCTGGAGCGACAAAATCCAGTGTTGGATTAAATGTCAGCGATAAATTAGCAACAAATTATCAAACATCGCATGACTTTTTAGATATACAAAGAAAAAAAAAATTCCATTTTCACTCGGGCCCAATGGCCATACCCGGATCTGGGTCAGGTTTTTGCACTTACGAACTATTTTATCTTAGAGTGACAAAAAAGCGACAAATCATGCAACCAGAATGGAGTTGCTAACCCTAGCCGTTCCTGAGTTACTGTAGTGGATGCCGTAGCTTAATATTAAGCTGCGGTAGCCATTGTTTCTCGGAAACGGCTGGAACGACAAAATCCAGTGTTGGATTCAATGTTAGCGACAAATTAGCAACAAATTATCAAACATCGCATGACTTTTTAGATACACAAAGGAAAAAAAAATTCCATTTTCACTCGGGCCCAATGGCCATATCCGGGTCTGGGTCTGGTTTTTGCACTTACGAACTATTTTATCTTAGAGCGACAAAAAAGCGACAAATTATGCAACCAGAATGGAGTTGCTAACCCTAGCCGTTCCTGAGTTACTGTAGTGGATGCCGTAGCTTAATATTGAGCTACGGTAGCCATTGTTTCTCGGAAACGGCTGGAGCGACAAAATCCGGGATAGAGCAACAAATTAGCGACAAATTAGCGACAAAATATGGTACTATTTCGAACGTGGCCCTATGAAGTGGATTCCGTAGCTTAATATACATCCTTTAGCAACAGGATCCACGCCCGCCGTGCGATTCCGCAAAGCGTTATCGCCGTGCAGGAGGGGATCCTGCCACCGGTGTGACGGGTTTCTAAGCGCACGTCAGCCTTGACTGTGGAAAGGACGTTCCATTCCACATTCAGGGCATCAGAGTCCCAGGAAACCGTCCAACCCCCTGTCCTTCTGACCGCGGTACGATTGCAAGAAGATGCAATCGTCACGCGGGCAAAAGGCCAGTAACATCCACCTCGTGACCTCTAGTCCACCCCGGCACTTAAGCCTTCTCGGCATTACTTCGGGGTGGGGTCACCATTTCGCTGCTGCGCCTTCCTAATAGAACCTTGTCCTTCTCTTTCTCCATGCTTTGTTATGAAGCACCTCTTTTTCGAGAATTTTTGAATGTCTCTAGGTTCTCCTTTTCTCGGCCTCCAGGGCTCACCTAAACACCTTGCAAATTTCGCTACTAGCCACATGTTTGGTATTTTCGCCGTCTAAACGTTCTTGTAGACACAAGAAGCAACAAGCATCGTTTCCACATGCCGTTCTTGTATGTCCTGCTTTCCCGCACCTAAAACAATGCGCAGACCTGTCGGGTCCCTGGCACTGATCTTGTCTGTGACCAAAGCCCAGACATTAATGGCATCTTATCACCATGATTCTCCGTTCTACCCTGCAGTTTACAAATCCTATCTGGATTCTTTCCTTGCTCAAGAGATCTTCTGCCTCGGTCTCACTAAGAACAACCACTGCCATCTTAGATCCAACTTTATTGGGTCCGAGAATTATTACCCTTCGAGCTCTTTGTTCAGAACCTAGGACCCAAATTATTGCTTCCTGCACCTCGGCCTCTGTTGTCATCTGGTCCAGATCACGAATTTCAATTGTCCTTTTCCGCTCATCCATACTTATGGTTCCTGGATCCCCTACTGCAACTTTAACATTATCAGCAAAGGCCTTTTTATCGGACTCTTCAGAGATCTGGATTATAAGGTTTCCCTTTGTTGTAGGTCTAACGCTCAAGACTTCCGTGCTACTATCCTGCGGCTAAACTCCCGTACGAAGCTTTCCAAGGATGTCAGCGTATGTGGACCCTTGTGTAATTTTTACAACTACTGCTTCTTTCTTCCTGGTTCTTGGCTTCTCAGCTGTGGGGCGCATCTGACTGGTTAGCGCCGTCTGCGTGAGAGGTTGCGTATTCGCAACCTCAAATGTCGCTTTCTTTTTCTTCCTTTTCTTTTGCCGTCCATCCTCCGGGCTATTACTTTTGCTGCCTCGGTCCCTTTTGAAACCACTTCACGCAAGCACAGTATCTCTGAGAATCTCAGCATGCATACGTCTCCGTCCTATTTTTCTCTGCATGTGTTGATCATAAATTTGATCAACCGCATTCCGCAGAGACTTTGCTTTCTCCTTAATTTGTTCCTGCTGATCAACAGCATGCTTATAGGTGGTCCTGCAATCTTTCCACCGCACTTTGAATCTTAAGATTAGTGTTTTTTTTTTAAAGCTTCCTGCATAGTTTTCACTTCTTTCTTCATTTCCTCTATCAGAATATCTTGACTTCTCGTCGCTTCCAAAAATTCATCGATATCTGTCCGCATGCCATCCTGCTCAAAGCCTGACGCATCGCTGAAAGCACTTTTCGCACTCTCTGCGCTGGCAATACTGCTCTGGCTACTTCTTCGTACCCTCGGTACTTGCAGACTATCCGCTTCACGTTTTTTATGCGAAGTTGTCTCCTCTAGCCTTTTAGTAGAAATAATTGCCGTTGAGGCCTGATCTCATGACCCTGCGACAATATGGTCAACGTGCATTCGACCTCCCCCAAAATCCATGAGGCCAGCTCCGCCCACCGAGGCTTTTACTCGATCGGAAGCGGAGGTGAGATTTCCCTGTGAAGGGGTACTCACCTGGGGTATTACTGTATTTTAATCCGACATCTTCCATTAATATGGTTAATTTAGTCAGGGAACCACCCCTATCTTGTAACCCAAAGCGGGACCCTAACAGGGTTACTACCATCTGGGTCAGATAGTCCCTGGTTTTTTTGCGAGGTTATTTCTCCTCGGGTCATTACTTCCTATTTGCCGTCAACGTTATAGCATTGCTACAAAGAGCATTGATGCGACGATGACGCCCAGGAGCGGTTGGGCAATGCCCGGAACCTGAAAGACAACACTTGCTCAAGGGGCCTCCTCAAGCCGGCTCCTATGATAATGATGAGGATGACGATGACGATGATGACGACGACGATGACGATGACGACGATGACGATGACGATGACGATGACGATGAGGACGATGACGATGACGATTACGATGAGGACGATGACGATGACGATGACAATGACAATATCAATAACAATAACAATAATAATAATAATGATTGGTTTTTTTTTCTTATGGTGGTAGAAAAACGGGAAATCTGCCTAAACCAGACCTTCAGCGACAGGATCCACGCCCGCCGTGCGATACCGCAAAGCGTTATCGCCGTGCAGGAGGGGATCCTGAGGCTGGTGTGACGAGTTCCTGAGTGCACGTCAGCCTTGACTGTAAAAAGGACCTTCCGTTCCACATCGAGGGCATCAGAGTCCCAGGGGACCGTCTAACCCCCTGTACTTCTGACCGCGGAGTGATTGCAAGAAGATTCAATCGTCACGCAGGCAAAAGGCCAGTAACATCCGACTCGTAACCTTTATACGACCCCGGCTCTTACCTTACTCAGTATTACATCAGGGTGGGGTCACCAATTCGCAGCAGCGTTGTCTTTTTTAAGTCTATTTCTTGACTTTCAACTTACCTCTTTTGAGCATCTTCTTTTCTAGGATTTATCGCAGCTTCGTTTTTTTTTCTCTTCTTCCAACGCTCGCCTGAAGACCCTGCAAACTCCGCTACCAGCCACATGCTTGGCAGCTTCGCTATCACTTTTATCCTGTACGCATAAAAAGCAGCAGGCATTGCTAGGACAAGCCGCCCTTGTGTGACCTGCGTCTCCACACTTGTAGCAGTGGTCTGAAGAACCATCACCATGGTTCTTCTCTGTACCTCACAGTTAACGAATCCAATTTGGATTTGCTCCTTATTCAAAAGAACTGTTGCTTGAGCCTCATCAAAAACAACAAGTGCCATTTTAGATCTGAATCAACTGGGTCCGAAGATGATGACCTTCCGAGTGCTTTGCTCAGAACCCAGGATCCTACCTGACGCTTCCTGTACTTCGGCCTCCGTTGTCATCTGATCAAGATCGCGAATCTCAATCGTCCTTCTCCGCCCATCCGTGCTAACAGTTCCTATGCCCTCTACCGCAACGTTGACTTTGTCAGCAAAGGCCCTTCTATATGACTCTTTCGAGATCTGAATCATAAGGTTTCCCTTGGTTGTCGACCTGACACTTAGGACCTCCATGCTGCTTTCCTGCAGCTTGACATCCTTGCGGAGCTTTCCAAGGATGTCTGCATATGAGGACCCTTGGGTTACCTTTACAACCACCGCTTCTGTCTTCCTGGAGTTTGTTTTCGGAGCTAGAGGACGTGAATAACTAGAAGGCGCAATCTGCGGAAGAGATTGCGCATTTGCAGCACTTGATGTAACCTTTTTTTTTTTTTTTTATTCTGCCGCACATCGTCAGGGCTGTTACCTGCGCTGCCTCGCTCTCTTCTGGAGTTAATGCTTGCGATTACGGCGTCCCGTAAAAGTTCCGCATCCTTCTTCGCGCTGTCTTTCTTTGCCTGTGTTGACGAGAAATTTGGTCAACTTTGTCCTTGATAGCATTTGCTTTCCTTTTCGGAACTCCCTGCTGTTCAACGGCTTGCTTTAGATGGACTTGCAAACTTTCAATCGCGGTTTGGATCTTGAGGTGCGTGTTCTTTTTCAGAACTTCCTGCATTATTTTAACTCCCTCTCTCATTTCTTCTATCCATAACTCTTGATCCTCCGTAGCTTCCAAGCGCTTTTGACACTTCAGACGCTGACAACACTGCTCTGGCTGCAACTCCGTACCCTCGGTACCTGCAGTGTAGACATTTCTTGTTTTTCATGCGAGGTTGTCTCCTCTAGCATTCCAGCAGTAATAATTGCCGCCAAAGTTTGGTTACCCACTCCTGTGACAGTATGGTCAGCGTGAGATTGGCCTCCCCTCAGAATCCTTGGAACCAGCTCCACCCACCGGGGCTTGCACCCGATCGAAAGTGGAGGTGAGATTTCCATGTGAAGGAGTACTCACCTGGGGTAATCCTGTTTTATCTTCACTCATATTCCATAAAAAACGTGGTTTATAATTTGGGGTCCCGGTCCCGGATCTCAACAGTCCTCTTTCGCTCTTCCACGCTAACTTTACCCATTTTTCCAAGGTACTTCTGAACTTCCTTTATAAATGCTTGTCTGTCCGAATCCTCTAAAATTCGGAAGACAAGGTCGCCCTTTTTTGTTTTTCTTGCCCCAAGAACCTGTGTTTTTACAGCATTAACATCTACCTCCTTCTGCAGCTTTCCAAGAACATCTGCATTTGTACGGCTTTTAGAAACTCGAACCATTACCTTTTATTTTACTATTTCTACCTGCTATTAATTTGTCTCTTAGTAGACCTTCCGCGGCTGGTGCAGACGTATGGGGTTGTTCCAAATCCATGGTCACGATCAGCTTCTTCTTTCTTTTTTTCCTCCTCTTAACCTCCTTCTGTTCCGGACTATTTTTTGATCCTCGGTCCCTTTTAAAACCTGTACAAGCTAGCGTCATGTCCCTTAGGGTTTTTGCATGCAGCATCCTTTGGGACCTGTCCCAGACCTGATGGTTTTCCTTATCTTTTTCGACTCTAGTCTTCAGTCTCATTACCGTCCAGGTTAGCTTAGAGTGGTGTTTGAGAGACTCCTCAATAAGCTTTCCCATCTGCTCGATACTGTTCTGGATTTCCAGTACGGTGTTCTTCTTGATAAATTTTTTCATCGTACCTATTTCCTGCTGCATCTTATGCAGGCACTCTCACTGATTCCTTATGGCCTGTTAAAAATCATTCATACAGCCAATCAGAATTTCGTACTCGTACTGCGTAGCTGCACTAAAATTACTTTGTGCGTTCTGCTCACTAGCATTGCTGCTGAGGCTGCCTTTTCTTGTCACCGGTACTTGCAGTAACAATCCAGAGGCACCAGGTGCTGCTGACTGCTGATTATCCAACCCAGCAGCACTTTGGTCAACGTGCAATTGGCCTTCCCCAAAATCCTTGAGTCCAGCTCCACCCACCAAGGCTTTCACTCGATCGGAAGCAGAGGTGAGATTTCCCTGTAAAAGAGTACTCACCTGGGGTGATCCTGTATTTAAATTACACATCTTCCATAAAAGTAGTTAATTTATTCAGGGAACCATCTCTATCTTGTAACCCAAGCGGGACCCTATCAGGGTTACAACCATCCGGGTCAGATAGTTCCTGGTTTTTTACGAGTTTATTTCTCCTCGGGTCATTGCTTCCCATTTTCCGTCAACGTTATAGGATTGCTGCGAAGAGCATTGATGCGACGATAACGCCCAGAAGCGGTACATGGAACCTGGAAGACAACACTTGCTTAAGGGGCCTCCTCACGCCGACTCCCATTATTATTATTATTATTATTATTATTATTATTATTATTATTATTATTATTATTATTATTATTATTATTATTATTATTATTACTATTATCATAATAATAATTATTATTTTTATTATTAATATTATTATTATTATTATTTCTCCGCATGTTGCTGACCTTGTAAGTGTCCACCTATGATGTGATGGCGTAGCGGAGGCTTGAGCATGATTCACATATTGCTGGCAATCCTTAGTAATGGCTGAGGATATCTGGATGATCGCGTAGGCACTTCCACTTTACGAAACTGCCGATCCATTGAAATTTTGTGTTCGTATTACGTGTACTAAGAAGCAACACAGTATGATTGAATGTATGAATGAGCTGCGGCTGTCGATCAATGGATATTCCCGATAGACTAACCAAGGAGGGAGAAATTTCTCTGACGGGGGTCGTACGGTAGTGGTGAATTTCCGACCTCTGTATAGTAATGAGGGTAAAAGTCAGTTCCCTCTCTGGCGAAAGTCGGGACGGGCAAAGGTCCCGTGAAAACACATGTCGGTTAGGAGCTCCTACATACTTCAACTAACGTAACCAGAGCCTATAAAGGGGTTGAAGTTGGTCTGTACAGGCGCAAATGTGAAGGATTACCTGGTCAGTATTTCCTTATACCGAGTCCGCACAGGAGAACTGCGGAACATCTAGCCTGAAGTTTAGGGTAGGGCGCGACCCGGATTCGACGTCGCCCACTCAATAGGGATGATGTAAGACCCTTAGCATCAACATGGCGCGGGCCTGACCCGTAACCCCTTTTCTAGAATCACCAGGTGTCGCTAGGTTTGACCACCCGGAAACCGCTTCTCGGCTGTGGCATCCTTAACTAGGGTACCTCACAGGCGGGGATAGTAGCTCCACTGCACCTGGAGCTCCGATAATGTGCGAACCGTCTTAAGCCAAGTATACGTTTTTAGATGTCAAATTCAACAACAACAAAAACCCAAAACAAAACAGATGCGGCTAGTAATAGCCAAAATAATAAAGAAGGCCAGAGTGAGCAGGTTGATCCCTCAACGATGACAAAGGTAGAGACCGCCAATATGACCGTAGAGCAGAGGTCTTAGAGGATGAATAAGATCTTCATGCTGATGAGGCGGGCTATAAAGTCGATGCCCGGTATCTCTCTGGATGTCAAAGACAATCTTCCGGAGCTTATCGAGCACATGAATGCTATGGAGATGGACTATACCCGCTTACTTGCGACAAGAACAGTCACTGAACAGATGGAAGTGACTGAAACGCCTCAGACAAGCACTGCAGCTAAGCGGCCTAGAGGAGAGGATTCGCTTGAATCAGGAAGTAATTCCGATGCGCGAACTCTATTTAAGAAGGGCCGAGCTGTAGATAAGGATGAGCCCTTTCAAATCGTACAGAATCAAAAGTATGTTAGGGCTGCTGAAAAACAACAGCAGCATCAACAAGCACCGTAACAACAACAGCAGCGACCAAAGCACTCCAACAGCAAACCACCAGCGGCCAGAACATCAGCCAAGGACACAGAGCAGTCTGCACAGTAGCTGCCAAAAAAGAAGAAGAAAAGGAGGAGTAAGACAAAGAAGAGGTCTGCCGCCATTCTTATAAGACCAGAAGAAGGTAAGACCTACAGCGAGATCCTACAGAACATCCGGCAGGAGCTCATCGAGAATAGCCAGACGAAGAACATCAAAGGAATCGAAAAAACCAGGGGTGGAGATGTTCTGATTGAGTTGGGCAACACTAAGGAACTTGAGACCTTCAATGACTTTATAAAAAAAACGGTCGGCGAGACAGGAAAAATCAAGGAACTAATCTCCAAAAAAGCAGTTAAAATCAGAGATATCGTCTACCTCGCAACAGTGGATGAAGTAAAGACAGCAGTAAAAGCCGTCTTCACACAAGCTGATAAGGACTTGGGTGAGTTCAGCGTTTCGCTGACGAACCCAAACAGCAGAGAGCTTTGCTTGGCTATTGTAGAGATGGAACAAGACCAGGCATCATTTCTGCTGTCCCAAACCAGAGTAAAGATCGGCTACACCAGCTGCTGCATCAGAAGTTGGCAAAGGGTTCAGCGCTGTTTTAGATGCCTGAACTACGGTCATCAGGCACGCGACTGCCAAGGACCTGACAGTAGCAAGATGTGCTACAAGTGAGGAGCAGAGGGCCACAAGGAATCGATCTGCAAGGCTACTGATGCCCAGTGCATACTATGTACCAAGCAGAGCGAAAACACCTCCCTGGGTCAGATCAGTATAAAGTCTTTCGCAGGACTCTGAACCGATTCAAACAGAAACGTTAATGATGGGCCGTATAACGGTCCTTCAAGCCAACTTACACAGAAGTGACGTAGTCAACAGTCTCCTGACTCGAATAATAATTGAGACGAAGGCTGATGTGCTCTTGATAAGCGAGCAGTACACAAACTGGACCAATTAGACCTGGTTTAAAGACAAGCTTGGCACTGCAGCGATCTACGTAGACTCAAAGAACATCAGAGTAGACGCAAATGGAGCTGGAGAAGGCTTCGTATGGGTCAAAAGCAGAAACGTTACATTTGTGAGCTATAATTTTACACCAAACACAACAGCAGACACGTTTAGGCGACGTCTGGATCTGCTAGAAGACTCTGTCCGCAGAATGGAAGGCAATGTCGTCGTCCTAGGAGACTTTTATCATGGAGATGGCAGACAGACTCGGCCTAACAGTGCTAAACATCGGAAGCACTACAACATTCAGACATGGGGCTAGCGGTACGATTCCTGACGTATCTTTTGTGTCGAAAAATCTTTCACGTAAGGTGTCAGATTGAAAAGTGCTGGAGACATACAATGGAAGTAAACACCAGTACATTACATTTTATATCCATGATAGATCCCAATCATGGAGGCAAAATGTGGCTAGGTCAGTCAGATGAAACGTTGCCAAGCTGGACTCTGAGAAACTTGTCCAAGTACTGCAGCAAGGATTCGACAATCTACCGGATGCGACAATTGCCACCAAAAACGCCGATGCTGTGGAGGTTCTCGTGAAAGAAACGATGAGTCTCATTCATCGAGCCTGTGGTGCATCTATGCCGTGCAAGGGACCGCGAAATCATAAGCGTCCAGCGTATTGGTGGAATGACGAAATCGCTAGAACCAGGTCAGAAGCTCTCCGCCTCAGAAGATTATCACAGAAAGCAAGAAAGAAAAACTCACCAGCAGTAGATCTTTTGTCTGCACAGTACAAAAACGTGCATAAACAGCTCCTTAAGAATATCAATCAAAGCAAAGCACAATGCTGGAAAGACTTGAACGAAGACATCAACAGAGAGATGTGGGGCTTGGCCTACAAGGTTGTGACCAAGAAGCTTAGCGCTGCCCCCATGTTGCCATTCAAAAAAGAGAACATGGAGAACATCGTAAACCACCTGTTTCCTACGCATTGACCATTTGAAGAACAGGAGAATGCAGGAGAACCAGAAAAGATCCCGCTCTTTACAAGCAGAGATTTACAGATCGCTGCAAGAATGATGGAGAACAAAAAAGCACTTGGCCCTGACGGAATACCATCCGAGGTCCTTAGATGCATAGCAGTGAAAGCGCCATCTCTTTTGTTGAACGTGTACAATGCGTGCCTCCTGACAGGTGTATTTAGCACCCCCTGGAAGGTTGCACGCTTTGTGCTGCTTAACAAAGGAAAGGGAGGTGATCCCCGGCATTCATTGTCCTACAGGCCTCTGTGCATGCTGAACAAAGCCGGGAAGCTATACGAGAGGTTGCTAAAACCACGATAACAAGGAGCCATGCAGGCGTCTGGCAATCTCGCTGACAACCAGTATGGCTCCAGGAAAAAGCGGTCTACCGTAAATGCAGTAGAAGAAGTAATGAAGGTGGCAAGAGAAGGATGGACTGGAAACAATTATTCCCCTCTTATTGCGTTCCTAGTCATGCTGGATACGCAAAACCCTTTTAACTCGGCAAAATGGCCTGACCTTCTTGTTGCGTTAAAAGAGTTTGATGTACCAGAATACCTTATGCAAGTGATACGTGACTATCTGAGAAACCGTATCCTCCGCTATTAGACAAAAGAAGGTTGGCGTGGAAAGGACCTTAGCGCAGGCTTGTCACAGGGCTCGATCTTCGGCCCAGACTTCTGGAACATTCTGTTCGATGCACTACTCAGACTTGCAATACTGGATGGGATGAAAATGTTCGCGTACGCCGATGATGTCACTTCAGTCATCACCGCGAAAAACGCAAATATTGCCCAGCACATACTAAATACGGCGATGGGAAGAATTTCCGAGTGAATGGTGAAACATGGTCTTGAAATAGCGATGGCCAAAATAGAAATAGTGCCCTTAACCTGGAAACACATTAACATCGAGATTCCCATGACAGTAGGCACAAACGTGGTGCAGACAAGAAAGGAGGTGACGTAACTTTGCATAAAGCTAGATGCAAAAATAACTTTTTTCTCGCACTTGAAATACGTCACTAATAAAGCAATGAAGAGAACGTTGCAATTAAGGGGGCCAGATACTATTAGAAGCTGAAACATATTGCTGAGATATATTGATACGAATTGCTGATGTTTAAAAATAACTAATTACATATAAAAATACATTTGATTTTAAACATTTTTTTGTTCAAAACATTTTCTATATCTTGAGAATTGAAACAGTGGTGCTCGTTGAAAGCCTGGAACAAAAAATACTTTTCCGCAACGTTTCTTTATGAGTTTTCATTGGATTTACTTGAAATTTTATTGAAATATTCAAAATTATAGTAGAATCCATATAAGTATAAGACATTCATGAAAAATTCAAATAATAAAAAAATTTTTGAAAAAAAACAATTAAAAAAATTTTTTTTTCAACAATTATTATAAATAATAAGTTGAAAAATAAATAGAAATAAATTAATTTAAAATTTGCTCCTCTTATATGGATTCTACTATAATTTTGAATATCTCCATAAAATTTTAAGTGAATCCAATGAAAACTCATGAAGAAACCTTGGGGTAAACTGTTTTTTGTTACAAACTTTCAACGAGCACCACCACATCAATTCTCAAGATATAGAAAATGTTTTGAACCAAAAAATGTTCGAAGTTGAATATATTTTTATATAAAATTAGTTAATTTTAAACATCAGCAATTTATATAAGTATATCTCAGCAATATATTTCAGTTTCTAATAGTATCTGGCCCCCTTAAGTCATCTTACGGTCAATACCAGCGGCCCAAAATCAAGCGAACGGCGACTTTTAATGACAGTCACGACGCCTATCTTACTGTACGGTTTTGAAATATGGGCTAACAAAATGAGCGAAGGGACGCACAGAAACGTACTATCTTCTGGTCAAAGGACAGGGGCTCTTAGAGTCACCAGCGTCTATTGCACTGTCTCGGGACCCGCGGTGCTAGTCATCGCAGGAATCATCCCGATCGAATTACAGGCGATGAAACGCAAGCGAACCTACGAACGGAAAAAAATGGAAAAAGAAACTGCGATCGTTTAGGAAGAAGAGAGACAAGTAACCATGGGAATCTGAAAAAAAACATGGAATCAGGTGAAAAAGACCGATGGACCCACGTGCTCATTAAGGAGCTGGCTCCATAGGTCGAGAAAAGATACGGAGAGGTTAACTATTACCTCACCCAGTTCCTCAGTAACCACGGGTATTTTTGCGCTTATCTCAGTAAAATGGAAAAGACCCAGAACCCATGCTGCATCTTCTGTTTCGCGGATAGCGACGTTGCGTATCATACGTTTTCCGTTTGCCATTAGTGAAACGGAAAAAGACGCCAGGTTAAGAAGATATTTAAAGCACTCACGCCAGATACCATCATCAGTGCAATGATGTCGGCTGGAAAAAAGTAGGATGATATGGCACTATTTGTCAAAAACGTTCTAAGACAGAAGAAACCGTTCTTAGATAGGGTAATTGAACTAAGTACAAATGAAGGGTGGGGAGTTAGGCTTACACCTCACCATTACCTACAGGCAGTAGCCAGCTTCATATTCGGGTGAGGAGGGTGACGACGAGGATTCGTCTTAACAGCGAAAACAAATCGTGCACGCAGGAAATGTTTAAGATAGCAGAAGCATCAGCTTTAGCTGTAATATGGATGTAGTGTGTTGTACATAAGCGCGAGATCGAGTGTAAGTATGAATCAGACGCGGTAGATAGGTTAACCATACATAAGGCATAAGATCGATCTCAGAACAAGAGAATTAAGACTAAAGTGAAAATTATGGACTGATTTTGCTCCTGTAAGCCAGTCTATACTGGATTAAATATAGGCGATTAATTTATGCTCCCTTTTATAGAGTCGATCGCCAGGCAGAAGATAGCCCTTTAATCATGTTACACAAGAGGCATAGATTTATATATTTACAAATCTGCATATTTACAGATAAAGTCAGAAGGAAAAGGTCCAAAAAACTTAGCACGCGGCGCCACCCTGAAGTAATGTAATGAACGGTCCCAGGGTGAAACAACACAGCCATCATCATCATCATCATCATCATCATCATCATTTTTACAGTATGTGTGCGCACATGTTTCAAATAAAACTATTTATCGAATCCAGACTATTATTGAGTTTTTTACAAATATTGTAACTGCAGTCTACTGAGATTTGAAATTACCACAACAAGTTTTATTTGTCTGTAGTATATATATGGTGGCTGCCCTATAGGATTGATTGATTGATTGCCACTATCCCAAACCGCATGAAATATTGCGATGTAACTTTCATTGGAATATTGCACTGAAATATTGTGACAAGGCTACAGCAACCTTGCATGAGCATGGCTAAGAAATTTTATCAGTTATTGCAATGCAATATAACTGGAACATTGCCACAAGATTTTACAAAACATTTCAAGAAATTTTGCAAAAATTTTTAATAAAAGATTGGTGCAACGTTTTAGTTATATTTTAAGGAACGTTGCAAGAAACCTTCCACGAGGAGTTTCTGCAAGGTTTTATAATACGTTTCAAGAAACATTGTCAGGAATCCTTCATAAATGATTTTCATAAAATTTATGAAAGGTTCCTGCAAGGTTTCTTGAAACATTGCAACCAGGTTCTTACGTGGACGTATAGTACATGCACATAAGCAAATGGATTATTAAACATTATATTTTATACAATTCAAGATATTTTTTCATCCTATTTTTTTTTATTTAAAATATTTGTTTACTAGTATTTTGTATGATGCGATCATAATATATATGATTAGTCTTAATGACGTACAACCTCATCCTATTGGATACAGTGGAATCTTACGCCATTGCTGCGATTGTGCAAATGGGCTGTGAACGATTGGCTGCTGTCCTCAGATAGCTGCTGTTATATACTAAGTAATGCTAGGTACAAGTCAAAAATAATTAAACCAAAAAAAATTCTCGCTGAATAATTGTCTAGCTCTGATGCCGATCCAGTAATTAACGAAGACAGTGATGAAGATTAACAAATAAAAGTATTATTTATTGATATTTATTATTGAAAATTTTATTAAAAATTAATAGAATACTTCATTAATAGAGTAAAATGATTTAAGCCCTTCAATTAGTTTTTAATAATACAGTTTTTTTTTTGATAAAATTTTTTATGAGCAGAGGTATGGTTGTTCGATGGGATCACTATTGTCACCTGTGATAGCTAATTTGGTGATGGGAAAATTGGAGGGTGTTGCTTTGTCGAAGTTGAGTTTTGGTCCAATAATTTATAAAAGATATGTTGATGACATCTTTGCTGTGGTGCCAGATTATTTTGTGGATGAAATGGTTGATGTTTTTAATTCTGTTCATGATAGAATTAAATTTACTAAAGAAATAGAGTCAGATAATCAGTTGATTTTTTTGGATATAAAAGTAATTAGAGACAGTAATAATAAAATTGAACTAAATTGGTATAAAAAGCCAACTTGGTCTGGTAATTTTTAAATTTTAATTCACATCACCAGTTCGGAAACAAAATTGGTACTTTGAAGGGTGTGAGTGATCGCACGATTAAGTTATCACATATAGATTTCAGACAAGAAAATCTGAACATTGTTAGAAAGGCTTTTGTTAGTAATAGTTATCCAATCGAATTTGTTAATAGAATGATTGAGGAAAGGGTGAATGAAATTTATAATAGTAATTTAAAAAAAAAATTGATGTAGAAACTAGAAGCTTGTATTTTGTTTTACCGTGTGTTCGAGGTTTGTCAGAAAGAATTAGAAATGAATTCAAAAAACATAAAATTCAAGTTTTCTTCAGAAATAATAATAATTTAGGTGGGTTTCTTAATAATTGTAAAGACAAGGATGAAAAGGTTGAAAAATCGGAAGTCGTTTACAAGATCAATTGTAACGATTGTCATAAATATTATATTGGACAGACAAGTAGATATTTTAAGAAACAAATTTATAAACATAAATATAGTTTGAAAAGTCCAAATGTTGTGTCGGGTTTGAAGCAACATTGTTTGAATTCCGTTCATTCTTTTGATTTTGTGAATGTTGAAATTTTAGAAAATAATATTAAAAATAAATATAAAAGGGAGAGTTTTGAGAATATTCACATTTTTCAGAATAAAAATAATGTAAATTTAATGTTAGAATCAAGTAGATTAAATAGTATTTATCATCCTTTTCTAACATAATATAGAATTAAAGTGATGGAGGTATATTAACTTATATTGGTGTTGGATGTATATTTGTAATGTTTTTGATGGTGGAGGGGATATTCAAATAATTTTTTAGGTATAAATTGGGAGTCGTGCGGCGAGAGGAGTTCAGTCCTTGAGAATGAGCAGTAGCTTGCTCGAAACGTTGAACATTTTTGAAAATCACAATCGAAAAAAGGTTTTTTGGTGGTGGGGGACAGTCAGATTGTGCTTTACTGATTTTATTTATTTTCAGGTTTCTTTCCAGTTAATTTTTAAGTTTTTATTTCAGGTTATTCTACGGAGGTGATTATAAACAAGGGCAGTCTGACTGTCCATATTCATTTTATTATTTTATTATATAGATTTTAAATTGACTGTAAGACCGATGGAAATATCTGTCATCTTATTTATTATTCAGTCGACATAAGTATTGTTTTTATTATTAATAGAATACTAAAAATTTTGTTTGAAAATTTATTTTGATCTTATTTAAATAATTTTACTGCATATACATATAGATTTATATTGATATATTGTTTTACGAACTGAATTCGTAAAGTTCTTCTTGCCTTTTTGCTTTTTATAGATTATTTTTATATTAATTTTTATTTTGAGACATATATGTATGTATATGTATAAAATAAGGCAGAATCCCAATGTATTTATTGGAAGATAAATCTATAAATGAAAAGACCTATTTCAAGTTAAGAAAAATGAATATATTCTGTAAGAAAAAGCATTCATTTTGTTCTCCAGGTAAGAATAACTACAGTAATAAAATTAGTCTACTGCAGTCGTTGTTACAAGGATAGCCTCGCTTCGTGCTTGCGTGGTTAGCGCTTATGATAGAAGAAGCGAGAGCGTGAGATCTTGCTCAAAAGAGCCTTCGGATGATACTATTTTCTCTCACGACTGCACGCTCGCGACTCTCCTAAGAGAAGCCTTCCCACTCTCCGCGAACGGCGCGCGCAGATCTCTTACACAGTCTCATTATACTTGTAGAAAGCTTTCTTCTTGTTCTCCCATCTCTGCTTTCTTTCTTCCTTCTCTTTCTCTTCTCTTTCTTTTATATGTAGCTGATTCTATGGAGAGAGGGAGACTCTTCTTTATTAATGTTGTTCTGTGTATGTGTATTTGTGTAAGAAATTAGCGCGCTGCAAAACTCGCGAATTTCAGATCCATTTATTTTTTTATCTTTTCTTTTTTTTTATAATTTTTTAAATTATAATTTATGATTATTTATTATTAGCCATTTAATCATGTGTACAGTAAATATATATATTATATACATAGGGAGGCGAGTATGTACGTTACAAACTTGGATTATAAAAAATTATATTTTGCTAATTTTGAAGCTGGATTAAAGTGGATTCCATATGGATTTTCTTGCCTAAAAATTCAGGTGAATTTGAGGTCTTCCAAGGATATTGCTGTAAAGTATTGATTGTAATATAATAAACATATGGAGGGAGAGTTGAAGGGAGCTTACCCATGTGCAGAAGGTTAAAGCAATATATGAGGATGCGCAGTCGGTTTGTAGGAGCTGTGGAGCTGTACATTCAGTTCTTCCTTCAAGGATCGCAATTACGTGCAGTAATTCTTCGTTGCTTATAGGCTGCGCAGATGGTCTGCAGGGCTTGTGAGTATGCGCAGTAAGTCTCTATAGGCTATAAACGTGCGCAGTCGGTTCCTAGGGATAGTAGGCATGTGCAGTCGAATTGTAGAGATTGTGAATAAGCAGAGCGGTATTAACGTATTGGCTTTTAGAAAAGATTTTACAAAGCTTGGTTAAAAAAAAACGGGAAAACTCCGCAAAATCTGTGTTCTCTCGAGTTTTTAGGGCCTATACGGCTCGCTAAGGTGTAATTAAATAAGTTAAATTCTGCCTAATAGTTTTTGAATTATGACTCACCAAAGTTAACTTGTATTTATTATCAAACAATAAACATTAGTAAGTCAATTAAAGTGTCATTAGCTTTATTTGTCCAAGCAATTTTTAGGCAAAAGTTTTCAAAACATGCGCTTTTAAGAAACACATAGAAAACATCGTTTGAAATTACTCTGACCACTCAAACAGTCGTTAAAAACAGAGAGGGTCGCGTGATGAAGCAAGCTGATTGAATAGTGAAATCAAGACGTAAAAACTACAGCGCACTTTTAAAATGCGATTATCACGGCTTTTAATGGACCGATTTCGATCTTTTTTTTTAAATCGATGAGTCAGAAGTCAAGGAATTCAAATATTTCATGATAAATAATCAATTATGTGTATAATTTGTTATATTAACATAACTTGAAATCATAAAATAAAAAATTTGTATATTTTTAAACAGTTATTCGTCTATTTTGCATAAAAAGTGCTCAATCTTATATAATTTTATCTACTAAATGAGAACTTAGTTCATATTGATTTTTAACAAGCAAAATTTACCTCGCTCTTGACGTCGCTCGGTTACATTTTTATATATTATATTATTATATATAAATTTGCTAATTTTATTGACAATAGTAGTTCATTATAAAATATGTATTTAATTTTTTTTCATATATTTACATTATTATATTGTACTGCATTGGAATGTGAAATTTTTTTTTAAATCAATAAGCTCTAATAAAAGTTAATAATTATTATTGACGATCATAGTATAAGAAAAATGTTTATATTACCATCAACTTTTACAGGAAGTCCGCGTTCCTTACATCAAAATTTTCTTTATCCCATGACATTAGTACAAAGAATTGTGAAACCAGATTTTTTCATTACTATGACATGCAATCCGAAATGGGAAGAAATCACAAATAATATAGGACGAAGTGAAGAGGTAACGGATAGACCAAATATTGTTGTTGAAGTATTTTATCAAAATTTAAAACTTATAATAGAGCAAATTTCTAAAAACAGATTTTGGAAAAATGCATTGCACATTCATGCGTAGTAGAATTTTAAAGGAGAGGATTACCGCATGCCTGTATGCTAATATTTTTGAGTAAAGATGATGAAATTTACAACAGTGATGACGTTGATAAATTCATAGTAGCTGAAATTCCAAATAAAAATGAGAATCCCGGACTATATAAAATAGTTAAGTAATTTATGATTCTTGGCCCTTGTGAAGATTGGAATAAAAACTCACCTTGCAAGGATAAAGAATCAGGAAAGTGTACGAAAAATTTTCCGAAACGATTTAATGAAACTTAAATTATGACAAATGGTTATCCTATTTATCAACGAAGAAATAATAAAAATGAGATATTATACACAAAAAACAAGTAGGCAGACAATAGATTTGTGGTTTCTTATAACCCGTCTTTATTACTAAAGTTTAACTGTCATATTTATATTGAATTATGTTCAACAATAGGAGTTATAAAATACTTATTTAAATACTGCTTCAAAGGACTTGATTGTGCATTTATAGAAATGAAAGCTAGTGAAATAAATACTGAAAGTAATACTAATGATGAAACGGATGAAACGAATGATTTGGATATGTTTTATGATAAAATTAAACATTATATAAACACAAGATACCTTTGCCCGCCAGGAGCTATGCATCGCATATTGGAATATAATATGAGTGAACTTTCACATACAATTTATAGATTAGTCGTTTATGATTAAAATGAACAATTTGTGTATTTTAAAGAAGAGTTCGAACACGAAATTGATGAGAAAAATGTTAATACAATACTAACAGCATGGTTTGAACTTAATAATAGTGACCCAGAGGCACATAATTACTTTTATTCTGATATACCGCAACATTATGTTTTTAATCGAATACATAAAACATGGACGAAAAGAAAAAAGACTATGAAACCTATTCTCTCCAAAATGTACTTAGTTAATCTGAAACACAGAGAAAGATTCTTTTTAAGATTACTTCTGTTTCACGTGAAAGCTGCAACATCTTTTGAAAACTTAAGAACTTTCAATGGAATTACATACCCAACATTTTTTGAAGCAGCAACAGCAAGAAATTGAATTAAAATCCATGATGAATAGGATAAATGTTTAGAAGAATCATGTAAATCTCGATTTTTAAAAGCTCTCTGTCAATCATTTGGTTACTTTTGTACATTTCACAATCCAATTAATGCTCGAGAATTATATGAAAAATACAAAATCTATTTTTATCCTTCAAAAATGAATGAACAAAAAGGTGAAGAATATGCATTAAGCATAATTAATGATATTTTAACTAATAATGGATTCTCATTAAGTGACTTTAATTTACCTACTTCAGACTACTATATTGAAAATAACGAAATTTAATATAGTATAGTAAATAATGTTAATAATATTGGGTCAATCATTGATACTCTAACAAATGCTCAAACGGCTATTTTTAATATGGTGATAAATTTATTGAATACAAACTGCACAGAAAAGTATATATACAGACGGTCCAGGCAAAAGTGGTAAGAGGTACTTATTAAATACAATTATAACTTATCTAAAAATTCATGGAATCAACTATTTAGTTGTATCATGGATAGGTATAGTGGCTAATTTATAACAAGATGGTATGACAGTACATATAGCAATTAAATTACCGTCGAACATATCTGAAGACACAATATGTAATATTAGTGCAAACAGTAAAATAGGTAAAAAATGAAAAATGTATCAATTGTCATCTGGAATGAAATCACAATGATATTGAAATACGCTTTTGAAGCCGTCGATCGCATGTTTGAAGATGCATGTGATAATAATTATCCGTTTGGAGGGAAAACATTTATTATATTAGGTGATTTTAGACAAACATTACGAATAGTAAAACATGGAAATAGAACACAGATAGTAGAAAATTGTGTTGAAAAAAGCTATTTATGGAAACATTTTATATGTATGTCTTTGAAAAAAATAAACATTTATTGGAATCAGATGATGAATTTATAATTTGGTTACTAAATATAGGAAATGGTTCATTCGAAATATGAAAACGGAAATGAAGTTATACAAATGTGAAAAGAAATATTGTCGAATATTAATCAAATTGATGAAATTTACGGGCATAATATAAATATTGAAAATTGTGACTATTACGAAAATATTATATTAGCAACAAAAAACGTAGATGTAACAGAAATGAATGAAAAATTTTTATTAAAAATAAATAAACCAATAATAGAGTACTTGAGGATTTACTCTGCGAAAAATACAAATGACGAAAGTTTAGACGCAATTTTGCCAACAGAATTTTTAAATTCTTTAACGCCCAACGGTTCACCTCCACATAAATTACAATTAGAAAAAAGAGCTATAGTAATGCTTCTAAGAAATGTTAATTTGAATAAAGGACTTTGTAATAACGACGTTAAAACAATTTACCATTGTTGTACAAATATTAACAGGGAGTAAAAAAAGGAGCACTATATTCTTACCACCCATAACCTTATCAGCAAATGATGAACTGCCATTCCAGATGACCAGAAAACAATTTCCTGTAAAACTTGCTCATGCAATGACTATTATTAAGTCGCAAGGACAATTATTTAAAAAAGTAGGAGTGTATTTACCAACACCAATTTTCAGTCATGAGCAGTTATACGTGGAACTTTCAAGGACGACTAATAAAAAGAATCGAACATATTATTAAAAAAGAAATCAAGAAAAGTTTAAGATAAAATGGTCTATACTAAAAACATCGTTTACAAAGAAATAATATAAAAACCACAATAGAAAAATTAAATTTAACGAATAAGAAAATTAAATCAAACATATTTTAAACTCTAATATAATATTAAAAAAAAAAAAATTATGAAATAGAGTTCAACGTTGTGTGGTTAAAAATCACGGCTGTTATTGTTAGTTCTGTGTCATTGAAAAAACGCGATTGCTTTTTTAAACGCTGTGTATTTAAAAAAACATGGCTGCTATTGTAAGTGCTGTATAAGGAAAAATATTAAAACTACTGTCAGTGCTGTGTAATTAAAAATTCGTAACTGCTTTTCAGAGCACTATCTGGTTTAAAAACGCAGCTACTATTTTAAGAGCTAAAGATGAAAAACGCAACAACTATTGTAAGCGCTGTGTAATTAAAAATTCGTGGCAGCTTTTTTGAGCGCTGTGTGGTTACAAAAATTTGGCTGCTAGTGTGAATACTGTGTAGTTAAAAAACACAACAACTATTGTAAGCGCTGTGTTATAACAAATTCGGGGCTGCCACTTTGAGCGCTGTGTGGTTAAAGAAACGCGGCTGCTATTGTAAGCGCTGCGTAATTGAGAATTCACAGTTGCTTTTTTGAGCGCTGTGTAGTTACAAATTCGCGGTTGCTATTTTGAACGCTGTGTGGTTGAAAATACGTGGCTGCTATTGCAAGCGCTGTGTAATTGAGTATTTACGGTTGCTATTTTGAAGGCTGTGTAGTTAAAGAAAGTCGACCGCCAATGTGAGTAAGGTGTTATTGATAAAACGCAACTTTTATTGTGAACGTTGTATAATTAAAATAACACGACTGCTATTGTAAGCGCTGGGTAATTAAAGGAACACGGATATTAATATTAGTTATAAGCAAAAAATAACTGAAATTATAATTAAAAGTAATGTCTAAAGTAGGATCTGTTATAATAAAGAAGATAATCTGAATAAATCAAATAATACAAGAAAATATAATTAAAAATAATCATTATAGAATCGAGCCTTGATAAGCCCTCAATAAAGCTTTAGTTGATGATTTCTCGAAATGCTTCTAATTAATTACAAACATAAGTTCAGAAGTGAAAATATTTATCTAGAATTTTTTTTAAATCAGAATAAACTATAATAATGGCTATTTATTTAGATTGTCTCCTCTCACAAAGCTTAACTGATGAGTTCTATAAACAGATCTGGAATGAAAAGTAAAATTTGAAATTCACTAAACAAAAAACATATCATGATTATCATCATCATCATCAACTCTAACATCTGCATCAATGTGTAGACGTACGTGTGTATGAATAGAAGCAAAGAAACAGAGTCAAAAAGCCGCTTCGGGGCCACGGAACAATTTCATAAAAAGGAAGACAAAGAGACGGACACGCAGACGAAAAGAGAGACGAGAAAATGAGACACAGAACAGAGGAACAGAAACGAACAAACGGAGACAGAGAAATAGAAAGGAGGAGAAGGAGAGACGGAAACGGAAGAATGGAGACGGAGAGACGTAGACGGAGGGATACAGACATAGACAAAGAGACAGAGACGGAAACAAAGAGATGAAGACAGAGAAATAGAGACAAATAGACAAACACAAAAAAACGGAGACGAAGAGACAAAAATGGAAGAATGGAGACAAAGAGACAGAGACAGAGAGACGGAAACACTTGGAGACGGAGAAGCGGAGATGGAGAGACCGAGATGGAGAGACGAAGACGGAGAGGAAGACGGAGAGACGAAGACATAGAGAAGGAGACGGAGAGATGGAGACAGAGGAACGAAAACGAAAAGACAAAGATAAAAAAATGGAGACAAAGAGACAAAGACGGAAGAACGGAAACGAAGAGACGTAAACAGAAAGATGGAGACAGAAAGACGGAGACGGAGAAACGAAGACAGAGCGACGGGTATGGAGAGACGAAGACGGAGAGGGAGATGGAGAGACCCAGATGGAGAGAGAGACGAAAAGACGGAGAGGGAGGCGGAGAGATGGAGCCGGAGAGACGGATACGGAGAGATGGAGACATAAAGACGGAGACATAGAGACAGCGACGTAGAGACGGAGATATAGAGATGGAGACGGAGAGACAAAGACGGAGAGATGGAGAGATAAAGACGAAGAGATGGAGACGAAGATGAAGACGGAGAGACGGAGACATAGAGACGAAGACATAGAGACGGAGACGGAGAGACAAAGACGGAGAGACGGAGACAGAGGAACGAAAACGAAAAGACAATGATAAGAAAATGGAGACAAAGAGACAAAGACGGAAGAACAGAGACAGAAAGATGGATACAGAAAGACGGAGACAGAGAGACGGAGACAGAGAAATGGAGAAATGAAGACGGAGAAATGGAGACGGAGTAACGGAGATGGGAAGTCGAAGACGGCGACGGAGAGACGGAAACGGAGAAACGGAGACAGAGAAATAGAAACGGAGTGATGAAGACGGTGAGACGGAATGACGGAGACGGAGAAACGGAGACGGAGAAACAGAGACGGAGAAACAAAAGCGGAGAGACAAAGACGGAGAGACAAAGATGGAGAGACAAAAATGGATACAGAGAGATGGAGACGAAGAGACGGAGTGACAAATATTGTGTGTGTGTGTGTGTATTTGAGTATGTGTATGTGTTTGGTTAAGTGTATATGTGTGTATGTGTATATGTGTATATATGTATATGTATGTGTGTATGTATATGTTAATTCTGCACGTGTATATGTATGTATGTGACAATAATGCAAAAGATATTCATGCAAGAAAAAAAAAGTCTTAATTCTTCACTTTAATATAATAGTAGTAATACTGTTCAAACCAATTAGAAACTTAAAAAATTGTAAAAAATTTAAAAAAAGTTAAATGATTCCAAAAGTATCATCATTTCAATCGGCAATATCTATAATAAACTAAATGAGAATTTTGTTCTTTTTATCGATTTTTTATAAACATTATTGATTTATTAATAAGTTCTTCATATAAAAGTGAAAAATTTATTTTAAAATTAGGGATTCTTAATAGATAATATAAAAGAAGAAATATGATGTAAAAAATAAATAAAATTATTATTATGTATATTAATAAAAGAGAAAACATGCTTATATAATTTAACATAACTTTCAATCAGACTAGAATAAATCATTGCTTTCATTTTCGAAATATTCATCTTCAAATTTAATATTTTTTCCATTTAAAATAATTATTTCTTTAACTAACAGAATTATATTGTAAATATAAATAAAGTGACCATTGTATGCTTGAGCATTAACTTTAGATTCACTTGGATATCGTTAAGGTTATAATGTATTTCGAAAATAAATAAAAATAGAAGACTCAGCATAAGCTTGATCATAATGGAACTTTGACTTTAGCAGGAGCCAATGATTCCAATTCGGTTTAACCAAATGTTTTTTTATACATTTCAAACATTTTATATTAAAATATCAGCATTGTCTTAGACGATAATAGTTAGAGTATATATCTGCCTGTGCTAAGAGAATAAATAGCACATCAGCAAACATTACATTAAAATTCAACGTCATTTTAATTGAAAAGATAAGTATGAAAATATTACCAATATTATCAATGTCATTATACATTTTTTATATTATTATTAAAATTTTATATCAATATTATTATTTATAAAGATAAGTTCAAATCTTATATTATATTAAAGAGGTACTTTTGGTTCTCCGGTTTCCTAGAAGTACATTATATTTTCATTAATTAATTATTTTTTCTAATAATAGCCATTTTAGATTGGGTCTTATATTTTGCATTTTTTGTTTTCGGGCCTTATTATTCTTTGGGCCTTGTATTTCTTAGGCTAAATATTTTTTTGAGCCTTATAATTTTTTGGGGTCCATATTTTTACGGGTCCTATATTCTTTTGAATCCCATATTATTTTGGGTCCTATATTTTTTTGGGTCATTTATTTTTTGGCTCCCATATTTTTTGAGTCTAAGTTTTTCGGGCCCGATTTTTTAGAGTCCTAGATCTTTTTTTATTACATCGATATATACACGGAGAGAACAAATCAGGGATACTTTCTTGTGCCCTCTACTGCTAAAGTTCCGTACGCACGTTTTTGGAAATATGCTTTGTGCACAGGCAACCATTCCATAAGCCATCGGGAAAAAGTCCGAACGCTTACGGAGCATACAGACTTTTTCCCGATGGCTTATGAAATGGTTGCTTGTGCACAAGGCATATTTCCGAAAACGTGCGTACGGAACTTTAGCAGTAGAGAGCGCAAGGAAGTATTCCTGATTTGTTATTTCCGTGTATAGATGCTGCTTATAAGAACATCTTATTGGCCAAAAAATCACATAACCTGTCTTATTCACACATATACATATATATTTGTTTTCATATATATATATTTCTCATTATAAATACAACAAACATACACTAAATGTAGCGTTTTATCCAAGTCTCTATCCTTTTACAAAAGAATTCTTCAGTAAAGCGTTTTTTTAAATTTCGAAATACAGACTCCGCTCCAGACACTCATTTGTTTATTTATATTTCGAATGCAATATGTTTGGGCGTTTTGAATTTTGAATTTTTTTTTATAAAACATTAATTTGAAAAGCATGACTTAATATGAGCGTATTTTTATATACATGTGATTATTGCAACACAGCTCTATATGCAGTCGATTATTACAGGGCATCCCCACATGTAGATAATTATTACAGTGCATCCCCAATGCAACCGATAATCACAGCGTATCTCCATATACAGCGCCTTCCCATATGCTGTCGATTATTACAGCGCATCCCCATATGCAGCTGATTATTACAGCGCATCCCCATATGCAGCCGATTATTACAGCGCATCTTAAATGAATGAAAACTTGAGAAAATGGTTATTGTTAAAAAATGTTGAAATAGAGGTAGAGACAAAAATTAATAAATAAAACAGTTCATAACTTCTATAAGCATATGAAGTATTTAAAATTGAACGATTTTTTATTTAAAATTATATAGAAGGTGAACGAACTTGTTATTTATAGAAAAATTCTGATAATGTTAGCAATCAATTAAATCAAATTAATAACTTTTTCAAAAAAATAAATATAAAAAAATTAAAAAATAATCCACTTTTTGGAGTTAGATGTCTCCAATTTAAAATACTTCTAGTGTTATTCACTATTAATCAAGGGGTTAACAACTTTAAGAATAAATGCTTAAATGATTTCAAATTTAGACGATTTCATTATGATTACGAATTGATTTCAAGTATAGTCACTTCACTAAAAAATAAAGCAATTTCAAGTGAATTCGTGTAATTTCACGAAGTTTATGTCATTACTGGGTATTTGATTTCATTAATTAAAAATTAAACATAAACATTATAAGTAAAAAAATCTAATTTAAATATGAATTAAATACATTAAATAAATTAATTATAAACAAAAGATAGCCCTGCACTACAATTTATATAGAAAAAGAAAATTATGTATTATTATGATACTAAGGATATGAATAATTTTTATGTTACTATTATAAATTAACTATGACACTATTTTCAAATCAATAATTCTTATTAAAAACCAATTTTATAATACAAAAATAATTACAATCTGAAGTTGTAAATAATTTTTTTTTTATTAATTACATTTAAGCTTAAAATTAAACTTTTATCGGAGGTAAAATTGTAGTTATATGATTTTTTATATTGATATACCCATGGGTGCCGATGTCAAAATAGCGCTATTTTTCATTATTATCCTGGTAGAAACGTTAAGCATATATTCAGTATCTCATACCGGTGGTCGCGATCTTATGCTGATCGATATCGCGATAAACCCTAATACCGGTTCATCAATCATCCCGATGGTATCGGGAGGATATCGTCAACCTTCTAATTATATTTTATCTAAAAAACATAAAAAAAAATTTAACAAAAAATAAATAATAAATAATAATTAAGGAAATGTAATATCCTGAATGGAAAAAGAAATGATGAATAAAATAATAAATTTTATTATGCACATAATAAATTTTACTATGCACATAATAAATTTTACTATGCACATAATAAATTTTACTTTTTCAAATAATAATGTCGAGTTAGTGATCTATAAATTTAATCATAACCTCAAAATTTTTGACCAAATTGAAAGTAGTTCTTTAACATATGTAGATGATTCGAAAATTCATTGATAGCATGTCATCATGGCGCAATCGGTAACGTTCACGCTTATCATGCTCAAGGTATCTGGTTCAAGCCCACTTCACGCAAGATTTTTTTCAATGATAATTTATTTTCAAAATATAAAATTAATAAAAAAATATAATTAGAGATAGTTAAATAACAAATTTTGGGTGCAAAAAAAAATAATATCAAAAAGGGGTTTCAATTAATTGTTTTTAGGGTTATGTTCTTTGTCTAATATATGAAATTGTAATTAATGTCTTCAATATTTTATCACGTATATATCGGTTATTCATCGTGACTGCGTCGCAACGAGATATCGCTAGCCGTTAATTTACTGAGCATATTTTTATCCTGAATTTTCTACCAGGGAACGTATACCATAAACAAAGAACTTCATCTTCTATATTTTCTTCAACTTTTGCAAAATTACTAAAAATTTTCAAAATATTACGATTTCAAGATTTTGTTTGGAATACACTGATTTCATAACAGATTGAAATCGATTCAAAATTTAGGTGCTTCAATGATTTCAAAAGTTGTTAACTCCTTGGAATTTTAATATTAAAACAATCAAATGCAAAATTTCGATAAGTAATTTTGATTTTTTTAATTTATCTTTTGCATCGTTATTTTTAAAAAAGAAAAAGAAGAAGAAAAAAATATGTATAACATTATTAAATTAAGGAAAACAATTCCTGCTTCGAATAATATTCCTTTCTATAACATTCTTTTCTTAATCTCTTTAAGGATGCATGCACTTACAACGTACACATTTGCAAGCTATAAAACTCGACTCTTCAGATGTACGGTTCTGTAGACATTCCTTCCTTTTCAAGATTTTAATTTAACTTTTTAAATATAATTATTTTTCTGAGATTATTATTCAGCCGCAATTGTTTACCTTCTAATAAATAATAAAAATAACTATAAATAATTTCTGAAAAAATTTTAGAAATGAAAAAGAAAAAATCAACAATAAAAAAAAAAGAGAAGCTATAGTAATAGCGATTCGCAACGTGTTGTATTTTATAGCATAAGGAACAATTAATATTGGAACTAAAATTAATTAACGAAAGAAGTGTTACATTCATATAACATCAACTTCCTTTTTTAAATCATCGAATTTTTATCAAAATTAGACGTATTTCATATCGTTTGAAAAGAATTTTAATTGCAATATTATATACATATTTAATTTAGAAAACAATTAATTAACAAAATAATTATTACTATTTTAAACAAATTAGAGAAAAATGTAAAAGATCAAGAAAACAAAATAGGGCCTTTCTAAAGGAGCTGGTATACCTTTTTTAGATATATCTCCTCTACGGCAAGAATAACTTCTGTACCCTATTTTCTCTCTTTGACTTACACACTAAGCAAGGCCAAAGTTCAAGTTTTGGGAGGGTTTAAGGTATTTCTCTGACCTCTCAGGAAAAAGCGAGAGCCAATAGAAACAAATTTATAAAGGCGTTGGAAAAACAATTTTCCCTAATTGGAGGAAAATTGTTAGATACTTTTTGATTATCTTATAGTATAGTGCAAAGTTAAATTTTAGGTATAAAAGGACCTGACCGATCGATGCTAGCAACACATGTCTCAATTTTAAAAATTCATTCAAAATTTTAACTCTCTCGAGATTAAATTCTCGAGATCAAACTAAAAATTTTCGAATTTTCAAATTGACTTTAAAACTTTTCTTTACATTTTTACGCGTTCATCAATTTGTTAAATTTTTTTTATTTTAAAAAATACTTTTTTTTACTTGCTCGAGATTATCTCTTGAGATCGAACCTTAAGCTTTGCTTATCTTGAGAACTTTCAATTTTTTATTTTAAAATTTGTTTTATAATCGCAATTAACTTTTATTTTGATCTTTTCCAAGTTTTACTTAAGAGCATGACGAAAGTGTCCGCCTTCTAATAATATTTCCAATCCTAACTTATGAATAAACGATGCGTTTAATCGAGTTTTTTTGCTATAAAGAAAAAGTTTGTAAGATTAAACTCTAGTGCGAACAACTCAAGAAAACCACCAAAATATTATACATACAAAGTTATAATAAAAACTTTCAATATATCGTATTTTAAGGTTAGGTTTGTCGAGTTTGATATCTAATTTCCAATCCAAGCTCATAAAAAAATAGCAAGTCCAAATGATTTTTTATTTTAACAAAAATTATTGTACTAATATAACTTTAGTGCGGACAAGTCATTATATTTGTTCAATTTAAGAATTTAAAAAGATATCGATAAAATCAAAAAAGCAAAACTCGATTGCTGCAGCTCCGACATACCGTTAAGACCAGGCCGGAGTAGGATCTGATACCGACTGAGTAACAATTGAGTTTTTTGTTATTTACTCAAGTATTAATCAGTGTATCTTCAAATTAAAGGTTGAGAAGAAAAAAAAATTTTACCGCTTCGTTTTTCAGAAAAGTAAGGAACGCCGAAGTAAAAGTTTATGTTTATAATATTTTCGCGTTCCTTACTTTTCTCAAGAACGAAGCGGTAGATTTTTTTTTTCTTGTGCATACATATTTGTAATAATAATATATATTGCGCTTAACCTTCAATGTGCTGTAACGGTCATTTTGTGCCCATTACAAAGAAGAATTAGCTTTTAATTAATATGAATTTTAGTTAAGTCTCTAAATTTAATTGTAGATAGAGTTGCCGAAAACTCGTAAGAAAATAATTATATATATATATATATATATATATATATATTACGCGGTAAACTCTATTGGTGCTAGTTAGTCAAACTTATATAGACTAGCGACAAGACTTTATTATATATACTCGTCGCTGCGCGTCTCTCTCTCTCTCTTACCTGATCGAGAGACGCGATGCCGCTAGCACAGTTCTCCTTATTTTTATGAGGTTTAACTCTCCTAGTTAAACCTATTTAATACTTAATATAAAAATATATATACTTTACTATAATAAAAATAAGGACCGCGGAGGCGTCTGGGTAAGCAACAGGTACAGGCTTTACATATAATATTCACATGCAATAGATAAAATAAAGACTTTACATTTAACACAAATTTATTAAGAGTAATAAAGAAAAATACAAAATCAAGAATTGAAATGTAAATGATAAAATAAAGAAATAATTAACTAATATGACGCGACGCGAACTAAATTACACTATAACGCAGGTAATATCACGCACGCACCTTGTAACGTAAGGTTTCTACGAGGAAAGAAACCTTACTTCATGAAACTTACGATAACGTCGAGAAGCTTCTCTTATACCGAAGACTCTACGCTGATCGCTCGCTCGTTGGCCAACTGTCGCAACGCTGCAGCAATCCTGGTCGCGGGAGCTAGTCGAACCACGCTCTTAAGAATTCGTCCCTGGACAAACAAAGGCCGCTATCTTCCTTAATCAGGATAACACCTTGGGTTTGATAATACACGTGTCTCACGGTTTGAATAGAAGCACGAGTCTTGACACGGAATCAATGCACTATCCAAAGTTATCGACTATTTGCCCTTCTCTCTGAGTATGCCAGCGCCACGCAATCGGTGCGTATAGTATGCTGAATATGAATTGCCTATGCTCCGATCATCTGGGCATAACGCTGCATGAACAAACCTGCGCGTCACATGTGCCGTATCGGCGCAAGAGAAACTCAAATCTGAGTAACTGTTACTCCGATTGCGCGTATAACTCAAGACTTGACGAATCGGCGCTTTACATAACCTTCATATATACAGGTAGCGCCAAGAGTCTTTTTGTGTAATGCTCCGATGGCGCGTATAACTGACGATACCACGAATCGGCGCTTCACATAAACTTTGAGTATAGAGGGTGCGCTGAAAGTTTTTCAGTGTACCTATTGCAATAAACTCTCCACGGCAGCTGGAAATGGTCTGACGCGCCTCGTGGTCGACTCGGCGTTCTTCCCTTGATGGTCAGTAAGTTACGTATTTCTTCGCGTAGCTCTGACGGCTTGTATGACCGCGCCCACGTCGTACATTATTTCCTGCTCGCGCGATATTCAAACACGGTAAAATACCGTGACAGTGCAGATACACTGATTAATACTTGAGTAAATAACAAAAATTTCAATTAGACAAGGATAGCGAATCCGGCCTGCTCTTAAGTTTAAAATTATTTATTTTCGCGCATTGTATACATTTCGTAAACAAAATTTTTCTACACTTCATTTTAATAAATAACAAATTAAACTTAAATCAGCTTTTTTTATTTTTTCAACAAAAAGATAACCTTTTATTTCTTAAAAAGTAAGCATAATTTTGATATTAGAAATATATTATGAACAATTGAAATCTCGTGAGAGACAGCAGAAACGATCAATCGAATATTACGGTCACTTCAGGAGAGATCATAATATTCCTGTCAACCTGCATTTCAATTCCATTCTTTAAAACCAAAAAATAAGGGAGATAAATGCAAATTTCAAATATTCCAAAAATTAAAAGTATATTTAACATTTTAATTATTTTAAATTTCCTTTTACTTATTTTGCATATTCTGTTTTATTTTTAAAAAAAGAATTTGTTTTTTTTTATCTGTGAAGGAAATAAAATTGGGAATATCTTTGGTCACTTCGGGAGAGACTGAATATTTCTAATTTTATAAGGAACCTTATGATAATCGAACGCTAGTCACTTCAGCAGAGACATTTATTGTGTTATCATAAATTTTCCTTCCTTTTAGCATAGAATCAGAAACGCCACAAACCATAAATTTCATTGATTTAGTTAGATGAAAAGAATAATTAACGATAGTAAAGAGTATAGCTGGATAAGTACGTTAAAATGGCCTGTCCTTCGATTTTTTTAGAATTTGGCCTATTTATTTATCATGTCAAAAAGCTCTGATCCTGAAAGTTACAGCTCGCTAGACTCAAAATTGGCTTCCTAACCTCAAAAAATTTGATTTTCAGTTTTTTAAGCATATCTCTGCAAATTTTTAACCGATTTGGGTAATTCGAAATCGAGATTAAAGGGAATCATAATGCGCACATGAGCTTATTATTTTAAGAGGTTTTTAAAATCAAAACATAACCTAAAAATGGGTTTGGAAATTTCTAAGTTGCGTAGAAAAAAAACTATTGCTTGGATTTTTTTTAGTTCACCTCAAAGTCTTCTTTTTATTAGCATTTAGTACCATAGATTTTTTCAGATATTTTAAAAGGGTGGAAAGTAGTTAAAATGATGAAAAAGTCAAATTTCCACTCATTTTTGGGATTTTTAGAGTATTTAAACAATTTCAAAGTACAATTTATGATGAAAAATGAGTTCAGCGACCCAAAATACCCTTCAATATGAGTTTTTGGTTACATTTTTCCACAATATATTGCTCAAATGTCGAAAACTAACTTTGTGACGCGATTTTTGCGTCCCAATAAATTTTCAATCTTAATTTATTTTTTTTTTTTGTGTCTAACTACATGTATACTGTTAATATTACTAGTCAATTTTTCTTTAAGAGTAAATAATAGATCTGATGGCGCCCATAAACTTGTTATGTAGAGTTTAAATAAGAATTTAAAATAAAACTATTTTTTTTAAATGTTTTTCATGTAATCGGTGATGGAGAGAAAGTCAGAATTTAATTCAAACCTTCCCGCCTAGTGATAGCTAAGTTGAAGAAAAGAGAACGCCAGTGGCGCCGTTTGTGAAAAGGAAGAAAAGAAATGCGCTTAAAAAGAAATGACTATTAAATTATGAAAAGACTTAATTTACTATAAAATAATTAGGATTAAATAGCGTTAGAAAAGATTTATACTTGTAATTTTGAGTGTTATAAGTCATGTGCGCCGCAAAGAAAAAGATTGTAAACGCGTTGTATGAATGAATAAGAAAGAGATAGAGCGATTAGACGCAAGCATGCCGGTAGTAAGTAAACGCGCGCCGTATATACATATTTAAAAAGAACAGAGGTTTTCAACTATCTTTAGAGTCATAAATATCAAAAATAACTTTGTCTTAATTTTCTTTATTTCTTTTAGTAATTTGCGAATAAATCAATTAATGATGTATAAGATGTAAAATTTAGCGCCCGGAAATTGTTGATAACAAGCGCCATGATTGGCCTGTCAAAATTTTCATGTGTGGTCGAGCTCAAGAAAGTGCGGGCCCGGCGTCAGTCTAGAGAGAGTATCGTGTGAGATCGGACGTGTGTCGTGAGTAATTGATAAAACAAAGAGCCCTTTGTGAAAGAAAAAGCGTGTTAAAAGAAAAGTTGTGTAGAATCGGATAAAGAATTTGTGCCTTAAAAATAGAGAAAAATATTAGTTTTTGATTAGTGCCGCAAACGGGAGAGTTTTAATTCTTAGTTTCATCGTTAGTCATTGTAAATTCTTTTTTTATATATATAAAAAGAAATCGAGTTGTGATAAAGTAAAATCTTTCGGTTACGCCATTAACGTGAGAAAAATTCTAATTGCCGGGAAAAGTGTTAAATTTTCTAAGTATTATTTTTTTTTATCATTAGAATCTAACGTTTTCAATTTGTTGTGCGTCCGTTACGTGAAAGAAAATTTATCGAACAGTGAGAAAATTAGTAGCGCCATTTTTAGTAGCGCCTTTACCAAACGTAACAAACGTTTGCCTTTTTCATTCAAACCAAATCTGTGCCGCACCCTCTCTATCAACGTCATCGCCTTAGCGCCAACCTGTGTCCAGGAAGCCAGCAAAGACGAGGCCGAGAGCAAGCGGAGATTTGAAAGGGAGAAAGAGAGAGAGGGTTTAAAAAGGTATAAATCGTATATATTAAGTTTCTGAATGTGCTTGCGTGACGTAACATTTTCTTAACAATTTAGCGATCGCGCGTAAATTCTTGTCTTTTTACTTGGCGTCGTTAAATCAGTTTTTTTTGTGCTCTGTTCTAAAAAAATTTTGTGTAACTTTTATATACATAAAAATATATATATATATATATATATATATATATATATATATATATATATATATATTTGCGCGTGAAGTCAAAATTAAAAATTTAGTACAATTCGTTCAGTATAAATATATAGATATACTTATTTATCCTTATTAATTTTTGCATAAATGTATGAAATTTCAATCATTTTAGCGAGAAAGAAAATAAAAAGATAAAAAGTGAAATTTAAAATTTGTGAATTTGTGCCGTTTCAAAGTAACTAAAAATCTTCGCGGAATTTTACATAAAAGCTCTAACGTGCGCCGAGTTCCGCGAAGAGAGCCCCTGTTGCCAGCGAAAAGGGGGAGAGGTAAAGCCTCAAACATAAGAAAGAGTATAGAGTCCGCGCGCTTGCTTGCCGTCAGAAAAGTTGAAACCGTGCGCCTTTCTATAAAGTGTAATCGAGTCACTAATAAAGAACGTGTGTGAGTGAGATAGATAAAAAGAATAATTATATTTTTGTTAGTTGCGCCACAAGTGTCATTGAAATTAAAATCATTTTCTTTATTTATTTTCTATTTTTTTTCTAGATTAGTAGCGATCAATTTATTATATACGAGTGTGTGTGTGTGTCAAAATTCAAATAGAGTTTTTTTTTTGAGCCATTGTTAAAATTGTTAGATTTCAAGTAAATAGAGTTTTTTTATGTTTAATTAAAGACGTTTATTCAGTTAACCAGTAAAATCGTATACAGTGTTTTATTCTAATACCCCTTTTTAATAATATTTCATTATTTAAAAAAATTTTAAAAATTAAATACATTTTTTTTATTTATTGCGCCTAAGTCTTGGGCCCTTGAAACCCGAACAAGGGTTACAATTTTTCAAAGGATCCCCTCTGTAGATCTTTCATAAGAGTAAGATCGAAATATAAACAAATAAATTCGACGTTTTCGGGAGTAGTTGGATGTCCGGCTATTTATCACGTCGCAACTTCAAAAAACGCGTTTTGATATTGCATACGACGTAAAAACTCATGTTATCTCGGTAATGATCCAAGGTGTTGACTTAATGTTTATTGAAAACATCATTTTTTCTTCAAAAATGCTATATTATTAATGACATAAAAACTCACATTTTCCATATTTGACACAGTACTTTTGATGTTAAGCTAAACACTAACCTTTAAAATAAGTTATCTATCAACAAATTCGTTTAGATATAATGGTAAGTCACGTTTCTGTTGAATAAGTGAGAGTATATGCGCGAAAAAAATAAAATAAAAAACGCTGTCAACTGCCTTAGCGCAGTGCTTTAGAGTTCTTTAAGTTCGAGTAATTAGACTTTATTTTTTGAAATGTAATTCTAATATAAAAAATGATTTACCAGTAATATTTCCTAATATTTTGAAAAAGCTCACCTTAATAAAGTTTCATAATTAAATTTGGCATTAAAAAAAAAAATAATATAATGAAAACAAAGCTTATTTGATAAATGAAAAAGCAAATCAATAGATCATGCCAATTTTGGAACATATCCATCGAGTACTTCACGTGAAATAAAAAAAAGAAAAAAATAAAAATTATTTTAATTCTTTACTTATAAAAATTATTTAATGACAATTAATTAGTTTATTATAAAATATAAAATCATTTGAAAATTTCAAAAACACTTATGTCGATATAGTTATTTTCTTGTTCTGAAAATAAAATAATGAGAATATTTAATTTTCAGTCATATGCAGGCTAGAACCACTAAACATATCGTCGGGTTAATTAATTGTCATTAAATAATTTTTATAAATTTTTTACTTCAGGAGAGCCTAAGATATTAGTGACTTGTTAGCTCAAAAAATATTTTTATTGATAAAATATTTTAGAGAAAGTATAATTTCCTGCGATTATACATTATAAAATAACATTTTAATTTGTTCTGGTCACTTAAGGAGAGATCTTAACGAATAAAAATTGTAACGCGTTAAGTAGCCAGAAAAATAACATTTTTAGTTAGGAAAGTCATACAAAAATATCCTGGTCACTTCAGGAGAGACTCGGATATTAATGACTTATAAGCACGAAGAAAATAAATTAGAAAAACCAATAAAAATAAAAAAATATATAACTGATAAATTCACGTGATTGAAATTATTGAATATAAGAATTAAATGTGACTCTTATTTTCTTTTAAACAACAAATAAAAATAATAAAATAAATATCTGATAAGTTTCACACAATTAAAATTGAATTAAAGAATAAAACATAGATTGTTCCCCTTAAACATAAAAATAAAAATAAAATTATATATGTATTTTTAAATAATAAATAACTGAGCACACTGACTTAAGGGCACTTAATACCCGAGTTTTACTACTAGGCAGTGACTCAAAAATAAGGATAACGCAGCGCCAGTTATCGATATGAAACCAGCATCGTTCTTATAGCATACGAAAGTTGCTATGAGACAAATATTTCATTATCGGAACTAATACTTTCGTATAGTGGTTATTACAGATTTGATCTAGTCTGATTGAAAGTTATGTTAAATTATATTAGTATGTTTTCTTTTATTTATTATACATAATAATAAATTTATTTATTTTTCACATCATATTTCTTCTTTTATATTATCCATTGAAAACTCCTAATTTTTAAATAAATTTTTCACTTTCATACGAAGAACTTTCTTAATTAATAAATTAATGATGTTTATAAAATTAATAAAAAGTACGAAATTCTCATTCAGTTTATTATAGACATTAACCATTGAAATGATGATACTTTTAAAATTATTTAACTTTTTTTCAATTTTTTACAATTTTTCGAGTTTCCAATTTGTTTAAAAAATATTAAAAATTAATATCAAGTACTATGAGAAAACAAATTAGTTGAATGAATCGGCTACTTCAGTATGAATAAATCTTTGTGTGGAGTAAGTAGGGTTAGTGTTAGTTTGATTATGATATGTGGAGTCAATTCAATTCTATACTCGTAGTCAATGCAACAGTGATTGTAGAAAGTACACTTGGCAGAAAGAATATTTTTCCGAATGTGCGCCTTAAATGGCAGCGCTGCATATTTTATCACAGACGTAAGAGAACTTCGAATCATGCATTGAATTTCGCATCATGATTAATTTGCTTTTTCATATAGGTTATTTATGCAAAATTCAAATGATAACTAAAATTTATTACAAAGATAATTTTAATTAACAATATTAGATTCTATATGATGATTGAACTGAGAAATAAAAATTTTATTTCATAAAACTATGATTCAGATCATGAAAAAAGAAAGTAATATTGTTTGTTTACTACAATTATGTCATTAAGCAATAAGTGACGATGATGCGAAATTTGTTCCATAATTTGGAATTGTCTTATGTCTGTGGTAAAATATGCGATATTGCCATTAGAGGTTAACATTCGGAAAAATATCCTTTCCGCCAAGTGTACATTGGACGATAATATGAAGTGGAGATGACATTTCTTTACTGTTGAATTAATTTATTGAGTTAAAAATGTTTCTTTTGAAAAATATTATAACGAAAATTGTAACATTTTATTTTTATAAAATAAAAGAAACATTATGAGAAACTTTTATAGAAAACATTGTATAAATTTATAAAAACTTAACAGTAAGTTCTGATTGAATTAATTTTTTAAATGTGTCCTCATTCATTAATAGTGTTGATATTTGTTGCTAAGATTTAATATCTGCCCGAATTAACACATTTTTTTTAAATATCGGTAAAAAATGTTTAAATAAAGCTTAAAATATTAATGCGATCATATAATTTATTTTTAAAGTAGTTTGAAATAAAATAATATTAATTTTATTAATTACATCGAATGCAATCAAAAACGAGCATTCAAGTATGTGAAAATTTTCTGATACCTTTAAGGGGACGCTGTATCTCTCTATCCTTTTCTAATTGAAAAATGTAGTTTTGAAAATCTATGATTATGAAAATAAGTTTCCTCTTGTTTAGTAAAAGTATTTTCTTCCTTTTTTTTCAAGTAAAGTTGACTACTACAAAATCCTAAGTAGGCTGAGAATACGTTTTTAAGTATGTCAAACTTTCTTGAAAAAAGCAACAAAATTAGTTGGTCCTCATCAGGAAAATATAATTTTACTAAACAATACGGACAACCCTTAATTTCTATCAAAATAACTAGTTTTCCCAAAAATTTACATTTTTAATTAGAAAAGGATGAGAGATACAGCGTCCTCTTAAAAAGATTGCTTTATTGTTCCTTTTTTCTCTGTGGTGTACTGCGAGTTACTGAATAAGTTTGCATAACAGAAGCAATCATACTAAATATATAAATTATATTAGTTATATACATAACTTGGGAGTACGAAGGATGAATACAGGCGAGACTAAAGTGCTTGTCGCTAGAGCAGCAGTCAGTCGAAGGCACGCTTTGCGCTTCTCGACTGACTGCTGCTCAAGCGACAAGTACTTTAGTCAATCTTAGATTCATCCTTCGTACTCTCAAGTTACGTAGATAAGTTTATGTCGTTGTAGGCCGTATGAGGAACATTAAAAATGATTTTTTAAAATTAATGATTCATATTTTATTAAAAATAAGTAAATAATGTCATTATTCACTTATTTTTTTTTACTTATTAACTGTTAAACTTTGAAAATTTGTTTAAACAAAACATTCTTTAAAGTTAAGATTTTATATGGATTTGTATGGGCATTGATATATATAACGACATTCTTTTGTTTTCACTAACCTACGAATCGATGTCACTCACGTAATACACTGAAAGACTTAGAGAGTTGTATTCACTCCCTATCGGCGTAAATCCAACTCTCAGTAGAGGAGTAGAGGGGTAGGAGTTACATTAACGCTGCCTTGGAGAATAGAAGATACTCCCCAACTTTTAAAGTATGATTTACTTGAAATCAACGATGTGAGCTCAATTATTTTAGCTTAGGAAAGTTTACATGACGTAACACTACAAGTAGAATCTTTATTTAAGACTATTAATTAAACTATACTACATAAAATTTTGCATGATTAAAAAATCCTAACCTTTAATTTCAGGGGCTTATATTAGGAATAACAACCTATAAACAATTAATATATTGCTTGTTTGTAGGTTACTTTTTACAATTATTTCTCAATATAGTTTTGTAAATACATTAAATACAAATTCCGCTCGTAAACTTACATTTTGCATAATTTCCTAAACTAAAATACTTGTGTTTACATCGCGAATCGCAAGTAAATCATACTTTAAAAGTTGGGGAGTATCTTCTACTCTCCAAGGCAGCGTTAGTGTAACTCCTACCTCTCTACTCCCCTACTGAGAGTTGGATTTACGCCGATAGGGAGTGAATACAACTCTCTAAGTCTTTCAGTGTATAGGGCCATGCTGAGCAATATCTCGATCTGTCAATACTCCTTCAGTAATTATAGATCTGTTAATACTCCATAAAGGAATATTGACAGAGAGAATATCGTCGAGATATTAGCATGAACGTATGCAATGCCTATACAAATTTAGCGTGGTCTATAGGTATTACACCGAATACGGCCTACCGCGACATAAAGAGTAATACATTTTTTAAATAAAATAAAACAGTTATGATGAAATATTTTTATTACATAAAATTACAATGCATATCTTCAAGCTATGTAAGTTACTCTCTAAATCTACTAGAGTGATTTTTCACTCTGTTGGGATGAAAAATACTCGAAGCACCTAAAAAAACTGAGCCAGTAGGCTTAGCGTGATTTATGTGCTTTGGAAATAGTGAAAATATCACTCTAAAGGGGAGATTCACATTTGTATAGTAGGGTGATAAAAATCTTCTCTAAAAGAATGATATATGTTTTATTAGCATAATTATATATATTTTTTAACTTCTAGAGTTAATAACTTAATAGTTAACTTCTAGTCACATAAAAAACCAAAAATAAGGTAAACCTTGAAGTAATAGCTCTTCTAAGAATGAAGAGCTACTACGCAATAACTAAGAGTGTTCGGGTCTTATGTATCTGCGTCTTCGAAATTTGTATGAGGGATTACAAAACTTAAATAAACACCACCTAGTGACTTTAAGTTAAATTATTGATCAGTCAGTCAAAAGAAAAAGATGATATCATCTCTCTTACGTCGAGTGATTTCTATCATCTTTTTCTTTCGAGTGATTCAATTCATCTTCAGAAAGAGTGATCGCACAATATAATCACTCTTTAAAGAGAGGTTTCTTAAACTACCCCTCTATAGAGTGACAAATATTACTTTATAGAGTATATCAAATTTAGAGAGTATTTATTTATTACATAAAATTACAATCCATATCTACATGCTATAAGAGTAACATTTTCTTCTTGAATTTTCTTAGTTGTTAAAAGACATACATGGGTGTAATTCAGGTAGTCCGTCTGTATTTTTTACAACTTTCTTTGAACTTTGTTTAACACAATACGCATGATAATGATCATGTCAAAACAAGTAACTGTAAGATTCCATACGTAAAAATACGTCTTTATTTTTTATGAATATTTTTATGATTAATTTTGTTTTATTTTTGAAATAAAACAAAATTTGCTTCATAAAGTACATCTGTGCTATCTTTAAAAAACAATTTTTATCATAATCATTAATAATATTAGCATTTTCGAAGAATAAATTTAAACTATTTGTATCTTTTGTTAAACGCAAGTAAGCTAGTCGAAGCTGAGCCCTCAAACCTATAGTTTTCATCATATACATTCTATTGCTGCACGGAAAAAAAATTTAGGCTATGGTAGCATAAAAGTTGGGCAGTTTCAGCGTAACTGACGTAAGCACTGTGATTCAAGCAAGAATTGCAGAGCGATACGCAGTTTCTGCGGGGCATTCGCGAAGTAGTATATTTAAAGTATTTTAAAAACAAAAACTCGTATAAAAGAATTCTTGAGGTTAGTTTTATCTATGATTATTTAAAGAAGATAGTAATTGACAATTGCTTTGAATCTTCTCAATTAAGCACTCCAGTTTTGAAATGGTAGTTTATTTTATAAAAATTAAACTATAAATTAATTTATGTCAATACAAAATTATAAAACACACGCTGTATCACTTTCGCAGCAGTATAAATTTAACAGGAGTACAGACGCACCTCCTATGTAACTATAGCAAAGTTTCATGATAATCCTACTCCTACTAAACAGTTACGCTAAAACTGTGGATTTCTACCGCTGTTGAAGTATTAGCAGCCCCAAGCCGATGCTACATATTTAGCTCCAGCCCAGTGAATAGAACTTTTTTTCCTGTGTGGTAGTAACACCGGTGAGTTTTAAGATTCTGTGTTTAGATTCACATCTCGTAGCTGAATACTGATCTGGAGGTCCATTCATTCTTATAACTCGTAATAAGTGAGTTAAATTATGAAATTTTAAAGTTAGATGCCCACACATTTTTACAAATAAAAATAATAGATCTGGAATAATCATTTCAATTTGTTGTTAAAGTCCTTCATGCATTCTTGGCGAGGTGACGTAATCTATCAATCTTCGTAATAAGATATATAAAAACCAATTATTATTGTTATTACCAACTTTATGTCCAATAATTAATCCAAAATATCTTGTAGAGGTAAGTGTTTGAATAGCTGATATTTTTAACTTGTTTAATCTCAAATGTTCTTGCTTGATTTCTGATATTTTATTAGATTTTTCCAATGGTCCATATTCAAATTCTTCTGTTCTCTCGTTCAATTCATTTAACGTAAAACATCCTTCCTTTATTAAATTACGGATAACTAAAACCATGACATATACACAAATCTCTTCATAAATCTCATGAAGAATGTCCAAAGTAGAATTTTAACACACATTAAGCTCGTCGATCAAATTAAAAATACAGCGTTTATTTCAGTTAACGAGAAACTCATTAATTTTATATCCTCTTCATAGTTATCTTCGTTTCGTAATAATTCGACTGTTAAACTTCTTATTTGATTAATGCTTGCTCTATATAATTTGCATGGCCTACCGTGTGTAAAATGTTCAGAAAAACGTAGTATTTTATTTAGTCCCAAATTATCTCCTCTAATGAGAGTCAATTGAAACCGAACGAAATACATCTTATTGCTAGAATTCACAATCAAATCTTCAGTTTGCAATTTATTTAACTCATTTATTAATTTACTGAATACAGCACGATTTCTATATGTTTTTCGATCACTTGCACGAAATAATGCAGTTGGTAAAATAAAATCTAATTGAGCAGCTATTTCTGGTGGTGAGCAGGGGACGTTGGTATAAACTCCACAGAATTTATTTTTTCCAGCTTGTGGACCAAGCGCATTACCACATTCAAAATCGTCTACGAATACAAATAGTGGTTTCTAAATATCTGTGAAAGAGTGAGTTTTACTTATTTCTTTCCAAAGATTACCTTGCATAATATTGTAGTAAAAATCATCATTTTGTAAATCTTCGATATTTTTCAATAATAACTCAATCACTCCAGAAACCTCATTTTTTAATTCATATCCAATATTATATTCAACTGGTTTGATCATGAGAACTTTGTTAATATAGTGCGAAAACCTTTTGGTTTATGTATTAAACTTATCAAAAAGCTCTTTGGCTAAATCGAAGATTTTATTTATATTCATTTTAGCATTTCCCGTAAATAGGTTTGGCATACGATTCATATTTTCTTCAAAATATGACCGAAAAGTATCAAATTTGAGATTATTACTTTCTATAATCGTTTGAATTACATTACGTGGAATGACAGGGTTGTTATATAAACTAAAAGTTAAGAGTATCATTTCATCTTCGAAATCATTTAATTTAGACATAATTTTTGAATGGAATAAATATTTCACAACTCTGAATATTTTTACATAATGTATTCAAAATTTAAATATACTTCAATGATTATGAATTAAAAACTCTGTGACAACATTATACTAAAGTACTATAAAATATTGTAGATAATTTTTGAGAATGAAAAACCAAATATACTTATAAATAGTTAATTTTAAGTTTTTATTTAAATTTGAAATGATTATTCTATAAGTTTTGTAGTAAAATTTTCAAAGAAATTTATGTTTTATAATTTATCATAACATCCTTTAAATTAAATAAAAATTAAATACTTAAAATAACTTCCTTGAAAAACTATCTAACTAAATACAATAATCATTATATTATCAAATTAAAACATTCAATCTTCAAGCAAACAATATTCATACTATGATGATTAGATTTTAATGGCTACATTTAACTATTACTTTCTATGATAAATAGAATTTTTTTTAGCTATTTAATCTATTTTAAAAAATGCAAACTTTTGTTAGATAGTCAACATATACATATCGCCCATTCTCTGTCAAATCGATGGACGAAAAATTTTTTCCCGAAAAATTAGTAAAATGGTTCTTTTCAATATTATCAACCACTCAAAATTTTTTTAGATTCCTTTAGTACATATTTTTAGAGCTACAAAGCTTCAAAGTTAGGCAAAAACCATATTTTTGACATTTTTGACTAAATGTAAGCTTAAATTATTCAGTTGGGTTGCGTTTTAGGAATTTATTACTGAAAAACTTTTTTCTTGAAAATATTCTAAATTTTGAGAAAAAATTAATTTAAAAGTGCTGATGTAGCCATTCGCTAAGCTGAAGTCATTTAAAGCATTGAAATACTACTTTTCAAGGTCTCAAACCATGATCCCATATCCAAGAAAATCATCGAAGTAGGTAATATATTGTAACGTCGGCGAATCTTATGATGAAATAAAATGTAATTATTCATCAATAGATTCAGACGCTGGCGCGCGTATGCTTAGCGGTAGGTTCTTTTTAAAATTATCACGGAAAAACGTTAGACTGAATACTATAAGAGTTAGTACGCGGGTGTAGTGTACCTAAAGTGTAGTGTACGTATTCTTAATTTAACCCGAGCCTCATAAGAGAGTCTTAGATTAAATCAAGGCCAGTGTCCTCCCTTAGAGGACCCTATCGGCAGTGCTTGTTAGTAATATTATAAGTTTTTATTTTAACAAGAGCCTCATAAGAGAGTCTCAAATTAAAATAAAGCCAGTTTCCTCCCTTAGAGGAAACTATTGGCAGTGCAATAATAAATGAAAATTATAATTAATTCATGCAATAAATAAAAGAAAATATAATAAAGAAAAATAAATGAATTAAAAAAAAGGTATATGCAATGTAATAAAGAAAATAAAGAAAACAAAAATTTAAGATTAAGTTTTAGTTTATTTACTAATAAAAAGAACAATAAAAAACATGAGATTATAATATTTACTTTATAATTTAGGTGATTGATTTTAATTAATTAATATGAAAGAAGAATAATTAAAAATAAATGAATGAAAACTTACTTTCAAGTGAGAGAGATAGATCGTTGCTAAATCTGGATGTAGTGTGATGTTCAAAACTCTTTTTTTTAGGTATTTTGAAATGAAAATAATATTTCAAGAGAAATATTAATTTGAAACGAATTTAAAATTTTTTATTTTTTTAATTATGGAATTTCAAGTTTGTAATTGAAGTAAATTTTTGATTAAAAAGAATTTTAGAAAAACAGAAGTAAGACTTAGAAATTGGAATTTAAATTTGAAGTATAATTTGTTTAATTGCAAAAAGTAAAACAAAGATTTGGAAATTAAAGTTTGAATTTGAAGTAAATTTTTGGTTAAAAAGAAATTTAGAAAAAAAGTAAAAACTTAGAATTTGAATTTTTAGATTTGAGGTATACCTTTAGAGTTTGATGAATTTGTAGACTTTGGAGAATTTGAAGTTGAGAGCTTGTAGAGTTGGATATGAGCTTATTGAGCTCAAGAAAGAGACTGTTGATGAATTCGAACGAATTTGTAGAGATTGAAATGAGCTTGTTGAGCTCACTAAGGAGACTGAATTTTTGTTTGTGTCCTCTTGAGACACATAACTATTGTTTCCCTTCCCAAGGGACTTGGGGGTGTAGTCTTAGGGGATTAAGACAATTAGAAATTGATTATTGGTCAGTTGACCGGAAGAGGCTGGACGCTATGCGTCATATTAATGGAAACAGGCCCAAAAATAAAGGTCTTTGGGAAAAATATGATGTTTTCAAGAACGTTGAAGCGTCATCGTTGTCTATCTCTCTCATAAATATAGTTGTCTCATTCTTACAATTGTTTTGTATACTTATTGCTAATTTACGTAAATTTTACTTAATAATATAATAATAATATTAATAATAAAAATATAAAGAGAGAGAAAAATGAAAATATGTTTAATAACTATACGCTATAATTATATTGTATGTTTCAAGATATTTTAACATATAACTTCAATTTGTTAAAAGAAAAATATTTTAAACATCGTTTGTAAATCTAAAAGAAATTATATTTTGAAATATACAATGTAATTCTGTTTAAATTTATTAATTAATTAATGTATAAATTAAAATAAGTGTGAAAAAATTGAGAAAATAGAAATAAAGATAAGATATACTTTAACAGCATACTAAATACGTTAAAATTCTTTAAAATTAACTCTTTTTTTTAAACAAACGATTTAAAATCTAAACTAGATAAGAAAGAAATATTAATATAATAAACATTTAAAATTACTATTTATAATATAACTAAATTACTAATAATATAGTAACTTAATCTAAATTTTTGTTAACAAAAATGCAATAAAACTAACGAAATTTATAATTTTGTGTAAGATGAATTAATAAATTTTCGATTGTTTTGTAACTTATTCTACGATTAGTAATAATATTTAACAACAAATAATTAGTAATTTAAGAACTTATTTATTAAAATTAAAATAGCATGTAAAATATAATCTTATTCTAATTGGACGAACTGACATGTCCATGCGTAAGCGTGCATCCTAGTGTATATATATATATATATATATATATATATATATTTTTATTAATTGTTTAACTGAATAAAAAGTAAAATATAATAACAATGGAATTATAAGTAACACATATATATATATATATATATACACACATACATATATGTTGGTTTAATGATTATAATCTTTACTTTGATATTAAATTTTCTCATAATATATTTTTTTGTAAAATTTTGTTGTTTTTAAATTTTTTTGGATTTATTTTTATTTTTATTCATTTATTTATAGTACTTAAGATTAGCGCATTATAAACTTAAATTAAAAAGATAAAAGATGCTTAAAATTATTTTATTAACAAATATTTATCGAAACGTTACTTTTCATTCCACTTCGATAAACAACCTTAATAAAATTTCATTATTAGGAATAGATAAATAATTATTGAAACATAAATGATTTTTATAATAATTGAATATTAAATTTTTATTTAAAACATAACGGTATCTAACATTTGGGAATTCCTTAAATGTGCGAAAGGTTGCTTTAATATTTTTATTGCTCTATTGTGTACAAGTCTGGTAGACGGATTAGCTGGCGACGCAAACAAAGTTTACAGGACTAGAAAATTTTTTCAGGTAAAGAGGCATATGGAAGTATATAAAAAAAATTATCTTTTATGTATGGAAAGTTTTGAGAGATATAAAATTATTTTGAAACGTGAGAAAATGTTAGAGAAAGTTGAAGGAAAAATTTTCGTAGGAAAAAAAATTGAGAAAGGTTAAAGGAAAATTTTGAGTGGCGGCAAAAATTTTATGATAGGGAAAAAAAAATATAGGAAAAAGATTTCTTCTTTAAAAAGAAGAATAGGAAAGAAAATAAAAAAAAAATTTTAAAATTTTAGCGCGACATAACAATATGTTTAAATATGGCCTACGAATTTCAGAGTGAACATCCTGGGCGATCCCTTGGGAAAAATAAAAATGTAATTAAAAATAGTAAAAAATGTGATTTTTAGCTACATTTACTCATTTCAATGTTAACTTGTGCTCATCGGTTCCAGATGTCCCTTGGGAAACATTCATAGAAATAGTTGTATACGTTACAAATATTAAAATATATTTAAAAATATCTTCTGAAAGATTTAGAATGAACCAAACCTTAAGATTTTTTTAACAAATCATATGCAACCGTAGCACATGAAAAACATACTTAAATACTAAATTTAAAAAAATTTTTGTTCATTTTATAGTTCAAGGATATATAATACTGCTAATATTTCCAATAACACATGGTGACAGGTAACTATATGTAAAATTCTTTTTCATAAGATTCTAAATGGATTTGTTTATTAGAAAAAAATTGAATGTCATTGAATTTTTTGAAAATTATGGTTGGTAACTAATATATCCTTTGTTTATTTGACTGAAAAGATTTGGAAATTTTTTTTGCTTCATTTCTTTCATAATTTTAACATAATCTATCTCAAGATACAATAACACTGTAAAGAATAATTAATTTAATTTTTAGTCAAAAAATAGTTTTACATATTGAATAATGTTAACAGTCCAAGAGATAATAAGACACGATCCGCTTTGTACTGATAAATCATCACATTTACTATTGCATTTTTACAGTAAAAGTAACTCAAATTTATAACTAACCCATATTTAAATTCATTTCCTAATACACTGAATACAAAGTTTATATGCCTATACCTTTTTCTTAGATGTATCATTTAGAAGATACAAAACTAGAAATGCACTTTTAATTATATATTAGAACTTTTTGTGTAAATTGATGAGAATATTGTTAATTATTATTCAATTTAAGTTCAACTGATTTCATCCACTAGGATATTGATTCATGAATTGCCTTATACTGATCTTCAGCGTACTGAGATACAAAGAGACATGAGTTAAGTTATATATCACTGTCCTGTTAAATCAGGTGATAAATCACCTGGTTTTTTCACCAGGGTGACTATAAGAATAAGTTAATTGAATATTAATGTACATCGATTTCTATTATATATTGATTGTACTTATTTGCTTAATAGGCGAGAGGGACACCCCCAAAAAAGCGTTTAGTTTCCTTAGTTTTCGAGTAGGTGACCGCTATCGTCCTACAAGTTAATTTTTTTTTTTAAATGAAAGCTTCTGACCTATAGATTACGAATACAAACTTTTTTTTTAGTTCCGAGTCCGGGAACATAAAGAAAATGGCGAAAATGGCGTTTTAATAGGTAAAAATTCTATACGCACTGTAAGTAACCGCCAGAAGCTTTCATTTAAAAAAAAAATTAGCTTGTAGGACGATAGCGGTCACCTTCTCGAAAACTAAGCGCTTTTTTGGGGGTGTCCCTCTCGCCTATAAATTAATTCTCAGTTTTTATACATAATTACATATATTTATTGCTGTCACATTATTAGATTCAATGACAAATTTTCAGAAAATTAAAATTACGGTAACCAATTTTCATAGAATTATAATGTTCATTACTAATTATTATTACTTTTAAAAAAGTATATTTTTAGCGAGTTTAGTTATTAAACAGTATAGTATTCTTTAGAACATTTTTTCTAAATATTTCTTTTTTTTTACTACATACATCATATTTTTTTTTTAATTTCAGTTCTTGAGAGTACTGAAATGAATTGAGTAATTATTATTAAGTTTATACCTTTTACTAGATATATCCATAGTTTTTGTTTAAGAAAGTTTTGAAATCAATCAAGCAATCGTCGAGTACTTCTGTATTCAATTCATTCTTTTTAATAATATGAAATTCATGAAATATTTACAGTTTCGGCTAAAGAAAGTTTTGAAATCAATAAAGCAATCGTCAAGTACTTCTGTATTCGATTCTTAATTTTTAATAATATAAAATCCATAAAATGTTCAATTTATATTCTCTTTGATAGACGAATATTTGGAAAAACTTTGCCAAATAATTTTTGAAAAAAAGGGATTATTGAGATGAAGATAGCGATGATAGTACACATCAAAATTGAGTAAAAAAAATGATTTATCAGATCAACTTATTATTCCATTTATGAGTGAATATTACTACTTAAACATTGATGAACTATACTTGATCTTAGTGATCCCGGTCAAAAAAGGTTAGCTATAAAATATAGCTAAAAAAATAGTTAAATATATAGCTGTATCGAGCTGTATTTACAGCTATTTCGATGTGTTTTTTTAGCTGTTTTTTATAGTTAAAAATGTACTTAATTTTATAGTTAATAATTTCGTTATCTCCCGAAAATATTAATAGCTACTTTCTCAACTATATTTTATAGCTATTACTATAGTTAAATAAAATACTTAAATTTTTAGTGTACTTATGACAAAATATTAATAGCTAGATATTTAACTATACTTTATAGCTGAAAATAAATGGTTTTTTAGATATCCTTTATAGTTAAAAATATAACTAAATTTTTAGTTGATAATTTGGTTATTACTCATAGATATTTAGCTGAAAAAACATGAATATTGCTATAATATAAATGAATATAGCTATATTTTACTTATATTTTTAGCTGTTTTTATAGATGTTTTTTTTGACCGAGAATAGCTGAAAATATAACTGTAATTTCAGCTGTATTTTTAGCTGTTTTTTAGCTATATTTTTAACAATTTTTTTTAGCTAAACATTATTAGAGTAGCTTTCAGATATACTCGAGTTTATTTATATTGTCCTTCCCTACCTTCGCTGTAAATTAGTTAACCTATACATACACTAAAGCTAAGTAATAATGTCCCTGGGGTCGCTAGAAAACACGTGCGCATTTTTTAGTAACGGTAAGATGGATCGCTCTTATATACAAAGTGTACTCAACTCTCACCACTTGCGGGAGTTAGACACAAATTTCAACGAGTCAAAACAGCTATATTTTAAGCTTAATTTTTAGCTAATTTTTTTAGCTAAACGTTTTTGACGCGTTGAAATTTGTGTCCAACTCCCGCAAGTGGTGAGAGTTGAGTACACTTTGTATATAAGACCGATCCATCTTACCGTTACTAAAAAATGCGCGCGTGTTTTCTAGCGATCCCTGCGAGTTATTACTTAGATTTAGTGTATGTATAGGTTAACTAATTTACAGCGAAGGTAGGGAAGGACAATATAAATAAACTCCAGTATATCTGAAAGCTACTCTAATAATATTTAGCTAAAAAAAATTGTTAATAATATAGCTAAAAAACAGCTAAAAATACAATTGAAATTACAGTTATATTTTCAGTTGTTCTCGGTCAAAAAAAACATCTATAAAAACAGCTAATAATATAAGTAAAATACAGCTATATTTATTTATATTATAGCAATATTCATGTTTTTTCAGCTAAATATCTATGAGTAATAAATAAATTATCAACTAAAAATTTAGGTACATTTTCAACTATAAAGGATATCTAAAAAACCATTTATTTCCAGCTATAAAGTACGATTAAATATCTAGCTATTAATATATTGTAATCCCGGTCAAAAAAGGTTAGCTATAAAATATAGCTAAAAAATAGTTAAATATATAGCTGTATCATGCTCGTTTTACAGCTATATCGATGTGTTTTTTAGCTGTTTTTTTATAGTTAAAAATTTACTTAATTTTATAGTTAATAATTTCGTTATACCAAAAATATTAATAGCTACTTTTTCAACTCTATTTTATAGCTATTATTATAGTTAAAATAACACCTAGTACACTAAAAATTTAAGTGTTTTTTTTAACTATAATAATAGCTATAAAATACAGTTGAAAAAGTAGCTATTAATATTTTCGGTATAACGAAATTATTAACTATAAAATTAAGTACATTTTTAACTATTAAAAACAGCTAAGAAACACATCGATACAGCTGTAAAACAAGCACGATACAGCTATATATTTAACTATTTTTTTAGCTATATTTTACAGCTAACCTTTTTTGACCGGGTATAAATACACTAAAAATTTAAGTGTTTTTTTTAACTATAATAATAGCTATAGAATATAATTGAAAAAGTAGCTATTAATATTTTCGGTAGCTAACGAAATTATTAACTATAAAATTAAGTACATTTTTAACTATAAAAAACAGCTAAAAAAACACATCGATATAGCTGTAAATACAGCTAGATACAGCTATATATTTAACTATTTTTTTAGCTATATTTTATAGCTAACCTTTTTTGACCGGGATATCTATTTTATTTTATTCCTGATGAAAGATTTACTTAATAAACAATTTCCGAAACGATTAACTACAAAGTTTCGGAATAATTTTCTATTTAATATGCTACGGTTGAAGACCAAAATTGTGCAATTTTATTTCTAAAAACTTGGCAGAAGAGCCATTAGCTTCTAACAACTTATATTTGAGAATTTGCTGCCATCAACTTCAAAATTATTTATGCCTTTTTAAAACTTTCAGGGAAGATACCCTTTTTAATTGTAATACTTTTAATAAAATAAAATTATGCATTCTCTATCTCATCACACTATCTTTTTATTTTCAAGTGCTGTAAAATATATTAAATTTTACTAAATATCTTCAAAAGAACTTGCCAGGCCCGTGGTTTAATATTTTATGGTGTAGTTAAAAATTGAAAGGTTTATATAGTAAAGATAAGTGAGAGAAAACTAAGAATTTTTTTTCGCATTACATCGCATGCATTACAAAAAATAATTTTCGAGGTCGAAATAGAATTTTGTTCATTGTATTAGGATGTATGTTCATTCTTTATCGTTGAATATTAAATAAAATATTTTCTATCAATATAATACAGAAAAAAATCTGTATGTATTTATATATGTATCTGATGTAAAAATATATTGTACAATATTTTGAGCGGAATTTTAATGTTCTTAATAATATTCTTTGAATATAGAAAACTACTATCCATAGGATGTAAGTAATCATTATAAGGTATATATATATATATATATATATATATATATATATATATATATATATGGAAAATACTAAAATTAGTAGATCATGTCAACCATTACATAATAATAAATACGGATTGATTCTTAACGTTTGAGCTTTACTATATACAAGTTAGTATTTATCCTTTTTTATTCAAAAAAGTTAGAACATAGAAAATTGGAAAAGCATATTCTATAAGACTAAATTTTTTTACTCCTTTACATTGTAACGTAGTAATACTGGGATAAAGGTAGTTAAAGGTTAAAAAATTATAAGGAGACAATTTTTCTTAAAATAAAACTCTATTCAATATTCTAATTTAAGATTTGTACAAGTGAGCGTGTTGAGCTCCGAATACAGACTGACTAAAGGTAGTTCTTACAATTATCATGAAGAGAGGAATACGTCTCTTAAGCCAGGCCCTCTTTTTCTCGAATTTTGTAAAACATTTTCTAATTGGTGGAAAAATTTCAGTTAATAATTGAACTAAATAAATGCTGGGTTTTCCCGAATCTTCAAATTCTTTATTATTGTATCATAAACAACCCGAGCGGCAAGTCATAAGCAACATATGCATGACCGTCAATAAATGTCTTAGCTTTATTACGGGTTTCTAAATTGTTACTTTTTCAAATAATTTACCTGGCTTAGGAGATTATCCTTTAACAGAAAAATTATGAATTTTCCGTAAATTGTAAACATAAAAATAAAATTGGTAGCAATTTTTAAGTGTAAGATTTTAACCAAGAACACGTTTCTTAATTATAGGCGACCAACATAAAAATGGCTTACTGTACTTATACGTCTTTTCTTTTTATAAATAAAAATATCAAATGTTCTCAATGTTTTTTACTATAATTTCTTCATAGCATTATTTTATTTACTTTTTTCCTTCTTTGACTGTGCTCAATTTATATAGTTTTGTAGCGACTCGAACTGACGATATCTGTCAATTCGTGCCGCTTACCTCGACACCCGGAGTCTTATAACCAGGGCTCACCCCGGCGAGGCTGTAACCATTTACCTCGACACTCGGAGTCTTGTAATCAAGACTCACCCCGGCGAGGTTCTCATAAATTGCCTCGACACTCGGAACCCTGAAGACTCACCTCGGCGAGGCTGTTATTATTTACCTCGGCACTCGGAATCTTGTGATCAAGATTCACCCCGGCGAGGGCGCCATTTCCAGGCCATGGGCGCACCCATGCACAGAAGCACAGTTATAATTTAAATTTCTTTTTGCTATTTTCTAATTTTGATTTGATACTATTTTGTTCAAATAAATTATTAAATTTCAGTCAATTATTAATTTTATTCAATAATTAATTCATTTATTTTCTTTTAATTATTCATTTATCATTATCCTTTATTTTATTATATATAATAATATAATAATTTTTATATAAATTATCTAAGCAAATTTTTGTACCGTATGCCATGTTTATGCCGATCCCTTTACAGGTCTCTCTTTCTGAGCTAATATATTTTCTCGCATATAATCTCAAACTTAAATTCAACATTTATTATAATGGCATTATTTTCAAGCACTCTCGATTTTAATCGTAATACGCAATACAACTTAATATTATAATGACTTAAATAACTAAATAAAACAAAATCTTTCGTTGGTTAAATTTTTCCTATTAATTCAAATTAAAATAATATAATCTAATCCATTTTATTTTTTTTTTTAACGAAACTTTGCCGAAAATTTTAACTATTAGACTGAAGCGAAATACAAATATACTCTTAAAAACTGTAATATATAATCTTATAACTAAAATTATTAATTCTGTCCGTAACATACATTGACAATATATTGCAGCAGATAAAAATTGTACATGTACACAATTGGTTTATAGATTCATATTTTTTCGTATTTAGTAAAATTTAATATATTTTACAGCACTTTAAAATAAAAAGATAGTGTGATGAGATAGAGAATGCATAATTTTATTTTTTTGAAAGTATTACAATTAAAAAGGGTATCTTCCCTGAAAGTTTTAAAAAGGCATAAATAATTTTGAAGTTGATGGCAGCAAATTCTCAAATATAAGTTGTTAGAAGCTAATGGCTCTTTTGCCAAGTTTTTAGAAATAAAATTGCACAATTTTGGTCTTCAACCGTAGCATATTAAATAGAAAATTATTCCGAAACTTTAAAGTTAATCGTTTCGGAAATTGTTTATTAAGTAAATCTTTCATCAGGAATAAAATAAAATAGATATCACTAAGATCAAGTATAGTTCATCAATGTTTAAGTAGTAATATTCACTCATAAATGGAATAATAAGTTGATCTGATAAATCATTTTTTTTCTCAATTTTGATGTGTACTATCATCAAAAATTATTTGGCAAAGTTTTTTCAAATATTCGTCTATCAAAGAGAATATAAATTGAACATTTTATGGATTTTATATTATTAAAAAGTAAGAATCGAATACAGAAGTACTCGACGATTGCTTCATTGATTTCAAAACTTTCTTTAGCCGAAACTGTAAATATTTCATGAATTTCATATTATTAAAAAGAATGAATTGAATACAGAAGTACTCGACGATTGTTTGATTGATTTCAAAACTTTTTTAAGCAAAAACTATAGATAAATCTAGTAAAAGATATAAACTTAATAATAATTACTCAATTCATTTCAGTACTCTCAAGAACTGAAATTAAAAAAAAAATATGATGTATGTAGTAAAAAAAAAGAAATATTTAGAAAAAATGTTCTAAAGAATACTATACTGTTTAATAACTAAACTCGCCCAAAATATACTTTTTTAAAAGTAATAATAATATAATAAAATAGTATCCATCAGTTTGAATAATGACTTAAAACAAAAAATAACAGACATAATATTCAAAAGCTTTGAAGAAATCTTATTACATTCGAAAATGAAAAGATAGTGTAATCATATTTTCATGAATTTAATATTATTTTAAAAAGAATGAATTGAATACAGAAGTATTCGACAATTGTTTGATTGATTTCAAAACTTTCTTAATAAATATTAATATACGTGGAAAATATATATATATATATATATATATATATATATATACCTGTGTGTATGTGGGTGTGCGCGCATATGAATTGATATAAAATATCCCATATATATAAACCTGTGTGTGTGCGTTCGAATTGACGTGTAAAATCCTATGTATATCAACGTGCGTGTGCATGCATGCGAATCGACATGAAATATCCCACATATATATAAAAGCCTGTGATTATGAGTACGTACGAGTTGACATGAAATGTCATATATATATATATATATATATATATATATATATATATATATATATATATATATATTGCGACGAGTATACATACCCGCGCATTTCAAATCTCCCGCCTAACGGCCAAGCTACTGTAGAACAGTAGTTCTGAGCTCAGCCACTTGGCGGCAACCTTGAACGTCGTTGCACGCAACGAGAAAAATCAGGCCAGAGTATATAAGAGGCCGAGAAGCTAACCAGAGCAGAGCAGTGTAGACTACGGTATTCCCTCTCTCTTTACCTTAGTGAGCACGCTAGGCTAAGAGAGAGTGGGACAAGTAGTAGCTGGTTGCCTTGGCTTGTGGAGCACCACAGCTTAGGCAAAGCTTCTCTCTCTCGCACACGAGGGTAGACCGAGTGAGCACGCTGGTCTACACTCTAGTGCATAGGCTGGCAGTGTTAGAGATACGTCGAGTGAGCACGCTGGCGTAAATCTACCTGCCTAGAGCACACTCGCAACCTTTTGCCGACGCCGCAATGCCGAACTTGCGCCGCTGAATTTAAGGGTGACGTCCACCCAAAATATTATATTCTATTTCACATTTCGCCACTGGCTTAATTAAGGGTATTGTCGACCCATAGCTGTCGTGTCCGCGTTTACGTGAATAATAGAATACATTAAGGGTGTCGTCTACCCATTGCATTTTCATGTTAATAGTTTAAAGGACTCCGTCCGACCGCGTGTAAATATTAGAACTTAGAATAAGTTAAGGGTGTCGTCCACCCAATACATTTTGCTATGTTAATTAAAGGACTCCGTCCGACTGCCACGTAGTTATTAAGATCGTAGAATAAGTTAAGGGTGTCGGCCACCCTTTATCTTTACATCACTTAAGGGCCCCGCGTGCCCATAGAGATTCGTAATTTGGATAATCAAGGGATCCGGCTGCCCATTATTACCGTAGTATTTAGTATAGCGATATTAGGTGCCGTTGCCTATTTATATTATAATTATTTGGCTATTAATCACTTGTCTCTTTTTGTTTTGCACATTGTTGCAGGTAAAAGCCGCCGGTATACTTTAGACCGTACAGGCCGTAGAATATATTGGTTAAAAGTAAACTATTATTCAGATTCATTTAAGATTTACCAATTGATTCGATTCTTTTATTAAATAGCCGTCAAGTGGCCAGTGTTGCCAGAAGTTGGCGATCGCAAGTAGCCGGTAGATTGCGCTCAAATAGCCTAATATAGCGAAGCGGAAAAAATATCAATTTACGAATCAAAAGCTAAGAAATAATTAATTTTATTAATGAAAAATGTTTAATTATAAATAATTTCCATGAAATCAGATTTTGTTCACTTGATTACTTTGATAACTTTTATGTATTTATTATTTAAAATTTTAATTTATATTTTTCTAATATTCTTAAGAATATTTTTTACTAAACATACGTTTTAGTAATGCAATAATAAACATCAAATGCAATATTAAATTAAATATAGTTGATTTTTGAAGATATTATTTTACTAAATTAACGTTAAGTACTTTATATTATTTAATAATATTTTGAATATTCCTTATATTCATATATTTTGACAAAAAATTGGAATCAAAACTAATTAAAATTAATTAAAATATACTCAATTTTCTCAATTCTAATTAGTTTTGATGAGCAGTTTTTAGCATGGTACTGTATTCAAAAATATATATTGTACGATTATCTGTGATTATAATTATAATTTAATTGATGTTATTGCTATCTTCATTTCTAACTTGATAAAATTTTAAAGATTGTATTACACATAAAACTAATAATTTTATTCTACTAAATTTTCTACGTTTTATTAACATTCAAACATTTACAGCTTGTAAAATTTTAATAGAAATAAACCAATATTAAAAAAAAATAAAACATTATTAACTAAATCATATAAAATATTTTCATAGATTTAAATTAAGATGTGATACTATTATAAATTAATTATTCACTACACTGAGAAAAAAACATAGTTGGCTTTATTGCGTTCTCTAGTAACGATAACCATGTTACTCTAGTATTCAATATATAGTCAAATTAACCGTTTATATTAGTAGCATTTACTAGACTGAACGTAGTAGGAATTTCTACAGTCTTTATTAGTATTTTATTTACTTTTTTCAAGATATACTAACCGAAGTTTTAAGACTTCAAAGTCTCGTTTTGAGTCTTCTAGGCTTTTATTATAATTAAATATTCTTATTTCATCTACTTTCGTTTGTAGATTATAACAATATGCAAATTAATAGTATAATTTATTATATACATTCTGAGGTTAAGACCTATTCATCATGTGCTACTGAATGCCGACCAGAGAATCTAGTTGTATTTACTATGTTACCGTAGTAAACGAGAGAAACAGTACATTGGTTAAGCTCATCGGTCTTAACGTAGTAAAGCCAACTATGTTTTTTTCTCAGTGTATACAACTATAGCCATCATCATTAAAAATAGTTATTAAATTTTCATAATCTTCATCCTCTAAATCATTATTTTCATTACTATTTTTAGATTTTTCAGCTTCGATCCCTCCTTCATTTTTTGTGACATAAATATCAGAATTAAAACGGGACAACATCCCTCTGGTTGGCTGGAAATCCTTACAGCATTTTTTGTCCATCTTTAAAAAAGAAAAAATCTTGTTTTATTTAAATCAGTGGTATGCATCTAAATCAAAGTTAAAAAAGAAAATTATAATTTTATTTTACTTACTTTAATATGAATCCGCATTCGCAACAATGCCTCAAGCATGTTTATTTGCAATTTATTTCTTTGCTTGTCTTTTATGCAGCTCATTATACTGAATACTCGTTCGACAATGGCGTTACTGATCGGTAATGTTAAGACTCTTAAAGCAAAAAACGCCAATTCTTTGAATGGTCTCTCTCCTGCTGAATTTGTACATCTTGATACACAAGCCCAAAAATGATTTATATCCATGTTTTGCATATTCAAGTGTAATTCTGTATGTGGGAAAATATCTATTAATTGTACTGAACCCAGTTCAAGCCATTGGCTTTCTATAAGATCTCTGTCTATAGACGAATCTACACATATTAATTAAATAGTAAGTCAACAGTAAAAGTTTTTAACATAACATCAATGAAAAAAAATTTAATTTTTCATTACCTGCTAACTCAAGTGGTAATTGCTGTAATAGAGGCCTACCTACTTTCGTCAAAACCAAATAAGGTGATAAGAATTTTATTTTTTCAACTGCAGGTAAATTTGAAGGCATTCTATCAATTAATTGATTGCAAAGACAGAGCACATATGATCCACATATTTTAAATAAATCATTCCTTTCTTCATCATTTAATTTTGAAACTGATAAAAGCTGCTCGAAACTGTCGCCTAATATAAGATTATCAGGTGCTCGATGATTTGAAGGATCAGAAAGAGCTGCTTTAAGCATTTGAATTTCATCTACTCGAAGCACGCTTGGTCTAGTTGTTACAGCTATCGCTTGCTGTTTTAAAAGTCGGCTAGCTAATGAAAAAATGAGTCTTCGCAGATCAGTGTACAGCTTAGTAATATCAGCATTTGTATGTTGAAACGCAAGATTGACTTTTTCAACACCCGTCAACATTGTCTTCATCATTATTAAGTAGAGTTTGTTGCTCTTATCATTCATCAGGCGCGCAAGCTCGGATGCCAAATAATCTTTTTCTTGAATAGAAAAAAAACCTTTAAGTTCATTCCATTGCTCTAGAATGACGTCTGTTACTGGCAACCATATGAGCCAACGAGTTTTTGACAAAGAAAGTATTTTTTTAGGTGCTTTTCCATCATTTATCATCTATAATATTCAATATATTAATTGAAATTGAGTGAAAAAATTAAATTAAATGAACTATATTAAAGTAACCTTACCCTATAGTATTGAACGTACTCGTCCCAATTTTGCACTATGAGCAAACCAGTTATGGGTTTGTGAAAGAATGAAATTTAAAAAGTTTGGCATTTTCTTAAAAGCATACTCCGCGCATTTATCGAGAGAATGACATATGCATTTAAATAAAATCAGATTAGGTACGTCCTTCTTCATATGTGTATAAAAAGAATTGTGTTCTCCAACCATTGCTGACGCTCCGTCTGTACCAATTGAATTAAGTTGTGATAATGGCAATCCCGCAGTTTTTAAATATTCTTTACAAGCAGTGGCTAAAGCGCTTCCTGTGCAATTCGATAATTGAACTAAACCTAGAAAGTCCGTCACAAATTTGGTTCGATTTTCACTAAAGTAACGAACACAGATGCCCATAAATTTTGTGACAGAAACATCGGTAGCTTCGTCTACAATTAAAGCATAAGGAAAATTTCCAATATCTTCCACCAACTCTTTTAAAAATTCTGGAGAGATAACAGTCGAAATAAGTCTAGAACATTTTGTTCTGTGAATTTTTATATTTTCCAATGAACTTGCTTTACCTAATTTTTGCAATAGCTCTCCAAGATGATCTATAGTTTTTACAGAACAATGCATTGCAATAAACATTGTCAATCTTAGTTCAGTGATCTTATTTTTATCATTGACTGTGAAGCAACCTGAAATTAATATTTTTATCACGTATTAGTATTATAACATAGAATTTATATTACAAAAGAGATGAGAAATAAAAAATTAGTTATCAAATTATTTGCATAAAAACAGAAAAATATATTTTTTATAATTTATGAAAAAGCTTTGAGATTATATTAGTTTTAATCTATTAAATTTACGTTAGAAAATAAAAAAATTTAACCGATGGTAAAAATGTTTTACCTATCAAAACTATGTAGATTTGGTTGTATGTTTTTGTTTAAACTTTTTTCTTTTCGCGTATGCAATAAAGTGTTTTTGTGAAAAATTAAATCATGACGATGTGCTCTTATAAATCGTTCACATAAAGTGCAATACGCCTCTTGTTTTCCTTTTAAAACATCTTCTTCGCTTGCAGCTCTGAGCCAACCTACAAGCCAATTATGTCATTTTTAAAAATTTTAATATGATAAGATTTGAACAAATAATAATTATTCAATAGAATTGAATTGAATTCTTAAAGATTATTTTATTTAAAATTATTCTTATTATTTCCAAAATAAGTAGACAAAAATGTCGTAAACAATGAATCGAACATAATAAGCCGGCATGGATATTTTTTACCAGCTAACCTATACAGATAAATATAAAAAGATTAATTAATAATCAAATAATTTCACTTACTCTTAAATTCTATTTCCTTTTCCCATTGAGGATTATAATGTTTTAGATATTTTCCCTATTTACCCATATTGACGTGCAGTTTTGAATGAAAATATATTTTTTTCTCGTAGAAGTGTTGTGAACAACGGCATGTAACAAATGATGAGACAATATACATTTTATAACATATCTTATTTATTTCTATAGAAATTTGTTGTGGTATCAGTGTCAAAAAACTCGCGTGAATGCAGCGCCACATTCCACTCATTGACTGAACCAATACATAGCATAGAGCGCGCAAATTTGAAATAAATATTATGATATAGTCTTTAAAAAATAATTCTTGTATTCTCGTAAACTTTTTTATCTACGATTCTCGCTTCGTAGTAAGAGTTTTTTAATAAAATCTTGTTTGTCCTGATAGTAGCCCAATTGGCTATTATCGTTTCATGATTATAGCCCAATTCGCTATAAATAGCCATCTCAATTTTTTTCCCGCGAATTCAAGTTTCTAAATAGCCCAATTCACTATTTATAGCCCAATCTGGCAACACTGCAAGTGGCAAGATAAATAAAAATCTATTTACTTTGTAAATTATATTTTTATTTAAGGTTAGGTTAGTTTATTTGCATTATATAAAAAAAATAGGTTTAGTTTTGATTAGCAAGTTTATTATTTCTTTATTGTAATCGTCGTTGTACATGAGTCTTATGAGTACAATAAAGCCAAGGTACTCCCTAGTATAACCAAACGTGTTAAACCCGGTTACTTTCCTTCACTTTCCATCGACTGATCCCTCCAACTCCTGCCGATCTTACCCTGGTAACTCACTGAAGCGTCTGACAACGGGAGGTAACGTATTTCCCCTCCCGAAAGGGAAAAACGTTACAGTATATATATATATATATATATATATATATATATATATATATATATATATATAATCCTGTGTGTGTTCGTGCGCATCGGCATGAAATGTCTCATATATATAAACCTGTATGTGCGTGCGTTCCAATCGACGTGAGAAATCCCATGTTTATTAAAAGCTGTGTGCATGCATGCGAATAGACATGAAATGTCCCATATATATAAACCTAAGGGTACTCTGATGGGTGTGTGCGCGTTGTCATGAAATGTACCGCATATGTAGAAAACCTGTACTTATGAGTACGTGCTAGCCGACATGAAATGTTCCATGTATGTATGTATGTATATACATATATATATAAACCAAAAAATATACGGGTCTACGGGTGCAAGTTGACATGAAACGGACCATGTAATATATATATATACATAACATATGTATCAATGCGCATATACCATGAACATTAAAATATATTATAAAGCATCTATATTCGTTGATACTGCGCATTTCCGGTTGCGCAGTTTATGCTGGCTGAAAACGATGAAGAAGAAAAAAAATAACGAGAATACGACATTTCGAAATTTCAAACTGCATTTTCTCGTGATTGAGTGAACCGATTGTAATCAATTTTTTTTTAAATTAAAGATAATGAAAATCTTTAAATATTATTAATTGTATTTATATATATATATCGATGTATTTTTATGGGATTCGATTTTGAAATTTTTGAAACTCTATTTTAAAATATAAGAGGAGCGCCTCGACGTTTTCGTATTCGTACCTCAACTCGCCGTCGAGGCGCTACCGCGCCTCTTGATATACAAATAATCAAATACATTTAAAAAATATAACAAGAATTAGAATCAATCATTTTCTAAAAATTAACTTAATAATAACATCAGTAGATACTTAAATCTTAACAAAACTGATTAAATGAAATCCAATTGAAGATGGCAATAAAAAATGGAAATAATTTTTTTGTTCTGTAGACTCCATTAAAGTTAACATAATTCATTAATTTTTATGTATGTTTTTACAGTTTTATATATTAGTATTAAGGAGTCTCATATGCTAGCTATAGCTTGCTATAGTTTGTTGTTCATAAAAATCAAAAGTTTAAAAAATTCTTCAATATTTTGAAAAACATTAATTTATACCTGGAAAAGAATCTGCAAATTTTTAGTTAGCCTTATCGACTGATTTTATTATTTATGCTCACTTAAAGTTTATCTTTTTACTACTATGAGATACAAAACATGCGGACTTCGAGTGAGCACATATAAAAAAATTAGTTGATAAGGCTACTTGAAAATTTGCAGAAATTTTTTTCTAGGTATAAATTAATTTTTATCAAAATTTTGAAGAGTTCTTTAAACTTTTAATTTTTATGAACAACAAACTATATCTGACATATGAGACTCCTTAAATTTTTAAATATGCGGTACATAAATAATTTAATAATTTATATTTAAATTATAACAAGCATATTTTTTAAGTATATTCAAAACCTTTCGAGTGAGCATTCTTTTTACATCAGTGCTGGTGAAGAATATTATAATATGGATACGAATAACAGGTACCGTAAAACAGGGTAAAGCGGTTAGATGTGAGGTAAAGCGAGCATTTTTTCATATACGATTTTCTTATTTCTTGTGTACTCTTATTTATGTATGACAATATTTTTTCGTAAATTACTAACAGAAGTTAAAAAAATTACTATTATACATAAACAAGAGTACATAAGAAATTAGAAAATCGTATATGAAAAAATGCTCGCTTTACCCCACACCTGACTGCTTTACCCCATTTTACGGTAAATGATAATATTCTTATATAGATCGAGTGTATAACACACACTGACTTGAATTTCATTTAATCAGTTTTGTTAAGATTAAAGTATCTTCTGATGTTATTATCAAGTTAAGTTTTAGAAAATGATTGATTCTTATTCTTGTTATATTTTTTAAATGTATTTGATTATTTTTATATTAGTAATAAATATTATAATTTTATTGAAATTGGTTATCGTAATTTAAATTTTCTGAAAATTTGTCATTGAATCTAATGATGTGACAGCAATAATTGTGTGGGTTAGAATGAGAGTGGCATAAGTCACATACTTCTAATTTCGAGATTTTCGATATTAAAGTTTTAAATTAATTTACATTTCTATTGAGTGACATTTTTACAGTGCTTATAATATTAAAGAAAAATAAACAAAAAAGCCACTCTATGTTGAAAAATAAGTTGTTTTAATGTTAAAGAAATGAAATATACCACTAACTAAATTTTTTTTAAAATGTGACTTATGCCACTCTCATTCTCACCCACACAATTATATGTAATTATGCATAAAAACCTAGAATTAATTTAAACAAATAAGTACAATCAACATATAATTAAGATTTATATATATTAATATTCAATTTACTTTTTCTTATAGTCACTCTAGTGAAAAAAATCAAGTGATTTATCACCTGATTATTTTTAAGAGGACACTGGATCTCTCTATCCTTTTTTTCTTATAAAATATAGGTTTTCGGAATAACTAGTGATTATTTATAGGAATTAAGAATTGTCCGCAACTTGTATAGTAAAAAGCAATATTTTTTCTGATGAGGATAAATTAATTTTGATGCTTTCTTTTCAAGGAAAGTTTGACATACTTGCAAAATCATAAGTTAGGCTAGAGAATAAAATGTTTAAGTATGTTAAACTTTTCATCAAAACAAAGCAACAAAATTTAGATTGTCCTTATCAAAGAAAATATTGCTTTTTACTATACAAGTTGCGGATAACTCTTAATTTCTATTAATAATTACAAGTTTTTCCAAAAACCTACATTTTCTAATTAGAAAAGGATAAAGAGATCCAACGTCCACTTAACAGGACAGTGATATATAACTGAACTCATGTCTCTTTGTATCTCAGTACCTTAAAGATCAGTATAAGGCAATTCATAAATCAATGTCCTAGTGGATGAAATCAGTTGAACTTAAATTCAATAATAATTAACAATATTCTCATGAATCAACACAAAAAGTTCTAACATATAAGTAGAAGTGCATTTCTAGTTTTGTATCTTGTAACTGATGCATCTAAGAAAAAGGTATAGGCATATAAATTTTGTATTCAGTGTATAAAAGATTGAATTTGAATATTGGTTAGTTAGAAATTTGAGTTACTTTTACTGTAGAAATGTCATAACGAATGTGATGATTTATCAGTACAAAGTGGATCGTGTCTTATTATCTCTTGGACTGTTAACATTATTTAATATGTAAAATTATTTCTTGACTAAAAATTAAATTAATTATTCTTTATAGTGTTATTGTATCTTCAAATTTAAATTAATTATTCTTTACAGTGTTATTGTAGATTATGTTAAAGTTATGAAAGAAATGTAAGCAAAAATAATTTTCCAAATCTTTTCAGTCAAATAAATAAAGGATATTTTAGTTACTAAACATAATTTTCAAGAAATTTAATAGCATTTAATTTTTTTCTAATAAAAAAATCCATTTCGAATCTTATAAGAAAAGAATTCTATATATAGTTACCTGTCACCAAGTGTTATTGGAAGTACTAGTATTATATAACCTTGAACTATAAAATAATCAAAAATTTTTTCAAATTCAGTATTTAAGTATATTATTAATGTGTTACGGTGACACACAGTATGAGTAGATGTTACGGCAAACTCCCGCATGTGCAGTGGGAGCTCTGCGCTCATTGGGCAACTGTGCAGTGCGAGCTTCGAAAAGACGTAGAGAGATATACATAAATAGCAATTAATTTTTTTTTCAATTTTGACGTAGTTAAATATTTTTTAAATTCTAAAATATATTTTATCGAAATCAAGATAATTTTTAATACGTATTTTGATTTATAATTTACTATTAAAAAATAGTATTTTATAAAATAATATTTTAAAATTATTTTGGTAAATATTTTTTTCAGAAAAATTAATATATATAAAATTCTTGCAATAAAAAAAATGATGAATATTAAAAAATTAATATAACCTGTAAAATTTTGAATCTGTATTGAATAACATGAAAATTTATATTATTTTTGTAAAATAACATTTTTTTCATAAAAAGAAATATATCTAAAATTAATTATAAGTTGTTTGAAACTTTAAAGTTATTGATAGTTAATTTTAATCTTAAAATTAAATTATTTTAAATAACCAGGGGGGCAGATGAGCATGTATCATTTCACGCCGGACATAGCTCGAAGCAGTTTTGGTCTGATGGCTAGCTTTTGCACTTTTCCTTTTGGGTGCGCGGGTTTATCTCTCGGTCATGGCCACTTCTTTTTTTCTGTTGTAATATTAATTTCTTTTTTCATTTATGCTTCACATATTTTTTATTTTTTTATTAATATTAAAATTGATTTTTCACGAGTATATTAGTATGCTCGTTCTTTTTTACACTTAGTAATAAAAAATATTACTGAATAAATAATTGTAATAATTTGAATACCACTATAGGTAAATTATGACTTTTTTAAATATATATATATATATATATATATATATATATATATATATATATATATATATATATATATATATATATATATATATATAGAATAAATTATTACATTATACAATGTATAATTATAATAAGAATAATAAATTTTGTTCAAATTAATAATGAATACATATTTTTTAACGTCACTATTTGCCAACTTACCCGTACCCCTCAGACAATTTACCCCAAGATTTTGCCAAGTTGGCATAAAAATGTGCCTCAAAAAACTCTTTCATAATTTATTTGTTTTCGATTCTCAAAAAGTTATTTTTTTTATAGTAGGCCAGTCAAATTAGATTTTTAATCAAAAAAATTGTAACCCAGGGTTTCCGAACGAATTTTGGTAGGGGAGATCATCAGGAACATTAATCCGTTGAATGAGCCAAAATCCAACTGTAGGAAATTATTTTTATTAACAAATTAATGAATAAAAAAGCACTTGCTTGACCGTAGAAAAAAAACTATCAATTGTAAAAAAAAATATTGTAAGTAAACTTTGTAGATATTTAAAAGACCAACAAAACTTATTATGGTACAATTTGATTATCTTCATCTGTTTATTTGCAAATCGCAAAAAATCGCCGAAAACGGCTATTTTATCGATTGTTTATTACTCCGTTAGAAAAATAACCAGGAACTCGATAATTAGTGAAAGTCAAGCTCTGATGATAGTGAATTTACAGTAAAAATTTCAAGTAAAAATATTCAATAGTTTGTACATAATTCAAATTGTTTATTAAAAATAGACCATATTGGCGTGATTATTCCCAAGCCACTATGCATCGTACGAGGATGCATCAAAGTTATTTTGAAAGTTCAACATCTCTACTTTACTGTACAATTAGTAGCTAATTGATTTTTTAAAATTTAATTGTTTAAAATCGCGATATAAAAAAATCGTTTTTTTGCTAATTAACTTTTAATTTGCAATTAAACTATTTATCGTAAATAAATGAGAGTAAGTTCGTTGGATAGGTGATATTATTCCTTCAATTTTAAGAGGTTAAACAACTCTATAAGTGCTCTAGGAGCCAAAATAATTTTTTTTTTTTTTTTTAAATCGCCATTACTTTATTTATACAAATTAAGAAACACAACAACAACGAAAAAACGCATTAATAGTTGTAATATTAAAAAAAAAAAATATTGCGGCATGTTGATTGTTCAGTTATATTGTTTAATTAAATTTTGAAATTACTATGAAAATGGAAGTTAAAATAGGGAAAAGTAGAAAGCCATGTGACAACAAAATTGAGTCTAAAGGTTCAAAGTAATCTATAGGGAAAAATTTTATGTATCTCGCAAACTAATCAACATAAAGTCTTCATTATTTTTATATTTGGGGTAGCTTCCGAAAATATTAACATTTACCATAGTCATTGCCCCCAAAAAATTTATTTAACAAGTATAAATAAACAAAAAAAATTTTTTTGTAACTTTTAATCAATTTTTAATAATATTCTTCCCCTGTCCACATATCACTTTAGAAATGATTTTAGTGGTATTTTTGTTAATTACTTATACAATTTTAGCGATAAAAAAAATTTTTTTTTAAATTCTCTAATTTTTATTTACTTAACTCCCATGAACTGTAAAATAACTTTGAACCTCACAATGATTTCGGAAATTATCCACTTAAAACTGATGCGTGTATTTATTTTTTACATTCTTCATTAGCTTTCCTATAATTTTCAAGAATAGAAATTTATGTACCTGTTATTGAAGGGATATTGTGCAGAAAATAGTGAGCCCGTTTTTTTTATGTATATTAAATTAATTATCAAATTATAAAAACATGCTTCACTTAGTGTTGTTTTTTTATTAGTTAATAAGGTGTAATATATTCAATTAATCGGCAAACAGAAGTATTTGAATAATCTTATTCTTTGAGAAAATGATACGTCGTCAACAAAAAGAAGTAACCGTAATAATTATTAATATAAATTTGTTTTTCATTATATTAGTAAATAATATTAATTTTGAATAAATAAGTTATAAGTCAAGAATGTATATTTATGATTTTTTTTATTGAATATAAAAATTTTCTTATTTTTAAAAATTTCATATAAAAAATTTACATTTTTCTTTTTTTGGCTTTTGATGCCTCAGCAGAAACATTTAAATTTATTTGTTCTTCTTCAACTTCATTTTCTCCTTCATCGTCTTCTTCCACAGATTCATCTCCAGAATCATGTATAGATTCTACGATATTTCATAGTGCAATTGAAGTGCTCTCATCAATCATGATATCTGTGATATCATCATTGGTGATTGTATCAGAAACATCTTCTATAATATTTTCTTTAATGTTACTACAGGTTTTGCCATGACACGATGAACATAATTGCGAACAACGCAAGCTATGCTTCCTGCAGCTGCAGGTTTTTTTCCTGCACCCTGTCTCACACCTACAACTGATTTTCTTCAATATTTTATCCGGAATCAGTGGCTCCAGTGTATGTACAGGGTAGAGCACATTTTCTTTTTCTTTCCGACCGCAGGCTGTTGGTTCTTGTCTGTTTCCAAGCCACTGTTGCACTTGTAAATATGTACGGTAGGCATGCTGTCTCGTGGCACCTTCAGTTGGATACACAAATATGTTTAGTTTATTATAATTAACAGGTAGTGCATAACATTAAACTTTATTTATCATTCATTTATTTATTAATAATTGATATTATTTACTAATATAATGGAAAACAAATTTATATTTATAATTATTGCAGTTACTTCTCTTTGTTGACGACGTTTTTTTTCTCAAAAAATAAAATTATTCAAATACTACTAACTGTTTTCCAATTAATTTAATATATTACACCTTATTAATTAATAAAAAAACAACACTAAGTAAAGCACGTTTTTATAATTTGATAATTGATTTATTATTAATGAAAAAAAATAGGCTCACTATTTTCTGCACAATATCCCTTCAATAACAGGTACATAAATTTCTATTCTTGAAAATGATAGGAAAGCTAATGAAAAATGTAAAAAATAAATACACTCATCAGCTTTAAGTGGATAGTTTCCGAAATCATTGTGAGGTTCAAAGTTATTTTACAGTTCATGGGAGTTAAGTAAATAAAAAAACGCTGCCAAGTGCTTTGGCGGAATGCTTTCTCATAGAGCTCTTTGAGTTTCATTATTTTTTTATATTTATTTAAATGTGATTTTAATATAAAAAAATTGTCCATCATTAATATTTATTCATTTTGTACTTTATAAATTTTGAATATATATGCTAGTTGATTGCCTTTTCAACATTTTGTTTGAGTTAAATGTTAGCTTTTAAAGTGTTTAATTTTGTTGACTTTAGCTAGCCTTATACATAGGTTTGAATTTATTATTTTTGTTATCTTGTGGATATCTTTTTATCACGACTAAGCTTGGTAAATCCAAGTAGTCAATTTTAGTAACGGTAATTAAATTCAGTAGTACTATTATAAATTTTCAAGAGTAACTCAGAAAACAAAAGAAGTGATCAAAAGCTACGCTAATAAAATTATTTATTTAAAACTTGGTTTATAAAGACAGTAGCAAATAACTTGTATACAAATTTTAGAGTAATTCTATCAAGTACTTTACGTAAAATGGAAAAATACTGAAATATGAAAATTTTTTAAGAAAATTTTTAAAATTTTCTAAAAAGAAAACTACGCTAAAAAGATCGGTTTATAAAAGTTATCCTTCTTTTGGCAGATGCAAATTATTCCCATGGAAACTCAAAGCAAATTCATCAATTAACTTACGTAAAATACAAAAAAAAAAATTAAAAATCGAAAATTTTTTCAAATTCTTAAAATGGCTCTATAATAAAAAAAAATACGCTATGAATACAAATTTTCTATAGCTTCCCGCCTAGTTATACAAAAACATAGATGGTATACAAAATTTGAAGCAAATCCATAGAGTAATTTTCGAGATCTAACTGGTTAAATAAATAACATTTTCTTTTCAAAATTTCTTTTTTAAAATTTTAAAAATGCTCTAAAATTAAAACTACGCTATGAAAATCAATTTTTGAAAATTTCCCTTCTTTTGGCAGTCGCGAATAATTTCCCTGTAATTTTTAGAACAAATCTATCGAGTACTTTACGCAGAATAAAAAAAAAATAAGAAAAGAAGAATCGATATTTTTTTTTAAATCTTTAAAATTCTCTAAAATTGTAACCACGCTAAGAAAATTAGTTTTCAAAAGCTTATTTTTTTCAGACAATAGCGAATTAATTGTATGAAAATTTTGGAAAAAATTTATAGTATGGTTAACGCAAAAAAGAAAATAAATGAAAAATAAAAATTTTTTAGAAAATTTTCGAAGTGCTCTAAAATTAAAACTGCGCTGAGAAAATTAGTATTCCAAAGCTTGTTTTCTTCAGATAGTAGCGAATTAATTGCATACAAATTTTGGAGCAAATCAATCGAATGGTTTTCGTAAAATAGAAAAAAATTAAAAATAAAAATTTTTTAAAAAATTTTAAAAATGCTCTAAAATTAAAAGTGCGCTAAGAAAATTAGTTTACAAAATTTTTAATAATTTTGGCAGTCGAAATAAAGTTCCATACAAATTTTCAAACAAATTCTTCGAGTAGTTTACGTAAAATACAAAAAAAATGAAAAATCGAAATTTTTTAAAAATTCTTAAAATGATTCTAAAAAAAAAACTGCGCTAAGAAAACCAATTCCCAATAGCTTCCGCACCAGTTCATCAAAAAATTGAATTGTATGGGAAATTTGAAGTAAATCCATCGAGTAGTTTTTAAGATTTTATTGGCTTAATAAATAGAAACATTTTTTCAAAAATTTCAAAATGCTCTAAAATTAAAACTGAGCTAAGAAAATCAGTTTTTAAAAATTTATTTTATCCGCGCAATCAGAAATAAATTCCATGCAAATTTTGAAGCAAATTCATCGAGTAGTAAACAAAAAAAAACCAAAAAACGAAAAATCGAATTTTTTTTTTTTTTTTTTTTTAAAAACTTTAAAATGAAAACTAAGCTGGAAGAACCAAATTATCAATAGCTTTCCAGCAAGTTAATCACAAAACTAAATTCCATGCAAAATTAGAAGCAAATCCATCGAGTAGTTCTCGAGATACAGTTTACTAACTGAATTCATACATCCACACACACACACACACACACACACATACATACAGACATTTTCTGGAAACCACTTTTTTCGACTCACCGAGTTCAAATATGTACAAATTAATGAAAAAATAGAAAAAAATTTTTTTTACCGATACAATGCTTTCTCTATGAGAAAGCAATTAGAGAATTTAAAAAAAAATTTTTTTTATCGCTAAAATTGTATAAGTAATTAACAAAAATACCACTGAAATCATTTCTAAAGTGATATGTGGACAGGGCAAAAATATTATTAAAAATTAATTAAAAGTTGCAAAAAAATTTTTTTTGTTTATTTATACTTGTTAAATAAATTTTTTGGGTGCAATGACGATGGTAAATGTTAATATTTTCGGAAGCTACCCCAAATATAAAAATAATGAAGACTTTATGTGGATTAGTTTGCGAAATACATAAAATTTTTCCCCATGGATTACTTTGAACCTTTAGACTCAATTTTGTTGTCACATGGCTTTTTACTTTTCCCGAATTTAACTTCCATCTTCATAGTGATTTCAAAATTTAATTAAACAATATAACTGAACAATCAACGTGCCACAATATTTTTTTTTTTAATATTACAACTAGTAACGCGTTTTTTCGTTGTTGTTGCGTTTCTTAATTTGCATAAATAAAGTAATGGCAATTTAAAAAAAAAAAAAAAAATTATTTCGGCTCCTAGAGCACTTATAGAGTTGTTTAACCTCTCAAAATTTGAGGAATATTATCACCTATCCAACGAACTTACTCTCATTTATTTACGATAAATAGTTTAATTGCAAATTAAAAGTTAATTAGCAAGAAAACGATTTTTTTTATATCGCGATTTTAAACAATTAAATTTTAAAAAATCGATTAGCTACTAATTGTAAAGTAAAGTAGAGATGTTGAACTTCCAAAATCACTTTGATGCATCCTCGTATGATGCATAGTGGCTTGGAAATAATCACGCCAATATGGTCTATTTCTAATAAACAATTTGAATTATGTAAAAACTATTGAATATTTTTACTTGAAATTTTTACTGTAAATTCACTATCATCAGAGCTTGACTTTCACTAATTATCGAGTCCCTAGTTATTTTTCTAACGGAGTAATAAACAATCGATAAAATAGCCGTTTTCGGTGATTTTTTGCGATTTGCAAATAAACAGATGAAGATAATCAAATTGTACCATAATAAATTTTGTTGGTCTTTTAAATATCTACAAAGTTTACTCATAATATTTTTTTTTACAATTGATAGTTTTTTTTCTACGGTCAAGCAAGTGCTTTTTTATTCATTAATTTGTTATTAAAAATATTTTCCTACAGTAGGATTTTGGCTCATTCAACGGATTAATGTTTCTGATGATCTCACCTACTAAAATTCTTTCGGAAACCCTGGGTTACAATTTCTTTGAAGAAGGAGCTAAAATATCGCAATTTGACTGCCCTATACAGGCCATCCACAAATTTATGTTGGAGGTGAATGTTCACAGCTGACAGGGAACAATTATGAAAAATTTGCTGAGGTAAATGGACTTTTAGAATGTCTAATTTTACTTCCTCAAAATTTATATATACCTGCTCTACCAGTCAAATCAGGAAAAAAATGATTATTTCCTCTTTGTAAAACGTATTGCGAAGAGCAAAATTTTCAATCTTTTGAACATAAAAATGTCAAAGAGCGTGCTCTTTTAGGTACTTGGGTTTTAGACGAAATAAAGGTCGCCTTAGAAAAAGGGTACAAAATTTTAACGGATTAATGTCCCTGATGATCTCCCCTACCAAAATTCGTTCGGAAACCGAGGGTTACAATTTTTTTGATTAGAAATCTAATTTGACTGGCCTATCTTTGGAATTTGCCTGTTTTATGAATATACGGATATAATGAACATATATCCGTATACCTGATTTTTTCCTCGTTTTTTATGGTTTACGAAGTGACAAAATTTTTAGTGCGTCCACCAAAGAATGCGTCTCGAGGATCCAGTTTAACTTTAGATAAAAGTGAGTTTTTTTTTAAATATAGCGATATTTCGGGCTGCGCTATTTTCATTTTATTGAAATCGCATTCCCAAATCTATTCTACTTCATACCCGCTAGCACGCATTTGTGCATTGGTCGCCTGAATGATTCTCTTGATTCATAGTCCTGAGCAAAACACTTTTTACACCCATGAGCATAACATCCTTGAAATTCAAATACTGTTCCTTTAAATTTCGAGGATAGAGCTTCATTTATATCTATGGATTAAAAACCATCGACTTTATAGCCCTCTGGTAAAATATATTCCCTAGCTTTTGCCGTGTAAATAATTTTTTTTCCTAAAATATGTTCAAGCCATAATAACCATTCATTTGATTTTTTCGAATGATTATCGGCAAGTCTATAGCCCTTTGTAGGTATAAGGCCGATCGTTTTTTCCTGTAAAAAGTTTTGCCTGTATAGTACAGAGCATGCAGAAGCTATAGTCGTAGCCTGTGAAAAAGAGCATAAATTTCCTTTTTTACACACTGCGCGAAAAGTGGGTACTTTTTTTCCTACCGACAGAATGAAAAGCACCCACTATTCGCGCCTCGTGTAAAAAAATCGTTTATGTCGTCGTACCAGGTATTCGGAGTTATATGTGCAAAGCTAGTTAAATGGGTATTGAGGTTGCATACATTTCAATTCGTAGCACAACTATATTCAGTTTACTATACTTCACATAAAAAAATATAGATAATTCCATACCTCACATGGTGATGTATGGATTCATCTATACGTCACACTTTAAGGTAGTAATTAGCTACGAAGCGATCGTCGTAAAATTGGTTAGTTTAATCGGCGTGTTTTGTTTTTTCTTTTGACATTTTGTTCTTTAATAAATTTAAAAAATATGAAAAAAATAAAAAAAATTGATTAATAATAAAAAAAATTTAGTGCGAATAATGAAAAAAATTAGTACAAATAACAAAAAAATTATTATTATAGTGAAAGTGAGAGAGTGAAGAAAAAAAATTAAATATAAAATGTGCGTGATATGCGTGGTCAGCTTGTCAAATTTGTTACATATCAATGACGGTTCCACAGACAACCCGCGTATACACTGTTACCATACGTTTATTCAAATTTAAATCAAAAGAAAGAAGGATTGTGAATTAGCACATTTATAATTTTATAGTCCCTCATACCTGCTACAACAACATAAAATTATCTACGCCATTCGGGAGTAAGAAGGATGAATACGGGATGACTTTGTTGCTCGAACAGCAGTCAATCTCGGGCGTGTTTGTTCTCGCAACAAACTCGTCCCGTATTCATCCTTCTTACTCCCAAATGGCATATATAACTAATATTCACCACGGGAGTTAGTTAAAAATGCCTTAAATCGTATGTTTGTCAATTACATACGATTTAAGACATTTTTGAAATTAACTCCCTTAGTGAATAATATACTATTTTCCAGAAATATATTCCTAAATACAACGCACGCTCGCCGTAAAATATTTACATCTAGGGTACAATATTTTATAATTTCTTCTTGGAAATCCAATTTGGTACATATTTTTAAATTTTCGTTATACCACTGATAAAATTTCTCTTTCTCACCAATACTCATTGTATCGGGCGAGTGATAGTTTGCTGGTGGTAACAGGCCTTTATATTTTTCGTTTTCTATTGTATTAAATAAATGTGTGAAATACCATTTAACATTACCTTCAGGCAAACCTAATGCCTTTGGTAAATCAATTAATCTCATGTTGAAATAATTTATCGAATCAATAAATCGCGTTTTATGAACAGACATTAAAATAATATTTTGACCGTTTAATATTATTCTGGATTTGATATTATAATTTGCTTTTAAAATACTGTTTAAAATAAAATACGCATCAAATGCTTTGGCATTATGTGCGATGCATATTGTATTTTTAAAAACAGAATTTAGGCGAACAGCTAATTCTATTAAATTTTTAACGGGATTTTCTTTAAATATAAATTCCCGTATACCACAAAAACCGCAATGAGTTGTGAGAGATTCAACATTGACACAATTATCGCACACTTGTTGTGCTACACATAAATTTACAACATGTAAATTTACGTTAGCACTATAGAGATCGTCTTGCCTCGTCTCGAAATCATAGAATATAAATCTATTTTCCGGCTTATTGTTATTGTGCGTGCTTGTTTTAACAGCGAGCAGTTCAATGTAGCACATTTCATTGTAAGTGTGTATAATTTTACATCGATTACAATAAAATGTACATTTGTGCTCTGGTTTATTTTTTTTCTGTTAATGTTTTTAATCACACATTTATCGCAATTACATATGACAGCACACACACTACTGTTCCAATCGTAATTTCCATTTTGTAAGTGTCTCGCGTAACACGCTTGACTCGCAAAACTTCTGTTACAAGCGGAACAGATTATATTTTGTTTTCTATACACACACGTTGGTTTGGAAAAACAACAAGGACAAATATCGCTACATTCATGCGAATCTTTTCGTTTGTATGCTGCTCACCAGCTTGCTGTAAAGATTTTGTAAAAGCAAAATGCCCTGGTGGACCCTCAAAGTTTAATAAATTAATTTCTTGTGGTGAAGGTATATTATTATCGTTATTATTATTTATAAAAAATTCTGAAATACGTCCATCGTACGATATTTGTGACATACTATTCGCAAATTCATTATTTTTTCTAATGACTAGAGCGATATTTTTTTGTGCAAGATATTTTTGAAAAAGTTGAATATGTTCCATATGACACCCATTTTCAGGTATATCATTTAGGTCAATTCTAGCTTTTTTTAAAATATCAAGCGCACATTTTTTAATGAAAAGCACGTCGTGAATCGATCGTGCTTTTCTAATTTTTTAGAAAATTTGTATTTTTTGGATCGGATTGAAACAATAAATATGCCAATCCCACCGCTATCGCTCGTGGCAAACAAAGATTATCATCATTTTGTATCGTGATGATAGAGCGCTTTCTTTTAGCGGCTTCTTTGTTTGTTTACCTCAATTTCTAGCCTCGCCTGTAATTCCTTTTACTGAAGTAAAATCAAGAATTTTATTATTATTGATATTGAATTCCGCATTACTTTGAGCAATTTGAAACATAATATCAAATAATTCTTGGGGGCGAAAATGTCTTACGTATTTCAAACGCATTCACCCGGTTCCACGAGTAAATTCATCGCTCGTAATATATGCCGTAATATAATCGAAGGGATTTTCGGTCAAATCTATAATAAACGCGTGAATTTCTGTAATTGCTTCTTGCAACCACACTAAAGGGTTGGTGTTTGGTGGGGCGTTTCAATACGTATAGTTAGGCGCTTGCCACGTACACCGTAACGTTGTGAATTCCCACCCGGTAGTCGAGAAATTACAGCAAACTTTTGTGCATTTCTACCACCACCTACCTGATTATATAAATTAACATCATTTTCTCTATTATTTACACATGAACAATATTCAAATTCACTATCACTATCATTCATCACACTATCACTCAATATCGCTTCATTACTTAAAAACGGTGATTCCTCGTTACCATCATTCATACTCTCATCACTTTCTGATATAATTATATTATTTTCGGAATTTAAATACGCACTCTTGCTACTTGTATCGCTAATACTATCATCGCTCTACGGTATTATTACGTTCTTTATAATTATTTTTTATTATTTATATATACATATATATATATATATATATATATATATATATATATATATATATATATATATCATCACTATCGCTATCGGTAATACTCTCATCGCTCTCGGGTATTATTATATTTTTTCTAGTTATATTATTATCAATATATCTATCGCTACCACTATCGCTTATATAATTAACATCTGCTTCGTTGTTTTTGCTGTCATCGTCGCTTTGACTCGAATATACTTGTTTCAGCAATTCTAGGGCGTTAACTATATAAAAATAAAAAGAGACAAAAATAAATATTTTCATGCCAACTTATTTTTATTATTTTTAAATTGTAAAATAACGCCTTTTCTTAAAATAAAGCTAAAAATTAAAAAAAAAAAAAGAATTTACGTAGAAAAGTTTATATACAAACGTAAATGTTTGCGTTGAATATACTACTTTTGATACCTTTAAGAGTCGCCCGTATCGTTCTGTCCTAGTCTAATCTAAATTTCCATTATAATAAATTAAATATTTATATAAAAACGTAAGAGATGAGCGCTGTAGAGTAAAAACCGAGCAAACAATTCCATTTTATGAAAAAATATGAAATTTCCATTACCTTTTAAGTAAAGTATGAAACGAAAAATTAAGTTGAGTTTTCCGTTTCATACCTTATTTAAAAAATAATAGAAATTTCATATTTTCTCATAAAATAGAATTGTTTGCTCGTTTTTTACTCTACAGCGCTCATCTCTTACATTTGTATATAAATATTTAATTGATTATGACGGAAATTTAGATTAGACAAGGACAGAACAATACGGGCGATTCTTAAGGAGATGTAAAATGGACACTACACATTTACTCATAAATATTGACTATCTTTTCATTTTATTGCTAAATTTTCAGCATAGAAATGCATTAGCTTCTAGTGTGTACCACAAAGATTATTTAATTGAATTTTTCATAGAAATTTAATTACTAGTTATAGAAAATTAGGGTCCCAATATTGTTTATTCAAAGTTTTCGATTTTGTACCAGAAATCCGAATATCTTAAAAACTAATGAGTGAATTTATTTTAAAATTTAATTAAATAATCATCATAGAACATACCACAAGCTAATGCGTTTCTTTTCTGAAAATTCAACAATAAATAGAAAGAAAGTTAATATTTATAGGTATGGGCGTAGTGTCCGTTCTACATCTCTTTAAAGTATATACATATCTCTCTCTCTTTTTCATTCAGTTATATCCCGTATTTTTTCTCTCATATCTTTGCTCCATTTATGAATGTAAATTTAAGTAGATGTACGCTACCGCTGTATTTTTTTAATTCTATCATGCGCTCAATTACAATAATATATACACTAAATGGATTTTAAATTATTATAAAAATTTCAAAATTTTTTTACATAAAACATTCTATTTATAAAAATTATACAAAAATTTTATATAAAATACGTCATATAAAATTTCAAATACATTACAATAAAAATAATATTTAAAATGTTTAAACTATATTAAAAGAAATTTTAAAAAATGTATTTTAAATTTACATAACCGTATACATTTATATAAAATCTTTGTGGTAATTTTATAATATCTTTATAAAAATGAAAAAAAAAGATAGAAAATAATTAAAGGGAGTTGAAGCGCGCCCACATAGCATGAAATATTTATGAAAGCTTTCAGAAATATTTGCAAGGAAAGAATGAAAGATTTCAAACATCTTTCGATGAAAGATTGTTGAAAGCCCGCTATGTCCGCCTGAGAGACTGCAAATAAATATTTCAATGAAAGTTTTTTGAAAGATTTCAACAAGATTTTCTAAAATATTTCAAATAAATATTTAAGAAATATTTATGCAATATTTCGAAGCAATATTTAAACAATCAAATAAATCTTTCATCAAAGATTTATGAAAGATTTCAGCAATATTTACGGTAATATTTCAAGAAAATATTTATTAAAGATTTCTACAATCTTTCATTGCAAGATTATCACAATTTTAAAAATCTTTCATGAAAGATTTATGAAATATTTCAACAATATTTACGAAAATATTTCAAGGAAATCTTTCTGAAAAATTGATGCCATATTTCGTTGCAAGATTATCACCAGTATAGAAATCTTTCATGAAAGATTTATGAAACATTTCTCCTTTCTTTCAGAAATATATTTACTGTACATATCGATGAAATCTTTCATTAGCCTTTTGTGAAAAGTTTTAAACGGAAATGTTGTTGAAAGCCCGCTATGTCCACCTGAGAGACTGCAAACAAATATTTCAATGAAAGTTTTCTGAAAGATTTTAACAAGATTTTCTAAAATATTTCAAATAAATATTTAGGAAACATTTATGCAATATTTCGAAGTAATATTTAGACAATCAAATAAATCTTTCATGAAAGATTTATGAAAGATTTCAGCAATATTTAAAGTAATATTTCAAGGGAATCTTTTTGAAAGATTTCTAAAATCTTTCATTGCAAGATTATTAACGTCATAGAAATCTTTCATTTTTACAATCTTTCGGTGATATCGATATAACATACACATACACACACACACATATATTCACTTATAGTTTTTATTTACATGATACTATATTATATTTTGATACATTATACTTCTACATAAAATACATATCCGCATACATAATTTTACATTCACTTATAAAGTCGCATTTGTATTGGATAAGATAAGCGCTGAGCACGTATGCACTAATCAGAGCTTTTGCTTTATATAGTAAGTCAGCTATCCTCTTACCACTTGGGGACAAAACGCACTTTGAACGCGCGTCCTCCTATCGGCATGATTAGGAAACTTAATCGTTGCAGAAAAATAACTCCTAAAAATATTTCATTGAAAGATTTTTGAAATATTTTAACAATATTTCTAAATCATTTCGAATAAATATTTACACAATATATCATGGCCAGATTTGAGCAATCAAATAAATCTTTCATTGCAATATTGTAACTATCATAAACATATTTCATGAAAGATTTATGAAAGATTTCAGCAATATCAACAGTAATATTTCGGAAAAATATTTCTAAAATATTTCTACAATCTTTCATTGCAAGATTATCAGAGTTACAAAAATCTTTCATGAAAGATTTATGAAAGATTTCAGAAATATTTACGATAATATTTCAAGAAAATATTTATTAAAGATTTCTACAATCTTTCATTGCAAGATTATCACAATTTTAAAAATCTTTCATGAAAGATTTATGAAATATTTCAACAATATTTACGAAAATATTTCAAGGAAATATTCATTAAAGGTTTTCACAATCTTTCATTGTAAGATTATCACAGTTTTAAAAATCTTTCATGAAACATTCATGATAGATTTCAGCAATATTTACCGTAATATTTCAAGAAAATATTTATTAAATATTCCTACAATCTTTCATTGCAAGATTATCAGAGTTACAAATATCTTTCATGAAATATTTATGAAAGATTTCAGCAATATTTACGGTAATATTTCAAGAAAATATTTATTAAAGATTTCCACAATCTTTCATTGTAAGATTATCACAGTTTTAAAAATCTTTCATGAAAGATTTATGAAAGATTTCAGCAACATTTACAGTAATATTTCAAGAAAATATTTATGAAACATTTTTGCAATCTTTCATTGCAAGATTATCAGAGTTACAAAAATCTTTCATGAAAGATTTATGAAAGATTTATGAAAGATTTTAGCAACATTGACGGTAATATTTCAAGAAAATATTTATAAAAGATTTCTACAATTTTTCATTGCAAAATTACCACAGTTTTAAAAATCTTTCGTGTGAGATTTATGAAAGATAGTGTGAAGGTTTTTGGCTGAAGCATGGAGAACACTGGAGAGAAATCTTTTATAAATCTTTCAAACAGGTTTCCTTAAAAATTTCTATGAAAGCTTCCAACAATCTTTCGTTGTAGTCTAAGTACACAAAAAATCTCGCAGAGAAATATTGTTGAAAGATTTTATAAAATATTCCATGAAGCTTTCTTTGAGAGATTACTACTATATTTCCTTGCAATATTATATCTAAAAAAAAACACTAAATATTATAAGTAAACTAATCTTTTAAAAAAAACTTACCATTGTTGACATCGTTGTCCGCCCTGCTGTTTTGGTTGAAGCGAGTGGGTACCAGGTTGCCTCGCTCGTTCACGTAGTCGGTTAGGTCGAATCGACTGTGGTGTAGTCGATAATAGAAATCGTGGAGTACTCGCGCTCTATCCACAGCTGAAGATGATTTGTCGTTTAGTACTATAAACTGATGATCACGAATTGGTGAAGGATTATGTGGTAGTGGTGCAACATCAAATGGTACGTTGAACCGAATTTCATCTTGTTGTTGTTGTTGCTTTTCTTCTTCTTCTAGCACATTTTCTGCCATATCGACGTTCAATCTTGTTGATTGATCGTGTATATCTAGAAAGCCTCCGGCTATAAGGGGTGATTATGAATTTTTCTTCACAGCATCGTATGATTCAAAGTCTGTGATGATTGAGCAGCGGCCATCTTTCGGAGAAATTACAGACCTCTCATCTCAGAGCACGGATATTAATCAGCAAAATAAAAAAAGAAATATGTACTTACCTACTATTGTAATGCAGCTCGTTACTTTTGAAGGCGTTAAAACTGTAAGTATCCGGGGACGGATATTGTGAATAGCGGGTTACGTGATTCGCCACTGTTCGTAGAAGTAATAACAGGCCTGAATGAAGCCAACATACGAAAAATATAGATTCGTGTGCAGCATTTTTAAAGGAATACACGAGTGATATTCTTTATCAACGAGTATCATCAGAGACAGCAAGAAAAAATATGTTGGATAATTTAAGTAAATTTAAAAATTTTTTAAATGATAATTCTATTATAGAATTGTTATATCGTAAATTCAAAGAAAATTTATCTAGTGATTTTACAGCAAAATATTATAATATAGTTTTTGGAGAAAAGTTAGCATTTTTGATAACACCTATTGCTTAACGAATTCGAAAAGAAATGTTTCCAAATATTGAAAAAAATTTTTTTCAATCCATATAAATTTTTCTAAAAATCAGAAAAAAAACTTATTCTAACATTAAAATTTGAAAAAAATTGTAAAAATAAAAAATAAAAATTTAAAAACAATCATTAAGTAATAATGCGCCGTTATAAAATGTAATTATATATAATTTTATATACATACGTATATGTGTGTATCATTACGGAGTCAGTATACTGTAAAATACATTGCGTACAAACGTTAATGTAAATAATTATGTGAGTAGTTTATTGCGTTGACGCGCTAGTACACGATTTAAGTTCAAGCATTTTTAATGCACTCCAATTTATAAATTGGCTAAAATTACAGTAGATTTTATATCTGCAATATTATTAAAAGATGCGTAAATGAAAGTATAATCGTACTTTCAAATACGCGTTTTTAAAAGTATTGCAGTTATCAAAACTGCAGTAATCTTCTCCAATTCGTAAAATGGCGGGCGTTAAAAATCCTTGATTATAAATCACGTACTAGCGGGTCGACGGAGCATATGAAGACATTATTTGTAAAAACAAATATAATAAAATTTTTAAATAGTTGTGTCCATAAATTCTCTAAAAAAACATGTCTTTTTTTCTTTAATATACCTGCTGTTATACCTCTTTTCCCTCTTTATCATAGTTATTAATTTTAATTTAAAAATTAATTCATATAAATAATTTTTATTACATCATTTTAAATCAATTATTTTAAAAATTTTGGCATAAAGAGTATAGCCGAATAACCATGTAAAAATGGCCTTAACTCGGATTTCCCTGAAATTTTGCTAACTTTTTTGTCTTGTCAAAAAACTAAAATCCTGAAATTTTCAGATCCCCATGGTCAAAATAGGCTTCACAATATCAAAAAACGTGTTTTTCAGTTCTTTTGCTATAGTTAGGTGAATTCTTAATGGATCTTCAAAATTCGAAATCAAGGTAAAAGAGAACGATAAAACGCATATATTTAGTGACTATATAAAACCTTACCAGTCTCAAACATAACCTAAAAATAAATTTGAAAATTTCAAAATGGCCTGTACATTAACGGTATGAATGCATACTTATTTTTGACTTTTAAAAACTTTACTTTTCATAAAATCTATCATTCATATTTTTTGCAGATTTTTGTAAAAATGGTGAAAAGTACCTAAAATATCGAAAAACTGAAAATTTTATAGATTTATAGCATTTTAGAGGCTCTATTGCATTCTGATCATGAAAATAACACCAAATACACATTCAGCGACTAAAAAAATCTCCTAAATATCGATATTTAGTCAGATTTATATCACATGTATCCATAAAATACGAGAATAAGCTTAAAAAAAATCGTTCTTCGACCAAAAAGACATTTTGCGAAAGATTTATTAATAATTATAAATCTTTCATTGAAAATTTTTAAAATATCTATTAAATATTTCATCAAATGTTTCAAGATACGTTTTAGAAATATTTTGTGCAAGATTTATAAATAATTATAAACAATCCATGAAATATTTAAAATATTTCAGAAATTTGTAAAATAATATTTTAAGAAATATTTTAGAAATATTTAGAGAATATTCCGTGAAATATTTCATGAATCTTTCAAGAAATTTGTATGAATATACAGTCAATTACCTCGATAGAACCGCTCTATTAATGGCCATACCCCTCCGTATAATTATAATTTGGTTCGTTATAATTATTATTGTAGTTTAAGATCTTTCGATAAAACATTAGGGCAAAATATTCGAATTCTAATTTGTATTAGGTTAAGATAATAAATCCAAAACCTCTGATAATATATAGTCATTAATATCATCGATAACCTTAAAACTCATTGAATTCTCACTGTTGGCAAAATATTATGTAGTGTTCATATTGTTTATTATCAGTGGTATCTTAGTAAGTTCATTTTTAGGTTTTAATTTTTTAGTGCAAATATAAAAAGGTTAACATCATTATACTTTTAAAGTAAGAATAAAAATGTAATTATATAAAATAATCAATTTTTTTACAGAATTTGTACCGATGTCAATGGAGATAATATAATACAATACATAGCATAAGTGCAAACTTTATTTATAATCTTTAAAACGATTGCAAATGTCATAAAATGATTGCGAATAATATGGGCTTTTTAACAAAAATATATTTAATATTGTAATATTAATATGAGACACGTAAACAAGATTTCAATGTACTCGCATGCTCACATTTTTTTACACAGTGTTAAAATAGACCACATACCTCTCGCAAAAGTGTGACTAAAGTGCAGATTTAGATTACATAGTGTTAAAAATGTCAAAGTCAAGGTTCTATTATTAAATCATGATTCTGTTTGTATTGATAAGTTTTACTTACGAAACATAAATTCATTAACTCATATGTAATCTGATATTTTGACCGTACTTAATATACCTGTACCTGTGAAATGACTTATTTATCGAAACATTTTCTTTTATTAAAGTAATATAATATTTAAAAGATTTTATCACATATAAAGTAGTGAAATATCAACAAAATCATGAAAGAAGTGTTTAAATACCTAATCTAAAATGTGGATTCGTGCAAAAATATGATGCGAATGTTTGTAAATCTTATTTTTTCGATTTGAGTGCATAATTAAATTCATAAATAAAGTTCTAGAATGTAATTTCATAATATAAATAATAATACAAAGTCTGCAAATGAGCTGAAATCAGCCAAAAACATCGAAAAATAAATCTTTTGCATTTTTAACTATGGCGCACCTCCAGGATATATCTGAAAAAAATCAGGCAAGTACTTTTAAACAAAATACAAGTTTTTTCGCAAGCATTGGCCCTGTACCGCATTTCCCGTAAAAATGAGAAGGGTTTTAATTTTTTTTCGATTTTCTTGGGGTTTTTTTACCGACTAGATTCAGAGAAAAAAAATAAATAGTAAAAAAGTCATTTTTTTCATGCTTTGGACAGGGGAAGGGGGGTCGCGGTCTGCAAATATGACAAAAACTATTTATTTTCGATCTAAAACAAAGTTACAAGGTCAAACAAAAATTTCAGGAACCGGGCAAATTTGACTATCTTATCGGAGGGTACCCTTTCTTCTCCAAATTTTTCCTAAAAATCATCAAAAATGGAAAATTCCAGAGAAACCATGGTAAGTTATTTTTCCTTTTTATAAATAAAATTGATAATTAAAATTTAATTTTTGTTTTTTTTTCAGGTACGAAGACGCATAATACGCTTACAACGTAGGAAGCTACAATCGAAAAATTTAGTCGAGGAAATTAAAGATATTAATAATGCTTTCTGGGTATGTATGTTATACTTTAAAATATTTTTGAAATATTTATTTTTTTTCAGAAAACACATTCTGACCAGAGTCATCGTCTTAGGCTTCGTGTAAAAATACCCGGAGAAATCAACGAGACATATGACCTAGAAGTATAATTTTACTTTTAATAATTATAATAATAATATCTTTTTAATTATTATTATATTCCTTTTTTCTTTTTTTTCAGCTAATCACACCATGCATACGCATCCATACTGTAATCATCATAAATACTGTCGCCAACTAGTTTAATCTTTAAGTTTACATTTTAACAAACAATTTAAGCTACTGTGAGTTAAAATTAAAGCAGTAGAAGTTGAGCTATAGGCTGTCAAAGTTTTGAAAAATCGCGTTTTTTCAAACTTTGCGATTTTTTTCTGCTGATCCAGTGCATTTCAGCAATATGTTCATAAGAACCTTTCTTATTATTTTTTTAGTATTTTTTTTATTATCATCGTATTTTTTATTATTTTATTGCACTCCTAACCTTAAATTATCCGCAGTTAGGATATTGACCTTACATTAGAAACTCGATAAGAGAAAAAATTAGATATGTGACTTTTATTTAATGATTTTAATGCCGATTTAAGGTTTGAGAATTTGTGAAGTAATATTAAATATTTTAAATGAAAATTAGAAAAGATGAATCATTGTATAAAAGAAATTTAATACTTATGCTATTGAAAAAAATCCGTGTTTAGTACTTGTTAAATTTGCGTGTTTCTGGATGTACTTTTTTCACGTATGTTCTTTATGTGTTTTTTCATGTAAAAAACTACACATTTTTTCATAATTAAACTTTTTATTATGACTTTTCATACTCTTTTTATTACAATAAAAATGTTTTAAAGGTCAATAAATATATCTAAGAAGGAGTTAAATGCAGGCATCTACATTGCTTAAAGATTTCAGGCCCATAGCAATCTTATGTTTTCTTTCAAAGGCCCTTGAGAAGATTGCCCGTGACCAATTGCAAGAGTACATTACGACGCATAGGATTCTAGACTCTATGCAAACTGGCTTTAGAAAGCATCACTCAACACAGACTACCATACTCAAACTTACCGACGACATAAGATAAGGTGTAGATAAGAAACTCGTTACGTTACTACTTCTATTTGACTTTAGTAAGGCATTCGACACGATCTCGCACTCCAAACTACTTGCAAGGCTGAGATCGATGCGATTTTCCAGGGCTGCACTCTAGTGGATTAGCTCCTATTTATCAGGTAGGAAACAAACGCTTTCCACACATTCAAAAGAGGAATCGAATCGGCTGATAACCAATTTAAGAGTTCTGCAGGGTCCAGTGCTGGGGCCTCTGTTGTTTTGCCTTTACATTAATGACATACGTGACACCCTCGACTCCGGTTGCGTCGAGCACATATTATATGCGGATGACCTGCAAATTCATACGCAGGTCTCTTATGAGGATGTTAATGAAGGTATTGTATTCTACAGAGGGCAGCCAAGGCGTTTCATGCCTGAGAAAAATTACTGCATAAAATTTATTACAAACATATATAAAATTACTATTTAATATAGTAATGATGTAACATACTCGCTTTGTAAGAAAAATTACTATTTTATATAGTAAATTTTGATTGAGCAGATAATACATAGAAAACAATTTTTAGTTACTTATTTTTTTATCCCGAATTATTTTCAATTTACTTATTACATGCAAAACAATTTAAAAAAATTTTCAAATTATTTTTTAAAATTAAATTAATTTAAATAATATTTGAAAGAAAACACAGACAAAAAATCTTACCTTGGTTGGGATCGAACCGCCCATCGCGAGAATGAGGAGCGTGAACGTTATCGACTGCGCTACACTGAGAAAAAAACATAGTTGGCTTTACTACGTTTAGAAGGATGATATTTACCAATGTACTATTTATCTCCCTTACTACAACAACATAGTAAATACAACTGGATTCTCTGGTAGGCATTTAGTAGCATATGATGAATAGATCCTAACCTCATAAAGACTTTAGTAATTCCTACTATGTTGCATCTAATAAATGCTACTAATGTAAAAGCTTAACCTGACTATATATTGACTACTAGAATAAAATGGTTGTAGTTACTAGAGAAATAAATAAAGCTAATTATTTTTTTTTCTCAGTGTATGCTAACATATTACGTGACCCGACTAGAAACGAATTTCGGGTGAAGATGAGGTCCCTATAAGGTACTCTAAGATTAATATATGGCCCCTGTAGGGTGCCCTACAGAGTCCCTCGATGGCGTGTAACCAGGCGATTTTAAGGTCCCGATGGGGCAGACTCATTTTCAGATGTGCCCTATTGTTACCCGTTTATCACCTGACAATTGCCTGACAATCGATGTTGAAATAATTCGAAGTGACAACATAACCTCATCTGATGCACGTGTTTATTTGGTGTGAAAAAAACTATTACTGTCGTAAATTCAACTCTTAAATAGTTTAAATATAAATAATATTCAACACGAAAAAAAGAATTATTTTATTTTTAGATACGGTCATATGCATAATATATACAATTAAGTTGTAAAATGATTTATTTATATTAATTGTATGAATATATAAGTACATTTTATGTTTTACTAATAGGAAAAATAAACTTAAATTTTTTGAATTGATGAAATGAAATTTTAAAACTATTTTTTTTCTTATTATAATTACAAATATAATTAGTAATTAACCATTAGAAATATAAAACAAAGTTTTTATGTAATAACATAACCATTAGAAATATAAAACAAAGTTTTTATGTAATAACATAAAAACTTTGTTTTATATTTCTAATGGTTAATTACTAATTATATTTGTAGGATTGCTCTTTGAGAAGCTCATGTTAAAAAAATTATACATTTTTTTTCAAATTTCATCAATTTGTAAGAAATTTATGAAAGAGTTTTAATATGGGAGTTAATGTAAAAAGAGGTTATGTTTTAGTTTCAAACATTTTTAATATTAATAGTCAGGCAACTGTCAGGTAGTGGTCGGGTGATAATAGGATATTCACAGAAATGAGGAAGCCTTATTGGGACCTGATAATCACCCCATTACATGCCAAGTAGTGCCCCTATCAGGATGCTCTGTAAGGTCCTTAAAAATTTGTGGGGTATCCTTAATATTTTTCTAGTCAGGGAGATACATCGAATCGTCTTCATCAAGAGGCGCGGTAGCGCCTCGACGGTTAGTTAAGGTACGAATATGAAAATGTCAAGGCGCTCCTCTTATACTTTGAATTAGAGTTTTTCAAAATTTTAAAATTGAATTCTATTAAAATAAAACCAAATATTCAAAAAATACAAATTGATATTTAAAGATTTTTATTTTATCTTCAATTTAAAAAAAGTTTTATTACATTCCGTTCACTCGATCACGAGAAAACGTAATTTAAATTTTAAAATATCATATTAGCCTTAAAAATTCTTCTCCGTTTCCAGTCCTTCAATTTTTGTTTCCAGCCTATTACGTCACACTTTCGTATTGTAGGAGAGCTATGAGCGTCTTTTTTGTCTGCTGGCATAGTAAACAGTGATTCGTATAACATATGTCAATATAGTGTGTATATATATATATATATACTAGGGGGGGTACCCCCCTGCTCGCGCTGCTCGCCAACCCCCAGTTATGCTATAAATATAATTATATATTAAACTTTTTTTATTAATATTATATTATATAATGTAATATTATTTAATTTATTATATAATATAATTTTTATCTAAACTCTAAATAAATATTTTTACTATTTCTATTAATATTAATTATTTATGTTACTTTATATAAAAATACCTCAACACTATTTTGTTCATTATATTTCAAAAAGAAGAGATATATATAATTATTATTAATTCATTATTTTTTTATTTTTATAAAAAAAGAAGAGATATATAGTGTTGAGGTTCGGCTTTCCACACCACCTTACATTTCAAACCTTTATCAATATAACTTATAAATATTTATTTTTTAAATCAATATTAATTTTGAATAAATTTGTAAAATTTTTTTGTTAATATAATTATATAATATATGAAGTTTTAAAAAAGGTGTGTAACATAGAGGTACCTTGATGGCGCGTTAGATTTTTTGATTAGTGGAAACCCTCGCCAGTAGCCCTAAAAACCACTTAGTCTTATAAAATATATTTTATTTTAAATATTTATAATATATTTAATTATATGTAGTATAACTTAAAAATAGTGTTATTATTGTTATGATATTAATGATCATTAGTTTAAAATATATTGAAAATTTTGTTGATAATTTAGTATATTATTTGATATATCGTAATGATTTTGAGTTTTATAAGATTTATAGGATTATTTTGTTATAATTCCTTTTTTATATCTTTTTCTCATTTTAAACATTTTATGAGATATATCAAAAATTCATACTAAAATTTATAAATTTATTATGATATTGTAAATGAAATTATTACATGATCATTATATCATATTTTATTTAAAATTTAGTTATTTATATAACAAATAAATAAATAAAATAATTTTAAATTATTTTATACTTACTTATACTATATTTACCTGTATAAAAGTTATGAATATGAATTTTTTATTTATTGTTGTTATTAGTTAAATTATTTATTTATTAAAATTTCGTTTTATAAATTTTAAATAATCATAACTTTTAAATATTTTAGTTAATTTTTAAATATTCTAATTTTTTTTGTTTTTAATAATATTAATAATTAAAAAAATTTTTTTTAAATTTATTATTATATATTTAAATATTTATGATTTATTTTAATTTTTCATATTTTATTAATAATGTTAGCTAATCTTAATAAATAATTAGAATAAATTTCATGACTTTGATTAAAGTAATATTCTGCTATTGGTTCGCTTATATTTATTTTATATTTTATAATTTCATTCGCATAATATTTATAATACTCTGGTACTTCATTCCAATTTTTAAATTCAAATTGTTCATTATTTTCCTCTATATACGAATTAATAATATTATTTAATTTAGAAATTATTGTATTGCTTATTGAACTATTATTATCTAGACTTTCTAAATAATATTCATATTCTTCTTGGAAATTTAAATGTTCTTCAATTTGATCATTTAAATTTTCCATCAATTGTTGATCATTGACATTGTTAATTTCAACATAATGACCTTCTATTGGATCCCATTCAATCATTTGTTGATCATTAACATTGTCAATTTCAACATCATTAATTGAATTCCATTCCATTATGTTTTTTTTATTTATATATTATTAAAAATTTTTAATGTTTATAATTAATATAAATATAACCTGAAAAAAAATAAAGTTTAATTAATAAAATAATTTATAAAAAATTTATTTAAATAACATTAAATTTTTGTTAAATTATAATAAAATTATTTTTCTAATATTTCTTTCCAAACTATGTTAGGTATAATATCTTTGTTTTCCGATTCATTTTGAATATATATTTTATTTACATTTTTACAACGTGAAAGAGCAACATATAATTGCCCGTGAGAAAATAAAGGTTTTTTGATGAATATTCCTATATTTTCGAAACTTTGGCCTTGAGATTTATTAATTGTTATAGCAAAAGCTAATATAACAGGAAATTGTTTTCTATATAAAATAAATGGTAAAGATGATGATTCATTAGTGTTTAATGTAATACGTGGTATAAAAACTTTATTTCCTTTATTTTCTCCAGTAATTATTTGTGCTTCTATGTTATATTTGAATAATTTAGTTATTTTTAATCGCGTTCCATTACATAATCCATTTTTTATACTTAAATTTCGAATTAACATAATTATGGTATTTACTTTTAATTTCAGTTCGTGTGGAGGTAATCCTTCTCTTATGTTATTTAACATTTCTATTGGATAATTCAAATGAATATTATCATCCGTTTGATCTACACCTTTGTATGTTGCATAGTCAATGCTATAATAAGTTTTTGTTTCATTCTTAATTAATTTTAAAATTCTGTTATTTAAAATATTTACATCTTCATTATGTGTACTCAAAATGACATTTTTTGAAAAACAATAATTTTCGTTAATGTTTTTATAAATTTTGGCACAGACGTCATTAGTTTTCCATTCTTCTGGAATAATAAATGGATTAATGTTTCCTTCTCCTATATTTAATAAAAATGAAGAGAAACTGTCATTATTAGATCTTATGTTTTTTTTTTAATTTAAAAATATGAAATAAGGGCCAAAGATTTGAATATTTTATAGTCTCTTCAATTATAGTATTTCTTCTTCCATATTTTAATACTGGTAGAATTTGTCGAAAATCTCCACCTAAAATAATTATTTTTCCACCAAAACTTTTATCATTATGACAAACATCTTTTAAAGTTTTGTCTACGATTTCTAAAGCTTTTTTAGGAATCATAGATGCTTCATCCCATATAATTATATCTGTTTCTCTTAATTTTTTTTTATCTGAATTAAATTTTAAAAATGCGCTTTCAATGTTATTTAAATCCAATGGTAATCTAAAAGTTCTGTGACTTGTTAAACCTTTAGGTAATAAAATTAAAGCTATTCCGGTCCAAGCCATCGATAAAAATTTTTTTTTAATGCTTATATAATAATATATTAATGTTTTGTATAAGAAAGTTTTTCCGGAACCTCCTGGTCCATCTATGAAAAATATTTTTTGTTTATTATTTATTATTTTTTCAAAAATTTGTTTTTGATCATTATTTAATTGTTTATACATTTTATCAAATTTTTTTTTACTAAAATTTATAATTTCATCATTAATTTCTTCATTTTCTTCAATGTTTGTTTTATTTGGTTCTGGTAAACCAAAATTTTCACATGACATATCTTCTAAATTTAATATTTGATTAATATGTGATAAAGCTTTATTTTCTTTATTATCTTTAAAATCTTCTGTAAAAAATTTTTTATATTTGTTCCAAATAATTTTACCTTGAATATTTTCACATAGTAAAAAACATGCAAAAAAATTTACGTAGTTGTATTGGTAACATAACTTGACATGCTTCTTCAAAAATATAATGAATTGTGGGGGGTTGTGGGGGATTGTGGGGGTTGTGGGGGGACTGTGGGGGGTCTGTGGGGGTTAGTGGGGGACGCGGGGGACGTGGGGGGACGTGGGGGGGGGGGTAATGATCGATAACATAAAATAACGTAAATTTACGTTATTTAATTAATAAAAATCATGTGGGGGCTGTGGGGGCTGTGGGGGGTCTGGGGGATGTGGGGGCAACGACTGAATTTTGGTTCATATAACTATATAATATAGGTAGATATTAGTTATATATGTCCTTTGGCCGTATTCAGGTGGAATATGAATCGAGGACAATGCTTGTCGCTTGAGCTGAAATTGCCGAAGGCGCGCGAAGCGCGCCCAAGGTAGACTTGTGCCCCATCAATTTATGAAAATCAAATTGATTATAGAGATGATAATAGCGATGATAACACACATCAAAATTACCATAAAAATGAAACAACAGATCAAATTTTTAGTTAATTTATAAGTATAGGCATGCTTTTTCGAAATTCAGGGAAGTATATCAATTTTTATTGTATTATTTTTAATAAAATTATGCATTCTCTATCTCATTACACTGTCTTTTTATTTTCAAGTTCTGTAAAATATATTTTAAATTTTATTAAATATTTACAAAATAACTTGCCAGGCCCATGGATGAATATTTTGTTGTTGAAATACTTAATGTATGAGATTACTGGTTTATGATCGAATTATTTCCTGTTTCAGGTATTTTTAATATTTAAAAAAATTAATCAACAGATATTTATAATGAATGGTAAATATATTTAATCTTCATCTGTCACGATCTATTAGAAATTTAAAGAAGTAACAGAAATTTGGAAAGAACAAGGCTTTAAAATTTTCGATGCTCCATTATAAAATGTAAAAGAATAAATACTAACTTATATAGCTTAGACGTTGAAAATTCATATTTAACATTTATTCTGTAATAGTCAACATACGATTTACTAATTTTTTTTTCATTTAACTTCAATAAATTAAACCAACAATTGTACATTGATGTTTATTTATATTTAACGGACAGTAATTATCTATACTCAATGGATATTAATATCCCAGGAAAAAATAAATGGTCTTTATCATCCTAATCTTACAGTTTTGAACAACCCCATAAAATATTCATCTACGGGCCTGGCAAGTCATTTTGTAAATATTTAGTAAAATTTAAAATATATTTTACAGAACTTGAAAATAAAAAGACAGTGTAATGAGATGGAGAATGCATAATTTTATTAAACTAGCAACATTCATGCGCGCGAAGCGCGCAACAAATTTATACTTCAGGGTCAACTATGGATATAATAACATCTATAAACATGATAAGTAATTTTAATAAACGAAATTATTTTAGTAGAAATTTTATTTTTTTAAAAAAAATAATGAGTGGTTATCTATCAAAAATTAATTTTAAATGAAAACTAAAATCATGAACTTAAAATGAAACAGTACGAAGTGCCTTTAATATGTCATCAAAAAATAAAAAAATTCAATTAAAAAAAATTTTTAATATAATTTTTTACATACATAATTTTCAATATTTATATTAGTTCTTTGGCATGTAGGATATAAGATCAAACTCTAGACATCGCAGCATACAACTGACCATCATCAAAAACTTCTCTTCATCAATCAATAATTATATTATTCTTGAGCAGCTGACGACAGCTAAAAATTTTTTTAAGAAACTGAATAAACTAATAGCAGTATCTGTTTCAATTTTTCTTTATTTACAACATATAAGTGATTTGAAACATAATAGAGACAAATCTGCGTTGGTTACACACTGTAAAAATTCTGGCCATAGCTTTGATACAAACATAGGAACCTCAAATATATTAGACATTGAATGCAATTATCAAAAAAGATTGCCATCAGAAATGATACATATTAAAAAATATGAAAATTGCAATCATACACGACACTGAAAAATTAAACAACGTATATAATAAATACATAGTTGAATTATTGAAAAGAAATTAATTTTTTTGATAAAACGGTTTCAAGAATAAATTATTTACAATAAAACGCAATAATTGTTAAATTAGATTAAATATAATTAAATCAAATTCATTCATGTGAGTCAAAATCTTGAATCAAATACCAAGTCCATAAAGGAACACACTTGCTAGTCACTTTGTACAAACGTAACTCACCTTAATTACCTATGTTAAAGATTTGTATAACTTGCGAAAATTTTTATTATTAATAGAAATATCTATCATTATATATTTTTATAAAACATAAATAGTTTGACAGTTATGTAATACCACATGTTTAATACTTGTAAGTTTCATTTTTTATTTTTATTGTTACGCCTAAAATGTATTGTTGTAGGTGATGTTTTTTTAATGTATTGTTGATGAATTTAGAAATTTTTAATCATTAAGAAACTGTTATCAGTTGTTATTAAATTTTATGTTTTAGCACCTGAAGAAGCCTCTAAAAAATAGAGGAGAAAAGTCGTTTTTTCTCTTATAGAAATAAAGAAAAATTGAAACAGCTGTGGCTATTAGTTTATTCACAATTAGAAATATTAAAGACAAAGTCTATTAAAACCAGTTAACAGACAAAAATGTGTGTTACTTTAACAGACAAAATGTCTTTAAAGGATTTAACAAACAAATGTCTGTTAAAATTTTACTTATAAATTACAGACATTGTCTGTCAATGTACTAAAACTTTTTTGGTCTTGTTTTCCGTACACATACGTACACGTTTTATATATAGTTTTACTTTTTTAAATTCACGTTTAAATTAATAAATGTATTAACTCAAGAAATATTAGAAAGATCGTTTTTTATTATATCTTATACAATATTATATTCGTTTATAATATGATATTCATTGTCTAATGAATAGCTTTCGTGACATTTACAATGATATAATTTTAATAATTATTAACAATTTTTATAATCAAATTATAATAATGCATTTTTTCAAAAAAAAAAAAAATTTATGATATTTTTAGGTCATTTTGAGTGAAAAAGGTTCTCATGAACATATTGCTAAAATGAACTGAATCGGCAGAAAAAAATCGCAATTTGAAAAAACGCGATTTTTTTAAACTTTGACAGGCTATAGCTCAGCTTCTACTGATTGCATTTTAACTCACAATAGCTTAAATTGTTTGTTAAAATATAAACTTAAAGATTACAGTAGTTAGCGATCGTATTTATAATGATTACATCACCCATGAAGAGACGGTCGGGACTATTTGCCGCATGAGGGCGCTGCGGTTAGGTGAGAGAAAAATGTAAAAGAATTTTTACTCAGCGATTTACAATTTACTGAAACAATAATATACCCCTAATATTGTCAATAACTCTAGCCATATATATGGGTAATTATTTTACAAACCGAACACCATTCTGACCGTCACATTTTTTATTTGGCTGAAACTTTTTTTATGTGTTCTAGATCGAAAAAAAGAAGATACGTGTTCGAGGATTATTTATTTTTTTTTTTTTTTTACGAGATAGAGAGTGTTGAAAATTGGAAATTTTCGTGATTTTTGCCTTGGAGATTCATTTTCAAACATTCATAACTCCGGTTCTTTTAAAGCTACAGAAAGCTTTTTTTTCATTTTGAAGGTAAAAGAGTGAATTTTAAGAAAAAAATTAATCCAAAAAAATTTATAAAAAATTTCATATTGTTATAAACAATTTGAATGTTTAAATCAATTTTTAACAACAAAACCCACCACTTGGGGTGTTTTAAGTATGACCATCGTATTCTACGTCAAATTTTACATCAAAAATGATTTTTTTATCAATGGGGAAAAGATTATTACTATTGCAAAGAAATAAAATAAACTATCGCGATACTTGACGTCATCTTCCCAAGTTGCAAAGTACACGTTTTCCTCTCGATTATAATGTAATATAATATATATTATGTGTATAATGTTATTATTATTTAATTATCATTTAATTATTATTAAATCATATAATATTATTTATTAACAAAAATTTAAAAAAAATTTAATATAGTGATCATACAATATCTATCGTTTAATTAGAAAAAATCTTCGTTTTTTAATTTGAATGTAAGCGTTTACATGAGAACGCCTCTGCGCAGGCTCACACAAAGAGACCTCGTGTTATTTAGTGATTTTTTCAATTAAGAGGCCTAAACCGTTTTATGTTTATTTTCTCTTCCATAGTCTCGTATTTTTTGTTATAATCATCAGTATTTAATTTATTTACCTTCACTGTGTACGCTATTACTTTGATATTCGTTGTATAGTTACTGCAATATTTCGCACCAATCGGGTCTTGTGTTTATAGGTTAAGAGCAGGCCGGATTCGCTGTCCTTGTCTAATTGGCATTTTTGTTATTTACTCAAGTTTTAATCGGTGTATCTTCAAATTAAAGGTCGAGCGCAATAGATATTATTATTATGAACATCTATGCACAAGAAAAAAAATATCTACCGGTTTGTTTTTGAGAAAAGTAAGTAACGCCAAAGTAAAAGTTTATGTTTATAATATTTTCGCGTTACTTACTTTTCTCAAAAACAAACCGGTAGATATTTTTTTTCTTGTGCATAGATGTTCATAATAATAATATCTATTGCGCTCGACCTTTAATTTGAAGATACACCGATTAAAACTTGAGTAAATAACAAACAACTCAATTGTTACTCGGTCGGTATCAGGTTCTACTCCGGCCTACCGTTAACGCTTAAATTAGTAAGGAGTCAACAAAAAACGAAACAATGCCTGCAAAACGGTGTAAAAGCTCCCAAGGACAAAGTATTCGTAATGATGCTTGTTTTAATCCTTTCAAATTATCAAAACATTCAAGGAAAAAACATTAAAATTGCGAAAAGTGAATGCAAGTCAATTAAATGCAATGAGAATGCCCATAAACAACGAGACACTGAAAAAAAAATGTGATTCCTGCCGTCTGCGCATCAATAAAGTAAAACAAGAAAACGATCCACCTGAAGTGGTATGTAGCTATAATGAATAAAATTTTTTCTTGATATATTTTATATATTGCTAATGTGGATTATTATTTTTGTAGCAAGATAATGTCAATTTATCATCATGTGAAGACTCAGATAATAAAATTGTCAGTGGAGAAACTTCAGGACCTTCTGCTGAAATTGAAGCAATACAGTCTGCTCGTGTAGAACACTTGAATAAAGGATTAAGTTTAATAGGATCTTCGCCCATTAATAAAAAAAAATTAAAGCAAAAGCGCTATTCACAGGAAAAAGCAAAAAAAAATTACTGAACTTATAAATAACAAAATTTTTAATATTAGTAATGATGGTCCAGACAATCATATACTTTTCGAACGGGGCGAGTGGACAATATAAAAATAGACAAAATTTTATAAATCTCACACATCATTTAGAAGATTTCAAAATGGCAGCTGAGTGGCACTTTTTCTCAACATCACACGGTAAAGGACCATGTGACGGATTAGGTGGAACTCTAAAGCGACTTGCTGCTAGAGCAAGTCTTCAAAGAGTTAATAATCCGATACTTACACCAAAAGAATTATTTGACTGGGCTACAGAAGCTCTACCAAGTATAACGTGTTGCTTTTCAACCAATGACGAGTACAAAGAAGAGGAAAAACGATTATTTGCACGTTTTGAAAAAGCCGTTATGATAAAAGGAACATTAAAATATCATTGTATGATTCCCATTTCACTTCAAGAATTGGAAGCAAAGCAATTTTCTTTGTGTGAAAAAAAAATATCGTAAAAATTTTTAAGTAAAAAATGAATATTACATTTATAATAAATATTTACACTATTATGATATTGAAATAAAATAATGTGAACATCTAATGCAAGTGAATTGAAATATTAATACATCACTTTTTTGTATGAAATAATGTAATTGTTTATTTATTTTTCCCCAATCGTTTATGAAACTTTATTTATTAATAAATAATATTGTTCATTTGAAAATGTAAAACATAATATATACTACTATTTATGAAATAATCCAGAGAACAACGGTATAAGATAAGAATATCATATGTATTTTGCAACTTGAGAAGATGACGTCAAGTATCGCGATAGTTTATTTTATTTCTTTGCAATAGTAATAATCTTTTCTCCATTGATAAAAAAATCATTTTTGTTGTAAAATTTGACGTAGAATACGATGGTCACACTGAAAACACCCTAAGTGGTGGGTTTTGTTGTTAAAAATTGATTTAAACATTCAAATTGCTTATAACAATATGAAATTTTTTATAAATTTTTTTGGATTAATTTTTTTCTTAAAATTCACTTTTTTACCTTCGAAATGAAAAAAAAGCTTCCTGTAGCTTTAAAAGAACCGGAGTTATGAATGTTTGAAAATGAATCTCCAAGGCAAAAATCACGAAAATTTCCAATTTTCAACACTCTCTATCTCGTAAAAAAAAAAAAAAAAAAAATAATCCTCGAACACGTATCTTCTTTTTTTCGATCTAGAACACATAAAAAAAGTTTCAGCCAAATAAAAAATGTGACGGTCAGATTTTGCCTCAATCCGTTCGGTTTGTAAAATAATTACCCATATGTAGAATAATTATTGATGCTAATCTTGTTTGAAAAGTCTAAAATATTGTTGTAAAGCGAAAAATGCAGCGCGAGATAGAGCCGGCGTGAGCATTTGTATTCATCATTCTTTGGTATTACTAAAAAAAAATACACATGTTTACATTGACTCTATTATGCGCAGAATTTTTCGCTTTACAAAAATATTTTAGACTTTTCAAACAAGATTAGCATCAATAATTATTCTACATTATGGCAAGAGTTATTCGACAACATTAGAGGTATATTATTGTTTTGATAAATTATAAATCCGTGTATAAAAGATATTTTATATTCTTCTTTCACTTGCAGCGCCACCAAGCGGCAAATGGTTTCGGCCATTTTGAAATATATTGCTGAGACATATTGATATAAATTGCTGATGTTTAAAAATAACTAATTTCATATAAAAATACATTCAATTTTAAACATTTTTTGGTTCACAACATTTTCTATATCTTGAGAATTGAAGTGGTGGTGCTCGTCGAAAGTCTGGAACAAAAAACCCTTTCCCGCAAGGTTTCTTCATGAGTTTTCATTGGATTCACTTGAAATTTTATGGAGATATTCAAAATTATAGTAGAATCTATATAAGTGGAGCAGATTTTAAATTAATTTATTTCTATTCATTTATCAATTTATTATTTATTATAATTAATAAAAAAAAAATTTTTTAAATTGTTTTTTTTTCAAAAATTTTTTAATTATTTGAATTTTTCATGAATGATTTACACTTATATGGATTCAACTATAATTTTGAATATCTCTATAAAATTTCAAGTAAATCCAATGATAACTCATGAAGAAACCTTGCAGTAAAGGGTTTTTTGTTCCAGACTTTCAACGAGCACCACTACTTCAATTCTCAAGATATAGAAAGATTTTTTAGACCAAAACATGTTTGAAATTGAATGTATTTTTATATGAAATGAGTTATTTTTAAACATCAGCAATTTATATCAATATATCTCAGCAATATATTTCAGCTTCTAATAGTATCTGGCCTCCATAATATATATTTCAGCTAAAAAGAAATTTTATTAGTTAATATTATAATAACAAAAAATTATCAATTACATTTAAATCTGATTTTTTTCAGGCTGAAACTCAGGTCTGATAGCTCTAGTAACTACAGTTGAGTAGAAAGTGCATAGGCGCCCAAGTTATTCTAGCTTATGTCTGTATATTATAAAATAACCCACATGTATAAGTAAACTAATCAGTTAAATATATTATATTAAATATTAATTCATTGTATATTATAAAACAGCACACCTATATCAGTAAATATTTAAATTTTTATTGAAAATATAGTCATATTGCTTGTTTGTCAACTGTAATACAAATTTTATATACAAATCTGTAAAAAAGATGCTTACTATAGTTATAATTTTATCAGTATGTTAATTATTTTCAAGCTTTATTCATTAAAACATTAATTGTTCTTCCATTTTTTAATTTCATGTATTAATATTTAGTTAAATAGTAATGTATACACTGAGAAAAAAGTAGGATACAAATTACCATACTTTTTCGTAACGCTACCACAGACTGTCATTCAGTGAAAAAATTACCATCCTTTATAATAAAATTTACTAGAAATATTGTAAAAATTCATAAGTTGTATAGGAATTTTTACAATATTTTTAGTAAATTTTGTTATAAAGGATGGTAATTTTTTCACTAAATGACAGTCCGTGGTTGTGTTACGATAAAGTATGGTAATTTTTACAAATATATTTTTAATTTTTACAAATATTTTTTCTCCGTGTATAATAAAATAACTCACTCGTGCAAGCAAACTATTCAGTTAAATACATTATATTAAATATTAATTCATCGTATATCATAAAATAGCACACTTATATAAGTAAATTATTCAAAGTTTCATTAAAAATAGACATATAGCTTGTCCGTCAACTGTAATACAAATTTTATATGTTAATCTATAACAAAGTTGTCTACCGTAATCATACTTTCATCAGTGTGTAAATTATTTTAAAACTACATTTACTGAAAACACATTTTTTACTTCTATTTATTTATGTATTAATATTTAATATAATAAGTTTAACTAAATAGTATTGTATATTATGAAATAGCACACTCGTATAAGTAGATTTTTCAAATTTTCATTAAAAATAGACATACAGTTTGTTCGTCAATTGTATCATCCATTGTCATCAGTAAATTTTGATCTTGATTTATTCTAACCTAATTTTTTTTATTCAAATGTGCACATAAATTTATCTTTAAAACATTACTTAAATATATTACCTTTTTTGGTACTTTGATGATTTTTAATCTGAGTAATAGAAATATAGAATAATAAAACTTTCATAACCTCAAACCTTTATCAATTGCTATTACCATACTTATTTTAAAATGAAAAACAATTAAAAATATATACAAATTGTACCTGCATTAAGCAATACTTATGCAATAAAGGAATAAATTACTTATCTGAATTGTTATATTATTTGATGTCTTTACAATTTTACTGGAAGTTTGAAATAAAAGGTAGTCACCTTGCTTGTGCTCATAGTTATATATTTTATCATTAAACTATACATTGGTTATATATATAAATAATATTGCTTGGTTTAAAATAAAATACTCTTATTCTATTTTAATTGAGTTACTTCTATTATATTTAAAAAACAATGCCTAGAAATTAATTTTTATTTATTTAAAAAATCTAAACCCTTTAAAAATTAATTTTTGGCGCCTATTCTATATCGACCAATCAGGATTCGATCTTTAGATGCTTCAACATGGCGGCTCATCATTTTTTTAAGAAGGGATTTTTTTAAGAAGGAATTTTTTTAAGAAGGGAAAATAATACAATAAAAATTAATATATCTCCCTAAATTTCGAAAAAGCATGTCTATATTTATAAATTAACTAAAAATTTAGTTATTTCATTTTTATGGTAATTTTGATGTGTGTTATCATCGCTATTATCATCTCAATAATCAATTTGATTTTCATAAATTGATGGGTCACAATTCTGCATTATTTGCCGCGGTACAAAGTTTTTTCGAAACATTCATCTATTAAAGTAAATATAAATTAAGCATTTCATGAATTTTTTATTATTAAAAAAATGAATTGAATACGAAAGTACTCGACGATTGCTTAGTTGATTTCGAAACTTTCTTTAGCCAAAATTGTAGATAAATTAAATATAAACTTGACGATTACCCAATTAATTTAAGTACTTTCAAATCCTGAAACTAAAAAGAATATAATGTATAGTATTAAGAAAAAATGTTCTAAAAAACACTATACTATTTAATACCTTAACTTGCCTAGAATATACTTTTTTTTAGAGTAATAATGGTGATAAAATAGTTTACATAGACTTAGAACTATTCCATGTTATACTTTGAATTGAGTTAAAAATTTTGAGGCTAAGATTTTAAATTAAAAATTAGACGAATCGAGTATACTAAATAAAATAAAACTTTTTACTGTATATATTCCAAGGACTTTATGCTTTACTATTTTACATTATTATTTACTATCAGTGAAGTAAATTTTGGTATCCTTATAGATAGAATTAATAGGTTAATCAACAAAATTTATTAACTTATGTAGTATTTCTACAATGTTCACTATATTATGTCGCAATTTTTGTTAAATATCAATACTACTTTTTCATGTGTTTTCGATTAAAAAATATTACGTACATAAGAATTATTTGTCGAAATGAAGCATCCTCGTAAGACGAGTATGTCACAACGTTACTATATTATATAGTAATTTTACATATTTTTGCAGTAAACTTTATCCAGACATTTTTCTCAGTGTAGATATTATGTGACTGATTTTTAATTTACAGGATTGTTGCGTGTATTTTATTATTATTATATTAATCTGTGATATCACTTTTTTTGGTGATCTACTTATTCAGAATTATTAGGTTTAGTGATTGACTGTGATATCCTGTGCAATATTTACATTTATATTTAAACTTTTTGTAAGACTTTAAATGCAATGTTTATTTTTATATTTTTCAAATAGTATAACACGCTTTTTTATATTGATATACAAATCAAAATAATATCTAATCTAATCTAATATCTAAATATGATAATTTTCTATAAAAATTAAAAATATAATAAAATTAAAATTTATTTTTTAAACATATTTTTTCACGAATTTTTTTTCCACGTTTTTTCGTTACATATTTTTTTCACGTGTTTTTCACAAATGAAAAATACAAGAATAAAACACATAAGAAAATACGTTGAAAAAATACGTGAAAAAATATTTTGAAAAAATACGTAAATAGAACACAGGAAAAAAATTTGTTAAAAAATATGTTTAAAAATAAATGTCTCTCTTATTATATTCTTTATTTTGATATAAATTATAATATTTAACTTCTTTTTAAACATTTTTGTTCTAATAAAGAGTTCATTCCTGAAAAAACGCGTAGCTTTTTCCATAAAAAAATACATAAAATACGCGAAAGAAATATGTGAAAAAATACATAAAAAACACGCAAATTTAACATGTATATAACATATATTTTTCACAAGTGTTTTTAACACGTGCAAAAAACACTTATTATTTTAATAGAATATTTTGCTACTAAAAACAATTATTTAATATTTTCTAAATTAAACTCTGTCTTGTACTTTAAAAATTTTATTGTTTAATCATTTTAAGGGAATGTAAAATACCGACATTACAGTTTTCCAAATTATTGGTTCTTAATCCAAGATTTTTAAAAATATCTCTATATTACAGTCTTTCATTTCTACTAATGAAAAGCCTAATATAGAGATATTTCTAAAAATTTCTGAATAAAGATAAAAAATTTGGAAAACTGCAATGTCGATAACTATGTAAAAATCATATACCCTATTACATCCCCTTAATTGAAATTTTAGGAATTGCATTAAAAAATTTGGCTTCTGCAACAGCTTTTGAAAAATTTATATCTCATAAATTTTTTTAAGTATTTAATATTAAAAATATGTATGAAATAAGTTTATTTCTATAAAAATAGAAAATCATTTTTTTTCTTATCTTTTCGTTCTAGCTTTCATATAAAGCATTAACATTAACAGTATAAAACAATATTCATATATATATATATATATATATATATAAGAGTTCAAAGACGATACATCGATCCTAACAAACTGACTCGAAAAATGCTCAACACTTGCATTGAACAAGAGAGTGAAAGCCAGTAGAGCTTATACTTAAGAGCAGATCGTATATCTCTGTCCTTTTCTAATCAAAGAATTAATTTTTTTTCAAAAACTAATAACTGTAGCAAAAAATAAGGAGATAGCCCCATCTTGTATCAAAAAAGCAATATTTTCTTTGATGAGGAAAAATTATTTTTATCGATTAGTTTTGAAGAAAACCTTGAAAAACTTAAAAAATAGAGGTTAAGATGGACAATTCAATTTTTTAAAGTTTTCTTAAAAACGAAGCGATAAAAATAATTATTCCTTATAAAAAAATATTGCTTTTTATAATACGAGATGAGGCTTTCTTGTTATTTTTTGATACAATTATTAGGTTTTGTAGAAAAATGAATTTTTGGGTAAAAAAAAGACAGAGATATACGACCTGCTTTTAATGTATTTTGCGATGCAGCGCTCTTTTTTCTTTTCAGGAGTAAGGAAAGTAACGCGATCGAAGAAATACAAAGAGAATATGTGCTTTTGGAAAGTACAAGAAAGTCGACACCAAGGAGACTATGCGTACATGTCATAACCAAGAGAAAGGAGTCAAAGGAGAAACAGTGTACATACTTAAAAAAGAAGAGAGAGAAAGAGAGAGAGGAAGCAAAAAGAGACGAAAGTAGAAAGAGATTCAGGCAGACATAGAATGCGATGTTGGTGCATGCGCGGGTGGGTAGAATGGAGGCGCATATTGCTTGCTTGCAAAAATAAAGGTGGGGAGAGAAGGTGACTGTACGAGAGAAGCTAGAGCGAGAAAGCATTAGGAGAATGGGAGGGAAAAATAGGAGGTTCGAACATGAGGGGTAGGAGGAGTGGCAACATCGATGGTCCCTGCTAGACGATTAACCATCTACCCTCCTCTTATCTCTTTGTTTCTTTCCCCTCTCTCTCTTGCTGAATTCTCCTTTCGCCTTTCTCTCCCTGAAGTCTCATGCGAGTATCTGAGACAACATTGGCGACGACGATTTTTCAGTCTTTGGAGAATCGGAGTCAGTGATGTGCATTATAAGCGTGAAGTACAAGGTAGTGTATAAAGTACAGCCCGATGTAGCAAGTTAATCTTTCCATTAGCGGCTTGTAAATTGAAATATGTGTTCAGTTGTTAGTTTTTTTAAATTTTATTATCAAAAACATTTCTGATTTATTATTCTGTGCATTAGTGAAGTTAAAAGTAGCAATTTATGTGCGAGAGTGTATTGATATCATGAGGGTTGATATATATAGGCAGCAGCTAACTCATTGCAGCTGTAAAAGAAAACCTCTTGCTCAATTCTCCGCTGCAATTGTAACACCATCAATAGCTGCTGGATGCACTTTGCGATATTAATATTACATACTTTGATAATGTCTTCAACCTAACAGCAGTATCTAAAAGCTATTAGAAACACCATTGGATAATGATTTTCTTTTTTCTTGCAGTAGCATCAAGTGTATTATCTTCGTTTGTGTATCTTGCGTCTTTATGCTCCAAAGTGAGTGTCCAATTGAATTTTTATATTAAAATATTTGAAAAAGAATTAAATTCTAAATTCAAGTTTAAAAAGATTAACATTTTTGAAGTCATAATTTGTTATAACTTGATGAATTGCGGAGAAATCAAGGCCATAAAAAGTGAACTCATAAAAATTAAAAAAGCAAATAAAGCAAAAACTAATGCTTGCAGATTGCACTTAAATGCTGAAGGTATTACTGAAATGAGTAGTATACATTATGTAGTATGGTTGAGAGGAAAGCATACATACATATACACATGGCCGGTGCGGATGTGTGATTTGCATTTTAGCCACAACTGCCTAACACGAAGGGACGCTCGAAGTACATGAAAATATGGTCTTGTCATCGGAGAGCTTCTATTCACAGCCGTTTTTTAAATCGCTGTTAATCAAAATATTCAAATCACACATTAGAAACTAATTATTCAATGTTCATATTCTTGATATTAAAAGCCTGACAATCTGCCAATGTTTTCTTGGATCATACCAATAAGTTGTTTCATTTCATTGAAAGTTGTCATATTTCTTTTATTTGTAATGTATAAGTTAAAAATTAAAAAAGGCTTCAAAATTAAGAATCAGCAAATTCACAGATTTGCAAAAAAAGCTCCCCGTTAAAAAAATCCAATTGGATTTTTTTGAAAATCCATGTTGGAATTCCAATGAATTCCAATTGGAAATAATCAGAATTTTAGAAATAGAACGAATATTTATGTATATTTATAAGCGAATAAAATAATATTCATATAATATACATGTATACGTATAACTAACAGTTAATAAAAATACAGTTAATTGAATTCAAACATATTATTCAATTTATTAATATAAATTTATACATTAGATTTATAAATCCTTAAACATAATATCAATTACATTTAAAAACATAAATAAGGGGTCATTTTATTTAAAATTTCATCATTTATCATTTTTTTAAAATCTTTATTAAAATGATATAATAATTATTAAGTTAATAAGTTTTTTGCCTCCAGTTCGACTTAGCCTTTTTTATCTAAATGAAAAAGAATTTATGTATATCATGTATAAATTTATATTAATAAATTAAATATATTTAAATTCAATTAACTTTAGTCTTTTTGTTAACTGTTTATATATATCATATAAATATTATTTTAATCGCTTACTATCTATAAATTTTCGTTTCATTTGATTTTATTGCAAAATTTTATAAAGAGAAATGCATAAGTTTGTAGTATGCATCATGAAGATTATTCAGTTAAATTTTCAAATAAGTTCATTCATTGTTTTTTCAGAATTTTAGATTTCTTGCACAAAATCTAAAAATTTTAATATATAATTTTGTAACCTGAAATTCTGAAAAACTAATAAATGAATTTATTTCAAAATTTAACTGAATAATCTTCAGAGTAAATACTATGGTCAATGTCCCAATCGCTACTCACGAACCTATTACTAACCGCTCAATGTTATTTAGATACGAAAAAAAATTTTTAACAATGAACGGCTAGTAATAGATTCGTGAGTAGCAATTGGGACATTGACCATACAAGCTAAAGCATTTCTTTTTCTTAAGTTTTGCAATAAAATAATTATAGACCAAATAGTCCATTTGACACCCCCTTAGCATCAAAAAAATATATTATTTTAATTTTATTAAAATATTTTTAAAAAATAAAAGAACAATGGAATCATATTTATAAAACAAAGTTTTAAGATAATTATATTTAAAGAAATTATAGTATTAAAACAAAAAATTATTTTATTCAAATTATTAAATATTTGTTTGAAAAAAATTTTTAAATAGAATGTATCTAAAATTTTTGAGCAGTAAAATCATTTTGTTGTATCAACGAAATATCTCATTGATTTATACATCAATTTCATTTTGAAAATGATATAAACAAATGTATTCCGTTATTTGACTCAAAGATATAGCATTTTTTTTATTAACATATTTTTTTGCAATAAATAATGATATAGTAGAAAACTATTTTGCTATTTTGATAATATTATGTCTTTAAATTTACAACATAAAATGGTTGGATTAATAAAATATTCCATTCAATGCTGTGAATCTATCATTGCATAATAATTCATTATTTTTAAATGTTTAATTTATAAATTGATAAATTAAAATATTAAAACAAGTGCGTGTTTTTTTAATTCAAACAAATATTTTATTAAGATTTGTTTGGAAATCCAATGGAATTTAGTTTTTAAATTTGAAGAAATCATGCTTTTTAATTGATAACTATTTCTTTAAATCAATTTCATACTTTCTTGGAATTGTAAAGAAATCACATTTCTTTGAAACGAAAACGAATTCATTTCGTACACATACATATATTTTTAATTGAATGACCAATGTTATTGACTTAAACAATGGTTTATTTATAATACTAGAAAATCCATGCGCGCAAGCGCGCCCTATATCTAATCTAAATCTATAAATTTTTAATGATTGATTGTGGATATAATATTATTATTTACTGCTTATTATTAAAAAATAATATTTGCATATCTACTCATATCTGCATCAGTAAAGAAATTGATGTCATATACTAATATATCAGAGCAGTCTATACGCCATTAATTAAATTTATTCAATACATGAGGTACGAAAAACTTCGAGAAAAATAAATCCCATACAAAAAAGATGCATACTTTATTTATTTTTTTATTATTTAAGAAAATTAAAGAAATAGTAAACTTTTATTATTATTAAGACTTCTTAAATCTTAAAAGCGTGCAAGCATTTTCGAAATTTAAATAATTTAAACTATTACAAAATCAAAAGTTATTTTACAAATATAGCTTTATTTATAAACATCATTTATATATTAACCTTTAAATATCGTCTTTGATTCCCAAGATATATTATAAGTGAATTCCAAAATCGATCTCTAGACATAGTCATGTAAAATTGTCCATGATTAAAAACATGGGAACCCAAAATTCTCAATAGGTAATGAATGAATTTATTTAAAAATTAATGTTTTCAACAATATGAAATTCATAAAATGTATAAAAAATTAAATAGCTCAAATCCTCAACGATTTGTATATCGTTCCTATTTTTAAAATACATATGAAAATAAGAATTCTTCTAGTTTATATTTTCTCAATTGTATCCCATATGGAAATAATTTCTGTGAATAACTGTAAATAATAGTAAATAATTGTAAATAACTGTTAAAAAATGTCATAATTGAGACATAAATAATAGTTATTCATAGTTATTTACTATTATTTATCATTAATTACTATTATTTACAGTTATTTACAGTTATTTATATCACCAATAATTGCGAATTTATTTATGGAACACTTTGAAACTCAAGCCCTAAACACAACTCCTAAAAACCTTTACTTTAGCTAAGATACGTAAACGATACTTTTGTCATCTGGCCACACGGTGGAAATAAACTTCACAAATTCCTAGAACACTTGAATCAACAACATTCCAATATTAAATTCACTATGGAAATAAAACAAAATACCCACACAGCAGGAAAGTTTGCTGCAAGGTTTTAGTAATGATTATTTCATTACTGAAACCTTGCAACAACCTTTCATTCTGTGTGGGTAGCAAACTCCATTTCCTTGATGTTTTAGTCTACGAAAAACCCGACAACACTTTAGGACAGGATGTATACAGAAAACCTACGATCACTAACAGATACTTACACGCCTCATCTCACCATCACCCTTCCCAAAAACTTTCAGTCATTATATATAGAGCACTTCACATTCCTGATCAAGCTCACATTGAACTTGACAAAGTGAAACAAGCCCTAATTCAAAACGGTTATATACTAAGGCAAATTAAACAATCAATCAAAAAACAACGCTCTAAAATTTCCAATACAAACATTGAACAAAAAGAAAAAACTCATCTTAACACAGCCACAGTACCATATATACAAGGCTTCACAGAACAGATCGGGCAAATACTAAATAACCACAACATCCGTACTATATATAAACCTCTAACAAAAACAGAACGAATTCTTCACAACCCCAAAGACAAGAAACCTCCATTACACACTCCCGGTGTTTACAAAATACCTTGCTTCTGTGAAAAAGTCTACATAGGAGAAACTGAAAGAACCATCTACCAAAGACTCAAAGAACACAGCAGCAAGGTAAAATTGAAACGCTTCACACAATCAGCATTAGCAGAACACCACATTGAAACCGGCCAGCAAATAGACTTTGACCACACAATTATCCTATCCAAAACAAACTCTTACTTTCCAAGAAAACACCGAAAAGCCATAGAAATACTAAAACATCCAAATAATCTAAACAGAGATAACGGCTACTTCCTGAACCCAATATGGCAACCTCTGTTCTTAAAGGCAAATCACCCATAACCATTCAACCAGAATACCCATAACTATTCAACCAAAAAACCCCGCCCAAAATTATGCCCCCTATATATAGTGATTAGACAGTCTGAACCATCAGATTCAGGCTCACCCTGATGAAGTAAACTCTATTTCATTGATTTTTTTTTAATAATGACTGATTCCATTTCAAATCGAACAGCCTGTGTACACTAAAGTCACCAATCTCTGCACCGATAGAATACGTTATTCTACTCTGAAAATAAGGAGACACATATTTTTTCTCTTTGCTGAAATATCAAAATTGCATAAGATATGCACATTTGAAAATTGCATACAAAAACTAAATGTTCAATCTGAAAAAGTTGACAATAAATTTAGGGTGCTATCGGTTTATCAATTTTCAATGAATTTTGGTAAACCTTTTCTTGTTTTGTTCTGTTTTGAGGCCTCTTCAGTTCAGTGCAAGATATTAAAAAAAAACTAAAAAATGACTGAGATATATGCATTTTACCAAAAAGTGCACTTTTTATGCACATGCATTTTTCTCAAAAAGGCCATCTTTTTTTTGCTTAAATTATTTTGGAACTAATAAAGGACCAAATCACCTATCTAATGGTACCTGTTTGATGCCGTATTTTTTTGTTTGGAGCGAAAAAACAATTCACAAATTTTATTGTTGAATAATGCTTGTATGTACGTTCGGAAGCTTGAAGCAATCTACATTCAAACGCTGTCGCATGCTTCGCTCATCATTTGTATACATTTGTATGTATGTTTATACTTTTAATAGTGATGTACATATATATATATATATATATATATATATATATATATATATATATATATATAGATGATGTGTGTGTACATATGTATGCAAATTCGTAATATAAAAAAAAATACTTAAAAATGGAAAAAAATAATTCTATTCGTGTATATCTATATTATGTATGTTTCGATGTACAAACACTCGCAGACAAATACATCGCGTAAGCAAAACGGCATATTGGAACTGTTATATAGAAGCTAGTTATTCTTACGACTGATTTAAAAGGTGCTTCTCGGGCTTTTGAAGAAGTTAACAAAACTGTGCAGTTAGAATGTCAGAAATTTACTCTTCTAAAACAATTTCATGTCCCGGTTTTTTTCAAATGCATAAGAAGGTAGTTTATTAGAGCTGTAACTTACGTTTTGGACCGTTGGAAGATTTAGCCATTAATTTGGCTCGACTTTATCCAGATTCAAAGATACTGCCATTTACTAATGTATGCACGAATTGTTATAAACGCATATAAAAAATAATTTTAAGTTATCTTGAGTCTACATCTGAAAATAAAGTCACTGAACTTTTTAGTGGAAAAGATGATGATTTTATTCCAAAGACACCCGAACAAATAGAGGAATGAAACGAGAGTTTTAATACAGTTTCACCTGGATGCGTCTCACCCCTAAAAAGAAAAACTATAATACCTGAAAATTTAGGGGAAAATTACGTGCCAAATAAATGGCTAAATCTTCCAACGGTCCGAAACGTAAGTTACAGCTCTAATAAACTACCTTCTTATGTATTTGAAAAAAATCGGGACATGAAATTCTTTTAGAAGAGTAAATTTCGAACATTGTAATTGCACAGTTGTGTTTACTTTTTCACAAGCCCGAGAAGTACCTTTCAAATTAGTCGTAAGAATAACTAGCTTCTATATAACAGTTCCAATATGCTGTTTTGGTTACAAGATGTATTTGTCCGTGAGTTGGCCTCCTAGTGTTTGTACATCGAAACATACATAATATAGATATACACGAATAGAATTATTTTTTTCCATTTTTAAGTATTTTTTTTATATTACGAATTTACATATATATGTACACGCACATCTATATATATAAATATATATGTATATCACTATTAAAAGTATGAAGATACATACAAATGTATACAAATGATGAGCATGAACATGCCTCTCAGTGCGCTCATCATCAAGGAACTTGCTCATTAGTCTCGCTTTGACAACCCGGGTCAACCCAGCTCCAAAACCAGGAAATAGATTAACATTATTATTAATGAAGATAGATGCTGAGGAGACAAAAGAATTTAACATCGCAGTAGTGCGCACAACTGGGCAAATGAACAATCTCGTAGGAAGTCTATTTGATGACCTAACCTCTGTATCTATGTTTGCACGGAGGAACTTAGAAGCCAAATATGGTGGATTTTGATAAGACACAATAGCATAAGCTAATGTCATTTTGAAGTAGAGCCGCCTATTTTTAACCGATATCCAACCAAGTTCAAGGCGAAAAGGAGTGACCCTATCCTGCCTCCCAATATTACCGAATACGAATCTGACACACGCATTAAGAGCACGATGAAGTTTAAGATTCAGAGTTTGAGGAAGATCATCGTGAACCACACAGGAAAGATCAACACCTCAACCAGTTCCTTCCTAACCTTTCTGGATAATGCATGTCTATGAAACTTAAGAGACTGTAAAGTACCAAAGATTTGACCAACTATCGAGTTAACTTGTCTGTTCCAATTTAATGTACTGGTTATCCAGACTCCTAAGTTTTTAACAATGTTTGTGTAAGGAATGGACACACCATTTAGAAGAATAGGTGGGCATGACAGTCGATCAATTCTAGCCATAAATTGTTCACTGCTCAAGAATATAGCCTGCATCTTGGTAGGATTCAAAGTGAGTTCATTGTCATTCGCCCACTTGACCACAGCAGCAGCCTCATGGTTCACGAGGTCAATCTCTTTCTTCAAATTCGCCGGTGGAAACGAGTGATGAAGCTGGGGATCATCAGCAAAAAGAATATGTTTAGTCTTATTCAGACTCAAAGAAAGATCATTGATGAAAATTTAGAACAACTATGGACCAAGAACACTACCCTGTGGCACACCAGCCGAACACGTGACTCAATCCCCAATGTGGTTCTCTAGATCAGGAACAGAGTAGTATCTGTTCCTTAGATAAGACGCAAACCAGCGTATAACCGTATCTGAGGAATTAAGAGAACGAATTTTATGAAGAAGACGCAAATGAGGTACTATACGAAGGCTTTTGAAAAGTCAAATAAGAGTAGTACAGTAGCACATTCTCTTGTCGATCGCTTTCAAAAGCTTTAAGAGTGCTGTCTGTGTGCTATTTGACCTTCGAAAACCTGTCTGGAGAGAATCAAGCAGGTCATTTTTCTCTATATCAGCATACATTTGTGAATAAACAACCCTTTCGAGAACCTTTGAAATTTCACAAAGCTTAGCAATAGGTCGCGTCTGGGAGAAGAGTCAATTTTATTAGACTTAGCCAACGGCAGAAGAAATGCTCTTTTCCAAGCATCAGGAAATATACCAGAAGACAAAGGCAGGTTCACAATTGAGTTTAGGTGTAGAGATGAAGAATCCTGAGAGACTTTCAACATATCAGTCGCAAGATCGTCAGGGCCTACTGCTTTAGATGAAGCAAGACGTAAAAAAGAGTCAGTCACAGAGCGGTCAACCTCTGCAAACTCAAAGACAGGTAGGTCGTTGTGTATTGGTACAGCAAGAACTTCATTAATCTCGCTGTCTGGGAGAGCCGTCGATGATGACGAGACCGACGTATAATGATTCAGAAGTGTTTTAGATGAGAAATACTGTAGTGGTGAGGGAAGAATCTTACTGGAGAGCCCAATTTTGCGTAGTGTTATCCATCGATTTGAAGAGTTCAACGAGGTAGACAATCGATTAGATATGTATTCGTTTTTAGCCGTGTCAAGGGCATTTGAGACCTTACCACGAAGTCTTCGATAGTGAGCTATAGATAACATGGAACCAGAGTGAACAGCTGAACGATATGCTCTATCACGATCCTTCATTTTAGCACGAATATCAGAAGTTACCCAGGGTTTTTTCTTAATAATTAGATTACGAGATTTAAGAGGTGCACATTTATCGAACGACGAAACAAGGACAGAAGACAAACCATTTACCAGACCATTAATGAGTTCATTTTTTGAACTAGAAGTCGCATGGCTCACTTGTGATTTCAGTAAGAGATTACGTGAAATATTTTCATTTAAGCTAACACGATTTAGATTAGAAAAGTTTCTATAGAAGATTTTTCTCGTTGTATTTGGTGGTTTATATGCTCTAAATGTGATTGAAATGAGATCATGACCTGCAATAAAAGGTGATGATGTTTTGCTATATGATAACAGAGAGCTGTCGTCATTGATGATGAATAAATCAATCCATGTATGGGAAGAATAATCAGAAGTTAAAGTGTGATGAGTAGGTTCAGATGGAACCACATAACGAATCAATAGCTGAGCGGAAAGTGTCAGCAGAGTAACTATTAGTTAATAAATTTATATTAAAATCACCAGTTATGACAACATTTTTATAAGAAGGTAAATATGTAGAAAGTAAATTAAGAAATTTCTCAGGAAAAATCATCTTTGGACGTAAGTAAACCACTGAAAATAAAAGTTTTTCCATGCCAAAAGATATCTCAGCTATAATATACTTTGCAGTGTTATTAAAGATAGAGTCTGATTGTGCCAAGATATTGACTTTAAGATAATCACGAGCATAAAACCCTACTCCATCACCTGATTTGCCCATTCTATCTAACCTAAGGAAGTTGTAGTGATCTATAGAGATCACGGAGCTCTCATCGAGCTCTGTTAAGAATGTTTCTGTAACTGCAAAAATATCAGTATTATTTGACGCAATGTGGTTTCCAATAGCTGAGAAATGAGTCCTAATTATATTGACATTGGTATGTGACATAACAAGGTTATGTGGAAAATCAGAATTATAATGAGTTGAGGAATTGTGACTATTATCCGAAATGCAGTGTGGAGATAAAATGGAAGAATTTGAACTTAACTTAGAACATGCGCTGTTAGAACAGCGGTTTACCGATGCACTTAAAGAGGTGAGTGAGTTCACCGCAAGGGAGCCATGGAGTCCTCATTTTTTAGTTTCAATTGGCTTAACCTTCAGGGTACGGACTATAAAAAAGTTACGTTCAGTACGGACATGGGTTAGCCTAACCCAGCGACTTTGATTGGGTGTATATCGAGCTGTACTTTGTCAATTTGAATAATTTTTTTTTTCATTTTGTGTGAAATTGTCTCAAAAATATGATAGAATTGTCAGATTAATCATTTAACTGATTGAAAAAAAATTATAATTAAAAATGTGAACGGGTCTTGAAATTTTTTTGTAAAAAAACGTTTTTTTTTCAAAATGCTGTAACCTTTGGAAAAAAAAGATATTAACATTGTATAACTCGCGTTTGAAAGGTGAAAAGTGGTTTTTTCAAATGTCCATAACGGTTTTTTGATTTATTCCAAAAACTATATTTTTTTTGAAAAATGAAAATACGCGTTTTTTCGAGTTAGCGAAAAAACGTTGTTTCGTTGATTTATGATGATAAAAGTTAAAAATAATTACTTTGAGCGTAAAAAAATTGTTTCTTAGATACTGTTGAGTAGTATCATATAAATAAATACCAAAAATAATTGTTAAAGACGAATATTTATTATCAAAAGGTTACAAAAGTCATATTACATAGTATTGCCGCACTCGCAGCACAGTTTCGCTACGTGCTCTTTACACATCGCCTTATGACATCTAAGACACTTATAATACGTTTTTCGGTCAAGGGAACTTGGACGTAAGTTACATCTCTTTCGCTTTGGAAGTCTATTGTCGACAAACTCATCGCGAATGTCCATTTCTTCTGGCAACTCACGAGAATCCAAAAACTCTTCAATCGTATTTCGCAGACCTATCCTCAGAGTAGGTGTCGCCAATCTTTTAATCAAAGTAGGTTTAACTAATTGCAACACCAGCTCTCGAAGATAATCGAGTCATTTCAGAGGTGCATTGAATTGATTAAGATTGTATAAAATAAAAGAATTGACGCCAGCCTGATCGAGCATTCCATAAAAAGATCTAACAGGCCATCTACTTGTCTTGCGAGCTGTCGTGTATTGATGACATTTAAAATCATAACAATCGGTGCCGCCTTTGGTCTTGTTGTAGAATTCAATCATTTCCGGTTTCCCACTTCGTTCATCTATTTTACCTGTTTGATGTATCGACGATAAAACTAATACAATTTTTTTTTTCTTAGGATTGTATGACAGCAAGGTTTTTTTTTCTAAGTAACAGAATCTAATATTTGGAGTATCTTTGGATAAACTTTTGAATTGAGCAGGAATCTCTCGTTTATTTTTTTTATTGTACCTATCAAAGATAAATTGTGCTCTTTTTTCATCATTTCTACAAGGGAAAAAGAGGTAAACCAATTATCACAAGTTATATTACGTTCGGTGTTGTACAATGGCTCGCTCAATTTGCGCACGTAATTCGTAGGAATCGGTTCGCCTTCTAATCTATCAGTAACAGTTCCGCAGTAAGGGATCGCATTGATCATATAGTGAGTGCTTGCATCATTCAAAGAAATGATTTTTAAACCATACTTGTCTGGTTTAGAGGGGGTGTACATTTTAAAAGAGCATCGACCTCGAAAAGAAAGCAACTGCTCGTCAATAGTGGTATTTGTGCCGGGCTCGTAGTTGTCCATACAATTTTTAATAAATATTTTTCAGATCTCTCGTATGTGTGTGAATCGATCTGCTGCTTACCTTTCGGCTCGAATATCTTTATCATCGAATCGCAAACTTTGAAAAATAAATGTAAATCGATTTCTAGACATTGTCGCTTTGAATAAGGGTATAGAATGGATTCCCCACCAATTAATAGTTTTGCACTTGCTCAACTTATGCACTCCGGCATAGTACAATAAACCAAACGTAGCTTTCAGTTCTACTTTATCAATTACTTTATGTACTGACGTATCTAATCTAACGTTATTTTGTCTTAGCACAGTTATTTCCCTTTCAACTTGCTCGTTTGTATGTTTGACGATGATATCTAAAATTTCATCGGTAAATAACACGCTCCAAGCTTTGAGCGGTGTTTTAACACGTGTCGCGTTACCTTTAGTTGATGGCGCGTAAGATTGTTGTGGCTGCGATCGACGGCCCCTCGATTCCGGAGCAGAGAGATTCCATTTATGTCCGCTCTTAGCATGCAGGTATGAAGGGCGGCCGCGTTTGCGCGGCGGGGCGCCTCTTGGAGCAGCTGCTTCTTCTTCGCCTGACAGTGGCTCTCCTTCAGATTCTGCCTCTTCTTCGGCATCTTCTTCGTCGGCGTCTGTTTTAGAATCGTGGGAACTTTCCTCTTCCGCATCTACGGCGTCGTCGGTGTCACTGTCGTTCTCTGTAACGCTGTCCTCCTCGTTTTCATTGTACAACTCCTCCAAAGCAGCAACGCTTTGAGTGATTCGACGCGTTGCCATGTTTTTAATGTGTGTTCTGTAATAAAAGATTACAAGAAACAAAATTTAATGAGTTATAATTCACTACGAGCAGCAAAGATTTCGATATAAGACGTACGTTCAAGTGATTGAGATCTACTACAATACTTCGCTTACACCATGTACAACGCGTTATTTTGAGGTTAGAATCTACAAAATTAAGTAAAGAGTACGTATTCTTACTTACCTTTTTATTCCTCAGCGGCAAACAGACGAAAATTAAAACTTTATATTTTTGAAAATTTTGGATTTTGTAACGTTGGGTACGGACTGGGTGTACCACACCCGCGCACAATGTTCATATGTGTCTAGCTCGGACACAAAGCGGAGACTGACTCTGCCACTTGGGCCTCTAATAGTGTATACCTATAAGTTTCCCCCCCCCCGGTCCGGATCCCCATCGCCGACTTCTCTTCGTATGGCGCTTCTTTCAAATTTCGCTCGGGTTACGGTAACCCAGTCCGTACCCTGAGGGTTAAGAGAGGCCAATTGTGACTCATCAGTAATGGGAATTAACTCACCTTTCTTATACGGATGCATGCAGACCGTTAAGTTGCGTACTATCGGGCGTCGATAGTTGAGTTTTTCATAAACAGCTAAAGCCTTTTTAAGCAGTGTATATACTGGTTTAGGCCATATTGGACGAGCAGATATATTCCCATTTCCACCCACACCAAACAATTTTAAAGAAGAAAATCCTCGCAGTTTAGGTGACGCCTCTATAATGCAGTTACGAACTGCATCTGATGTAAAGCGACCAACAAAAGATCTAAATTTATGTGTTTGAAAACATTCAGGTATTTCGGAATCTACCGTGGTAACAGGCAGCTTTTCACGAGTATCAACAAGAAATTCAGTTCCAAAATCGAGCCCTATAGCCTTAAAAATGATCTCGATTATCGCTTTGTTGCCTAACGAGACACTAGTCGGTATACCCGAAAAAAGAATCTCGTACGAGTCACGCAACAATGAAACTCCAGATGATGTACATAAGGCGATATGGTTGTCTAGGCGATCGGACAGAGCGTCATAACGCTTCTCCAGATCCGAAAAAGAAAGTTTAACCTCCCCCAATTCAGTCCTAAGAGCACTAACTTCAGCCACAAGATTATTGTTGGTTTCTAATAGTTTACCTGTCGTTTGTAACAACTGATTAGTCATCTCTAATTGCTTATCGAATTTACTGTTGCAATCAGCTGCAAAAGCCACAAAATATTCAGGTGGTGACATATCGACTAGTTGATTAAGAGAAATAAGATTTGTCTCAGAAGTTAGAGGAGCCAATCAAGACGGACTGGAGGCAGCAATCTGAATCGAGTTAACGCCCAGTACACTACTATTCACAGATGAGGAGAAGGAGCCTGACTCTGAGTGACAACGTTTTCTTGGTGAAGGCTCAAAAGAGTGAAGTGGAGAAGCTGCGCTTCTCTTTTGAGAACCCTGATTGGGTAACGGAGAGTCAAAAAGCTGCGTCGAGGCCAAAACAATGTCCTCAGTCTGCACGCGAGCACTCTTCCGCTGGTTTTCTCTTTCGAATCTTTTCTTTTACGCAGCAAACAATAATACCCTCGCTGAGAAACCAAGAGCTATCACAACACTTAGTGTGATATAAAGAAGTGCAGTTTTTACAAAGATTTGTTGTATCAGTACGTAAAAGAGAAAGAAAGAGAGACAGACAGAGAGAGAGAGAGAGAGAGAGAGAGAAAGAGAGAGAGAGCATTATGTTGACGTGAGAGGTTATTTTGTTTATGATGAATGAACATATGTATAGCAAAAAATAGTTATGTTTTATCTATTAAAAAAGCTCATCTTCTTCAACGTTCGACTTATGCATGTTTTCCATTTCTATCATTCAATTTTTTCCAAAAAATGAAAAGCAATGTTGAATCAGATCGTCTATTTTTGTTTATAATAAGCTAAATCTTTAATTGAAATGCTTTTGTTTTATAATACAAGAGATCAACATATCTTTTTTCAAAAGTAAATAGTAATTATGTGATATGAAAATCTTATATTATATTAAAGTGAAACCACTTTTTTTTCCGTTTCTCCGGTTCTCCGGTTCTCCAGTTCTCCGGTTCTCCGGTTCTCCGCATTTTTTAAATGTGTCTAATATTTTGGTGATAAAAGTAGCAATTTTTTATTGGTTTCTATATAATTAGTACTCATTAGTCATAAGCTTCTTTTTTGGGCCATATTTTTTTGGGTCTTATATTATGTTGGGCCCTATATTTTTATTCAATGCCCATTTTTTTGGGCCCTTCTTTTTTTCATCCTTATATTTTTTTGGGCTCTTTATTTTTTGAGCCTTATTTTTCTGGGTCTTATATTTTTTTGGACTCAATATTTTTTTGGGCCTAATATTTTTTTGGTCTCTATATTTTTTGGGCTTTATATTTTTTTGGGCCTTATATTTTCTTGGGCCTTATATTATTTGGGGCCCAATAATTTTTGGCTTTATATTATTTTGGGCCTTATATTTTCTTAGGCCTTATTTTTTTTGGGCCCAATAATTTTTTTGTCTCCATATTTTTTGGGCCTTATATTTTCTTGCGCCCTATATTTTTTTGGGCCCAATAATTTTTTGGACCCAATATTTTGTTGGTCTCTATATTTTTTGGGCTTAATATTTTTTTGGGCCTTATATTTTCATAGGCCTTATTTTTTTTTGGCCTAATATTTTTTTGGGCCCAATAATTTTTCAGGTCCTATATTTTATTTAGCTCTATAAATATGCAGTCAATATGCAGCCGATTAAACAGTGCACCCCAATATGCAGCCAATTCAACAGCGCATCCCAATATGCAGCCGATTCAACAGCGCATCTCCATATGCAGCCGATTTAACAGCGCGTCCTCTTATATAGCTGATTCAACATCATATTAAACTATTTTGAAAGCGTCAGTTGATATCATATACATATATTTTAGTAAATATTATACTTTTTATTATATTTCGAGTTCAACTATTACACAACAACATATACAACATCTCTTGACATATTCTTTATATCTCTTTATAAACAATGTTTTTTGTATATATTGTGTTCTGATCATTTTTATTTTCTCCGTTGACAATAGCGTGGTCACCTAAAAATAATTTTAAATTATTTTTAAAATTCGTCCTTAAAAGAGCAACATATAATTGACCATGACTGATAACTGGTGACGGCAAACAAACACCAACTTTTTTATAAAATTGTCCTTGTGATTTATTAATAGTCATTGCAAATCCTAATCTAATAGGAAACTGTTTTCGTAGATGGAGATAAACTTATTCTTGTAATGAAAACTAACTTACCTTTGTTTTGACCAGTTGCTAATTCCGCTTGAATGGAATATTTAGGCAATTTTTTCACTATCAACCTTGTTCCATTACAAAGTCCCTTATTGACATTTAAATTTCTTAAAAGTATTATTATAGCTCCTACTTTTAAATGTAATTTATGTGGTGGAAGTCCATTAGGAGTTAACTTATTTAAAAATTCTGTAGGTAACATAATATCTAAATTTTCTTTGCTATCATCTTCAGCTGTGTCAATACTTAAATATTCAACATGGTTTCCTTCCATTAAATTCAAAACATTGTTATTGACTTCAGTATCATCATTATTTTTAGTAGCCAAAATAACTTTTTCCGTTAGATTCATATTGTTTATTTTTATTGTTTTTCCGAATATTTCTTCGACAAGATTTTCTTTTATGATAAAATTATCTGGTATAGCACTTAGTTCATTATCATCTTCAAAAACATTGCGGCATTTTCCTTCTCCGATATCTAATAAACATTGTTTAAAATTATTATCACTATTCGAAACTTGCAGATTTTCATTTAACTTCATTTCCTTAAAATTTTGCCATGATAAACTAAATTTAACTGAATTTTTAATAATGTTCATACGGCTACGATGTTGTACAATTGGTAATGTTTGCCTGAAATCTCCTGATACAATTACAGTTTTACCACCAAATGGTTGGTTTACATCGCATAAATCTTGAAAAAGACGATCAACTGCTGCAAAAGCAAATTTTGAAGTCATGGATATTTCATCCCAAATAATTATTTGTGTTTTCTTTAATTGTTTGCCTTCTGCAGAATTAGACTTAACATTACAATTTGTACAATCTGTTATATTTAACGGTAGTTTAAATGTTGTATGCACGGTTTTTCCATCGACTAATAAATTCGCTGCTATACCTGTCATATAACAGATAATCTGTGCATTGCTTCAGGTGGACATAAATATCGTGTATTAATGTATTGTTGGATTTCGTCATATTCATATTCAACATTTTCACAATTGTCATTTTGAAAAGTGTCTTTATTTTCTGATTGAAAATCTACATTTACTTGATGTATTTTAATGTATGAACAATCATGACCTTCATAACAGTATTTGAATAAATATTTAATGCATTGAACAGTGCAACAAACTTCTACGTTTATGTGTGCATTAAATTTCGATTATAAGTAAGGATTGTAAGGAACAACAAATCCATTATCTACAATTCTTTCTGTAAATTTATTTTTGAAAATAATTTTGACGCCATCATTTTTGCGTTTGTATAGTGGATATCCATTTGATTTAAATGTTGTTGTATTATTAAATTTTTTTGGAAAATTTTTCGTACATTGTTTCGTATTTTTATCCATACATGGACAATTTATATTTTGCATACGACAGGGACCGCGTATCATAAATTGTTTAACAATACTTTATAATTTTAGATAAATATCTCTATTTGAAATTTCTGCACTTATTATTTTATCAACTTTTTCGGGGATATCAAATTTATCATTTTTATCTAAGAGTAGCAACATACGCATATGCGGTAATCCTCGTTTTTAAATTCAATTACATAGCTATATGCAGTCAATGTAAATTTGGTTTTAAAAATCGTGGACTTTCTGTAAAGTTTAACGGTAATACTACCATTTTTCCAATTTTTGGAGAATCTAATTTTTTTTGTTATGTAAATAGTCCATAACACCTATATAACAATCACTTCTTAATAAGTTTTGGTTTTTTCGTATGAAATATATTTTGGAGGTTCCAACTTTTTCAAATGCATCAACAATGAACTGCCAAAATAATTTTTCCAATTTCTGAAGAGTCTAATTTTTTTTGTTATGTAAATAGTCCATAACACCTTTATAACAATCACTTCTTAATAAGTTTTGGTTTTTTCGTATGAAATATAATCTGGAGGTTGCAACTTTTTCAAACACATCAACAATGAACTGTCGAGATAATTTTCCCAAATTGAGGAATGGATTGAATTCATTTCTAACACTAAGTCTATAATTATAAAATTTTAAATTTGAAATATTACATTTTCCAAATTTACTTCTCATATTTGGCATCCATCCAAAACCACCATTTGGATGAATAAGTGGATATGTCATAGGATCTGTATGTTTGCTAATTGTCGGTATACTAATTGGTTTATCATACTCAGAGTAAATGACAATATCACGTTCAATAGGAGGCTGATTGTCTTCTTCAACATATACTATTGCAACTTCATTACAGGTAGATAGATTATAGCTATTTTTATCCAAAATATTATTGCGGACAATAAACATAGTAACAGTTCTTGGAGGACAATAGATTTTTGCACGTCATTGTAGTTCTTCTTCTTCTACTTTATGCATCATTTAATAGGCTTTAGCATAAGGATTAATGTCTCTTATCAAGATATCTAAATGTTTTAATAATGTTAAATTTATATTAAACTCATTCCGTTTAATCGCTGCCATTTCATTATCTAAAATATATAATTGTCCATATTTACGTGCTTCATCTTCATAAAAATGTAACGCATATACATTATGATAAATTTTTACACATATTCTAATAACTTGTGGTCCTTTACCCGGCAATGTATCAAAATTGGCACTGAAACTGGCGAATGCTAAAGCATTATTGTACAACCTTACATTTCGTCAAAAATCAATACTTTCTTCCGTTAATTCAGTTGCTAAACACTTTAATTGTTCTGGGTAAGAAGGATTTTCTAACAATTCTACTCGACCTTTATGACAACAATTGGGATGTTGCATGAAAAAATTTTTTTAAATCCATTATATCCGTCATTTAGAAAAAGAAAAAATAAAGAACACGTATTTTTTCTTTTATCATAAAAATGAAAACTCAAAGAGATAGAGGCAGTTAAAAATTAATGTGACGTCACGAGGACAGGTGAACCCGTGATGTCATATACGTTGGTGCCATATCTATATATATTAAAATTGTATTAACTTATACTGGCTATAACTTTTGCAATTCATCATATTTTAAAAAACGAAAAAATATGGGTCTTTTATTTTTTCGTATTCTATCTGACGGATATAATGCATTTTTTTATGCAAGGTCCCAATTGAGAAAATCGTTACTTTTAGTATATTTGAAAGCAAAATCTTCTGCATCACGATAAACACATGTATTTGTCATGAAACTACAGTAATTTTCAGATATGAGATTTACATCAAAATATATATTTGCTGTGCAACCAATCAGTTTCGAATTAATTTTTTCAGTTACTATTTTTTTATTTGATTTCTTTAATTTTTTTTCTACTTTGCCCTTTATTGTTTTATCAGTAACTTTGTTCAATACAATATTATGATTGTTATTATAATTATTATTATTGTAATTTTCATTATAATTGTTGTCTTTAATTTTTAATTGTTTACACTTAATAAATAATGTATTTAATTGATAAGAATCATATTTATGTTTTCGCTTTTTTTCATCTATTGGTTTATTTATTGTAGTATCATTATTAACATATTTATTGTCATCAATTTCTATTTGTTTACACCTTGTGCGTAATTATTTTGATTGGTAACAATTATTTTTTACTTGTATTTTCTTAATAATATCGGCATTTTTCAATTTTTGATTTTTAATTTGTACCATTCTCTCATATTCATTATATTGTTCACTAATAACTCTTCTATAAGTCTCTTTTTTGCGTAATTTTTCTTTTTCATGCAATTTCTCAATTTATTAGTATCTCTATTTTCAAATGATTTTATTTTTTCTATCTTAATATTTTCAATTTTTTTTATATTTATTTAATTGTTCTTCTCTCTTTTTTATGTAAGCTTTTTTCTTACGTGAAGCTCCATTTGTACGTATTTGTTCCATTTTATCAGTACCCTTTTTTATCTTTGATTTCATTTTTGTTATTTTAGTATTTTTAATTTTTCTTTATATTTATTGGGTTGTTTTTTTTAATTTTTATATAATCTTCTTTTTTATGTGGAGCTTCATTCACACGTATTTGTACCAATTAATCAATACTCATTTTTTCTTTGAATTTCAATTTTGTTATCTTAGTATTTTCTAATTTCATTTCATATTTATTTAGAATTTTTTCTTTGATTTTCATATGAGCTTCTTTCTTACATAAAGCCTTATTCGCACGTATTTGTTCAAATTTATCAGTACTCATTGTTTCCTCGAATTGCCATTTTGTTATCTTAGTATTTTCTAATTTCTGTTTATATTTATTTGGTTGTCCTTTTTTCATTTTCATATAAGCTTTTTTCTTACGTAAAGTTTCTTGAACTCGTCTTAGTTCTAATTTATCATTACTTTTTTTCTTGCATTTCCATAATAATGTCTTTTTCTGGAATTTTTTTATATTTATGTGATTTTTCTGTTATCATTTTCCTAATAACGGGATGTCGGAGCTGCAGCAATTGAGTTTTGCTTTTTTTATTTCATCAATATTTTATTTAATTTATAAATTAAACAAATATAATGACTTGTCCGCACTAAAGCTATATTAATAAAATAATTTTTGCTAAAATAAAAAATCATTTGGACTTGTTATTTTTTTATGAGCTTGGATTGGAAATTAGATATCCAACTCGATAAACCTAACCATAAAATACGATGCATTGGAAGTTTCTAATATAACTTTATATGTATAATATTTTGGTGGATCTCTTGAGTTGTCCTCACTAGAGTTTAATCTTACAAATTTTCACTTTGTAGCAAAAAAACTCGATTAAACGCATCTTTTATTTATAAGCTAGGATTGGAAATATTATTAGACGGCGGGCAGCTTTGTCATGCTCTTAAGTCCTATTACAAATAAAGCTTCTTTTTCATCTATTTCTTTTGATTCTTTTTTTCCTTCATTTAATTTGATCTCAACTGTCCTAATTTTATTATCGTTATAATTTAAGTGGATATCATCGATTCCGATTATATCATTATCTGGTTTTAAAAAATTTGTATCTGAAATGTCATTGTCAATTTCCATCACAATTGTTTCATAATTCGAATTCTTTTGTTTACGATAAATTTCCATGATCTTTTTTTGTTCTGCCAATAAATGCGTTTGTGAGTTTTTTTCTAATAGTTCAAGCTCGGCAAAATCTAAATTCAATGGTATTTGATTTAGACGTTGCTCATGACAAAAACTCCTCCTTATCATGTCCGTTGGATTATCGTAATTATTATTTGCATTATTATAATTTTGTAAAACTGGAAATATTCTTATTTGTTGCATTTTAAAAATTCTTGATAAAGTAATCGCATTTGATAAAAATCATATCTTAAACAACATGGACCTAAATTATAAAGTATTGCAACAGCAAAAACAATTGCAAAAACGCCACAATTATAATTATTTGTTTGTGATTGTACTGTTTCGAATACTATACTCAATTCTGATTTTTTTGAAAATAATCTGTTTATATAAATCTTATGCTCATCTTATAGATATTTAAGATTTAAACTGGCATATATATGAATCACCTTATGATTATAATACACACTAATCCGGTGACCCTTTTCTAAATTTCCGAAAAATAATAACTGTATTAATTCTCTATCAATCGGTACTGAATTAATATATTATGGTCTTTGAATTAGTAAAATTAATTGCATGTTGAATGAGGTGCACCGTTTTGAAATATTATTAAATTCTAATACATGAATATCAGTTAACATGAAAGCAATTCAACTATACAATCCCTGTCCCTTAACAATCAATTTATCTTTCTCAGTCAAAACCATCATTGATCATTTAAATTATTTTCAGAATTTTAATTCATTTTTAATGAACTCTTTTCAAAGATATTCACAAAAGAATTGCTTTTATATTAACTAATTTAATTTATTGCCTTTTTACTTTAAAAGCTGAAAAATAAAAGAAATTATGAAAAATGCCATGAATTGATTGTTATATGATAAATAAATAATAATAGAGTTTGTAAAAATAATATAACGATAAAAAATGGTTATTTTCGGCAATTATACATTTATGTATATATGGGACATTTTACACCAACTGGAAGAGCAAAAAAATGAAAATCGCTGAAACTCTGAGAATATATTCGGTTGGTTACCCAAAATGTGTAAAAAAATTTTCAAGAATTTAGATTGGAAGGATCAAGAGCCATAGATCCTTGAAATTTGGAAATTTTTTAAAATTTTTGGAAAAGTACCAACTTTATGGTTTTTTTCTGAAAATCCTGATGTTTTAAAGAGGAATTCATAAAAATACATCTTGTTGCAAATGAAAAGGAAAGTTAGCATAAAATTTTACAGACCTAAATTTTGAAATTTTCTATTGGTTCTCACATGTATTACATGGTAATTAAAATTACTCATTGTTTGTCACTTCAGAAATTGCTTTTTGAGGGCTTATTTTCTTCTATTTTTAATTAAGTTCAAAATAAATTTTTGATTGCTTAAGAAAGAGCCACTAATAAGGAGTTATGAAAGTTTGAAATATATATATTCATGTATGATTTATTTTTCATATTGAATATAGATGTATATTTTAATGTATGATTAATTTTTATATTGAAAATAAATAATACATGATAATATATATATTAAACTGTCTTAACTCCTTATTGATGGCTCTGACTTACATGGTCAAAATTTCATTTTAAAGTTCATGTAAAATAGAAAAAAATAAGCCCGCGAAAAGAAATTTCTGAAGTGGCGAACAATGAGTAATTTTAATTACCATGTAATACATATAAGAACCAATAGAAAACTTCAAAATTCAGGTCTGTAAGGAATCATGCAAACTCTGCTCTTCATTTACAACAAGAAGTATTCTCATGAATTTCTCTCTAAAACATCAGGATTTTCAGGAATAAAATGATTAAGTTGGGACTTTTTCAAAAATTTTGATAATTTTCCAAATTTCAAGGAGCTATAGCTCTTGATCCTTCGAATCTAAATCCTTGAAATTTTTTTTACATATTTTGGGTAACAAAAAGAATATATTCTTAGAGTTTCAGGGATTTTTATTTTTCTTTTCTTCCAGTTGGTGTGTAATGTCGCATATATATATATATATATATATATATATATATATATATATATATAATAAATCATTAAAAAAGTTTGTTGTAAAAAGAACTGAAATGAAAATTATTTAGAGTTATTTCTAATAATTGTATTTTATAATTTATTCACAGTTATTTACGGATATTTGCAGTATCTACATTTAAAAAATGTATAAATGATAATAAACAATCATTATTCATCTCCAGCCAAACGCTTTTTTATTGTTATTTATAGTTTTCAATATTTTCTTATAATCATTTGTTTATTCACAGTATTATTCTACTTTAAAAAAATAATTTTTATATAAGATGATGAAATATTTTACTATAAGATAATATATATACATGTTGCATATCACAAAAAAATTTCAACATCAAAACTAATTCTCTAATGTAAAGAATAAAAAATGAAATTAATAGAATTTTGAAATTTTGATATGGGAATACTTTTAATAATTAACTTTTTAATAACTTTGAATATTGGTAAATTTTTTAAATAACTTGTGGAAGTGAATGCTAATTAATTTTAGTTTTAACATAAAGATAATTATTCAAGTTGGAAATGTATTTAATAAAATAATATAACTATCTATAAGTTTTCACTTAATGATAATTTTTTAAACTTTTTATTCATAGTTTGAAATAATATTAAATATATGATTATCATTTTAATAGTTTTTATAAAATATTATGTAAATTTTATAAGTATAAATTATTTAAGGAGGTGTCAAATGGACAGTACACTTGCGCCCATAAATATTGACTATATTTCCATTGTATTTCGAAATTTTAAATAAAGAGATGCATTAACATATAGGATGTATCACGAAGATTATTAAGTTAAATTCTTAAATAAATCTATTCATTAGTTATGGAGGAGTTTGGGTTCCAATATTATTTACTAATATTTTTCTATTTGGCATCAGAAATCTAAATATCTTGAAAACTAATGATTAGAAAAATTTGAAAATTTAAATAAATAATCATCATGGTACATACTACAAGTTAATACATTCCTTTTTTGGAAGTTCAACAAAAGAATGGGAAGACAGTTAAATATGAGAGTTAATTTTTATATCTTTTTATAGTAAAATATAATCAAACTTTGACAACAAATTCAACATAATGAAATAATTGTACTTTCAATGATCATATTTAATACAAATTTTAGAGTGATATTACAGAATACTATTTTTTTCCGCATTTATAATAAGTGTTTCGCAAATAATAAGTAAATTTTTTTTGAAAATTTTTACTTTTTTAGGGGAAATTTTCCTTCTATCTAGACAGTTCATAGATATAAATTCATAATTATAGAAAAATTTATTAGTATTTCATATATTTTTCTATCTTTATAATTGACTATTAAAAAAAATCATTTTTATATCATGTAATGATAATTTTTCAAATGAGGTAATTTGATGTATTTTGAAAATTACTGTTTCTCTTATTAAAAATATTACTGCTTTAATGAAATAAATTTTAATATATTTAATTGTTAACAATTTTTATATAAATGACAATTCATTTAAATACAAACACGTATACAAATAAAAATGTAATTAAGGTAGATATAATTTTAATATATTAATATGTAATTTTAATATATTTAATTGTTAACAATTTTTATATAAATGACAATTCATTTAAATACTATCATGTGTACAAATGAAAATGTAATTAAGGTTAAATGTATGTTATTTATAAAAAATTGTTAACAAGTAACTTTTTAAATAATATATTTTCATGAAAACTAATTTAAATACTTTATTCTCTGAATGATAACTAAATAAAATTTTTATTTAATAAATTTAGTTATACAATTATAAATATAAAATATTTATATAACTGTTCATCAAATAAAATTATTATTTTTTTAATATATATATTAAAAAAATAATTATTACAATAGATTGTACCCTGGTAGAAATTTGAACATTAAAAATGGTGTAAACAACAATTTATGACCATTGTCAATAGTAATATTTTGTCATGTCAATATTGGCGAATAAATGGCAATTTTTTGCTGAATCTGCAGAGCTCAAATTTTTTAGTATATTGGTTAGCATCTTATAGGCAAAAAATGCTAATATAAAAATGTTGTTCAAAATTTTTGTATTTAGCCAAAAAAATACGCATTTTAAGTAAACGGAGAGAAAAAATCAGTAACAGCTATCTAAAAATTAGGTAAACTGTGGACAACTTTTTTTGACTAGTTATATAACTTTTTAGTAATGAGTCCTTAATTTTTCAGATCATAGGTAAAATCATAACCTCACTTTTGCCACGTGGCGAGAAAATATAGATTAGTATTCATTCACATTCCTTCGTCAATGTTTATTTTTATTGGAATTTATAAAAAAAATTTTATTAAAATAAAAATATGAAACGCAGTACGAAACGAGTATAAAAATATCGTTTTTTAAAATAATAAATGGAAAATTTTATTAATCGTTTAAAAATAACCTCTAACAATCCGATCACAACTCAAAATATACGCGCGAATATATTAATAAAAGTGATTCTATTAATGATTAATGATAACTTTCAAGAAAAAACCTTAAATGATTCTTAATAGTAATCAATTAGAGCACAATTCGATAGACTCTACTGTTAACTATCTATATTCAAATAATAGTGGATCAGACTCAACATTTTATTAGCATTTTTTAGCACTATGAAGGTTGAAAAAAACGTTTCATATTAGTTCAAATAATGGCCATAAAACATTCCCATTTTCTGCTCTTCACTTTAAAGAAATGGCCATAAAATGGTAGAAAAAGCGTTTCATTTTCTACCAGGGTAGTTAAATAAAAATGTTTATTTTAATAATTATAGCGTTGAAATTTATTTTGATGGAAATGTTATTTGATTGACATTTACAGTATTACTTTAACTATATTTCAAAAGTTACCTGTCATCAATGAAAAAATATTTAATTTTTTAAATTAATATTCTATTAATATCAAGAATTTTCTAAAAATTATAATATTTATATGCTAACCTTACTTGTTTACATACACTTTTTAATATTTGTATCTCATTAATATTTTATATTAGATGTCATAAGGATTGTTAAGTAATTGCAAATAGTTATTTTATTATTCTGAAATATTTAAATTTAAAATTAACCAAAAATGTGTATTTTAATCTTATGGTTTTTTTAATTTTAATTTCGTATTTCATATATATAGTAGCTCGCTACAGCGGCCCAAAGGGCCGCTGTGGCGAAGCGATGCAAGGTATGCAAAAAGCTTCGCTTCTTGCATATAAGGCACGACCGTAAACGCTCGCGCTTTGCACTCGCTATTTAATATTCAAAGAATATTAAAACAAAACATTTACGAACGCAAAAGCATTAAATGTTAATCTTATTTCTTTTTTCATTGTATTTTTACCGCAACTTTCAACAGGAAGTTTGAATTTATTGTATTTATTTAAAAAAACAAATTTATAATTATTTAAATTTTTCTTGTGAATTAAGTTGATTGATTTCGAAGAAATTTATGTTATGTGAAAAAGACATATTTTTATGTATACTTTTTAAAGTTTTAAATAGGATAATCTATCAAAAGTTACAAGTAAAAAAAATTATTTTATAGTTCAGTAGCTTAAAAGTATAGTTTTGTAAATTTATAAAAAAAAACTTTATAAAAAAAATAAAGTTTTTATTTGATCTAAATCATTCCAACGGATGATGATTCAAAACAATAATACAAATAAATTTTAGCAGAAGAAAAAATCGTTTGAGTGGATGTAAAATAGTTATCCCTTTAGAGGTTGAAAAAATGATTTTTTGGTGATAACTTGAAAAAAACGAATTTTCAAAAAAAGTATATAAAATAAAATTTATAGGAAAAAATAAGATACATCTTTTTCAATATTATATATATATTTTTTTAAATAATATTTATCAAATTATCATTAAAAAGCCTTTAATTTTAACATTTTTCATGAATAATTTGAAAAATATTAACTTTAGAGAAAAATGTATTAAAGAAAAATCATTTATTTTTTTACATTCTATAACTTTTATTTTATATACTTTTTTCAAAAAAATCGTATTTTTAAGTTATCACCAAAAATCCATTTTTTGACCATTTAAAAGGCGCCTATTTAAAAACGCTTTCAACGATTTTTTTCAAAATAGGAACGTCTACTTATGTTATTATTTAAAATCATTCCCTGTTTGAATTATTCAGATCGGATAAAAATTCGTCGAGAAAATTCATAAACTTGGTTTCTCACACACATACATCTAGTCATACATTTTAAAGAAGCCTCGTAATAGTCTCATTTTGCTATAAAAATAAGTTTTTCATCATAAAATAACATATTTTAAAGGGCTACATTTTTCGCGATGTGGAAAATATAAGGCACTTTCGTATAGCGGTCGTGCTTAAAAATACATTTGTGAAGATATTTTTATTAGAAATGAACACAAAATTTTTTTAAGCATGTTTCACGTAAAAATTAATTTTGTAAATCAAATTCATGGTCATATATTAAGGTCTGGAAATTATAGTTGTTGCTCAGTTCCCAGTTCTCAGTTTATTTGTATCAAATATCGTACTATCTTTGTTTTTCTTATGGAAGTAGAGTGAGAAATAGTCACTTGATGGAATAAATTATACGCTTTTTTACTTTAAGCACATATGTAGATATATTTTTATATTATGTTTCATCAAATTATTTTCAATTTTATTTAGTACTTAAAATTAACTTAAATTAATTAAGTTTTACTTACTTAAAATTAACTTAAATTAATTAAGTCTTATTTACTTAAAATTAACTTAAATTAATTAAGTCTTATTTACTTAAAATTAACTTAAATTAATTAAGTCTTATTTACTCAAAATAAACATAAATTAATTAAGTCTTATTTACTTAAAATAAGTCATTTATACATAATAATATAATAAAAGAAAATTCAACCGAGCGACGTTAGGAGCGAAAAACTTCAATATAATTAATTCCTATTAACGTAAAACTCATTAAATTGTGTAACAATTTTCAACAGTTGATAAATATAATGTAAATCATATAATATATATATATATATATATATATATCAATTTTAAATTACTAATAATTAATTTAAAACACAAAAGTAACTATTTCAAAACAAAATATGGAAGATAAACATGTATCGTTTTATTCCTTAAATATCACGAATCAAAATATTAATTATTAGTAATTTTAAAGTGTTATATATTATGTAAATAATTCTATATTTAATAATTTTTAATTCTAGTAACAGGAAAAGCCGCCCGAAAAAAGATAAATAATTACATTTTCTGCGAAATATTGCCCTTGAATCGAGTAGGTGAAATATCAGTCTTAGTACCAAAAAAAAGACAGTAAGCATCGCAAATTTATGCTCTTACTTCATAATATAATAGTACCAACATTGGTCCCTAAAATTCAAGCTATAGTACTAACTGAAATTATATCGTCACTCTTTTTTCAAGTACCTTAGTACATAAATTAGATATACTTGATTTAGAACCTACTTTCACAATACTTCCCTTTCTCCGTGCAGTCGTTAGTTCTAGTAAACGTCAAATACCGTTTTCGATTTTTTCATGGTTTGTGATTGAAACACGTAATTAAAAAGAATGAATTCCTATTATATTTTTTCATTAAATCTAATGCAATTTAGTAGAATAAATTCTTAATTCATCATGATATAATTTGTATTTAAACAATTTTTATTCGTATTGTAACTTTAATTATTCTTTTTTATAAAATTATAAAAATTTAATGTAGTACAAAATTACAATATTAAAATTCATAAGTTGAGGCAATTCTTTTTTATTTTAAAATTGGCTAATTTATACATAATAATATCATATAAAAATTCAACCGAGCGACGTTAGGAGCGAGGTATTTTTTGCTAGTAGTATAATTAAAGAAAAATAAAAAATGAATAGGATATTTTAATTTAAAAGTTTCTATTCAATTAGTATTTATTATTTTTACTAGCGCTCGACATGCGTGCTAGCGCGTATATTTCACATTTTGGGAAATAAAATTAAAAATTATATGTTAATGTTCACAGTTTAAAAATAAAAATCGCTGAAAATGTCTGGGAATATCCCACATAGCATGGAAGCTTCCCGGAAGCTTTCATGCTATGTGGGATATTAGTGTGGAAGCTTCCTGGAAGCTTCCGTGCTATGTGGGATGTTCTATTTAGTACCCGAAGAATAGAAACATTTTTTGGAGGTGTATTTTAGGGGACAAAAGCTATAGGATAATAGAAATGATCAGTTTTATCGATTTTTGGCTAAAAAAAATTTGTAATTAATTCTTTTCTCGGAAACTATAAACTTTTTGTGTGAACTTGATATAATACTTTTTGTTGGAAATGACATGTAGAATATACCATACATTTTTCAAATTACAAAGTGCATATTTTTCAGCTTACCAGATTGGTCGAATAATATAATTAGAAAAAACGAATATTAACCCAGATTAAATTTGCTTTTTAAGGACTAATTTTTCTCGTTTACAACGCAGGCTATTAGATCGGGCTACCCGGGACGCCATGTACAGAGAGGCACGATCGGGAAATAGCCAAACAACTTAAAGGATTAAAAACATTTTATTAAATAATTAGAATTATGTATATGATTGGCAGTAATGTAACCCATCAAAATTAAGTTTTTTTAATTTCAATGAATTTTATATCGACACCTGACACGAAAAAATCAAGATTTAAATTTTTATGAAGACTAAGAGTTATCGATTGCTAATGCGGAAAGTATTAAAAAAAATTAGCTTTGAAGAAAGTTCGGTTGAAGTTTTTGTTTGTCAGAACATCTCTTGAACTTGGGCAATGAGACTATGCCAAACTTGATATTCTAAATCTTAATGTTTGGCAAAAATTCGGGGAAAGTTTAGTAAATGATCAGATGACGTTTAAAAAAGTGCGGAGAAAGTTTGGGAAAAAATTAATAAGAGCTGGGTTTGTCAGGGTAAATTTGGTTGAAGTTTGGGAAAAGTTTGTAGGAATATATTGATTAATGTGAAATAAGTTTCGCAAAACTTATTGTGAATTTCATTTACAAGTTTCCATTTTACTTGTATTTTCCAAAATACTGGAACAAAATTTAGCAAAACTTTGGTAGAAGTGTAGCAAAAATTTGGTAAACCTCCGGTTAACGTTTATCTATAGCATTTTAAAACTTTATTTGAAATTTCGAAAAAGTTTAAAAAATTTTATTTGCTGAGAAAAATTTTCTCGTAAAAGCACAAAGTATAATAGTGGCATAATCAGAGGTTGCCATTATAGCAGTAAATTAGTATGTTCCATGGTAAAATTCAGAAGAAAAATGGGAATCGTTATTATATTTCTAGTAAATTTTACTACGTAACATGGTAGTTTTTTTGCTATAATGGCAGTATATGACTACACTACCATTATATCTTGTAATTTTTACAAGAAAATATTTCTTTGTGTATGAATTTGTGTATGGACATATTGAAACGTATATTTTTTTATACAATTTCAAATAATCTTTAAAATGAAATATTTTTTTGATTAACCATGTTCTGAGCAGAATTTATGATCAACATAAGTTAAAATGGCACTTTACTGAAAATTTTCTTTAAAGAATTTCTAGATAAGAGTCATTTTAACTCACGTTTACCAAAAATCCTGCCTAGAATATGGTCGATTTTCTACCAGGATATTTTTTACTACGACTTCACAGAAGAGTCAATTTCTTACCTGATTATTTTTTAATACTAAATGATATAATAATATAATAATGATAATAATAATAATAACAATAATAATAATACAATAATAAAAATATAATACAATATACCATATTAGATTATTATTTTAATTCAATAGTTAAAAAAAAATTAATTTTGCTAATAATACAACAAATATATATATATATATATATATATGATGATGATGATTTTCTCCTTCTTGTTCTTCTACTTTATGCTTTTCCCGTTCCCCGGCAAAAAAAAACCATCTATAAATATAGCTAAAAAATATAGGTAAAAATATAGCTACATTGTGTATTATATCTATATTTACGTGTTTTTTTAGCTATATATCTATGAGAAATATAGCTAGATTTTTAGCAATATTTTTACCTATTTTTATAGGTATAATCCCTATTCTAGCCCATTATAGCTAGAAATATAGCTGAAAATCTAGCTATATTTCTCATAGATATACAGCTAAAAAAAACACATGAATATAGCTATAATACACATCAATATAGCTGTATTTTCTTTATCTATATTTTTAGCTATATTTATAGATGTTTTTTTTTGACCGGGTCTGTATGTTCTTTCTTAACTCTTTTCTTTATCTTTTTTCCAAGATTTTTTGTATACTTGGAGCTTTCTTTTTTGTTTTCCTTTAGCTCTTATTCTCTTTCCATGTTTTTCTTCTTGTTCTTGAAAAAATGATTACATATTAATTTTTTATAAAATTTGATTAGAAAAACTTTTAAAATTTTTTAAAATTAATAATAAAGTTTAGTAAAATAACTTCTTCTCAATAATTCAAATAAAATAGATAGAAAGAAACTTTTGTTGAATTTTAATACTTTCTTTCAAATATGATTGAGGATTAGGAAATTATTTCATTGCTAAAAAGTTATACAATAATATCTCTCAATTTAAAAAAAAAAGTGGAAAAATTTTAGAGAAAATTTTATAATTTATTTTAAGTACCCCTCGACGGAATTAAAAATATTCTTCTGGTGTTCTTTTTCTATGATTCTAAAATCAAGAGACTTTAATGGATGATTTCGTAATATCGCTTATTTTTATTGGTGAATTTTTAAATTAAAGAAAAAGATTATCAAAGAATATGCGAATATATTTCCGTCGAGTATACGTAGAAATAATTTTCAATAGCAAATATTGCTTATTATGTTACAAGATGCGGATAACTTTATTCCTACCTGAGATGATTAGTTTTTTTCAAAACATTTTTCAAACCTTCTATGTTCAATTTTCCAACCTCTTGAATTTATACTAAGTTATTAATAATTTGGTTTATAATTGTCAAATTTTATGAGTGTAAAAGTAATTTTTGTTTGTTGGTCAATCATATTGAAAGTAATTCGACGAAAGTGCGCAAACTGTTCCAACCTTTGACCTTCTTCTGAAACTTTTTTCCTTCTGTACAACGAAATTAATTTATTTAATTTATATAAATATGTATTTTTGTATCATTTTATTTCTGTAAAAATGTTTCATGATATATTCAAATTCACTATTTATATGAATAAAATAAATTCATAGAATTTGTTTTAAGGCGACTTCGGATTTTAGGTTAGGTTTTATTTTTGAGTTTACAAATTACTCTTTCAATATGTAAAATTTTTCAGATTTTTTAATTTTCCACCATTCTACAGATTATAATAAATGGTGGAAAATTAAAAAATTCAAAAAATTTTAGAAACTGAAAGAGTAATTTGTAAACTACAAAATGAAATCGAACCGAACTTCCGTAGTCGCCTTAAGAAGGGGCCGAACTATCTGTCTTTGTCTAATAGCGTTTTTCATCATTTATGTAAACACTATCCGGTATAACAAGAAAAAAATAGCAGCCCCCGCTAGATATTAGTATAATAAGTAAATTTTGTAATAACAACCAAATTTTTTCACTGCGTAGTTTTTGAATAATTAGAGACCTACCAAAAAAAGATAGGTTATATTCTAGATTGCTAGTAGGTCTCTAATTAGTCAAAAACTATGCGGTAAAAAATTTGGTTGCTATTACAAAATTTACTAATTATACTAATATCTAGCGGGGGCTGCTATTTTTTTCTTGTTATACCGGATAGTGTTTACATAAATGATGAAAAACGCTATTAGACAAAGACAGGTAGTTCGGCCCCTTCTTAAAGAAGAACAAAACTTTCATGACCAGATTAAAGTCTAATTCAGTTTACGCGCTTCTATCGAACATCCACTAGTTTTCAATATAATTTACCAACAAAAAAAAATTACTTTACACTCCTAAAATTTGATAATCACCAAATAATTAATAACTTAGTATATATGCAAGAAGTTAGAAAATTGAACACAAAACGTTTGGAAAATGTTTAAAATAGAATAATAAGGTCAATACCCCCTATACTACTCGTTTAAGGTCAAGTGTCATATATAATCACTAAAAAATATATTTTAACACGTGCGATTTTTATAAAAATAGATGAATACTGGAAGTAAACATTAAAATATCAAATAATTACAATATTCAAACATTTTAAAATAATTAATCATTAATTATAATTAATTATATATTGTTATACAAAAGCTCCCATTATTACTCCTCGAAAAGTAGTATACCTCCCTTTACTAATCGCCACTTGACCCCCTTTACCACTCGCCACATATACAAAAATAGTTATAGCGAGAATGTTTTTTCTTCTTAGTTACTTTTCCTTCAGACATCTCCATAAGTATTAAAATAAATGAATTAATCACTAATGTTTCATTGAATCAATATATAACATAATAAAAAATTTTATTATACATAGCCTTCACGTACAAATTAAACATAAAATAACATAATATACAAATCACATATAAAATATAAGTAATTTTTAGGTTATGTTATGATGACAACTTTATAAAATAATTTTTACATTATTATTATTTTTATATATTTATATTTAATAAAAACTATTTAAAATCTATTTAATCAATAAATATATGCACAAAGAAGCATATACAACTTAAAATTTTGCGAGTCATAAAACATGATGCATTGTATTCCTAGAACGTTATACTGCTCGCCTTTTTCAACTTGAAATATTTAAGTTCTATAAATTTAATATAAAACAAATCTTAAATAATAGTTTATTCTTTCTTTCTTGAAACCACCAACAGAGTAATTTGATATAAATAAAAGAAACTACTGGTAATTTCTGTTCAAATAGTATTTATTATTCATTTCGACGTTTCGCTTATATAATAATAAGCCTCTTCAGGAACAAGCTAAAATATTATAATTTACATTAAGTTTTATTTTTTTCTTATAGGTTAGTAAAATTACATGATGTCAAAATTTCCAGTGCAATTACTCACATAAAACTTTTCTAACTAAAAACATTTACAAAAGCTATGTTACTATTTCCAAATATATATAATAATTCTTTACATATAATTTTATTTTGTGTATATAATAATTTTTCTTCTAATTATTCATGATAAAACTCTTAGGTTGAGGTATCAATCGTCAATGTGGTTTTTATGCATGTAATGGAAACAAACAAAACATTAAGGTGCGTATACATGGCAAGAACAATAGTGTATGTAGATACGCCACACAGCGTGACAATCGCATGAACAATTCAACTTGTATAAATATTGTAGTCAGACTTTAAGTAGATTAATTATATAATTTATAATACATGATGCAAGATTACAACTACAAAACAACAAACAACGCATATTAATAAAATTTAATGGATATAATCAACTTAGTAACTTTTTTATGTAATGTGAAAAAATTGAGTTAAGTGAATTAGTGTCCTGCATTCTGTTACAAGTCTAATTTTTTTCAATGAAAATCATCTCAGACATTAACCTTTTTTGATAATTAGATTCTTTATCTAAAATTGTAGATGTTTTAATATCAAAATCAAACTTGTGATTAGTTGCTTTAGTGTGTTGATAAAGGGTAGATTTTTCTCTTTTATGGTGAATGTCTGAGATATGTTCTTTCGTACGTTTTGACAATTTACGATGCGTCTGTCCAACATATTTAATATTACAATTTGAACAATTAAAACAATAAATAACATTGGTTTGGTCCCTTAAATCAGTTTTATCTTTGCCTAACATACTATTGCAAGTTATTTTATTTATAGATTTAAATATAATCCTAATATAATATTTTTCGCTTAAACACATATATTTTGATTCCGAAATTCCATAATACAAACTTATGTGTATCACAAAATAAAAATCTATAATTATGATATTAATGAGAGATTCAATAGCAAATTAAGTAAATTGTATTTTCTCAGATATAATGTAGTTAGATGTTTTGGAGATGGATATGAAACAAGCACTCAGAACTCATACATTGAAAAAATCTGTCCCAGAAATGATGTCCCAAAAAAAGACGTAGTTAATTTAACAGACAAAGTGATTCCTCAATGTGTTATTAATGTCATAAGTCTAGGATCCTCATTTAACTTTAACTCAAGCATTGACAATAAATTTGTGATTGAAACCATGAAAGGTCTTAATGTAAAGTTGAAAGCAAACAACGTAAGGAATGACATTTTAAAATTGTTAGAAACCCACAAACATAATAAAACACAAAATAAAAATTTTATTCAAAAATCAATTGAAATTGATATTAATAACACACATAAATTTCTTAATAATAATAAGGATTTAACAATTTTAAAAGCTAACAAAGGCGGTTCAATGGTTATTACTGATAAACAAACATATCATAGTAAAGTTGAGGAAGTAATAAAAGACAAAAAACTATATGAAACTTGTAATAATAAAAAAAATCCACTCATAATATTGGAAAAAACTGTTGATTTTTATATAAAAAGAATTAATGAAAGTAATATTTTTAATAAAAAAGAAAATAAAATAGAAAATTGTACAGATAAATCTATATTATCAAAAGCATATGGTTTAATAAAGTTACACAAAGTTGGTCGACCTATGAGAATCATCGTTTCTGCATGTGGAAGTCCAACTTATACCATTTCAAAAATATTTTCACAATTCTTAAAAAAGAATTTACCTAATTCTAAATTTTCTGTAAAAAATAGTTTAGAACTAAAAAAACGCATTGATGAGTTTATTATTCCTGAAGGTCATATGATTGTAAGTCTCGATGTTGTTGCTCTATACAACAATGTACATACACAAGCTGTAAAAAAGTCCATAGAAAAAAGATGGCATCTCTTATACAATCAAATAGATTTATCACTAACAGAGTTTGTTGAAATTGTTATTTTCATTATGAATAACAATTATTTTGCATTTAATGGGAACATATATCATCAGATTTTCGGCACTGCAATGGGAAGTCCCATTAGTCCAATCTTAGCAGATTTAGTGATGCAAGATCTTGAACAGGAATGTATTAACACACATATGGACGATATTAGCTTCTATGTTAGATACGTTGATGATTGTCTTCTATGCATTAGGAAGACAAGTATTAATGAAATTCTGACGACATTCAACAGCTATGACACTCACATTCAATTTACCACTGAATTGCCTAATAATAATACTATTAATTTTTTGGATATGTCCCTCATTACACATAATAATAACATAAAAACCAACTGGTACCGTAAACCCACCCATTCCAATTCTTATCTTAACTTTTTATCGCATTCACCAATTTCTCAAAAAAAAAGCCATAATTTATACTTTGGTAGACAAAAATCTCGACTTATCATCAAATGAATTTTATAAAACCAATTTTGATTACATAAAACAAGTACTTATAGAAAATAATTATCCACTTGCATTCATAGAGCATAATATAGCACAAAGAATAAAATCCAAATCACAGATTTCGAAAAAACATGTTGATCTCAATAATACACCAAAGGATTTATTAGTATTACCTTTCCATAGAATGTTGGAATCAAAATATATGTGTTTAAGCAAGAAATATTATATTAGGATTATATTTAAATCTATAAATAAAATAACTTGCAATAGTATGTTAGGCAAAGATAAAACTGATTTAAGGGACCAAACCAATGTTATTTATTGTTTTAATTGTTCAAATTGTAATATTAAATATGTTGGACAGACGCATCGTAAATTGTCAAAACGTACGAAAGAACATATCTCAGACATTCACCATAAAAGAGAAAAATCTACCCTTTATCAACACACTAAAGCAACTAATCACAAGTTTGATTTTGATATTAAAACATCTACAATTTTAGATAAAGAATCTAATTATCAAAAAAGGTTAATATCTGAGATGATTTTCATTGAAAAAAATTAGACTTGTAACAGAATGCAGGACACTAATTCACTTAACTCAATTTTTTCACATTACATAAAAAAGTTACTAAGTTGATTATATCCATTAAATTTTATTAATATGCGTTGTTTGTTGTTTTGTAGTTGTAATCTTGCATCATGTATTATAAATTATATAATTAATCTACTTAAAGTCTGACTACAATATTTATACAAGTTGAATTGTACATGCGATTGTCACGCTGTGTGACGTATCTACATACACTATTGTTCTTGCCATGTATACGCACATTAATGTTTTGTTTGTTTCCATTACATGCATAAAAACCACATTGACGATTGATACCTCAACCTAAGAGTTTTATCATGAATAATTAGGAGAAAAATTATTATATACACAAAATAAAATTATATATAAAGAATTATTATAAATATTTGGAAATAGTAACATAGCTTTTGTAAATGTTTTTAGTTAGAAAAGTTTTATGTGAGTAATTGCACTGGAAATTTTGACATCATGTAATTTTACTAACCTATAAGAAAAAAATAAAACTTAATGTGAATTATAATATTTTAGCTTGTTCCTGAAGAGGCTTATTATTATATAAGCGAAACGTCGAAATGAATAATAAATACTATTTGAACAGAAATTACCAGTAGTTTCTTTTATTTATATTAAATAATAGTGATCGCTTACCTGTATAAATGCTTTTTTATGCTAATCAGAACAATATTGTAACGGCCATGGGGATCAGGTGACCGTACAAGATTAGCTAAATGTATAGCTAGAGGTATACCTGGTTCTTACACTAAAAATATTCACATAACATAAAAAAAAAGAAATCAGCTGAAATATCAGAAATTGATGTATTTTATTAATTCACAACTACTAGCTATACACTAAAAAGGGCGCCAGTCGCGTTAACGGACGCGACTCCGTACGTTATTTTAATTGTGCTACTATTACAGCAACGCGGCGAAAAGAGAGCCAACGATGCGCGTAATAAATTTATACGGGGTAGTTTGCTGGAAAATTACATAACAAATTAGATTGAACGGAAGCTAGAAAGAAAAACGGGTGCACTAACTAATACCGCGCACGTGGTCACCAGCACACACGCGCACAGAATAAGGAAAAATCACGATGTATCTTACTCGTAAAGCTTAATATAAATCAAGGCTATAATAAAGCATTTATGCTTTCACGCACTCACGCCAGAAATACTCTCTTGTTCTCACAGAAATTGCAATCACGAAAGTTATCGAAAAAGTGTTTCGCTCTATACAATTAGCTGCGCTAGTACAAAAAGAATTCACCTGACGACCGACCTGTAGGCGAACGGCAGAAGGAATGAGCATCTCAAGATGGATGCTTTTCCTTCTTCATGCGGCACGCTATGCGCGCCAACTTATACTCTTGCCTTTTCCGTCCACTTGACTGCTAGAGTCAGGCTATGTGTACACTAGGCACATTGGTTAAGCTTTACTGTATATTAATGGCCTTGCGATGTGCTGTGCACGCGGGCATAGTTAATGGCTTGGGGTTGGCTTTAGCTTGACCGGCGATGTCTCTTTCTTAACCGCGCGCGAATTTAAGGTCTTCCTGCTGCCGTATATACTATCGTATTATAAAAGCGGGGTTTAAGTAGCATTGCAATTTTGCCATGTTATAATATATTGATTATTTCACTTTTTTTCATTACTTTTAGTATACAATATAAACGCGGCTTGTCTTAACATATTCGCTTACACAAAGCATGTGTTTCAATGTTCCGAGAATAATTTTCTTTTTTTCAATTAGTGCTGCTCCCTTCTACCCGGTAGGGTGACGCAATCGGCGCGGTAATAATTAAATAAATCAGAAATAATTTTTTTTTATCTATATTATTGATATGCTATTTTTTATATTATAAATAATAGGAACCGAGCAGTAAGAGGGTACCGAGTAGCAAAGGGGGAATTGACCTGAGTCTAAGATAGAAATAAAGTTATCCGCATCTTGTAACATAAAAAGAAATATTAGCTTCTAAGAGGAAAAATTCATTTTATTGTTTCATTTTCAAGAAAAGTTTAGCTGACTTAAACATTGAATCTCTTAGGGTGAAATCAGATGGAGCGGAAAATATGCGACGGAACGTCACAGAACATTCATTCCGTCGCATTGTTTTCCGTCAAATTTTTTCCCTATATTCACATGGAGCGGAATTTAGCTCAAAAACTGTTAAAATAGCCTACAAATGTGACCGCGAATTTTAAATTAACAACAAAAATGTTAAAAAAGTTGGAAATAATCACTCAATGTTATTCTAATGAGATTCTTTTCTTGTGAAAATAAAATATATTTTGTTATTATAACCAAATATTTTGATTAACAACATAATTTTTTAATTATAACATTGCTAATCAACGTCATAGGACTTCTACTCCGTTCCATGTGAATATAGGGAAAAAATTTGACGGGATAATAGAAGCGGCACAGACTTTTTGAAATTGTTTAAACAAATAGTTAACCAAAATAGAATTTAAAAGTTTGATTGAAATTAAAAGTACAGCTATGGAAAGCAAATTAAAAATATTACGTGAGGTTATTGAAGCACTAATAATTTTTTTAAACAAAATAAAAATTGATGTCGTCTATTACGTCGTCTTTACTTCGTTGGCGGAATACAAAGATGCGGAATTGAGATTCTGTGACGTTCCGTCGCCTATTTTCCGCTCCATCTGATTTCACCCTTACCATATTTTCTAATTTTGTAAATTTGTCGAATTTTCCTTGAAAACGAGACCATAGAATTAATTTGGTCTCTTTAAAAAAATTATTGCATTTTATCGATGGGTGGATAATCCTTTATTTTTATTTATAGTGACTAGTTTATGCTAAAAACTACTTTTTTATTAGAAAAGAGTAGAGAAAATTAGCCTCTTAAAAAAAATTTTATGAATAGATGAACATTAGAAATTTTTTATACTTACATATATCTAACTAGCAGAATAGGCTTCTTAGAATTACAGTGCAATAGCTCCATCCATATTTTGTCATCCAGATTATCTGAAAAGTAAATAAATTGACACAAAGTAATTATTCTTATATTATTTTCGGGCGTAATAAAAATTTTTTACAATTCTAATAGCATCTCAAAGAGATGCATTAAACAACTTTTTAAGATTATATACGGATAAAATAATTAATTTTTAAGTTTTTACTTTCATAAATAAATATTCATATTAATTATTATAATTTAAGGTTATATATTTAAAAAAAAACAAAGAATAAAAAGTTTTTATTATTCTATTTCAAATCTATTTTAAAATTTAAGTAAACTTTTCTACTTATCTGATCGAATGTTGATGCTCTTCGTCTTTACTTTTTTAAGTGCAGATAAAATCTTGTTAATAAAGTAAACTTAAAATTAATCTTTTCCGATTAAAAATAATAACAACTCGAATTTTCATAATATTGAAATAACTTGAAATTATGTGTTTATCTATGACGTCAATAACAGCTGTTCATTGACGACGTTAATAAACAAATAATTTAAAGAAATAATATTATAAAGACTCAAGTAATTTTTATCTATAAAAGGGCAAAGTTAATTTTAAGCTATTCAAGTGACAAAATTTTACCTGCGATGAAAAGAGCAAAGACGAAGGTCAACAACATTCCTTGAGATAAGTAAAAAAGATTATTTAAAAAGTAGAATAGAACCATTATAACCCTCAATTCTTGATCTTTTTTTTAATGATGTATTAATTATAACCATAAAGTACAACGATAAATATAAATATTTATTTATGTAAGTAAAAGTTTAAATTAAAAAAGAAAAATAATAGTTTTAAATTCATTAATTTATTCATCAGTATGTAATGGCATGTCTTTGAAACACTATTAATATTGTACAAAATTTTTATTATGTTCGAAAATAATATAAGAATAATTACTTTGTGTCAATTTATTTACTTTTCAGGTAATCTGGATGACATAATATGGATGGAGCTACTGCACTGCAATTTTAAGAAGCCTATTCTGCGAGTTCTATATATTGTAAGGAGGATAGCGAATTACGCGTATACTGTGTGATAGTATGCACATATATCTGTCCTCGTCGTTAGTCGCACAGTACAACGTATGTTTCGAATTGATATTATTATAATTTTATTTCATTGTATTGAATTTATTTAGTAATTGGAATAAAGTAAAGTAAGGTTAAAGTAATTCTTAATTATTGCCTAATAATGTTTCTTGCTAATTAAAATCATCTCTTGTTTTTATATGTATGTGTTGAATATAGTACACTCTTTTCTGATCAACGATATTTAATAGAGTTCTCGGGTACACGCCGTGGGTTTCGTCGTACCAGACGTATGGGAGGCAGAACTTCTAAGCAAAGTTCTGCAGTAGTATTAAATATTGTTTAATTGATTTTTCTCGTCGGGAATAGATAGTCGAAGCAGATCAGCTGCATTCAATTGAGCTGATGGACTATAAACCGAAAGTCAGTTATTGAACGGTAAGTGCACGTGTACTTAAAGTGCGTACACGTGAAGCCCACAACTATATTTAATTTTGTTTGTTTAAATATATTCCCCGTTACATGGCGCCCAACGAATCAACTCACATAAGTTGATAAAAGAGTGTGTATCGTTTTTACCATGGTGCACGTAGTACATGGTGCCAATAAATTGACTCACGTAGGTTAAAGTTTAACGTGGTTTTGATGGCGCGCATTGTTACGTGGCGCACAACATGATAATAAAAGGGACGCGATAATGTAATATAGGTGGCTCTCTAGTGGCGCGCATTATTAAATGGCGTCCACTGAATAATTTAGAGAAGCATATGTAAAGCCTTTAGCGGCGCTTACTGTAGTAAGACGCCTGAAGCATTAAGCTAAATCTAGTAGGAGTAGACATTACGCGTTGGTTTCTTAGAGCGTGTTTTTCTTTAGTTTCTCAGAGTAGGGAAAGAAATTCATGTGATAATTTTTTTTATTTATTTTAGGGAATTTTCTCGGTGAAAAATAAAAAGATTTTTTTTAAAGGAGAAAAATCTGCTGAAGTTGTAAGGAAAAAGCGACAGTCTCATAGATTGTACGAGAGTTCGACAAGATAGGAAAAAAAAAGAAGTCTTGTCGAACATAGGGCGCGCTTGTGAGCAACGGTAATGCAGGTTACTCACAGGCTACAGTATAAGTGTAAAAGTCATCCGCAAGCAGCAAAGAATCTTAAAAGACTAAATTTGAATTTGTTTTTTTTTTTTTGAATTATGGCCTTGCCCTTGGTGTCGGTTTTCTCTATTGTAAAAAGAAAATTATTTCTCGTATGAGAGAAATACAAATTTTGAATCTATTCTTTTTTAATGAAAATTATTTATTTTTTTTTAGAATTATATCCTACAGTTAATTTTTTTCGGTGTGTTTTTGCAAAACTGGGGTTGCAGTTTTTGCAATAGCTTACTGGTTGAAGGTTTTAATTTTTTTTTAACCAGTCAGTAATTAGAAGTATTGACACCAAGAGAAAATTATAGAGTTTTTCTCGCTTTTAAGGGAAATTTAATTATTTTTTTTTGTTAAAAATAATTTTATTGTTATTAAAGGAAGAAGGTTGGCTCAATATATTTAGATTGAGCCAAATAAGAATAATCTCTTTGTAGCTTGCGTAGAGAGGTTCTTGTGTGTGCTATAGTAGTTAGGTACACTACACACACACACACACATATATATATATATATATATATATATATATATATTGCACACATGTATATTTAGAATTTTTTTACGGCTGTATAAGCAATTAATATTTTCTGAGTGGCACACGCAAGTACTTCTATCTCAGGTGATAGATATGTTTCAAGAGCGAAGATGGCAAGCAATCAGTCAAGAAGAGATACAGCATCGACTGAGTTGCTTGATGACTGGCTGATATGTTTGAACAGTCAAGAACTGGCTGAAGCCTTGTACAGCTTACAAATGCGAACCTCTGGCTCCAAGTTCGCTCAAGCTGAGAGGCTAAGAGTCTGGCTGCTTGGTGAATATACGGCAGCTGACCTTATGCAATCAGATCTGTCTGACGAAAATGTAATCAGACAGACTAGGATTGATTTTCGTCAGTCTTTTATTGAGACCAAGACGGCGGAGATAACAAACAGTTCGCAGACAGTAAGCAATTACACCTTGCACCCGCATCCACTGGCTGAGTTGTCCCAATTACAGGTAGAAAATTGTGAGGTAACACAGTTATCAGCTAATGGACGCGAGAGAACAGAAGGCGCCCTAGCTAATAACAGTAGTGTTGCTTCGCAAAGTAGGCAGACGAGACAACAGAAACCGACGAACAAAGAGAATGAAAACCAGGAAATTCCTAGACACGAAATCGACGCTCATGCACAACAGGAGTTGCCGCAAAGTCATAAGAATATGACTAATGAAGAGTATCTGTTGCATAGCAAGATGCTAAAAGCATTGCAACAGATACAGCAGCAAATAGGAAATCCATCTGAGAGAGTTCGCGATCTCTCAGATTGGAAGGAGTCATGCTTGTCAAATCAAACAAGTGTGATTCCAACTGAGAATAAGTTACCGACGAGTACAAGGATAGATGGTGGTCTATCAGGTTGCGACAAAAGGACCCAACATAGTAATGTTGAATCAGGTCAACAACGGCCTGATGATAGACAGGTAAATTTTGACCAAACGATGGCCAATGCAAGGGTAATCACGTCAACAGATGGTGCACCTCGTGCTAATAGTTCAGATGTATATGGGACATCTCGGTTGCCACCATTTGGAGCTCTCGGCATAGCCTGGGGAAGGGGTAGCTCACCTACTCAGGTCGCAGTGAGTCATGGTGGTCAACCAAGAGATATAGGTAGAGTCGTAAATCAATGGGAAGTACGATTTTCTGGTAAAAAGGATCAAAGTATTGACCTCTTTTTGACGCGAGTCGAGGAGTGTCGGGTCCTTGCTAATCTGTCGGAGAGCGATTCGTTGTATTTGCTCTTGGAATTATTGACAGGTGTTGCAGCTACTTGGTATCGCAATAATCGGGACCAATGGCATAGTTGGCTCGAATTCCGTGAAGCTACGAGACGATGGTACGGTACCAACTGTCGTTTCCAACAGAGGCTTATAGCAGAAGCGAATGCACGCACGCAGGGTAATGATGAGCCAGTGCGTGACTACTTAACATGTCTTATCGCAATAATGCGAAGACAGAAACCACAACCAGACCTCAGTCAACACTTAGATTTATTATATCGTAACTTGAGGCTGGAGCTGCAAAGACTCGTACGCAGAGACGAATTCAATAGCATTGATGCTTTATTAGAGCTTGTTGTTGAAGCGGAGTTGACTTTAGGGGCTGAGAAAGTCTATAAATCTCCACCATCACCTGGCAAAGCACTATTATTAGAAAAAGCTTACCACCCACCGGCGAATCAAAAGAAGATTCCGCCTAAGGTATCTAGTGTGGACATCAGTGTGTCTAAAGCTAAAGATATTGTGTCTACAGTTACCAAAATTTTAGAAGAAAAACTAGCTCAATTTGAAAAGAGATTGATTGGAAAAGCTTATCGATATACAACACCAAAGAAAAAGAAATCCAAGTCGAGTCCTGCGAATCATCGGATGTCAAGAAGAACTGGTGATGAGGATCACGATTATCCTAATGATAATGGTTCAGGTTCTGAGAGACAAAAGTCTCGTAGTCCAAGAAAGGACCAGTATAGAAGACCAGGATCAAGTCCTCACCATAATCGAGATAGCATGGTTTGTTATGGTTGTGGTAATCCGGGTTACATAAGGAGCGAATGTCCGAAATGTTCGGGAAACGCCAATGGGAGCAAATGAAGAAGGCCATAACTGCTCTCACTGACTCTTCTAAGGCCTTTAAAGAGTCAGATGTACCATGGACAGGCTCAAACAGAATTAAGCCTATCAACGTTGGTGAACCATTGAAGTGTGTTGCAGTAAAGCAAAATTCAGTCTTTGCTGAGATTGAAAAAAACATAGGCATCATCGAAGCTGAAACTCGATTATAGTTGGAAGGTTCTATTGCAAATTGTGGCATGTTAATTGACTCACACAACACTCGTGGAGCCAAAGTCGTAAAATGGGTAATTAAGGAAGTCAGACTATATATGAATGGATGCCAGGTCAAGAAAGGTTATTATAGCAATTTGAAATGGTTTTGCTATCTGTATAAAATAAATAGCAGATTAAGAGAAATAGTTTTGAAAGTACAAGACTACTTGTGTACGGTAGAACACCATAAAACAGTACCGAAAAGTATATCAGTCACTCTCTTTCTAATGTACAAAGATGAAGGGATCAAAGAAGTTGAATTTTTGACTCTTCATACTGTAAATCCAACTAAGGAACAATCGTGTCTAAATTGGTTTACTAAAGTACATAGTTGTCGATTCTTTATGGATAGTCCGGACGGAGAAGTCGATATTATCCTGGATCTAGATGACGACACGTGGATGCTCGTCATCTCTCAGGAACAAACGAAATGGGTGTTCATGGAGTGTCATAATGAGACTGTAGCTGGTCGCTTGAGTAGAAGAAGAATCTACATAAGAGTGACAGTTACATGTTTTTGGCACTCCATTTGCAAAAACATATATTTTTGCAAAAACATTTGATCTGCCAAAAATTTAGGTCTGACAATGATCCAGACAGCATCAAGGATGAGAATCAACCTTCGATGGATCAAGAAGTTGAAGTAGTAAAAGTGAAGAATTGCGGCGGGCCATCTGCGAATGGCCAACCTCACCACTTCAGCGATAGCGCACCACCTGCGTGTGGTATAAAGTGTAGTTTTAGGTCGGTATACGTGTGTAGAAAACGTGATAAGCCGTGTAGGACAGCTTTGGTGGTGAGACGAGCGAATGCGAGGTTAGTATGCGTTTCACAGCGATCGGGTGAAAATGGTACGTATAAGCGCGTTCGTGGTAAGTCAAAGGTAACTCAAGAGGATCTACTGCTCGATCTTCTTAATATCTCACTCAACTTTAGCAGTGTAGCAACCAGAGAAATACAGTGATTGCCACTGGTTAAAACTGTCACAACCGCAATTATGAAATAACAGTGGTTTTACAACTTCTTCCAAATATGAAGTCTGATAATAAACTATACCGATGATAGGTATAAGTTTACTGTCATCATCAAAGTATTGAAAGAGATAATATGCAAGTATCTTCTTTCGTTGATAATAAGTTGCCTAACCGTGACGGTCAATATGATCATAAGTGTAGCGGGATCGATAAGGTGATTTATAGATTCAGTTGTTTCTTTTTAAAACCAGAAGAATTTAGGTGCGATATCACAGAGAGACTTTTTTGTGGTACATACCCATTATATTTTTCAGTGCGACCAGATGTGGCAGAGCTGTCATACACAGTCTTCCAGCGTCTGGGAAAGGGGTGTAACGAGGATAGCGAATTACGCGTATACTGTGTGATAGTATGCACATATATCTGCCCTCGTTGTTAGTCGCACAGTACACTCGACGGACACTGATTCGCGACCCCATTTTCGTACCTTTGAACGTTATCCATTGAGTTTAGCATGGTTGCGCGACCATGTTTCAAAAATAAGTTTCCATCTAGATAAATATAATTCATGCTAACTATAAGACAAGGGAACATAAATAAAGAAATGGCGGTAAAATTCAAATGGGCATTAATTCGAATATAAAAAATGATAAATGATGAAACAATAAATAAATGTTAAAGTAAGCATATTTTTATAAAGCATTCTTTACATATATTATGTAACCATATGCGATGACAATCATAAGAAATCATAGCTTTTTCATTACTTCAGTAATAAATAATTGCTCATTTAAATTTTACCGCTATTTCTTTATTTATGTTCCCTTGTGTTATAATTAGCATGAATTATATTTATTTAGATGGAAACTCATTTTCGAAACATGAACGCGCAAGCTAACCTATATTTCAAAAACTCAACGGATAACGTTGCAGATATTCAAAAAGGGGGTCGCGAATCAGTGTCCGTCGAGTGTACAACGTATGTTTCGATGCTTCATGTGCGAGTATAAGAGTAAGACAGAGAAAGTCTGTGTCAGCGGCTTGGATGGATGACTGTAGAAAAAAGCGCGCGCAATGCATGACGGGTAGACTTAAGCAAGAGAGGAAAACGAACGGGTCGGTTTAAGAGAGTTAGGCTGCCATCTTGGCAAGTTGTTTGTGCTCGAGCGTCGGCTATTTTTCCTCTATTGAGACTTGTTAAGGAAATTAATTCACTTGTGAATTGTGTTAATTGTCTTTCAAGTACAGTGGAATTACTCGTGAGAAGTGCCGATTCTTTGCTGTCATCTTTTTTCTTGAAAGCCAGGGTTAAGTGTGTCCACTGCAGCGTCAAGCGAGAAGTTGATTGGCCTTTCATTAAGAGCGAGAACAGTAGGCTTTACCGCACATCTACGGTGCCGCTTTAATCCATACTCTGGGTTGTTCGTTAGTTAGTTAGTGAAAGCTACTGCGAGAAGGCTCTACACACACCGGCTGACGAAAAATGTAAGTCTGCAGACTAGTGGGATCACGTTTAATATGTATGTGCGTTACATGCGAGGCGAAAAAGACCGTCGTGTGCGCCCATGTTATGTAGTATAGGTTAGCTTAGATTAACAGTTGTTTCTCTTTATTAAAGTTATCAAATTTTACTTTCGAATTAATATTATTATAATTTTATTTCGTTGTATTGAATTTATTTAGTGATTTGAATAAAGTAAAGTAAGGTTAAAGTAATTCTTGATTATTGCCAAATAATGTTTCTCACTAATTAAAATCATCTCTTGTTTTTATATGTATGTGTTGAATATAGTACACTCTCTTTTGATCAACGATATTCAATAGAGTTTTCGGGTACACGACGTGGGTTTCGTCGTACCAGACGTATGGGAGGCAGAACTTCTAAGCGAAGTTCTGCAGTAGTATTAAATATTGTTTAATTGATTTTTCTCGTCAGAAATAGATAGTCGAAGCAGATCAGCTGCATTGAATTGAGTTGATAGACTATAAACCGAAAGTCAGTTATTGAACGGTAAGTGCACGTGTACTTAAAGTGCGTACACGTGAAGCCCACAACTATATTTAATTTTGTTTGTTTAAATATATTCCCTGTTACAATATTTAAGTCTAAAAAATTTTTAATGTTTATCTATTCCTAAAATTTTTTTAAGAGGCTAATTTTCTCTACTCTTTTCTAATAAAAAAGTAGTTTTTAGCATAAACTAGTCACTAGAAATATAAATAAAGAATTATCCACTCATCGAGAAAATGCAATAATCTTTTTAAAGACACCAAATTAATTCTGTGGCTTCGTTTTCAAGGAAAATTTGACAAGTTTACAAAATTAGAAAATAGGGTAAAAAATTCAATATTTAAGTCAGTTAAACTTTTCTTGAAAATGAAGCAATAAAATGAATTTTTGCTCTTAAAAGCAAATATTTCTCATTATGTTACAAGATGCGGATAACTTTATTTTTATCTTAGATGATTACTTTTTTTTTTAATTTTTCAAACGTTTTGTGTTCAATTTTCTAACCTCTTGAATATATACTAACTAGGAGAGGGTCTGACCTCCGGATCACGGATTTTGCTCAAACTTTGGGATAAGTTTTTAGATGTTAAAATATGGAAAAAAACAGAATATTAGACCCTAATGCTCAATATTTCCCTAGTTACAGGTAATTAGAGAAAATCACTGGAAAAGTTACTAGATTTTCAAACGCTTATAGTTCTTCAGCATTAATAGCTAGAAGCTTGAACTTTTTTTTAAATAAAAGCTGAGCTCAAATCCTTTCGAAATATCACTTACAGCAAATCAAAATATTATTTTTTTTCATAGTTACAGCGTTATTGAAATTTGACCTAAATTTTCCTTTAAAAACATTAATCAATAATAAATGCTGAAATGTAGTATAATTTTTAAAATGATGTAACTATGGAAAAAAATGATATTTTGATATGCTGTAGGTGATATTTCGAAAGGATTTGAGCTCAGCTTTCATTTAAAAAAAAGTTTAATCTTCTAGCTATTAATGCTGAAGAACTATAAGCGTTTGAAAATCTAGTATTTTTTCCAGTGATTTTCTCTAATTACCTGTAACTAGGCAAATATTGAGCATTAGGGTCTAATATTTTGTTTTTTTCCATATTTTGACACCTAAAAACTTATCCCAAAGTTTAAGCAAAATCCGTGATCCGGAGGTCAGACCCTCTCCTAGTAAGTTATTAATTATTTGGTGATTGTCAAATTTTAGGAGTGTAAAAGTAATTTTTTTTTGTTAGTAAATTATATTGAAAATTAGTGGATATTCGATAGAAGCACGTGGACTGAATTAGACTTTAATCTGGTCCTGAAAGTTTTGTCCTTCTGTAAAACAAATTAAATGAATTTATTTTATTCATGTAAATAGTGAATTTTTTTATATGATGAAACATTTTTACAGAAATAAAATGATATAAAAATACATATTTATATAAATTAGATAAATTAATTTCGTTGTATAGAAGGAAAAAAGTTTCAAAAGAAGGTCAAAGGTTGGAACAGTTTGCGCACTTTCGTCGAATTTCCACTTACTTTCAATATGATTAACAAACAAACAAAAATTACTTTTACACTCATAAAATTTGACAATTATAAACCAAATTATTAATAACTTAGTATAAATTCAAGAGGTTGGAAAATTGAACATAGAAGGTTTGAAAAATGTTTTGAAAAAAACTAATCATCTAAGATAGGAATAAAGTTATCCGCATCTTGTAACATAATAAGCAATATTTGCTATTGAAAATTATTTCTACGTATACTCGACGGAAATATATTCGCATATTCTTTGATAATCTTTTTCTTTAATTTAAAAATTCACCAATAAAAATAAGCGATATTACGAAGTTATCCATTAAAGTCTCTTGATTTTAGAATCATAGAAAAAGAACACCAGAAGAATAATTTTAATTCCGTCGAGGGGTACTTAAAATGAATTATAAAATTTTAAATGTTGGAAAATCGACGAATGCTTAAAAAATTTTCACTAGAATTTTTCCACTTTTTTTTTTAAGATTGAGAGATATTATTGTATAATTTTTTAGCAATGAAATAATTTCTCAATCCTCAATCATATTCGAAGAAAGCATTAAAATTCAACAAAAGTTTCTTTCTATCTATTTTATTTCAATTGTTGAGGAATAGTTATTTACTAAACTTTATTATTCATTTTAAAAAATTAAAAAAGTTTTTTTAATCAAATTTTTAAAAAAATTAATATTTAATCATTTTTTCAAGAACAAGACGAAAAACATGGAAAGAGAATAAGAGCTAAAGCAAAGCGAAAAAGAAAGCTTCAAGAATACAAGAAATCCTGGAAAAAAGATAAAGAAAAGAGTTAAGAAAGAACATACATAACGGGAAAAGCACAAAATAAAAGAACAAGAAAGAGAAAATCATCATCATATATGGGGATATCTCTGTAACTTTTTAATTATGAGATGTCGACCTGACAACAATTGAAAAGTCTATAATACAAGTTTCTGGAGTGGCAGACACTTCTATAAGGGCTTAAATTGCTCATTTCTTGTAGTAAAATATGTAATTAAATTTTGGTATCGATTGGGAAATTGGTAATTACAGTACATAATCTTATACGTCAAAAATGATACTTTTTTTATATTTTTCTACGTGTGTTTCTTGAGCTATAAAAAAGTACCATTTTTTCGATCATTCTCAAATTTTCTGAGAATAATGAATATGGTAAAACCAACAGTTTAAGCCTACCCTGGTACATGTGCCTCTCTTTAGGTAGCTGCGTTACTATTTTTAATGTAAGGGTAAATTTTAGATTAAAATTACACTTACATTAAAAATAGTCAAACAGATAAGTGTCATTTTAACTTATGTTAATCATAAATTCTGCTCAGAACATGGTTAATTAAAAAAATGTTTCATTTTAAATATTATTTGAAAATATATAAAAAAATATACCATGGATCATGCTAATTTACTGCTATAATGAAAACCTCTGATTACGCCACTAGGGTCAGAGTCCCGATTACTGTGTCATTAAGATTATCTTCTAAGAAATAGATCCATCATTAATTCAAATTATTACCATTTTGATTTCTATGAATGCGTATGCATACTTTAATCATCCCTGTATCCAATTCTATTTTTTTTATTATTAAAATTATATAATTTCATCGAATTTAAGCCGAAACAAAAAAAATTATTTTGCACAAATTACTGTGCTTTGCAAAAGTCTTTCGTCATATTACTGTTCCCCCAGTTACTGTGCCCTGTCCACAAGTCCATGTTTCAAAATACCGAGTTCTTTTTCGATATGCAACATAACCTCTTTGGTATGAAGAACACGTTTTTTTATATTTTTATTTATTTTTATGTATTACAAAAGAAAAAAACAATATTATTAAAATATTTATATTTATATTCAATGTTTCATATAGTTTAATGTACACTAACGATATGCATAAACGTTGAAACCCTTACGAAAAGGGAGCTTCACATATCGAACAAGTAATATAAATACAACAATAGAAGTAAGGTTGAGAAGTCGCGCGCGGGAACACAGAAATATGGTCAGCTTATCAAATCATGCTGTATTACTGGACTTTGCATAAAAATAAATAAAAATAGGTTTTTAAAATAATTGTTTTGTGTTTATTATAAAATTTAACTATTTTATTATAATATCTTATATTTTATTTTACGTGAATGCATTTTTAAAAGTAATTAATCATCTTGAAAGATTGTGCCTCTCCTTAAGTTTTTTCTTAAGAAATCCGCAATAAGTGCTAAAAAAATAAATAGAATAATTAAAAAATTTTTTTTACGAAAAATTAATTGATACCCTATTGAAAATAATGACGTCTTTTAAAGACGTCTTTTTTATCAATATTTTAAAAATAATACCCACTGTAATGTTTCAAAAAAGAACGTACTTAAGCTAAAGTGTATATACTTGAAGTACGTAATTGAAGTATGTATACTGATTTTCAACTGTGAATAAACACGCAAAATTATAACCTCATATACCTGCATCTCTGAAATTTGGATAAGGGATTGCAAAGTTAAGAAAAACGGCACCTCACAGTTAAAAATGTAACTACTGAAAAAATTATTCAAATCGACTATTAATTCTGTCTTTAAATGTTAGGTGGCGTTTTTCTTAATACGCGAACTCCTACGAAAATTTTAGTGACTCGGGTATATGAGGTTATAACATTTCCAGTTTGTTCGCTCAAGCTTTTCGGTCTGCAGAGAGCTGATACTTATTTTGTTTCTATATTCCTAAAGAAAGATACCCTATTAAAAATAATAACGTAATAAAATAATACTTTTTTGGAACATTTTAGTAAGTACTTTTTTAAAAATTTTGATAAAAAAGACGTCTTCAAAAGACGTCTTTTAAAGACGTCTTTTTTTGTTCCAAATCCAGACACGTCCAAAGACGTCATTATTTTCAATAGGGTATTATATAGAATTAATTTTTGCAAATTAAAGATTGAACTTTCGACTTTATTATGAAATTTTTTTCTTTTAGTTATTTTGTAAAATTTATTTTATAAAAACAATTAAATATAAGAACACAGTGTTCGGGACAGGCTCATTAATCGGGACTCTGACCCTATTATACTTTGTGATTTTTACGAAAAAATTTTTCTCAGCAAATAAAATTTTTTAAACTTTTTCGGAATTTCAAATAAAGTTTTGAAATGCTATAGATAAACGTTAACCAAACGTTTACCAAATTTTTGCTACACTTCTACCAAAGTTGTGCAAAATTTTGTTCCAGTATTTTGGAAAATACAAGCAAAATGGAAACTTGTTAATGAAATTGAAAATAAATTTTGCCAAACTTATTTTACATCGATCAATATATTCCAACAAACTTTTCCAAAATTTCAACCAAATTTACCCTGACAAACCCAGCTTTTAGTAATTTTTTCCCGAACTTTCTCCGCACTTTTTTAAACGTCATCTAATCATTTACTAAACTTCCCCCGAACTTTTGCCAAACATTAAGATTTAGAATATCAAGTTTGGCATAGTCTCATTGCCCAAGTTCGGGAGATGTTCTGCCAAACAAAAACTTTAACCAAACTTTCCCCAAAGGTAATTTTTTTCACGCGGGATACCTTAGTTAGACTTTTGAAACTTCGAAGACGTATAGTTTTTTAAAAGTTCTAAAACTTATATAAATCTTTTTAAGATCATAAATGAATATGTACAAAAAAATGCCTACTAAATTTTATCATCGGTTATCGAGTAAAAACTTGAGAAAATAATTATTAAAAAAAACTTAGTGAAAAATACTGTAATGTGAGAATTTGTTCCCTCTCCCACAGTTACTATATTCTCAACTCTATACTATAATCCCTGAATCACTATTAATTTAAATATTATTTTCTCTAACTTTACTCTGAATATAGACTATTAATATATTAGCAATCAACTCTCTTGGGTGGATTCTAATCGGGTCTTCGCAGGAAACAATGAGGAAACCATCGATGTAAACCAGTAATGAACCATTTAGATATTTAGTACAACACAATGTTAATAACACATTTAAGTAACACTGTTAAGGAAAATACAAAAAGTAGTAATTTTCACTCTCAATTAATTTAAGTAAATTTAACAGCTTAATCACCCGACAATTTCTCGAAATTATGTAAAGTGTAAGAAAACTGTGTGTAATAAAAACTCTGACTCGACTCAATAAAACTTTTCTATCAATTATAATTAATGAAAATCAAATTGAACACGTGAAGTTAATATTAAGATTAATAATGGCGGCGAAACCGACGCTAACTATGACGAACAAAACGGAGACGCGCACTGACTCTAAGTTTCCACTTGGTAAAGACCAGGGTTGGTTTAGCGTTAATGTACGATCACAGTTCATGACTGTAACAGCAAGTAACAGCGCCACCGCGACTTGATTTTTAACTAACACACGAGTTCGAAATTTAAATCCAAATCATTTTAACGTTATATTAATGAAAAATAAATTTTTTTCAACAAATAAAGATATGTATTAGGAAAAATCAAAGAAATATTTTATTTTGCAATATTAAATTACAATAAAAGCATCCAAATTTTAATTTCGAACTCATGTATTAGTTAAAAATCAAGTCGTGGTGGCGCTGTTACAGTCATGAACTGTGATCGTACATTAACGCTAAGCCAACCCTGGTAAAGACGTAAGATGGAGGACTCACCTTAATAATAAGAAGTGTTGTTCTCTAAAATACAAAAATTTCTAACGATAAATTTCCAACCTGAAATTTCCTTTGCTCTCTTTATAAAAAAAACTCTTCAGCTCTCTCGAAAATGCAAAAATGAAAAATCTCTTTTGTGTGCGATGGAAATGGCAAAATGGCAAAATGGCAGCGAAAGAATCTCTATGGAACTTACACCCAACTGTAGTAGAGTCAAGACTCAAAAAATGGCTCAGTGAGCAGTAAACAGAAAAATCAGCCAAGTGAAAATATTCAGATTCAATAGAGAAGTGTGTCGACGGAGCATCTTTTCTCGAGCTCCTTACTCTTTATACCTTCTTTAATGAATTACGTCACAAATAGAATGGTTGATTGGTTATATTAATCCTTTCCGTAATTGTTATTTGTCAATTACAAAAGTTGTTGACTTATAACCAATCAACACCTTTCCTTTTGGTGGCTTCTTTGATGTTAGCACCCTCTATTCCTCGCGCGCTCCATTTAAATTTACGTTTAGAATGCTCCATATACTTAGTTTTGATTATTCTGCATGCAACTCCATCACTATCTCTTTTCAGCGCTCGATTCTTCTATCTTCTATCACTCTCACTCTCGATTCCATGTATTTCCACATATAAGACTTATACTGCTCGATATTTTTACAATTACCCATGTAGGATATTTATGCTACTACTATTTCTACATAAACCCATATAGAATAACGTGTATATGAGCCTGATGTATAAACTATAGCTGGCTTCCCTTTTTCGCTGATCCTTTACTCTTCTTACGCGTGACTCGATTTCCTTTCTCTTTCTTTCTACCGTTGCCTCCTTACATCGATTCCGTCATCGATCGGGAATTTCCATCGCGACTTGGTCACTTTCATCTTTATCGACGCTTCCTCTTTACTCTCGAGCACGTGTTTCTAACATTCCGCGTCGTTTCCCGGTTCCGCTTGTCATCGTGTACCGCGAGTGTATTGTGTGTATGTACTTATACACCGGGTGCGTGTGTGAGTGTAAGTGTACATCTGACAGTGCCGCAACGTGCACGTCGTCATCAAGAATATAAGATGGCGGCGCACAAGAGCACTGTTACAGGTTATGTTTACATGTATGTTCTCTTCTTTTTATATGTTGTGTGCACTCGTGTTATAAAGTTGCAGCCTTCATCGTAGCTTAACTCCTAGGGCACCATAAAAAACCGATGGTGATTGTGGTTTCTCCTTCACCACGTGTTTTGATTTGAGGTTAAGTTCCCCTTTAGCTGTGTTTCTCTCTACTAGTAAGTCGTCTGCTCTTACTAATTCGCGTGTTCCTCAAAACAAACAACAAGAATAAAAATGATTAATTTATTTATTTATTTTAATTGAGTATTAAAATTAAATTTCATGAGTGTATCTCGGCTCGTCTCTTATTCTCTCGAATAAAGTTGTTGTTGAGATGCAATAAATTCATCACAATACATATATATTTGATTTTCAAGAACAAAATTTTTATTAAGATTCAATCTTTGAATTTATTTATCGAAATGTGAAGCATGCGCGCTTGCGCGCATTTCAAACTCTAGTATTTTAGATATTATATTATACTATCGAAATCGTATTATCGATTTTGTATTATTTGTTTTCAAATATTCCAAAATATTTTAAATCTTATTTGAAATTTATAAAATTACTTGCCAGACTCATGGATAATATATTAAAATATACTATAGTTGTATATATATAATATATTATGGTTTTATATATATATATATATATATATTAAAATGTATTATAAAAATATTTTATGGTGCTGTTAGAAGCTAAAAAGTTTATAACATTTGTATTTTCATTACATTTGTATTATATTAGAAATGAATATAGAGCGATACTTCGCACTCTTGACATCTTCACACAAAAGAAACGCAAATTTTTGGAGCGGAAAATTTGCGACGTTTATATTAATAATTAAAAAAAAAATAAAACTATGACTCAATAATTATAATTTAATTATTTATGAATGATTTTTATTATTAAATTCTCAATCAAATATTTTATACAAGAAAATTTTAGTAAATCAAATTTCTTTTTCGCCAATGATATAATTCTATTCAATGCACCAATAACGTTCTTAGTATAAAATACTTCACAAGATCCGGCCATCATTTTTTTTAAAAGAGGATAAGTTTCTTCGAGTCAATGTAATGATCATTGATTCTGCAACATTTTGTTTTCAGTGTAGTAATTTTGAACTGCATAAAATATTTTATACACATATTTTTATATTTTGAAGTTCTAAGTTATTTTAATTGATTTTTTTGGTTCATTGATTTTTATATTTTTGTGGTTGTACGGAAAAAGAGCTGAAGTCATTTTGACAGGTTTTCTAGATATTTGATGTTTTATACTATTCTAGGCTAGTAGAAAGTTTATTTTTTACTTTTTTTATTGTTCAAAGACATCAAAATATTTTAAAAAATATAAAAAGAAAATTCGTCTTTGCATTATTATTTTTCTTTTTGTTTATATTTTTTATTAATAAGCTTTTCTCTTTTTATAAGTAGACATGGACCTTTTTTCAAATTATTTTTTTATGAAAAAATTTCAATAAAAAATATAGAATTGAAAGCAGATTCGATACCGACCGAGAATCGAAAATCCGTTGTTTAATTTTCTCCTACTATACGTATTGAAATGCATTAAAATTTTTAATACATTCACGAAATTTATTTCTCTATTGCGCTCGCCATAAATAATTGAAGAAAATTTTTGAAAATTAAAAATTTTATACTACAGCCGTTTGTTAAACCCTAAGTACTGTTACTTACTTTTTGTTTGAAATATGGTGAATTTTATGGAAAAAACATTTATTATACAATCATGTGTGTATAAAAAATTGTGCTCGATAACAATTTCTTTTGAAAACAGTACAATTATTTTATTTATGCACTGAAGAAAAAATCAACCTTCATTACTAGGCACTCTGGCCGTCACTACCGGAGTCACTCTGGCAACGATTATACAACCTATATTACTGGTGAGACTGGCAATGTTAACCATGTAACATAGAGAAACTGTCAACGACGATGTGGGCGTAACTGTGAGTGAAATTATTTAGCAATTGAATATATTTATAATGTTCTAAATGGAAATCATTCATGTAAATAATTTATATGTTACAATATTAATGTTAATTTAACCTGCAAAATAATTCCAACGTGAAAATAAATTATAATGTAAACTTAACCTAAAATATTATCTTTATGAGTTGCGATTTTTTCTTAATAACAAAAATAATGTTTTTAATAATTATGAAAAAAATGGTAAATTATGATTTCAAATATGAAATTACATCATTAAAATATGTTATAATAGTATATTATGCTAGGTGGGGTAAAAATGCCGGCCTACAGTGTCGCATTTTTATCCCAAGTGGCATATACGATTTATCTCATACCGGGCTAAAAGCACGTACAACTAGGACTTATTGATAATTCATAATTAATGAAAAACCAGCGCGAAAAATCATCTACTACTCTCAGTCGAATATGTTTCTTCTTTGTCTGCTATTCTCTCGCTGATGATAATTCATTAAATAAACCATCAATATATCATTATAATACGCTCTTATTATACTCTTGTTATAACACCCCACACAGCATGAAATATTGCAGTGAAACTTTCACTGAAATATTGTGCTGAAAAATTGTCACAAGATTGCAGCAATCTTGTCTTAACATTGCTATGAGGTTTCATAAAACATTTCAGTGTGATATTGCTGCAAACTTGCTACAAGGTTACAGAAAATAATTCAAGCAATATTGCAAGGTACCTTTCATGAAAGGTTGCAGCGAGGTTTCTGCAAGGTTTTATAAAACATTTCATGAAATATTGCAAGAAACCTTTCATAAAAGGTTGCAGCGAGGTTTCTGCAAGATTTTAGAAACAATTCATAAAATATTGCAAGAAAACTTTCATGACATGTTTCAGCGAGGTTTCCAGCAAGATTTAGAAAACATTTCATAGAATATTGCAAGAAACCTTTCATGAAAGGTTGCAGCGAGGTTTCTGCAAGATTTTAGAAATATTTCATGAAATATTGCAAGAAACCTTTCATGAAAGGTTGCAGCGAGGTTTCTGTAAGATTTTAGAAACATTTGATGAAATATTGCAAGAAAACTTTCACGAAAGGTTGCAGCGAGGTTTCTGCAAGATTTTAGAAACATTTCATGAAATATTGGACGAAAACTTTCACGACATGTTTCAGCGAGGTTTTCAGCAAAATTTAGAAAACATTTCATGAAATATTGCAAGGAACCTTTCATGGAAGGTTGCAGCAAGTTTTCTGCAAGATTTTAGAAATATTTCATGAAATATTGCAAGAAACCTTTCATGAATGGTTGCAGCGCGGTTTCTGTAAGACTTTAAAAACATTTCATGAAATATTGCAAGAAAACTTTTATTACATGTTTCAGCGGGATTTTCAGCAAGATTTAGACAACATTTTGATGGAATATTGCATCGAACTTTCTATGAAAGATTGTAGCGAGCTTTCTGCAAGATTTTAGAAACATTTTATAAAATATTGCAAGAAACCTTTCACGAAAGGTTGCAGCGAGGTTTCTGCAAGATTTGGGGAACATTTTACGAAATATCGCAAGAGACCTTTGATGAAAGGTTGCAGCAAGGTTCGTGCAAGATTTTAGAAACATTTTACGAAATATTGCAAGATACCTTTCACGAAAGGTTTCAGCGAGTTTTCCAGCAAGATTTGGGGAACTTTTCATGGAATATTGCAAAAAACCTTTCATGAAAGATTGCAGCGAGGTTCCTGCAAGATTTTAGAAACATTTTATGAAATATTGCAAGAAACCTTTCATGAAAGGTTTCAGTGAGGTTCCTAGCAAGATTTGGGGAACATTTTACGAAATATCGCAAGAGACCTTTGATGAAAGATTGCAGCAAGGTTCGTGCAAGATTTTAGAAACATTTTACGAAATATTGCAAGATACCTTTTATGAAAGGTTTCAACGAGGTTTCCAGCAAAATTTGATGAATATTTTATGAAATATTACGGGGTATCTTTTGTTAAAAGTAGCAGTAAGATTTCTGCAAGGTTTTTGACAAGATTTCTAAGGTATTACAAAAAATATTGCTATGTACATTTCGCCAATGGTTGAGCGCAATAAGTATGCTATTATTATAAATATTTATGCGTAGGGTAAAAAAATCCATCGAATTGTTATTGAAAAAAGTTAAGAACGCATAAATATTAGAAACAAAACCTTTTATTTCAATATTCTCTACTCTTCTCAAAAACGATGCTGAGGAATTTTTTCTTCTTGTGCACAAATATTGATAATAATACTATTGCGCTTAACTAGTAATTTATAGATACAACGATTGATACTTAAGCAAATAAGAAAAACTTTATCACACAAGGATAGAAAATCCTGCCTACTATTAAATATTACTGCAGCAAGCTTTTGGCAAGATTTAAGAAATATTTTACAAAATATTGCAGGAAACCATACGGAAAGGTATGAGCGTTGTTCACGGCAAAATTTGGGAAAAATTTCATGAAATATTACGAGAAAACTTTCACGAAAGATTGCTGCAAGGTTTCTTGAAATGTTGCTGCGAGGTTTTCATGAAAGGTTGCTGCGAGGTCTTAAGAAATATTTCAACCGGGTTCTAGCGCGGACACATAAATGCTGCTGCAATATCTCATAAAAGGTTGCTACGAGGTTTTCTGCAAGGTTACGGCGAGATTTTCTGAAAAATTGCTGTGTGGTTGCTTGAAATGTTTTTGCTATTTTTCCCGCAAGATTCCTGTGAGGTTTCTTGAAATGTTTCTGTTACATTTCCTGAAAGATTGCTGCGAGGTTTCCTGCAAGGTTGCGGCGAGGTGTTCTAAGAGATTGCTGCAAGGTTTCTTGAAATGTTTCTGTTACATTTCCTGAAATATTGCTGTGAGGTTTCCATGAAAGGTTGCTGCGAGGTTTTCTGAAAGATTGCTGCGAAGTTTTTAGAAATATATCAACCGGGTTCTAGCGCGGACATATAAATGTTGCTGCAATCTTTCATGAAAGGTTGCTGCGAAGTTTCGAAACTTTCATGAAACCTTGCAGCAACCTTGCAGCAATCTTTCATGCTGTGTGGGACACTATAGATTATAATGCAGAAACATAAAATAAATATAATTCTAAAAATTAAAAAATTAAATTACACAATCAATCGCATCACACATTCTAACTTTTTATAACAAAAAGTATTATTTACAAACTTTTCTATGATACATATGAGAGAGTCGATGTTTGTAACCGATGAATAGAACAGGATAGACTATAATACATATACAAGACAGAGAGAGAGAGAGAGTGTTGTGGCCGATGAATTGAAAAGAATAGGCTACAATATACATGAAAGAAACAGAGGAAGAGTTGACGCTTATAACCGGTAAACAGAAAAGGATAAGTGTATACTCCCCACTCTTCAAATGCACCAAAGAGACTCGAGAACAGAAAAGTAAGTCGGAGAGTGCCGGCCTGAAAGCATAAATTTTTACTGCTTGCGTTCGACCATTAATGACGTATTTTTAGCCGGGGTATGAGAAAAAAAATTTTTTTAACCTATTACCACTTAAAAAATTTATTTTTTTCTCAAAGCATTTACTATTATCTTATTCATTTTTATCAAATGATTCAAATAATCTATATTTAAAAGCATAATTTTGTGATTTTTTATATTTATTAAAAACGTTATTTTAGTTATAATAAAAAATCGCAACTCATCAAAATAATATTTTTAGGTTAAGTTTACATTATTTATTTCCATGTTAAAATTATCTTTCATGTTAAATTAACATTAATATTGTATCGTATAAATTATTTACATAAATGATTTCCATTTAGAACATTGTAAATATATTAAATTGCTAAATAATTTCACTAACCGTTACGCCTACATTGTTGTTGACAGTTTGTCTATGTTACATGGTAAACACTGCTAGTCTCACCAGTAATAAAGGCTGTATACTCGTTGCCAGAGCGACTTCCGTAGTGACGGCCAAAGTGCCTAGTAATGAAGGCTGATTTTTTTTTTCAGTGTGATAAAATAACATTTCGCTGAAAGATTCCGATAGACTTTAAAATCGTACAGCGGGATATTACATAAATCTTCCAGAAATATTCCACGAAATATTCCACAGAAAGATTTAAGTAATCTTCCGGTAAAATATTTCATGAAAGATTTCAGGAAGATTCCATAAAAATTTCGCTGAAAGATTCCGATAAACTTTAAAATCGTACAGCGGGATATTACATAAATCTTCCAGAAATATTCCACGAAATATTCCACAGAAAGATTTAAGTAATCTCCCAGTGGAATATTTTATGAAAGATTTCAGAAAGATTCCATAAATATTTTGCTGAAAGATTCCGATAAACTTTAAAATCGTACAGCGGCATACTACATAAATCTTCCAGAAATATTCCACGAAATATTTCACAGAAAGATTTAAGTAATTTTTCAGTGGAATATTGCATGAAAGATTCTAGAATGATTCCATGAAGTTTTTGTTGGAAGGTTGCGCGGAACGTTACGGGAGGTTTCCAGTGACGCCGATAGAGGGATGTTCGTTAAATGGGAGTTTCATCTCCAAGCGGTTGGAAGATACCTCACTTACTATATAAGCGAAAGGGTATCGGCGCTTTGATGTGTACAGTCGAAGCGAATATGTAATTGCGATTTTATAACTAAATGTTTATATGGGTGATTCTATTCGAACGGGTCAAATTCAAATTTTGAAATAATAGCATATAAAGGTGTTCATTTTAAAAATTTTACTCAGGTTTTTTTATGGTTATATTTAATAGAACAATATCCCAAGCTGTCCATAGGTTATTCCCAGAAAAACTGATGGATAAAAAATATACTGATACAGAGGAATTACTTTTATTCCAGGAGAATTACTTTTTTTATTACCATCACTTGATATATTATTTTCTAATAATATTTATGTCAAACAAACATCCTAAACTATCTGAAATACTTTAGAATTAGCTATTACCATACATGGATGAATTTTGAAAAATGAAAAACGACGAGTTACAGCAAAAATATGTATTTTTAAACATTATTAGAAGAAAGTTAAAGAACAAATATATCCATACTTGAGAAAGTTTGCTTTTCCAAAATATATAATAACATTATTTTTGTGTTTGGGAGAGGAATTAAGTGTACTTGATGATAAAGGATTAGTAGGAAGTTCGCCACGTCCATGTGTAGAAACCATTTTATTACCAATACAATCTAAAATAATATATTATCAATTTATAGATTTTCCAATTCAGATTTTTCGAAGACTTTCATTTAAATTCAAATAATTATATATACTTACTTTGATATCAACGACAAACTCTTCATCAAGGCTGATGAGGAACTGATATTTTTATTTTCTGAATACTACGATGTAATCTTTGATTTCGCTTTATTTATTTGTAGTATATACGTAGTATATAGTGTAGTATGTAAATATGACTACAGTGATTGTTTACAAAAAGATTTGAGAATGTGCTTACTTGGAAATTCTTCACAAATATATATATATTCAATTTTGAATATATAAAAATTATAAGCAGTATAATATGTATTAAATTTCAAGTGTACAAATAATTTAACACTTCATGGTATGAAATTCATGAATAAAATTGTTGACTTTATTATTTAATTAGAATTTTGTGAGTGCATCTCAAAAAAGGCAGGGGAATTATATGCCAGGGGAGATTACTTGATAACTTGAATGAAATTTTTACCAAGTAAATGGTCTCCAATATCCACTGCTATACAAACTCTTTTAGTTGTACATTACTACTTTCCTAAACGTCTATTACGTATTTGAATATGCGCTTATATTATCTGTGACAGCTAAATGTTTAGAGCCAGGGTAATTATCGTAGAAATGGTAACTTAGCTTTCATAAGTGAAATGATGTTTACACGTAAACAAAAATGTATTCTATGATCAACAAAGCAATTTTTTAGCGAAATAAACATATAATAACAATATTCTCATGTTATAGGAATAGCTTATATTTTCATAAGATTTAAATATAACATTTTTTATTATTATTGCTTTTTATCTATGAAAAAATATACATTTTTTTTTATAATAACAGAGGGTCAAAGAAAATATTTTTTTTTCAACCATTCTACTAAAATGTATGTACGGATGGAAAAAAATATTTTTTGATCTTTCAGAAGTATTAATTCATCTATCCTGTATCTCTACAACGTTTAAAAAAAATTTTATATATGATTACAGACAGGGGAGATTACTTTTTATACTTTCTAAGGGTCCCTATAAAAGCTACATTAAAATTAGCGATTAAAAAGTCAACAGATCATAAAGTTACAAGCTGAAAGTATATGAAAAATTTGTGGTTAATAATATTTGAACCTTGTATTGATAGTTTATTAAACGATTACATGTGATTACCCGTTAGAATAGAATCACCCATATATGCGTGTATGTATTAATGTATAAGTTTAATGTGTTATTCTTGGAATCTTCCAACAATATTCCATGGAATATTCCAATGTAGGAAGAATCAAGGACATACGAATATTAAAGGAATATTTCATGGAAGATTCCTGAAATATTCCAAATCTTCCGTGCCAATATTCCAGGAAGCTTCCATAAATATTCCGTGCTGTGTGGGGAACGCGAAAAAATTGCAAATGAATGGATTAAAGAATGTAATGTAAAACGAGAAATTACTGCCAGTGGTACAGGGCTTAATGGAAATTCTTGTAAAATTCTTTTAAGCAAAATTGATATTTTACGATCGAAAGGTGATCTGCGATGTTTAAAGTACGTCGATACATTTAGTAAATTTGAAAACGTTGTAGATTGTTTTGGAAATCAATTGAAACCAGCGCATAAAAATACAATCGGTTTATTTAAAGAAAAACTATTTCGATTTAAAAATATCAGCAGCGCTGAAGGTTCACGCAGTGCTCTATCATATCAAGGATTTTTGCTCAAAATAAGAAAAAGGATTAGGTTTTTATAGTGAGCAAGCATTGGAAGCAGTTCATTTTGATTTTTTAACAAAGTGGAAAAATTATGAAGTGTCTACAAATCATTCTGCATATGAACAATGGTTGCTAAGAGCTACATGTGAATACAATAGTAATCATATATGAATGGTTTATTTTTTTATAACGCAATCTATGTTCGAGTAACATAATTCATTTATTTTGTATTTCCTATCAAGATTTCCAATCAGAAATGTAGTTTAAAATATGCAACTTATTTGTATTAAATAAAATAATTTGTTTTTTGTTTATATATTTTTATAACTTTTCTTTCTGTGTGTATATATATGTGTAGTAGTGAGTTTATATCTCAATGTGTAATATTTGGTACATATTTATATAAACGAATGCAATATAATTAAGGAGGTTGTCTAGTACTGGTCGGAGACAAAAATGTTATTGTTTGAAGTATCAAAAAAAGCGTCTGCGCACATGCGCTATAATTTCAACTTTTGATTCTGACTGTGCTCACACACGTGGCGCGTTATATATGTACACGCACACACTAGTCGTCGTTATCCCACTATTACTTTCTGTCCGTTTCACGTGCTTAGATTCATACATTTTCTATAGACATTTTCCATTTGTATATATGTTTGAGTTGTAATTTCTCGAAAACGGTACCGCTAGTATTTTTGAATTTGTGATCAATACATTCTTTATGAAATTCTAAATTACATATTAGTTTTTGGTTTAAATATGACACAAAACAACTTCACAATCATTGAAAACGTCCCTTTTACAGTATGTTAATATAGGGATTACGTGTCAAAAGTTAAAGCCTTAAAAGTTCATATCTCAAAAATGGTACCGCTAAAGCTTCAAAAAATTTAATGGCAGGTAGATAATATTATTATAAACATGTGATCAAAATTTCAAGGTGATCTGACACAACTCGATTTACTTGATAACCCCCTTAAGAGCAGGTCGAGTATATCTGTCCTTTTCTAATCAAAGAATTGATTTTTTTACAAAAACTAATAATTGTAGCAAAAAATGAGGAGAAAGCCCCATCTCGTATCAGAAAAAGGAAAATTTTCTTCGATAAGAAAGAATTAATTTTATTGATTCGTTTTCAAGAAAACCGAGATGGGGCTTTCTCTTCATTTTTTGCTGGAATTATTAGTTTTTGTAAAAAAATCAATTCTTTGATTAGAAAAGGACAGATATACTTGACCTGCTCTTAATATTAGATATTGTCTTATAAACATAATTTTCTTTTGGAAAAAATAAAGTAAAATTTTGTAAAAAAATGAGCGTAAAAAAACAGCACTAGGTAGGATTTTCTGGTTTGCATTTTTTGACTTTAATAAATATTATAGAATCATTCTATATAAGGATTTCTGAAGGGATATGACTTTTTTTCGAGTGCTCAAGCCACCCGTGTAAGGTGTTAGGATCCGAGCCCCAAGTGCCTCTGAGATATTTAACAATCTTAAATTACCTAAAACACTTTCCTTCAACATTTTTAATTTGGTTAATAAACGTCAATTCGTAATCGAATATCAAACCTAGTAAGCGTGTAGTTTTACTTGATTTTATAGTTATATTTACAACTTTAATTGCAGTTTCGCCTGGATTTATATTACGCTTATTAAAATGAACAAAAACTGTTTTTGCAGGAGAGAGGTCTAGGCCTAATCTATAAAAATTATTATCAATCATGTTTATAGATTTTTCTAAGAGTCTTTTGCTTGAAGTTACCGAGACTCTTTTACAATAGAGGGAGATATTATCCACAAAATGAGATACAATAACACTTTTTGGAAGATTGTTGACAATGTTAGTCACATATATAATATAAAAAAGAGGGCTTAATACCTCTCCTTGTGACACTCTTTTGAACGCATATCTTGATAAATCTTGCAGATTTTTTGTGAATATGTGCCTTTCGAATGTTATATATTCAATGAATCTGATAAGATTTAGCGGGCAACCTATTTCAGATAGTTTTTGTAATAAAATAATGATATCGGCATTATCGAAGGTGCCGCTAACATCTAAAAAAGCCGCTAAGAGGTCCTTTTTAGTACTAAAAGCCTCTTCTATATTAAACGTGAAATTCATTACATTATCTGTGGTCGACTGGCCTTTCCTAAACCCTGATTGGCTAGTTGGTAAGAGATCGTTATGTTCAAGCCACCATTCTAACTTTTTATCATCTTTTCAAATATCTTTCAGAAACAAGAAGAGAGATCCTAACAGCACAAAAACATTTCAAAAACGTTTTAGAAACGTTTTCTGGTAAACTTATATACGTTTGTAAATTTCGACAAAAATACGTATTTGAAACGTTTTTAAAACGTAAAATATTACCGCATATTTTAGATTCTCAAGAGTAATGTAACGTTTATGGAACGTTTAAGAAACGTTTATAAAACGTTTTCTCGATGAAAATTTACGCAAACTCAAATATCCAAACGTTTCCTTAACGTTTAAAAAACGTTTTATTTGGTATAATTTTTTTCTTTATATAATAATTTTTTATAATGATAAAATAAAACGTTTGGACATTTAAGCCAACGTGAATTTTCATCGAGAAAACGTTTTCTAAACATTTCTTAAACGTTCCATAAACTTTATATTACTTTTGAGAATCTAAAATACGCGGACATATTTTACGTTTTAAATACGTATTTTTGTCGAAATTTATAAACGTATATAAGTTTACCAGAAAACGTTTCTAAAACGTTTTTGAAACGTTTTGTGCTGTCAGGGGGTAAGCGAGCATTCTTTTTTATAACAGTACAGATGAATAATATGAATGTGAATAACAGGTAAATGATCATAAGTAGATAAGCTATAGGCATACTGGGTCACACGGATTCTGGTTCACCCCTTCTCTCCTTACAGTGATCTAGAATCCAAACGTGATCCAGAATGCCTATAGCGTTTTCTACTATTTTTTTCTACTTTTTTTTTCTTTGATTTTTTTTTCTTACAAATGATCTTGTGGGAGATAGAATAATTTCATGAGTTTGACATTGTGTAGTGCAAAAACAGTTTTATAAATTAGATTATGGTTCGTGCGTATGGTAACACACTTAAAAGAGGGGTTTGATAGATAGCCATATTGATTGATGTTATAAGCAGGAAACTTAAATCGCAACAGCCACTTTCGTTTGAATTCATTCATAACAAAAATTTTAGTAACATCATGTAAATATTCACGAAGTAAGTTTGCAATTTAAGAGTAGTCAAGCCCATCAGTACTCCAAACCATCCCGTGATTATGTTTGAGGTGAATGTTTTCTTTTTGCAATTCGTCAGAGAGCCTTTTCCATACAAAAGGTTTTTTGAACAGATGAACGATGGGATCACCACTGTCGTTGAGAGGGATGATTGCTATTTCCTTTAGAATATATTCACCACCCATTTGCTTAAAATCAATCATGTCTACCGCATATTCCATTTTGAAATATTTATTTTTTTACGTAAAAGTGAAGATAATTCAGACAAGCTTCCAAACATCTCCACTAATAGGATTGTACTGAACGATGTGATCGTATAAGATCATGCAATAAGCTGAAGTATTAGCTGGAAAGTCAGTTTTAGACTCAAATTCTAGACGTACATCGACAGGAGGGCTCTTTAGAGATTCGTTTTGTCGTGAACTGTCAATAACTATAAGTGGTTCAAAGTTGATAAATTGAGACTTTGTCAACAATGGTTGTGGATCTCTTCTGTAATAGCTTTTCTGAAAATTAGCATACATATTATAGAGAATAGCAAACTGATTCTTAGATATGTCAAGATTGAGATTGTTGTACGGATAATATTGCGAATTCAAGAAAAGTCTCACATTACTAATATTACAGTAGTCAAAGCGACTGGCATTATTAGTTCTTGAACCTTTTTCTCCCGATTGTAATCCAAGAATCACGAAACGTGGTTTCTCCAATTGGTTTGAAGTTTTTACCGTCCAGATGTGTTTATTTGTTGTTGGAATAAGAGGATATTCAAATAACTCCGAAGAACGAAAACTCATAGAAATAGGATTATCTTTGTCAATGAAATTTACCAGCTGGATTTTTTGTTTATCTGATGAAATAACATATAGCATTAACTACTCTATCTTTTATATTTTTATTAGATAATTTTCATATGTAGTTACATTGTTGGCTACAGTACCTTCCTGTATCATAACATTCAAGTCATTTCTTGATCTCGTGACAATGAGTTCATGCCTCATATTGACAACAATTTTCTTGTAATCTTCTTCGAAGCCTAAAATCATACTTAGAGGGATGGAAACGTCAAAATTTCCATGATCTTCTACAATTGTTTTGTTTCCTTCTTCAACACCAAGCCAGGCTGCATTTTCTAATGTTAGAGTCTGATTTGGATTAAATAAAGTGCATCCCTTCATGAGACTACTCAGACCAACATTTTTACTTTTATCTATCTCTACAGCATTAAGTTCATATCGAATTTCATCAAACAGATGACGAATGCCATTGTTAATGAGATTAGTTTTAGTTAGTGCTTTTTCATCTAGTTTTTGTAATTTTCCACATACATGGATGTAACTACATGATGGTAAGGCATAAATCTTGATGCTGAATAGAAATACGAATTTCATCACTGTTATTGAAACTTAATGTGGAGTATGGTTGATGTGCGTGAACCTCATAATGAGCAATAGACTCATCAAATGCGACACCTAATTGAATGCTTAGAATTTCGTCCATTTTTCTGGAAGCAGCAGAGAATGATACAATTTATTTTTTTCCACTTTGAGACCTATGCTTTTGAGAAACTGGACACTCTTCCGTGTTAACGGTTTGAGTACCTTTGGACGACTGATGGTGGGTTGACATGATCGCTGACTTATATGCACACTTGAATTGTAAATGATTCCCGTTATACAGATTTTATGTGAAGTCTAATAGTAATTTCCTCTCCTCGGAAATTCACTAAATTTTCGTCTTGATCAACGATTCGGATTTAAAGATGATCTATACTCTTAACATTGAGTGGTAAATATATGACATGCGATGAAATTTCTATGATTTTATATCCTGGAGAAACTTTTGGGAAAAACTTATGGATCGTGTGAACTTTTTCGTCGTTGATGTAAGCACCTAAAGTAATATTACACTCTACTCTGAGTGCGTTTATTTTCAATATCTTCACAGGTAAATCAGAGCTGTGATGAATGTTTTTATGAAGAACGCGACGAGTAAAACCAAGAAGACGGCCTATTGAATTCCAAGATCTAAGATCTATCTGATGACCGCAATAAATTTCACTTCTGAGAGTATTGTTGTTAGCTTTCAAGGAAAACTCGATTTCTTTAGATTTAAAATCTTTTTGCAAAAATTGATTAATAGCATCAATTTCATAACTACCAGTAGGAATATTAATAATCTTCTTTCTCCATTTATATAAAGTTTATTATTCGAATCGTCAACATTGGGAATTGAGTTGAATGTTAAAAATTCAACTACAATCAAATCAAAATTCTTATGCTGCGGTAGTTCTATTGAAGAAAAATATTGCGCTTCTAAGATAGAAGATTTGCTTGAAAGATTCAAAGTGAAACTATCTTCCATGACTGTTTGAAAAAGAATGAGACTATTTGTCTGAAAACTCTTCTTTCATAGTCTTTCACACAAGAATTGAAGACAAAGATGTCCACAAATAAATGAGTCAAAATTCTGATATCTTTTATAGTTGTATTTCACTTCTTTCACGTTAAAATATAACATGAGATCTATAGGGGGTTTAAGATCATCAAAACTATAAAAATAAATCACTTCAGAACCTCGTTTTCGATAACATACCCAGTGAGTGCCTTTGTTTTGAAAATCATCTTAGTTAACTATAGCAGATTCGTTATGCCATGGGCCATTAGAAGGTAGATTATTTCTTATGAAAACATCTCGAAAATATGGGATTTACATTATACGAGCATACTTTATAAGATCATAGTCAGTCAGTGCACGATTTGGCAAAGTTAAATCGAAGTTTTTTTTTTAACTTGACCATGACCGATATGAGGTTTCATAAATAATCCCATTTCAGTTTTATATGGTTTAAGATAGAGACCTTTTCCTAGAGCAATAGCTTCCATAGTTTTATTATGCCTCTTACTTTATTCATAATTTTTCTGTGCAGCTTTAGCCTCATTTACTGCTTTAGCTATTCCAGCAGCTCCTCCAGCCAGAGAACCAGTTGCACTTAGTGCTGCGAACAATGGTATGAGAAAAGACAGAGCGCCACCTATTTTTGATGGAACAGGTAGAATACGTGGAATGATAATCACCGCCAACGATCTTAAGAGCATCACGTGCACCTTTTAAGGTGGACTGAATAACTTTGCGAGAATGTTTACTTGGTTTTAATGATTTTTTACTTACAGTTACTAATTTACTCAATTTTACACCCATTCCTGTCTTTCTTTTTAATATCATAGCATTCGCAACAACAAAAGCAGTTGCTTTTTCGGTAAGACTTGCATCTTTGGCTCTAACACGCTGCCAAGCTTTATCAGCGAGCTTTATGTCAGCTACTTTTCGATCAGCATTTTTATCAGAATAAGATATGTCATGTTCTTTGTATGCTCGATCAAGTGGATTGATACCTGTATGACCTCTTTTAGACGCTTTTTCAGTTTTGTTTCAGGACTACAAAATTGATATCCAGAAATATGAATTTCAATAGGTAAGTTATTGATTACTTTATCAAATAACCCTTGGGGTGCTTCTGTGATTTGTGTACGAGCATCTCTCTTCGAGTGCTGATTTACAACTAATGATCAAAATATAAAACAAGCATTTATATTTTGAAAAGGTTAATCTTAGATTTGACTTTGTCACGTAAACATGGATTTTACTGAGCAAAGAAAAAAGCGACACGGAGACTTACTTCCAGATAATATACGAGTAGTATTCTGTGGCCCATCGTATTATGGAAAAACTAATAGTTTATTGACTCTAATTACACACCCTAATGGTCTTAGATTTGAGAATTTGATTATGATTTATTACCTGATTCAATTATGATTTTTGATGATGCGGCTTGTGAGAAGCGGAATAAACCTTAGAGCTTTTTTCTGTATGACGAGACACAAAAGTGTACATAGCTTTTATCTATGTCAGTCATATGCTCATATACCGAAACATCTCATCAGGGACAATATTAATTTGATGGTAATTTATGGTCAAGATGATGTTAATCTTAAACATATCTATGAAGACCATGTGAATACTGACTTAACTTTAAATGAATTTCGAAATGTTTGTACTAAATGCTGGAAGAATGACAAGTATGGATTTGTTGTTATTGACAAAGATAGAGCAATGAATGATGGTAGATATAGAAAAGGATTTGACTGTTTTGCCATTAAAAAGGAAATATAAATCTTAATCTTTGCAGTTCGATTGTAGACAGCATCTTGTCAGCATGCCTGACTTTAAGAAAGAAAAAAATGTTTTTAGCGAGCTCTTACATGCACGTGAGGCTATTAAAAAAAATACTCTTTATTAAAAAAGGAGAGAGATGATTTTGAAATTGGTGATACTTTAAAACCAGTTATTACACCACTTGAAAAGCTTGTTGATTCGACAACTGAAAGTGTGCCACGTTCTAATCACATTTTGGCTATAGACAGTAACAGAAAATCGGCAAAAAAAAAATTGAGATTTGATGAATCAAGTTATATTTTAAACGATATAAATGACTCGGGTTCTGCGTTTGATAATGATGGTTCTAATGGCGATGATTTTCCTCCGATGAATAGCACAATGATGAATTCATCACTCAATTCTGCAAATTCATCATTCAAATCTATACATTAACCATTTGTATTTGCGCATAAAGAAAATGAACCGACAGACTTTTTATCAATGCTTAATAGAAGCCGCAGTAAAATCGATAACATACACGGAGTGGGAAAAGTCAGTGGGGTATACATGATAGGTAATTCACAAATTCAATTTAATGATAAAATAATAAAAGTAAAAGATTTAAGTTTTTCTAAGAACAGTGGTCTAATGGAATTGCTTTTCAAAAAAGAACCAGATGATAATCTTTTAAGTACAACAGATCGCAAGAACTATCGCATTATCCTGGAAGCAACAAATTCCCATAGAAAAAGACATAGCAAAAATTAGAATGTACGCTCTTCGAAGAGTAGAAAATATTTAAAAATTATAGCACCAATGTTCCGCAGTGATCGCAGTAGAATATCTACCAGCGGAGGGGGTCTCATACCTAAATATTAAATAGTAAAAAAGAATACTTCCATAGATCTAGTTTACTGGGATGATCGAAATGAGCTTGTCGAAAGACTGTGATTATTAATAGCCGAACATTCTGCTGGAAATAATAATCACAACAATGAAATCCAATTAATTATAGAGGAACTATGTGAAGTCGGAGATATATATTGACGTACACAATTTTCAAATGAATACACCGAGAAAGTTTCACATCATAAAAGATAGTGCGTTTTTAAAATGCTCCACAAAGTGGCTCGCATGCACGATAAATATCGAACATGCATCAAGTTTTTCGATGCGGCGCCACCGTAGGCGATGAAATACAGTGCGCCGCCTCCCCACGCATTGTGTTTCGGCGCTTATGCACTACAAAAAGTGATGCATGAATTATGAAATGCGAAGCATTATTCGTGATTCACGGTGCAAAAGGCATCACTTTTTTTAGTGCGACGCGCATCATCTTTATTGAGGCAAAACTTTCTCCGTGTGGTAGTAACATGAGTCTTGATATGTTTGGAAGAAAACTTGAGGGCTCGCAAGTGAGTCGTGGTCCTCGAGGTATTGGATTCAATTTTACATCAGATGGTAATTTTGATTTAGAAAATAAGCGGCTTTGCAATATTGGAGAGGCTAATGATGCGATTAGTTTGAATTCACTAAATAATATCCTACAGAAAGAAGTTGATTACTTATCTTCCAAAATTATAGAAGTTGCTAAAGCTATACAAGAATATGAGAACAAAGTTGAAATTTATAAAGCAAAAATAGACAAAAAATTAACTTATCTCTATGATGTGACTCAACAAAATTTCGCAACTATTTTATATATAATTAAAGAAATGAATAGAAAATCGGATATTGCTAAAGTTGAAGTAAGATGGAACATCAAAGAGTAGTTGAAGAGCTACACAAGCCAGCACGTCGCAGGTACAAGCGAAGAAAATATGACATACGCGGATCAGATGAGACTTGGCAAGCTGACTTTGTAGAAATGATACCTTATTTTAACCCTTTCAGAACGGAATTATTATTTCATCATGAAAAGTTCTGATAACCATTTAGCGATGATAAGTGTTCATTTATTAAGCAATTTTTGCGATAAAAAATTTTTTTTTTTTTTTTTCTTTTCAAGTTTTCTCAGTTTCTATCAAAGATATAATAACTTAGGCTCTCAGTTTGAGATCGGAAATAGTCCACTTCAATCTAATACACATATTTTTTTTACAAAATTTGAAGCCACTTTTGCACAATTTCAAAAAAACCAAAAAATGTCAATGTACATTGTAATGTACATTGGTTCTGAAAGGGTTAAGGGAAAAAAAGGTTTTCGTTACTTACTAACTGTTATAGATATATTTTCAAACTATGCATGGGCTGCACCAGTCAAATCGAAGAGTGGCAATGATGTTACTCTAGCCATAAAAACAATATTAAAACAACGACAGGTGCCATCGAATTTACAAACTGACCGAGGAAAAGAATTCTACAATTTAAACTTTCAGAATCTTATGAACAAGTACAAAATAAATCACTACTCTTCACATAGTAATATTCATGCAAGCATATATGAGCGCTTTAATAAAACTTTAAGAATGTGGATTAAATTATTTTTTTATTTTTTAATACTTACTTATGTTAAGTCCCGATGGTCCAGGTTTCGGCGAATTTTCCCGAGTGGGAGTTGTTGCTTTCTTCGATGCTAAAACAGAAAAATAAATGAAATAATTTATTTGTTTTGCGTTTTTCTTTTTTTTGTTTTTTTTTTTGTTTTTTCACTTACCCTGAAGATCTGAAGGTCTGGCTATCAGTGAGTTCTGCCGAAGAGGAGTGGCTGCAACCTCCTTTGATTCTGAAACAGAAAAAATATATTAAATTTAATATAAAAATTCAATTTTGAATTTTGTAATAAGAAAATAAAATTTACCTTTTGCGTTGTAGAATGTCCTGACCGTTTTCGATTTCTTTGAGTGGCACGAGGAACAAGTGGATGAGGTGCCACTAGAACTCTAACTTGAGCTGGACGTCCTGACCCTCGAAGAGTCCTTTCTTTTTAATGTGCGTTTTACTGGGCTCGGGCTTGGGCTCGGACTTGGGCTCGGCCTTAAGCTGACCCTAGGGGTTTCCATCCCCTCAAATAGCTGCTGCATTGAGGCGCTTACCGATGGCGGTGGCGGAAAATAAGAAAAAAGATTAAATTATAAAAAATATAAAAAAATTTTTCAATTATGAGAAAATAATTATTAAAAAATAAATATACTTACGTGCTCTAATGGTATTCATTGCCCAACTTGAATGATCCATCATTACTAATAATAAGAGCCATTCCTCATTAGCCATGGAATACGATTCCACATGACCTGGACACTATTTTTCGATTTGTTAGGCATTATTTTTTTTTTAATTTACCAAAGTTCAATCTAATAAAAACTTGCCGGAGCTTGGGAGAAGACTGGATACTGAACATGACATGTGCCCTGGTATTTATACAAAAAAATTTACAAAAATTACCTACCTGCAGAAAAAAATTTTTTGACAATCCTCCGAGTATTTTATACGCGCTTTCTTCAATCTAAAAAAGAATGCATTTGCAAAGGACTTCGTTCTCAAAATTAAATTACCAATATATCCTTTTAGGAAAAGAGTAAAAGACCTTTTTTTTAAAAAAAAAGACAAAATAAAATAACAGGTGACTTTCAAAAATATAAACCTGTCAAGAAAATCTTTTCTGAAAAGAAAAAAATTCACCAATAACCTTATTTTTTTAACTTAATGCATGGATGTAGAATGGGCACAATAAGAGTTTCAGTTTTTGAAGAAATAGGTGTTTTGAAAGAAAAAAAAGATCGTAATCGATCAGGAGCAGGTGGCTTAAAGAAACTGTCATATAGATGGAAAAAGAAAAAAAACATGCAGAGGTAAAACAATGACGGGACCGAAAAAAAAGTGCCGGCTACAATTTTCAAGTTCTTGCTATTTTCGGATTAATGGTTTATGGTATTTAGGGTTTTCTGTGTATACCTGCACTCAAAGACCTGAGGCGCCCCATGTATCCTTCAGCGTTGTGTAAAGCGCCGATTGCATTAAGATTATCGGAGCAATCAGAGTCCGTTTTTAGCACACTGCCGACTAAGTGGCGCTGCGGGGAAGCGAAAGGAAAAGGGTCACTAGCAAACATAAAGTTTTTCGGTGGATGGAGAGTCTTTTTCGTAGTGCTGCCCACTATGCGTTTTCTTGAACGTTGCATGAAAATTTATCTGCTTTTAGGAGAGAAGGAAAAGAATGTCCTTTCTCTCAATGCAGTACACTGCGTGTATGTTCTTTTTTGAGTCGCAGGTGCATGAAAATAATAAATCATGCAACCTTTAGGATATAATACGTAAGGAAACTATAAATTTGATTTCTAATATATTTTTTTTTTCAAGTCACTGTTTTTATACCGTCTTTATTTTTTTGAAAGAAAATCTTTTTTTGAGAAAAAAATTTATTAAAAGGGTCAGCTATCTTTTCTCATCTTGTTTTAAAAAAGAGAACTCTTATTTGAAGAAAATAAAAAAAAATATTCTATTGTTCAGAAGCAGGTGGCTTAAAGGAAAAAGTCAAAGAGATGAAAATTTTGAAAAACACGCAATCGTAAACATTAATCTTTTAAAAATTCCTCTGTAAAAGAAAACATATTTTTACGAAAAGAAAAAGGTCTCTTTCCCTTTGAAAATGAAAACAAATGACTTTGGATAGTAGAGTATTGTGAAAGTGACCAAAGGGAAAATATCTATCGATCAAAAGCAGGTGGCTTAAAAAAAAAAGTCAAAGAGATGAAAATTTTGAAAAACACGCAATCGTAAACATTAATCTTTTAAAAGAAAAAAAACATCTTGGGGCTCCCTACCGTTTGGGGCCACCTACAAATCAAACGAAAAAAAGGTAACTCTTATGGGTTTATACACACATTGGATTTTAAATCAAATAGAGTAGATAAGGGTAGGCGTGAATAAAAATACTAAAATTCAAAAAATCACACGGAGAAGGGGCTACTCTTATGGGTTTATACACACGTCGGATTCTCGATCACTTTCAGGAGAGAGGGGATGATCCAGAATCCAAATGATCCAGTGAGCCTATAGCTTATCTACTATCATATTCTTTCACAGACTTAGCGGGTGACGGACACTAACTTGAATTTTAATTCTTGAGATTTGTTGAAATCAAAGTACCTGTTGATCTATATGATTAAGTTTTAGAAAACGATTGATTCTAATTCTTGCTGTAATGGTTTAGTGCAGTTTGTTATATTCACATTGGTAAATAATATCTCATTTTATAAATATTGATTTTTATTTTAATTTGAATTCATCCAATAATGTGACAGCAATAATGAAAAGTAATCATGTATAAAAACTTTAGAGCCGCTGGAAATAAAAAATCTTGCAAATGAATATTGTTGAAATATTTTAAGAAAATATTTTTTTAAAAATTGCAATTAAAGATTTCTACAATCTTCACAATTTGCACAAATATTTTAAGGAAACCTTTACGAAATGTTGAATAAATATTCCATTATCATTCTAACATCAATAAATATCTTTTATGAAAGATTTAGGTGAAATTTCAACTTTATTTCAGAAGATCAAGATTATATTATAATTCTACTTATAATTACTCTATTATTTCACAGAAATATTTCTTAAAAGTTTGATAGAATGTTTTACAAATACTCCGCTATTTTATTCGGAAATCGCTAATGTGAAATCTTTGGTAAAGCTTTCAAAAATATTTCGTAAAAAATGTTAGTGAAATGTTTTATAGAAATTTATTCGTACTTTTTTAGAAGTTAAGAATCTTGCAAAGTAATATTGCGAAAAGGATTATAAAATATTTTGTAAAGTTTTATTTGAATGCCTGCAACAATATTTCTTTTATATATTCAATATTTCATTTATATGTTTTGAAAGATTTCACTGAAATTTTTCTTGTTATGTGGAATGTGAAATATTCCGCAAAGCTTTACAGAATCTTTCATAAATGATTTCAGTAAAATGTTTTATCAATATTTTAAGCGAGCTTTAGGAGATAAAAAAAAATAATAAAATAAAAAATAATAAAAATAAAAATAAAAATAATAAAATATTGCTGAAAAATTTATGAAATATTTCAGTAAGTCTTATTTTAAATTTCCCGGCTGTATTTCATTGAAATATTTTTTAAAAGTTTAATAAAAAGTTTCATAAATATTTCAGATATTGATCTACTTATGGCCGATATGAAATATTGCAGAAAGCTTTACAAAATCTTACATAAAAGATTTCAGTGAAATGTTTCTACAATATTTGAAGTCAGCTTTGATAAATAAAAAATTTTGCAAAGCAATATTCTTCAGATATCTACGAAATTTTTCAGGAAGCCTTATTTGAAAGTTCCTGACAATCATTCATTGAAACATTTCTGAAAAGTTTAATGAAATACTTATAACCGATGTGAAATATTCCATAAAACTTTACAAAATCTTACATGAAAGATTTTAGTGAAATATTTAAACAATATTTCAAGTCGGCTTTGAGAAATAAAAACTTTTATAGAGTAATATAGTTGAAATATTTACAAAATATTTCAGAAAGCATTATTCAAATGTTTCCAAAAAAATTACATTAAAACTTTCTGAAAAGTTTAATAAAATGTTTTATATATATTTCAGATGATGATCTAGTAACGGCTGATGTAAAATATTACATAAAACATTACAAAATCTTTCATGAAAGATTTCAGTTAAATGTTTTAACAATATTGAAAGTCGGCTTTGGGAGATCAAAAATCTTGCTGAGTAATATTGCTAAAATATTTATGAAATATTTTAGGAAGCTTTATTTGAGAGTTTCCAACAATATTTCATTGCAACATTTTTAAAAAGTTTGATGAAATATTCCATAAATATTTCAGATTTAGATCTACTTATGGCCGATCTGAAATATATAATAAAGCTTTACAAAATCTTTCAACAATATTTATGAAAATTTTCATTGAAAGAAATAAAAAGTTTGTTGTAAATCTTGCTTTCAAATATTTATTAAATGTTTATGAAAGCTTGTACTGGAATTTTTCGATGGAATATTTTAAAATATTTCACTGAAATATTTCATGCTATGTGGGTAGGCACTGGTATATATTAATATTAAATTAATTCATTCTCATTGTCAGTAATGTACGACTTAACTCATGTCTCTTTGTAGCTCACCAAGAGAGGCATGGATTTTAATGAAATCGCACAAATCTTTTCTTTTTCATACTAAATGAAAGCTTTTAGACCCTAACATTCAATAGTTTTGGAGATATTGATATACCATATTTTGTGAGCTTGTACACCCACCGTTAATGGATTCTTTCCAAATGTTTTAAAATCCTGAACTTTCATTGGAGCGTTCCGTTGTTTTCTAAGTTTCTATTGGAACATTTTAAAAAATTCGGAAAGAATCAATTAACGTTGGGTGTACAAGTCGAAATTACCATTAAACATATTTATTACTACTACGTGCATCTATTACAATCTTTAAAATTATTTTTACTTAAATTACAATAAAAGTATACTAAAAACATGGAAATACACTTTCTTAAACAATTATAAGATTTTTCTAACTTATCATTGATACGATGATCTGATAAATAAACACATAAAGTCCATTTATTTACTTTCAACTTTTATCCCATTTCACAGCAACACAGCTTTTCATAATTCTAAAAATAAGTAATCAATTTTATAAAAAAAAAGTAAATTAACTAATTTCAATACAACTTATGTAGTATGATTTGGCAAATTATTTTGATATAATTTCAAGTTTAAAACTAAAGAAATTTAGCTAAAAATCACATTTTTCATTATTTTCAATTACATTTTTACTTTTTCCAAGGGATCAATCAGGATGTCCATTCTAAAATTTTTAAGCCATATTTATACACATATTGCCTACATCGATGAATTTGTTGGACATAAGATCATGATGCGATCTTGATAAGTGATTTTTGAATGACTTTAGTTCAGCGAATGGTTACATTAACACTTATGAATTACTGTTTCCTCAAAATTTAGAATATTTTGAACAAAAAAGGAATATATTCCTAAAACCCAATGCCACTAGAATTATTCAAAAATATTAAAAATTTTTAGCAAATAAATGCTTTAGCTTCTAGTATGTACCATGAAGATTATTCAGTTAAATTTTTAAATAAATACATCCAGAAGTTATTGAAAAAAAAGATACGTAAAAAGATTTTTTTTCAAAGAATAACACCATCTAAATACTACTAACTATTATCTGATTAAGGAGATGTAAAATGGGCACTACACTTGTATGCGAACAACATTTAAAGCGAGTGATTACAGAAAATCGTAATATATGAATGCGTAACCATGTCGCTGTAAATAATTACGACTTTTTGTGTAAGCGATTACGCTAATCTGAGCAGAGCGCCACGACTATGTTGCGAGCTCGCTCTCTTCAACTTTGCAGCATCTCGCTTGCAGAAAGCTGAGACCAAGGGCATAGACAGAATTACGAGCTCGCTCACTTAGACTTTCTGAACTTTAATGTACCAAAAGCGAGGCCAAGCACTCTTAAAGTTAATAATTTAATTTATACTTAAAAAAGCGAAATTTCTTTTTCTTTTCTTTTTTTTTGTAAGTTTTAACACTTTATGTGAAATATATTTTATTTAAGTAAAATTCTTTAATATTATAAAAATTAAATTTTATTTCATAAAATTTTGTTTATAATATTTCTTAAATTGAAAATTGACTTGATATTTTACTTTTACGATTATTTGCATGAGTATATTAATGTAATAATGTAAATTTATAATTTTGATTTATTTTTAATGCCTTATTTGTGCGGTTACTAATGCTTTTATACCTTTGAATTGATGTTAACTGTATTTCAATAATTCTTATTTTTTTTATATTTAAACTCAGATGATTCAAAGTAATTTACAAAAAATTTCTGTGGATATTTGTATGTATGTAGTCATTCATCAAGTTATTCTTTGTAAATTGTATGATTATATTGTTACAAATTTTGTATACGAATGTAGTTTGTTTGGTGTAAGAGGGAAGATTTTTTTTTTTTAAATTCTTTATTTTGAGTCGCATCCCACTTGATGGGTATTAGCGACTTGGAAATTTGTACATTACAGTATATATAACATAAATTTACATGGTATAAGTATACTTTTTATTTTACATACATTTTAGAGAATATTGTACTTGATAGTTGATTACAGTAAGTGTCTTATTTTTATTTTGTCTATAAATTGAATTAGAACATTGGTTAGCACTGTTTAAGATATCATATAGATTGTTTTTTAGTTTTAGTTTTTTTCTTATTTTTTGGTATTTAGGACAATTTATAAGTATGTGTTGTACACTTATCTCTTCTTGGCACAATTCACATTTTTCTTTATTTTCTTTAGTTATGATGTACTGGTGAGTAAGTTTTGTGTGTCCTATGCGTAGTCTACTAATTAGTACTTGGTCTTTCCTATTGTATTTTGTAGTCATATTGTTTTCGTATACGTTAGGTTTTATCTTTTTTAGTGTGAATTTGTTTTTATTGGATTTCCAGGTTTTGTTCCATTTCTTTTTAATTTTTATGTCTATTAGTTTGTAATAGTCTTCTTTGTTTAATTGGTGTTGTGTGTTGATGTTTTCAAGTTGTATTAGTTCTTTGGCGTGTTGTTTTATTTTATGTGGAGAGTTAATGGGGTCTTGTATGTAGTGTATTAGTATGTGGTCTTTTTTTTCGTGTATATATTTCTTAAAATTTTGGTTGTTGCTAATGTTTCTGGGTTGGTATTTGGTTTTGTGTTACTTTCTTGTTGGTGAACTTTTATGATAATTTTTTTCTCTATTTTTTTTTTTTTTTTTATTATATTCACGGGCATTACTGCCCTTTTTAACACATAGAAATTCATTTAATACAACACAGTTTGACGTATTATTTAACGTGGTGTCAGCCCACGGCAGAGACAGCGAAAAAGCGACCAGACGGGGAATCGATCCCGCGCCAACGGGAATACGAGTCACGCGCCTTAGCCACTACTCCACTGAACTCTACATGTCTCTATTTGTGTTGTGGCTTCTATTGTTTTGAGAATTGTGATGTCGAGTGCAGATTGTAATGTGGTTTATTTTGGAAATTTTAACAAAATTTTTTCGTTTGTGGAAATTAATGCTGCAAATCCGATTGAGTTTTTTTCGTGAGAGATGGCCATATCGATGATTTTCTGGTTGAGGTGAATGTTTTCTGGTTTTGTTCCGCAGTTTTTTTCGTCAGTTGTGATTCATGGTTGTAATGATTCTATTGGTTTGCAGTAGACTGTGGGAGAGTGCATTTTTAATTCCTTAAGGTATTTGTTTACTCGGTGGTTTTAAGGTGATTGTACTTGTGCTTTGTTGGTTTATTTACAGTTATTTTGTTTAATAGCTCGAATGCTTGATTATTTGGGGTTGTCATTAGTCTAACAGCATATTTTAGTGTCATCTTTTTTCTTCTAAGGTCTAATGGTATTATGTTGCATTCGCTTTGGATGCTGATTGCCAGACTTGTTCTGTATGCCCCCAAGGCTATCCTCATGCTGGTATTGATTATTGAATCTAGTTTTTTAAAAGTACTACTACTTGCTGAACTGTATGCTATTGATCCATAATCTATTTTTGTTTGTATGAAGGCTTTGTATGTGTTTGGGATTACTTGTTTGTTTGCTCCTCAGTTTTTAGCGGATAAGATTTTTAATACGTTCACTCTAAGTAAGCACTGTTTTTTTAGACTTTCTATATGGTTGTTCCAATTTAGTGATCTGTCAAATTTTAAGCCTAGGATTTTAGTATTATTTACTATATTAATATTTTTTATTATACTAGAGTTTTTTTCACTTATGTCTGTGTCTTCTTTCCTGCTGATTTTCTTTGGCTTTTTAATTTTATTTAAATCTGTTGTGTGAATATTCTGTGAGTCTGCGGAACTTATATCAGATCTTGCTCTTTTGTTTTGATTTGTCAGTTCTATTGCTTTTAGGTTCTTAGATGAATTTGAGCTATTTGTAATGACTTGATTATTTTCTTTTGTTGACTTCGTTGTGTTTACATTGGTGTTGGTTGGTAGAGTTTCGTCTTGTGTTGAGTCCATCTGTTCTGTTATGCTTGGAATATCGGTTGTTAGAGTTTCTGCTTCAGTGCAATTTTTTGCCAAATGTCCCTTTTCTTTACACAAGAAGCACTTGAGTGTGTCTGTACTAGTAAATATGTGATAGTCTAAGCTGTTGAAGTTTAGTTTGAACATTCCTGGAATCAAAGTAATATCTTCGGATCAAACATATGGGTAAATCTTTCATAATGTTAAAATTTCACCTGCAACAAATTAAAAAAAAAAATACAGGCACACGTATAAAACTAATTTTCTCTGAATGTTGACGTATTATAATGAAAAAAAAAATCGTGTTACTCACTTTTAAGGGTAGTCTTTTTAACAAACATCAAAAGACAGATTTTCGAGTAAATTTTTCATAGTGTTAAAATTTACTTTCAATAAATTAAAAAAAATTGAAGACATATGTATCAAATTTATTTTTTTTAAATGTTGATATATTAAAATGATAATAAAAGAAAAAATCGCATTACTCACTTTTGAAGATAGCTTTTTTTAATATAAGACATTTAAATATATTCATTATTATCACACCCAGGTATAATATTTTACATATCTCAGATCAGTTTTTAAGTATTTTGGGCTATAATAGATCATTTTCCATTGAGCTTTTTCATTTTTACATGTTTAATATGTTACAGAAAATATTTAAATACGCAATTTACATTAATAATTACAAAATTTTTTGTAATAAATAAAATATGCCAGAAATGCCAATTTTTTGGAAAATTCATTTTTGGCGATTCGGGTATTAAAATTGAGAGATATTAGTTACCCAATGGCTTTTGGGATTCCTGATTACAAATCATAAGTGAGTGGAATATCAATTTATTTTTGCTAAAATTGTCAATCTTAGGGTATGAAATTTGACATGGATTTGTGTAGTTTATGTTTTCGAATAAAAATACTTATATTCCTTTTAACCAAATATTTTAGTTTATTTAATAAACATTAAATCTAAAAATTTTAAATTTAAAATCTAGAAACTTCAGTGATGATTCAACTCAACGTTCTAGGTGTAAGCTATTAAATACATACTAAAACTGAGCTTTTTAAAGTTTAAACTCTTTAGAATTAAAACATTGATAGAAACTAGGTAGTCGATGTAAATTTGGAAAATTTAATAGCCGGGAAAAATTCAATGATTTCCAGAATACTCGAAATAATACTTCAAAAGCAACTTAAAGATTACATTGAGTATTATAAAATAGTAAATTACAAAGTTCACAACAGAGAAAAGGTGAATCAAAGCTTAGGTTTTCATATTAGTGGATAAAAACCTATTTTTAAAAGTGAGTCACGTTTTTTAAGTATAATTTCAAACGAACAAAGAACTTTATCTACACTAGGCACACGTTCCTAATAAAAAAATTTCTCTTTGTGATTCTAAATATTACCTTTTGATGTAGTTTAAAATATCACCGCTGAATAGTCTTTTTACAGCATCGTATTTTCCAGAAAAAAGTAAAATATATAAATTTTTGGTAACATTTTAATAACCTTTCAGAAAGTACTTTTGTTAACAGGCACACACCCATGCTCTTGATTTTCCAAAAGTATGTGTATAGATAAAGCTTTGGTGTGAATTTCAAATAAAAAAAGCAGTAGTCATTTTTTTTATAGCGGTAATTTATCATTTTACATGGCCTGGTAACATTTAAATTTCAAAAAAAAAACCTCTTTTCCCCATCCGCCATAAAATGACACGTCTGATTATCATTAAAAATATAACAAAATTAGTTTCTAATAACTTAATAAATCAGTGAACATTTGCTAACAAGATGTGCTATCTCATATTTAGGAGAAATGACGCAGTAACATGATTTTTAAAAGTATGAAAGAATTACCCATATACTTGTCGTCTAAAATTAATCACATGTTTATATTTCTCTCTGTTGATTGATGCTTTAAGCATGGTGATGGTAGAGCGGCGTTTAACCTTGAGATTGTCGAGGATGTTTTCTAATACATAGTTAGGGATGTCAAGAGGTACATTTGAAAAGACTACTTTTTGGAATCTGGATACTAATGGTCTTACAGTTACTTTTTGGTTGTTTATTGTTAAATATTGATGTCTTTCGGTGAAGTTATTAACTAGTTCTTTGTTGGACAGGTAAACACATACACGATTACACTGAAAAACTTTTTGCTTGCTAGTTGCCCTTCTCCCTGACTACGCTAGCGCCACGCGTTCGGCGCAAACGGTGTGCCGAAAACGACAAAGAAAGTACTGAAAATGAACTGTGCCTGCTCCGATCATTTGTGTGTAAGGTTGTTTTGACGAATCGGCGCTTTACATATGCTCGATTCAGCGTAAAGGAAACTCAAATCTGAGTAGCTGCTACTCCGATTGCGCGTACACCTCGAAACGTAACGAATCAGAGTAGCACATAACCTTGAAGGTTACAGACTGCGCCGATAGTCTTTCAGTGTATTAGATATTCTTGAAGCTCCTATTACATTACTTGGTTCCACTATATCTTCTACAGCACATAAGTAATCAGTTAAACTTGGTCCTTCAGTGCAATCCATTATGAGACCTTGTTCCTTTTTGTTTTCTGTGACTCCTGCATAACTGATGTTTGTTGGACTTTTAACAGTGAACGTTGGAATATCTTGTCGATCTGTTTGGTACGTTATTTGAGTGGCCATGGTTTCGTCTTCCATGGTCCACTCTTAAGAAATATGCTGTATTATGTTAAGTTTCACTACTCATAGATATAACTATATATGTATACACCTATATCTATTTGCGGAGTCCAGTCGTAAACACGTATGTTCACAACAAGCTCCGAGAGCGAACTGAGGGAAGATATGATATTTACAATTGGTTTCTCTGTCGTCCAATGGTATTATTATTATAATATATATATCTCCCTATATTATATAGTTATATTAACCAAAATTCAGTCCGTGCCCCCCCCCCACATCCCCCCACAGCCCCCCCACATGATTTTTATTAATTAAATAACGTAAATTTACGTTATTTTATGTTATCGATCATTACCCCCCCACGTCCCCCCCATAGACCCCCCCACTAACCCCCCTCTTGCCCCCCACAACCTTTTAGAACCATCAAATACTGGATAATATAGTTTTATATTTTTTTATTATATTCTATTTATGTATAATATTACATAAAAATATAAAAATTTTAATTTTTTTTTGTTGAAAACTCGAAAGTAGTTGAATAAAATTACAATTTCTAATATTTAAAATGAAAAACATGTGCCTCATCAGATATCTTATTACCATTTTTTACATAGTTTATCTGAAATTAATAAATATAAATTTAAATTAATTCTATTACAATTCCTCAACACTATAATTAATTCATTTGTTGAAAACATAATGATTTTTAATAATTTGTTCATATTATAAATATTTTATTGTATTAAAATAAAAATAAGCATATAGTGTTGAGGATTCAGATTTCCACACCATCTTACATTATAAACCTTTAATAGTATTGATTTATACAACTTTTAAAATTAATTGATATTAATATTTATGTTTAAATTTATATAACTTTCAAGATTAATAACTATTTATATTTGTTTTACAAAGGTGTAGATCAAACGGATGATAATATTCATTTGAATTATTCAATAGAAATGTTAAATAACATAAGAGAAGGATTACCTCCACAGGAACTGAAATTAAAAGTAAATACCATAATTATGTTAATTCGAAATTTAAGTATAAAAAATGGATTATATAATGAAACGCGATTAAAAATAACTAAATTATTCAAATATAACATAGAAGCACAAATAACTCTTTCACGTTGTAAAAATGTAAATAAAATATATATTCAAAATGAATCGAAAAACAGAGATATTGTACCTAACATAGTTTGGAAAGAAATATTAAAAAAATAATTTTATTATAATTTAACAAAAATTTAATGTTATTTAAATAAATTTTTTATAAATTATTTTATTAATTAAACTTTATTTTTTTCAGGTTATATTTATATTAATTATAAACATTAAAAATTTTTAATAATATATAAATAAAAAAAAATGGAATGGAATCCAGTTAATAATGTTGAAATTGACAATGTTAATGATCAACAAATGATTGAATGAAATCCATTTTGATGGAAAATTTAAATGATCAAATTGAAGAACATTTAAATTTTTAAGAAGAATATGAATATTATTTAGAAAGTCTAGATAATAATAGTTCAATAAACAGTACAATAATTTCTGAATTAAATAACATTATTAATTCATATATAGAGGAAAATAATGAACAATTTGAATTTAAAAATTGGAATGAAGTACCAGAGTATTATAAATATTATGCGAATGAAATTATAAAATATAAAATAAATATACGCGAACCAATAGCAGAATATTACTTTAATCAAAGTCATGAAATTTATTCTAAATATTTATTAAGATTAGCTAACATTATTAATAAAATATGAAAAATTAAAATAAATCATAAATATTTCAATATATAATAATAAATTTAAAAAAAATTTTTAAACATTATCAATATTATTAAAAATAAAAAAAAAATAAAATATTTAAAAATTAACTAAAATATTTAAAAGTTATGATTATTTAAAATTTATAAATCGAAATTTTAATAAATAAATAATTTAACTACTAACAACAATAAATAAAAAAAACATATTCATAACTTTTATACAGGTAAATGTAATATAAGTAAGTATAAAATAATTTAAAATTATTTTATTTATTTATTTGTTATATAAATAACTAAATTTTAAATAAAATATGATATAATGATCATGTAATAATTTCATTTACAATATCATAATAAATTTATAAATTTTAGTATGAATTTTTGATATATCTCATAAAATGTTTAAAATGAGAAAAATGATATAAAAAAGGAATTATAACAAAATAATCCTATAAATCTTATAAAACTCAAAATCATTACGATATATCAATTAATATACTAAATTATCAACGAAACTAAAAAAAATGATTTAAAAATTTAAAAATGATTTAAATGTTTAATATATAATAATATTTATAGCACAACTGGGGGTTGGCGAGCAGTGCGAGCAGGGGGGTACCCCCCCTAGTATATATATAGTACAGCTTGAAAGTTTGATAACACTATGTAAAAAAAATAGTTTGGAAAAAATGATCACATCTTGGAAAAAAAGTGTCGTAGAAAAATTCTAAAAAAACGATTTTAAAGTTCTCCTCAAGAGCTTTAAAAACGCCGTTTTATATTATTTTCAAAGTTTATTTATGGTATGAAAAAAAATTACTTGAAAATAAACATTTTTTGCTAATTTTTTAAATTTTAGATCCGCTTACACCGTTTTTCGAGTATGAGATAAAAAAATCTGAAAAAAATATATTTTGGAGTACTCTGAAAGAGCTTTGATTTGCATTTTTTAAAAATTTTCTACAATGATTTTTCGTCAAGTTATGCAGTTTTAAAGTTGGACATTTATTATGTTTTTTTTGCAGAAAAATGGTCAATTTTCTGAAAAAAAAAACACCAAAAATGCCTATTTTTTAAGCTCTATTATTATGTTTTCTTCAAAATTAGATACGTTTGGAAAAAAAATTGTTATGATTGATTATAAAATGACTATTTTTCATACTTTTTTATGAATTCAGAAGTTTTAAGTTGTTTCCCGATTTTCGTTAAAATTTAGTTATTCTTTTTAAAAAAAAAGATATGTCAAGTCAAGTTTTTTAGACTTTATTTCGGCTTTCACGAGCTTAAAAATAAGCTGGTTATCCATACGAGAACATCGCTTTTTATGCCCGGGTTGCACCGGGTGCAATGTTTCTGATGAGGAAAAAATGGAAAAAGATTGATGCCCCAGATGGGATTTGAACCCATAACCTCTTGCATACCGGGCAGTTGCGCTACCAATTGCGCCACCAGGGGATTAAGGGTCTACATCATCTTGGTTAACAACGTTCTCCCATTCTCCCTCAGACACTAATCCAGCCGTGGATATAACTGAATTTGTTTTTTTCTTTCACTGGGTAGGCAATTGAGTTTTAAATAAAGTCTAAAAAACTTAATTGCCTACCGAGTGAAAGAAAAATACAAATTCAATTAGTCAAGTCGTTAAATAACAAATCAACTTGGACAGTTATTGTGTATATTGGTTGTAATTTTTCACTAATCAGGTAAGCTTAGAAATCTACATATTGTAATTTCCAAAAATTCAATTACATTCTAGTATAACGCATTCACTTTTTAAGAGGAGGTCACGTATCTCTGTCCTTTTCTAATCAAAGAATTGAGTTTTTTACAGAAACTAATAACTTTAGCAAAAAATGATGAGAAAGCCGCATCTCGTATCAAAAAAAGCAATATTTTCTTTGATAAGAAAAAATTAATTTTATTGCTTCATTCTCAAGAAAACCTTGAAAAACCAAATTGTCCATCCTAACCTCTATGATTTTAATTTTTTCAAGGTTTTCTTGAAAACGAAGCAATAAAATTAATTCTTTCTTATCAAAGAAAATATTGCTTTTTTTATACGAGATGCGGTTTTCTCTTCATTTTTTACTAAAGTTATTAGTTTCTGTAAAAAACACAATTCTTTGATTAGAAAAGGACAGAGATACTTGACCTCCTCTTGAACATTTTTTTTATTAATAATTTTTAATTCTTGTTACAAAAGAACTTTCGGCTAAGATTTCCAAAAGTTTTAACTTTTCCGTTTAAGAGGTCATCGGAAAACATGAGCATTGGAATCATCTAATTATAATAAAAAAGTGTTACCTCTTTCTTAATTAGATGAGAGCAATGAACGGTGACCTCTACAAGAAAATAAGTCATTAAGAGTTGAGAGGTTTTTTCCATCATGATTTTCGGTTTTCCCGAAAAAAATTAAAAAAACCTCTGGGCTCATCATAAAGCATGTTATTCTACCACAGTCGTTTGTCACGCCTAGTACAAGTCAGTTTTATCTTCAGAAGCCATAAGAGGCAATAGATTTTTATACGTTATATTGGGATCTGATATGGGGGCGTGGCCTAAGCTAAGGTGGCGTACCATAGCATATAATTTACATTGTCATATATGGAGCAAGTACCTGTTTTTGTTAATTATGAATATTTCTGTGCTATTGGGCAGATACTAATCCTACCAAACCTAATTTTATAGAAGGTGAACAAGTTTTCAGAACAGGACATATAATAAAGTACGTTAAAAATAGCAAAAATATTGGTGATATAATAACCTTTTCACGCAAGACACACAAGAACACACAACACGCATCAACGAACGCTTTCTGCTTGTATGCTACCATTCGTTCAGATTTTATCCACCAGAGAGCTTCTGGTCTATGTCAGATCCCAATACTTATAAAAGTTAAACTCAGTGTAATCTTTCTGCATTATATTTTAAGGGGATGTAAAAGGGTATATGATTTATACATAGTTACCGACATTGCAGTTTTCTAAACTTTTAATCTTTATTTCAAAATTTTCCAAAATATCTCTATATTAGGCTCTTTATTAATGTAAATGGAAGGATGTAATTTAGAGATATATTTAAAACTTTTGGATAAAGAATCAAAAAGTTTAAAAATGTAATGTTGGTATTTTACATTCCCTTAAAAGTGATTATTATCATTACTTGTCAATTCTACATTTTATATTACTTGTCAATTCTACAACGCTATATTACATATCGGACCAAGAAAAAAGGCCATTGTAAATCAAAATGACAAATAAATAAATAACAATCAAGGTATTACTTAAAATAATTATTTATATTCTTTTCTTTCCTCGTTTTCTAATAAGGGCTCTCAAGCCTTTAAATAAACCTCACTCTATCTCCTATACCCTCTGCCACGCGAAAACCTTCTTGCTTGCGTAACCGCTCGACGCAGCGAGAACTACAACGTGCGGGTAAATTAAAAATATTAAAAATAATAACTTTTATTCGGACGTTACACTAGATGATATTTGTAACAAAGATGTTTCTATTAAATGTGTGGGTTGGAATAAGAGTGGCATAAGTCACATACTTCTAATTTCGAGATTTTTAATGTTAAAGTTATAAGTCAATAAAAAAAATCAGGAAGAATTTTTAAAAAATTATAATGTATTAGATTGATAGATTATAACGTTTTTTCTTATAATTTACCGAAACGTTAAAGCATTATTTTGATTTTTTTTTATTATAATACGAAATATTTCATCTTTTGTGACTTATGACATTTTCATTCTAATGAGAAGTTTTAAAGTTGTTATTGTTCATGGACTTATGCCATTATCATATCTAATAATAAAAACAAAAGAATCCGATTGTTGATTTATAATCATATTTTTCGTTTAAACAAATATTATTTCACAAATGTTCTTAATAATTAACATCAATAGATTAACTATATTGAAATAACAAAATTTTACTGTAACACAGTAATAATACAAAAACTTTATTCTATATCAGATTCATTAGTAATTAAGGTGCTATGATTATTTACACTAGTAGTAAGATTTAAAAAGAATTATGATGTAGCAGTGGAATGAATTATAGTTTCCGGGATTCCTTTGTCTTTTTCTAGTTTTTTTAGCAACTTGGTATTTTTTTAAACCATTATTCGCTTTATTACTTTGTGATTCTGAATCACTACTTGGAATATAATCAGAGTTATTATCCAACGACATAATTTATTTAAATACTTATGTCATTTGGTAATACTTTAAACGTGCTGCTTTATATCAAATACAACAAGTAACTATGACTGAATTGATCACTACTAACCGTACTATACATAGGGATATATTTGGAACTTTTTAATTTTGAGAAATTGTCTTCACAACAATTGAAAAGTCTATAATACAAGTTTCTGGAGTGGCACACACTTCAATAAGGGCTTAAATTACTCATTTCTGTGAGTAGAATATGTAATTAAATTTTGGTATCGATTGAACAATCGTTTTTCACAGTACATAATTTTATACGTCAAAAATGATACTTTTTTCATATTTTTCTACGTGTGTTTCTTGAGCTTTAAAAAATATAACGTACTTTCGATCATCCTCAAATTTTCTGAGCATAATGAATATGGTAAAAAGAACAGTTTAAGCCTACCGTGGTACATGTGCCTCTCTTTAGGAAGCTGTTAGACTATTTTTAATGTAAATGTAATTTTTAGATGAAAATTACATTAACATTAAAAATAGTCTAACATCTATTACATATACAGTCATATACAGTCTAACAAAAATAGTCTAACTATTTTTAATGTAAATGTAATTTTTAGATGAAAATTACATTAACATTAAAAATAGTCTAACAGCTTCCTAAAGAGAGGCACATGTACCAGGGTAGACTTAAACTGTTCTTTTTACCATATTCATTATGCTCAGAAAATTTGAGGATGATCGAAAGTACGTTATATTTTTTATAGCTCAAGAAACACACGTAGAAAAATATGAAAAAAGTATCATTTTTGACGTATAAAATTATGTACCGTGAAAAACGATTGTTCAATCGATACCAAAATTCAATTACATATTCTACTCACAGAAATGAGTAATTTAAGCCCTTATTGAAGTGTGTGCCACTCCAGAAACTTGTATTATAGACTTTTCAATTGTTGTGAAGACAATTTCTCAAAATTAAAAAGTTCCAGATATATCCCTACATAGCATCTTATTTATGAATATAAACATGTTTTTGTTGTCCAGGAATGCGGAATAGCATATTTATTTCATGTGTCCTTTATTGAAGGCTATGTGATAATGTGTACGAGAAGTTAAAATTTATTTAGAACAGCTTCAAACAATTAATGTGATTTCACATTAAAATTTCATTAATCGTTAGATAGCCGGGATTGGAGGTGGCATATTTCCCATAGAAAACCGGTAAAAACGTATCTTATTTTACTGATTGATCATAGGGAAAGTGTCGATCAGGAGGTGCGCCAATATATTAGCGTTGCGACCGTCCAAAGGTTAAAATATAACTTATGCCATTTCCATAATTAACCCTTTTACATTTCTGTTAAGTGCCATTCTTACAGTGCTCATAATATTAAAGAAAAAAAACGCTGCCAAGTGCTTTGGCGCAATGCTTTCTCATAGAGCGCATTGAGTTAAAGTATTTTGATTTCATTTTTTTAAATACGATTTTAATATAAATATCCCCCCTATCCTCTGTATTGAAGGCTGTCTTAATACCTACGGAAACTATATGAATTTTACTATTTCTTAATTTTGCCATTTGCATAATGTGATTTTATGATGCTCTAGAATTAAAAATGCGTTTATAAAATTAATTTTCCCAAGCTTGTTTTTTTAACACAATAACCAATAACTTGCACACAAATTTTCGAACATTTTTATCGAATAGTTTACAAAAAATCCCAAATAATTGAAAAATAAACATTGTTTTAAAATTTTTAAAACGCTTTAACGTTACAACTACGCTAAGAAAACCAGTTTTCAAAAGTTCATTTTATTTAGGCAATCGTAAATAATTTCTATACATAATTTTAAGCTACTTCATCGAGTAGTTTACGTAAACTACCAAAAAATAAGTGAAATTCTATTCAAAATTTACAAAAAGCTCTAAAATTAAAACTGCGCTAAGAAAATAAGTTTTTCCAAGCTTGCTTCAATTAGGCAATAACAAATAATTTGTATGAAAATTTTTGAGCAAATCTATCGAATGGCTTTTGTGTAATAGAAAAAAAATGAAATATGAACATTTTTTCCAAAATTTTCAAAATGCTCTAAAATTAAAACTGTGCTAAGAAAATAAGTTTTCCAAAGCTTGATTTATTCAGATAATAGTGAATAATTTGCATGAAAATTTTTGAGCAAGTTTATCGAGTGATTTTTGTGCAATAGAAAAGAAATTAAAAATAAAAAATTTTTTCAAAATTTTCAAAATGCTCTAAAATTAAATGTACGCTAAGAAAATTGAAGAAAATTAGTTTTCAAAAGTTCATTTCATTTTGACAATCATAAATAATTCCCATACATAATTTGAAGCTCCTTCATCGAGTAGTTTACGTAAAATATAAAAAAAATTAGAAAAATTTTATTCAAAATTTTCAAAATGCTCTAAAATTAAAACTGCACTGAGAAAATAAGTTTTTCAAAGCTTGTTTTATTTAGGCCATTGCAAATGATTTCCATAAAAATTTTCGAGCAAATCTATCGAATGGTTTTTGTGTAATAGAAAAAAAATGAAAAATAGAGATTTTTTCCAAAATTTTCAAAATGCTCTAAAATTATAACTACACTAAAAAAATTAGTGTTCCAAAGCTTGTTTCCTTTAGACAATAGCGAATAACTTGCATACAAATTTAGAAGCAAATCTATCCAATGGTTGTCGTAAAATAAAAAATAAATGAAAAAAAAAAATTTTTTTTCAAAATTTTCAAAATGCTCTAAAATTAAATGTGCGCCAAGAAAATCAGTTAGTAAAAGTTTTTTTTTCTTTTGGCAGTCGCAAATAATGTTCATACGAATTTTCAAGAAAATTCTTCGAGTAGTTTACGTAAAATATCAAAAAAATGAAAAATTAAATTTTTTTAAAATTCTTAAAATGGCTCTAAAAAAAAACTGAGCTGAGAAGATCAATTTTTAATAGCTTCCCCCCCAGTTAGACAAAAAAATAAATTGCATGCAAAATTTGAAGTTAATCCATCGAGTAGTTCTCGAGATCTTATTGGCGTACTGAATACATACACACATACACACACACACACACACACACACACACACACACACACACACACACACACACACACACACACATACATACAGACATTTTCTGGAAACCACTTTTTTCGACTCCCTGAGTCTAAATGTGTACATATTAATGAAAAAATAGAAAAAAATTTTTTTTACCAATACAATGCTTTCTCTATGAGAAAGCAAAAAGACACTTTATTTCCGAAAATAAGTTGTTTTAATGCTAAAAAAACAAAGTTTTTCACCAAGTAAATTTTTTTGAAAATGTGACTTATGCCACTCTTATTCTCACCCACACAAATATTTATTTTGGTTTGATAGTTTCGAATAAAAAATTCATTAAAACATCAATTTTAAAAAAATTTGAAACAATAAAAATATTTCATAGCCCTCAACTTTTGAGTAGGAACTCCAAAATTTATTTTTTCTATTTTGAAATTCAAATGGAACATATTCCCTCACTTTTATCGATTATTTTTTAACCGTGTCAGTGAACTTGAAATATCTCATACACATATAAACAAGCGTAATATTTTATTTAAAATTCATTAAATTTAATAAAAAAATATTTAAATAAAATTAATTTAAATAGAATTCCAAGATTTAAAGATAAATCTTTGAACGTTTTAACTTTACATGTTACTTTTTTAAAATAATTTTTAAACTGTTACATTAAAGAAACCACAACTGTATTTCCGTACCACAGCAGTGCCCTCGAAATTTCATTTAAAGTATTAAATTTTCAAGAAAAATTACAATTTTTATATTGAAACATTTTGTAATTATAACAGCTGTAATGTTTTCAAATCAATAGCATGAAATTGATGAGCATGATTTTTCATTTGATTAGATAACTATGCTATTGAATAACAAATTCATGCATTTTTATTTTTTGAGTCTTTAATTATACTTTATAACATTATGTAACATTTCTTTTCTAATTTCAAACAAATAATTTATTAAAACTTTAATTTATGAATGCAATTATATTTATATTTTAAAATTTAAGATATCAGTTATTTTAAATTAAAACTTATGTCTCTAAATCCATATTTTATTAAAATTATAAAGAAATAATATTTTTTTAAATTAAATAAATATTGAGCAGTGTATAATAACCTATATTGTTAATTGAATGATTAGTGTCATTGATTTAACAAATTATTTTATTTTAATAAAAAATTGACATAGAATTTTCGACGAATAAATATTTTTTTAAAGTAAAAAATATTTTATTTACTTATCTATACAATTCTATTAAAAATTTCCTTCCTAAAATAGATTTCACCCGCCAATTTAGCCTTGACTAAATAGAAAACTTTAAAATTCAGGTCTATAAAGAATCATGCTAACTCTTCTCTTCATTTACAACAAGAAGAACTGTTATGAATTTCCCTCTAAAATATCAGGATTTTCAGAAAAAAAATGATAAAGTTGGAACTTTTTCAAAAATTTTGAAAAATTTCCAAATTTTAAGAATCTATAGCTCTTGATCCTTCCAATCTAAATCCTTGAAAATTATTTTGCGTATTTTGGGTAACAAAAAGATTATATTCTCAGAGTTTGTGATTTTTCTTTTTTTTTTCCAGTTCGTGTGAAATATCCCATGTGTATATAGATATATATATATATATATATCAACTAGTCGGTAATGAAATTTTCACAAATTTCATATTTAAATTACATTAAAAACAATACAAGTCACATAAAATCTTAATATTTATAAAAGATAAAAGACATAACATTACTGGTTATTAGTAATTATTAAATTTAAAATTGGAACTACGACACAAAAATCAATAAAAAATATCTTTCCTCTAACGCCAAGCAAATTCCATTTGTATACGAGATTTGTAACAATACAATCATATAGTTTATAAAGAATAAGTCAATAATAACTATCTATAAATACCTAAAGAAATTTTTTACAAATTACTTTGAACTTTCTGAGTTTTAATATGTCCTAATAAATCTGTAGATATAAAAAAAAAGAATTATTAAAATACAGTTAACATCAATTCAAAGGTATAAAAGCAGTAATAACCGCACAAATAAGGTATTAAAAATAAATCAAAATTATAAATTTACATTATTACATTAATATACTCATGCAAATAATCGTAATAGTATATTACGTTCCGAGGTACGGAACAGGCTCATTACATGCGCGTGTAAGTTTGCTTTGCGAGGCGTCAGCCGAGCAAAGCAAAACACGCGCATATGATGAGCCTTTTTCGTGCCGAGGAGCGTATACGATTTTCCTTCATGCCCGGCCGGAACTTCGCCATCCCAAAAAGATAAAAATTCATTTTTAAGTAAAAAAATACATCGAAAACGATTTCTAGTGAAAAGTCATTTGATGCTTTAGTTTGTTGTAGCGCGCATGCGCAAGCAACTATAGTATACGTTGAGAGCGTGAAAGAGAGAGAGAATCGCAAATAAAAGTCCTATAGCGGTTAACATAGGATAAACAATTCGTTTTATTTAACAATTCAAATAAATAAAACGTGTAAAGAAACAAAAAAAGAACATAAATATTCAATTATTTTATTGTATTTTTATTTTTTAAGTGTCTAAAAGCGTGTTGTGAGTGTCGTGAAAAAAATATCGCGAGTTAAAAAAAAATTGTGTATGCATGAAAGAAATGTGAAAAAACGGAACATGTGTATCCTATTGCTGATAACATAGGATATACAGTAAATATTCTAATGATAATTCATATAAAAAAAACGTGTGTAATTATCATGTGTGTGTGTATTTCATAATTTTAACAGTCATGTCTAACGATGTTTGATGTATAATAACAGAGGTTAGACATACTGAGTATATATAGATATAGTCGGAACATGCAGCAGACAGTGAAGCGACCGAAACTGTTGTAGTATGAAGGTGCGCAGTGGCTTCTGAGCATGTAACTGTAAAGAAAATCACAAATGTAATTTGCCCGTTCCCTGCCGCACAAGAGGCACTTTTAGGCGAAGTTCCGGCACGGGTATGAAGGAAAAGTAAATTATAACATCAATTTTTAATTTAAGAAATATTATAAACAAAATTTTATGAAATAAAATATAATTGCTTTCTCATAGAGAAAGCATTGTATCGATAAAAAAAATTTTTTTTTATTTTTTCATTAATTTGTACATATTTAAACTCGGTGAGTCGAAAAAAGTGGTTTCCAGAAAATGTCTGTATGTACAGTACCGCTCAAAAGTTCGTAAAAATTTTTTTTTTTTTTAACTCAACTTCAAACTGCGATATTTCGGAAACGGCTCGATGAATTTGAAAAATCCGGACGGCGTTTCAAAGATCAGACAAAATACTATCTTTTTGTGTCCTGCCAAATATTTTTATCTCTTTTTTTAACTCTATTTCTAATGATAGAAAAATTTTTTATTTTTACGAATTTTTAAATTTCAATCAATCAAATGTAACTTTTTGAGAAATTGATAAAATTAAAAAATTCGAAGGCGACTGAAAAGTAGAGTGAATTTCCTAAATCTTTATGTTTAATGATTTTTTTGTATCTATTTCCTGCGTGTAGCTAAAAATGCGCAAATATGGAAAGTACAAGAAAATCAGTTTTAGATATGATGATATTTTCCAATATCGCGGGTCTATTTTTGTTTACATTTCAGCATGTGTTCAAATCTGTAGTTCGTATATACATATAAAGCATCAAATTTGTAAATAACTTTAATTTATTAAAAAAAAAGACACTATCATTTATAATAATTGTGATAAAATTTGTGATAATTTTGTTAAAAGTATACAATACCGTTCATTAGTTCGTAAAAAAATTTTTTTTAGAAACTCAACTTCAAACAGCGATATTTCGGAAATGACTCCATAAATTTGGAAAATCTGGATGGCGTTTAAAAGATTAGACAAAATACTATCTTTTTGTATCTTGCTAATGTAAACCAAAATTTACAAATATTATCATATCTAAAACTAATTTTCTTGTACTTTCCATTTTTGCGCATTTTTAGCTACACGCAGGAAATAGATACAAAAAAATCATTAAACATAAAGATTTAGGAAATTCACTCTACTTTTCAGTCGCGTTCGAATTTTTTAATTTTATCAATTTCTCAAAAAGTTACATTTGATTGATTGAAATTTAAAAATTCGTAAAAATAAAAATTTTTTCTATCATTAGAAATAGAGTTAAAAAAAGAGATAAAAATATTTGGCAGGACACAAAAAGATAGTATTTTGTCTGATCTTTCAAACGACGTCCGGATTTTTCAAATTCATCGAGCCGTTTCCGAAATATCGCAGTTTGAAGTTGAGTTAAAAAAAAAATATTTTTTTACGAACTTTTGAGCGGTACTGTATGTGTGTGTGTGTGTGTGTGTGTGTGTGTGTGTGTGTGTGTGTGTGTGTGTGTGTGTGTATCGAAAAAAATTTCGATTTTTCGTTTTTTGGTTTTTTTTTGTTTACTACTCGATGAATTTGCTTCAAAATTTGCCCGGAAATTATTTGTGACTGCCCGGATGAAATAAATTTTTAAAAACTGATTTTCTCAGCTTAGTTTTAATTTTAGAGCATTTTAAAATTAAAAAAAAAAATGTTTCTATTTATTAAGCCAATAAAATCTTAAAAACTACTCGATGGATTTACTTCAAATTTTCCATACAATTCAATTTTTCGATCAACTGGTGCGAAAGCTATTGAGTATTGGTTTTCTTAACGTAGTTTTTTTTTAAGAATCATTTTAAGAATTTTTAAAAAATTTCGATTTTTCATTTTTTTTGTATTTTACGTAAACTACTCAAAGAATTTGTTCGAAAATTTGTATGGAACTTAATTTCGACTGCCAAAAGTATAAAAAATTTTGTAAACTAATTTTCTTAGCGCACTTTTAATTTTATAGCATTTTTAAAATTTTTTAAAAAATTTTTATTTTTAATTTTTTTCTATTTTACGAAAATCATTTGATAGATTTGCTCCAAAATTTGTATGCAATTTATTCGCTACTGTCTGAAGAAAACAAGCTTTGGAAAACTAATTTTCTCAGTGCAGTTTTAATTTTAGAGCACTTTGAAAATTTTCAAAAAAATTTTTATTTCCATTTATTTTCTATTTTGCGTAAACCATACTATAAATTTTCTCCAAAATTTTTATACAATTAATTCGCTATTGTCTGAAAAAAATAAGCTTTTGAAAACTAATTTTCTTTGCGTGGTTACAATTTTAGAGAATTTTAAAGATTTAAAAAAAAATTTCGACTCTTCTTTTCTTATTTTTTTTTATTCTACGTAAAGTACTCGATAGTTTTGTTCTAAAAATTGCAGGGAAATTATTTGCGACTGCCAAAAGAAGGGAAATTTTCAAAAATTGATTTTCATAGCGTAGTTTTAATTTTAGAGCATTTTTAAAATTCTGAAAAAGAAATTTTGAAAAGAAAATGTTACTTATTTAACCAGTTAGATCTTGAAAATTACTCGATGGATTTGCTTCAAATTTTGTATGCCATCTATGTTTTTGTATAACTAGACGGGAAGCTATTGAAAATTGGTATTCATAGAGTAGTTTTTTTTATAGAGCCATAAACATGAACTGTATTTATATATAAATATGATTGCATTTTATAAAGATTAGAAATTTTGTTGTCATCATTCTTTTTATTACTACATTATATCATTTTTTCAATAGAACAAATTTTTTTGTATTACTTGATGATTTAAAATAAATTATAAATGTTGAAAAAGCAAACAGCTAGCATAAATGTTCGAAATTTATAAAGTACAATATGAGTAAATATTAATGTTAGACAATTTTTTAATATTAAAATCACATTTAAATAAATATAAAAAAATTAATGAAACTCAAAGAGCTCTATGAGAAAGCATTCCGCCAAAGCACTTGGCAGCGTTTTTTTATAATATTAAAGAATTTTATTTAAATAAAATATATTCCACATAAAGTGTTAAAACTTACAAAAAAAAAGAAAAAGAAATTTCGCTTTTTTAAGTGTAAATTAAATTATTGACGTTTAGAGTGCTTGGCCTCGCTTTTGGTACGTTAATTTTCAGAAAGTCAAAGTCAGCGAGCTTGTAACTCTGTCGTTGCCCTTGGTCTCAGCTTTCTGCATGCAAGATGCCACAGGGTCGAAGAGAGCGAGCTTGCAGCTCTGCCGTGGTGCTTGGTCTCGGCTTTCTGCACGCGCGATGCCGAAGAGTCGAAGCAAGCGAGCTCGCAACACAATCGTGGCACTCTGTTCTGATTAGCTTAATCATTCACACAGAAAATCGTAATTATTTACAGCGACATGGTTACGCATTCATATATTACGATTTTCTGTAATCACTCACTTCAAATGTCGTTCGCATGCAACCGCTCAGATTAATTTCGCAGCGCTGGCCTCAGGTTTTTTTTCAGAGCATGTTTTTAAGTAGACAAAACTGACACCAATCCTTTATTGGTCCTAAATATTGTTTAATTGTAGACTCTGTCACCGAAGCGATCATGATTTCAGCTGTTGATGCCGTCAAACCTTTCTTGATATAAGACTTCCTGATAACTTCCTAGCAATCAAGGACAGGCTCTTTTCCAACGGGTGTTGCTGCATTCTGCAAGGAGATAATAATATATTTTTTGATGGTTTAAATTTTATTGGTTCTTGATCTAATTATGATTCAAATAATGAAAACCAAGGCTGAATAATCCAATATGGAACTATTAAAATACCTGATGCTTTCTCAGAGACTATTTTTTGTAAAACTTGCGAAACTATTGAAAATGACGGAAACGCATAAAAATAGTACTTTTTCCAAACTATTGTGAATGTTTCGATATAAGTAGCTTCTGGGTCTTTATGCCGTAAAGAATACAATTTACATTTTTTGTTTATTCTTGATGCAAACAAATCTATGTCTGGTGTACCTAGATGTCTTAGTAAATGACTATACGCAACATCGGATAATTCCCACTCGGTATCAATATTTTTCAGCCTTGATTCTTTATCCGCTTCTATGTTTTCTTTAGAAGGAATGTACGAAGCGAATATTATTATATTTTTCTGTTCGCACAATTGCCAAATTTTTCTAGCTGATAGATTTAATTGCGGATATTTTACGTCCCCATACGATTAACGTACGATATAGCCGTCGTATTATCAATTCGTAAGAGTACATTACAATTTTGCAAATCTGGAATAAATATTTTTAGCGGTAAGAAAACGGCTAATAATTTCAAATAATTTATATGACATTTTTTTTCTTCAGCTGACCAAAGACCGTGAGCACATTCTCTTTCGCAGAAAGCCCCCAAACCTGTGCATGACGCATCTGTATATATTTATTTGCGAATTTCTTAATTCGAAATGATTTTGCCGAACTCATTACATGCGACTTCCACCATGTAAAATCGTCTTGTGATTCTTCCGGTAACGTGATAACCGCTTCATAATCATTGTCATGCACCAAAAACATTATAAATTTTATTCTTTCAAATTTCTTTGTATGTATTCAATCCCCTCTCCGCCTGTAAGTATTCATTGTCACGCTGCTTCGGCTCTGTCTTTTTTTACTCTAATATTTTTTATTTCACTCTGCCGAGTAAATCTTTTTACAGAGAATCGTCCAGCTGGGAGTCCTCAAGGCTTGGCTTGACTTGCTTGCACTTGTGCATCTGCATCGCTCGGACCCTGGACGTTTTTCTGTCTTCGTGCAATACTCTTCCCAGCATTGTCATTTTTTATTGTTTGTGCTGCTGTTGCTGATGGTTTGCTGTTGCTGGTTTGCTGTTTTGACTGTGGAGTAGAGTTTTGAGTGGTGGTGCAGTGGGGGGATGCAGTTGCATCTTCATGGTTTATGCATGTGTTACATATAAGTTATGCATATCCTACATAACGTACAATATTTTTGGCGCTGAATTGACCATCTCTTAGGCGAATCTTTCAAGTGCATCATTAGTAGCACCATCTATGGGTTACCTTGTCTACTGTCTTATCTACTCTATGAATAAGTGACAGGTAATTACCATACTCAAGGCGCGTTCCCATGTGGCCTTTTGATTTTATATATTTGACGCGCGAATTTTAAACAGCTTATTATGCTGCTTTTTCACTATATTCCTTATTTCTATTATATTTAATTTTAAATGTGATATATTTGGGCGGAGAGTTTCACAGGCCAGTTTTTATCTTTATTTTTGTTTTGCTTTTATTATTATTTTTATTTCTCTGACGCTGCTCTTGCTACTATCTTTTATTCCTTTATCATACCATAAATTCTGCTTCGTGCTTTGTCCTCTCACTTCTCTTGACATCTTGAACAGTTTAAATCATGTTACAAAATACCATCGAGGACTGCTACGCCATCTGCGGTTTTCCCGCTGATGATATAAGAGGGTCGAAAAAATTAATACAGTGTTTTACATGCCGGCAGTGCTGCCATGTAAAATGTATGAAGTGCGTGCCTCATGATAACGATGGTAATCCGAAATATGATCGTGAGAGATGTGTAGCTGGCCGACTTATCGCTTTTCCCGCTGCCTCACTCACTGGCACTGGTGCTGGACCACGCAATGCCACTATGCGTGGAGCTTCTATAACCTGGCCTATCGTTGCTTCTACTCCATCAGGAGGATGCTCACCTATCGCATCGATTACAAAAGCACAGGGATGAAAAAGAAGACCGATTCGCGTAGTTCTGCGGTGGTTAAAGGAGAACATAGCATAAGGATTAATTTGGTTAGTGAAAAATTTAGAGGTGGTACTGCATTGGTCACCCCGGATAGCAATATTAGTAGAGATAAAGATAGTGGTCTAAAGTACAGGCAGCTGTGTCTATTTTGGAGAGGGCGCTATCCTGCAGGCTCGAGCTGATCCAAAATGATCTTTCTCGACTTCCGGCTCTTAAGAGCCATATATTTTATAATAATGTAAATACTGACAAAAATCTGCAGGATATCGTGACTAAAATGGAGAGTCAAAATAAAATTATTAAGAATTCACATGCTGGGCAGACGTAGCTACTAGAGGAGAATCGTAAACTCAGGGGAATGATAGGTACCTTAGAGGGAGAGTTGTTGTCTGCTCTAAATGGCATGCATGAACAGTTTTTCAAATTTTTCAGGACTAATTTTGATAATATGCAGGCATTTTCAGGTAATGAATTCGATGGAGTAGACAGCAACTTTTCTTAACATATGACCGGCATAGCTAAAGTTGTGCAGACCGTTAATGATCTCACGGCCCAGGACGAACACTCAATCAACACAAACACCAACACTAACACTAAAAGATCTGTAAATTCGAATATAACCCAATCATTTAAACGTACAGTTAGTAGCTCTTATAACATAAACATTAAAGCACCTGTCGATTCGAACGATGTACAAATAGTAAAAATACATACGGATAGTAGCAGAGAGGCATCCTGTCATACTGTAAAGAGGTGTGGTTCTAAGAATAGTGTTTTGGTGATGTCCAGCAGACTGGACCGCTCTGCGGCTAATGTCGGGCTGGAGGATTATGTTTGCGGAACCATACTTCCGACTTTTGAACGTTCAAATATTGTATCTGTTACTGAGATCTCTAATTCTGAAAATAAAAATAAGGACAGAATGTCTGCAGGGCGTGAGATCGTTGACGGTCTGAGTGTTGCATTCTCATTGTTCGTTAGACTTTCTGGAGATGACTTGGTGCTGAAGGTGTTTATGGCTGAGCGTAGATAAACAGTTTTTTCAACAGCGGATCTGTATCCGTCTTTCCTCGGCAGATTTCAAGTACCATTCTCAAATATATATGTATAAATGAGTATCTTAAAAAAATATATTAAATTTAAAAATCTTGAAAAGTATGCTAAAGGAAAAGGTTTCAAGTTTGTTTGGCACAGAGGTGGTAAATTTGTGGTGAGGAGAGAGAAAAAGGAGAAAGTACACAGATTTGAGAGTGAACATGATTTAAATAAAATATCAGATAAATCTAAATGTAATGTACAGAATAATGTTAACGTAACTAATGTTCGGGAACACGATGAAGTACTAATAAATAATGGTTCTATTGATAATGATAAATTTAAACCTTAAAATAGTGGGATGAGCTCAAATCATGAATTAATTGAAAATAATGCAATATCCTTAGATAAAGCCTCTTCCCAATAGCTGCGCTGGTTCTCTTCGGAGAGTCAAACAGGGAGGAGGGTCAAACTGCTTGTTGGGCAAGTGCGTGAACTTCTGAATGGTTATCATCCTTAAGACATATTTGGAGATGCTGAGACCTGGCTGAGTCCGTCTGTATCGGATGGCGTCATTCAGGTCAGGGGGTACAAAGTGTTTAGTCAGGACAGAAACTTGCGTGGTGGAGGAGTTGCCTTGTATATTAAGGATAATCTGAAATGCACTATTTTGGCCACTTCGGAGACGCAAACTAGTAATAAAAGCGGTAACATGGAAGTGCCTGAATATATTTTCTGTTCTGTGCAAGTTGGCAGCTTCGAGCGTGTGCTAGTTTCTGTTATTCATCATCCTCCTGCTGTTTCATTTATTAGAAACTCTAACATGTTGAATGATTTAAGAAATTTTTGCTCGGACTATTGCCATAAAATTATAATGGGGGACTTGAATGCCAATCTCCCTAGAGAGAGCAGTGATGCCAAGTTTCTTAGTGAGCTGACGGCTGAGCTTTCGTTACAGTTGGTCCAGCATGGTGCTACACAGCATACTCCGACGTCTCACACGTGCATTGACCTGATCTTTGTCGATGACAAAGACGTGGTGCTTAATACACAGAAGCTACCAGCGAGCTTTTACGGTCGGCATAATTTCATTGACGTATGTTTGCCTTGCAACAGTATAACTTTAGATCAAAAACCTATCATGTATGAAAATTATAAAAATATTTGTCCAACAGCATTGGAAGAGGAACTTGCCGTCTGTGATTGGTTACGACTGACACAGTTGACCCTGAATCTGCACTTGGTTGCCTCTGTGATAATCTCACTACTGTAATTGAGAATTTAGTGCCGTTAGAAGCGTTGAAGCCTAATAAAAATAAGTTTTCATGGATTGATGAAGAATTGTCGCAGATGTGGCATAAGAGAGATGCTACATACCGTAGATACAAATGGACAGAGGACGATCAGTATCTTCTTGAGTTTCTGCGGTTACGTAGAATGGTAGACGGACGGACGTACCATGCTAAGACTGCTTATATTTACAATAGACTGTTTGATGCTCTTGCAGGTGGTAATATCTGAAAGGTGTTGAGAGACCTGGGACTGCTATCCGGACCTCAAGGGTATTTAAATAGATTCACTCCAGATGAGCTTCATGCGCACTTTGTTGGGGTGGCAGTCTTGCCGCAAGAGGATAGTGAAGAGCGATTGAGAATTATCTCTCATTGCAATGAAAGGGGGTTCACCTTTGAACCAATTAGTTTTAATGATGTTGCTCTTGCGATTTCACATTTTTCTTCACAGGCTCATGGTGAGGATGGCATTCTGCAAAGCGTTATAGTTAAAGCTTTGCGATTTATTGGTGAACATCTTGTGACTCTGTTCCATTCCTCTTTCGCACAGGGGTCTTCCCTTGCCATTGGAAGCAAGCACGTATTATAATATTAAAAAAGTGTGCTGTACTTAAGCAGCCAAAAGATTTTGAGCCTATAGCCATCTTATGTTTTCTTTCAAAGGTTTTGAGAAGATACATACGCAATACATACGTGACGCGCTGGACTCTGGTTGCGTCGGGCATCTGCTGTACGTGGATGATCTTCAAATTTATACTCAGGTCACTTATGATGATATGGATGAAGGAGTTCGTATTATACAGAGGGCGTCCAGGGCGGTGTCGAGGTGGGCTGCTGGTATTTCTCTCTCTTTGAATGCTAGTAAAACAAAGGCAATCGTTTTTGAAAGTAATCATTTTATTGAAAATTTCTATTCGGGTGAGCCAAGGACGATTGACCTGGGAAGCGGTATCGGTATTCCTTTTTCTGACACCGTTACAAGCCTTGGTGTTGTACTTAACTCTAAACTATGGTGGGAACCGCACATTAATATGATGACTAAAAAATTCAATAAAGTGGTTTATAGCCTGGGGTTTTTCCGTTGGTACACTACTGAGGCTCTGCGTGAACAACTTGCAACCGCCCTGCTGTTCCCATATCTTAATTACTGCTCACTGGTTTTGCTTGATGTTTCGCTGGAGTTACGAAGACGGCTACATACAATGCAAAATTTATGTGTGAGATATGTATTAGGCGTGAGGATGGGTGATCATGTCTCTTCCCATAGACATGCTTTGGGTTGGCTACGTACTGATTTGAGGAGACAGTATTTCATGACTGTACTAATGTACAAAATCGTACGTATGAATACTCCTGAATATCTAGTGGGTCTCTTCACTAGATATATACCCAAAGCGAACACTATGTGTGAGATTAAAGATCTTGCAATGCTGTTTATGCGCACTGAGACTGGAAGAAATTCCTTTCAAGTTCAAGGTGCGCATTTTTGGAACTTGCTACCTGCTGATATTAAAAATTTTCCATCAATCAGCAGGTTTAAAGCCGCTCTGAGGAGTTATTTACTCGACCTCGATTAAACAGTATTATTTTCGGACTATATCATATGTGTTAATTTATTATGTGATATACCTTTCGTTGATTCAAGACATGATTGTATTTCTTGGCGTGATTGTAGGATGTGTGTGGATAAAGTGAATGATTATATTTTTATTAGACTGACTTATATATTACTGTACATTTGACCTTGTTCTGTAATTTTAATTTACTCTGTACTGCTGATATTTCGACTGCGCTCTTTACACGCTTGATTTTATGTAATTCTTTTGATTTATAGATATTTGAGACTGATTTCTATTTATATTATTCATACTCTTTGCGTGTATTTTTCCGTGTTCTATTTTCTATTTGTGATATCACTCTTATTCAATTTATTGACTTACTATTACAGTATTATTATCTCCATTAAGTTTTACGACTGTAATATTATACTGTACTATTTTAGTTTTATATATGCAAAGCTATTTCAAGTATTTTATGTATTTTAACTTTATTTGTAATTTTATTGCATTACACGGTTTGTTTGTAAATATAATACAAAATAAATTAATATCTAATCTAATCTTATCTAAGTATTTACTAAAAACCGGACGTTACATTTTTTCGAAACTTCTTATCATATTAAAAAGTTAATTGAAAAATAAAATATTTTCGTTTGATTTTTGAAAAATTATCTTTCATAGGAAATCGTATCAAAATTTTATACATAAGTGTGGAAAATCGACATAAAATTTTTGTTCGCTAAAAAAAATAAATTTCTGTCCAATTTACATCAAGGATATGTACTTCATTATTCAAATTGTCTTATTACATAGAATTACACATTTTATTATTCAAAAAATTTATATTATTTATAAATTTTGTTGTTGGAATTTCAACTTTAAAATTTACACAAAAACTTTTTTCAAATAACCATATTTTAATCTAAGCCACGATATGTAAACAAATTATTTATTGTTAATAATTTTATAATATGTATTAAAACAGTTTCAAATGTATGTGGTAAAAGTTAGTTTGCTATATTTTTTAAATAAAATAATAATCTTATGCGAGAATTATATTAATATTGCAACTTAACGTTTACTAGATTTGAAATTTTTCAATATTAGAAATTTTTACAAACAAATATAATACCAAAAAAAATTTTTTGATAATTTAAACTCTTGAATGTACTTGTAATAATTAATTAGGCAATTATATCTTGAATATGAATATTGTTTTCATACTTAAATAACTAATGATGAGAGCCTACTTATAAGGAGAGGTATTCACCTTCAGGAAACCAATTCGGTTAAAACTTTAAGATATGATTTTGTGATAAAAAAAATTAGCCTATGTTTTTTCTTATGTTTGAACACATTTCAGAGATAAAGTTATACACATTTTTCACTAATATAATAAAAAGAAGTTTTTCTAAGAACTTGAATAACCGAGTCTTACAGAAAAATAAGTATTAAATATAAAAAAGTACAAGTTAAATATTTTAACTTAAGCCTTATTATTGTTCAAAAAAGCTTTATGTGGTTAAAAAGTTATGCTTAACTGGAAATTATTACATATTTGTTAATATTTTTAGCAATGTTAATTTTTGTACTCTATTTCACTTACACATTTTGATCGTTTGTAACTTTTAAACCACATAAGCTTTTTTGATACAATAGAGCTTAAATTAAAATATTTAATTTGTACTTTTTTTTATCCATCACACATTTTTTAGTAAGAATTTCAGCTGTTTGGGAAATCAAGTTCCGATAAACTTTTCTTTTCACTATATTTTTGGTAAAATATCGGTATTTTTCAATCTGAAGCCTTTTTTCATAAAAAAAATATTTAATTTTTTTCATAAAAAAATCAGATCCTGTAGTTTCAAGCAAATTCATTTTCCAAAGATAAGGACTGTTATGTCCGGTCACCTTAAATAGGTTTACTCGGACGTTATATTCAATCGTGAGATATTTCTTGTCTCGTATGCAGGGTAGAGGAGCCGAATCACTTACCTTGTCTTAACCGCTGGCTGCGTGGTCGAAAGCAAAGGAGTTTATCTACTTAATAAACTTTACACTGAAGGGCGCAGTGCTTCTCTCTGGTTGCCCGCTTGTTAATTATTTAGGAACTGGATTAATGGCACTTATGTTCGCAGAGATTATTTTTGTATATTTTTGTAAATGATATTCATTTAATTTTATTACAAATGTTATACAAGCTATTGATAAGTGAATCGCGCAGATTTACAATAATAAATCGGAAGAAACCTCGTTAGTATTTTTATTTATTTTTATATGAAAATAAAATAGGAAATATTCTTTGTATTAACACACTTTTTCCCCTAGCAGTAAGTTGTATAAAAATCGCGTTTTTATTGGACTGACTTGTTAAAATAAACGCGCGACTAAATTAAGTTATTTCGCTTGTAATTAAATTTAAGAAGGAAATAAAGCGCGAGTTACAAGTTTTTATTGTTACGATTTTACACTTGATTTATGTGCAAGTCGAAAAAGGTGTTACTCTTGCGAGGTCAAACTGCGGACTGACTTATTAAAATTATTTTTCTCTGCAAGAAAGGTACAAATCTAGAAATAAAATGCAAGTTTGTCAAAATTTAAAAGAGTCTCATTGGTCAGTTCGGCCGTGAGAAACTCTTTAAAATCTCACATTCGGTGACAGAAGATATCTTCTTATCACGCCTAAAAATTCTGAGGTAGCGTATACGACGCGCGAACTTACTGCTTTTCTCTTAAGACTATTACAAGAAATTAAATTTATTTTTTAATACAGTATATTCCTTATTATTAAAAGATTCATTTATTTATCTACTTATATGTATTTATTAATGTTATTTAGGGAGAGTACTGCAAATAAATATGTTTATATGCATGCATAATGTATATGCGTATATATAATTATATATACGTACGCACATTTATATGTATAACAAAAGGTTAAAAAAAAATTAAAACGAAAAATGATTTTTCGTACATTCGTGATTATGCGGATGTAACACCCCCACCGTGAAAACAAAGCAATAAGATTTTAATTGTTTTGCTTTGAGGTTCCCAACAGTTTGAGCTCGATGTCTCGGATGGTTTTTCTTGATGGTGGCATAGAGTTAGATCTGCTGAGTCCTCTTCTTGACGGATTCAATGATTCTGTTGACCCGGTGGCTGTTCCGTGTTCTGATATTTTATCCTTCTCTACGTTCGGGCTTAGCCAGGCTCGTAAGCAAATGTGTTATCGATTCGAAAATGGCTCCCAGGAGTCTTGTACTCCATCCATATACCGTGTATAGAGTGTATCCGCGGATTATGGTGTCGAAGATTAGTTTGATTACTTGGCATATCAGGATAATCATTAATATTCCTGCCGAGATTTGGCCAAATTTTTGAAACCCGTTCCACATTTTGTTAAGTGTGGATTCCATCATTGTTTCCATTTCTTCTGGCGTCAACAGGTTGTTAAACTTTACAGAGCGCGTTCTTGCTTCTCTGTCGTTAAGCCGTCTCGCTATTGCTTCTAGCATTGCAGGCTTTTCGGCTGGAAAGATCGAATGTTCGCGTAGATTTTGCAGGTCTTCCGGTGTGTATATTCCATTTTCCAAAACTTCTGAGATGCTAGCGTGTTTCCAGGTCGGTTGGACAAATGGTTTTAGGGTTTGCGGTAGGTTTACCTCCGTTGCTGTAAGATGAATCTTAAACCATTTCTCGCTGATTTTGAAGATACTTGGTATAAGTGTGTTGCAATCTCTAACCGTTCCTATTTGTGCTAGCACCTTGCTGATAGGTTTGGCGAAGTACGCTTCGTCATCGCAAGTCACTGGTACTTCGTAGTAGCATTGTTCTGTTTTTCTTATTTTGCAGGATCGTGGTACACATTGAATTATGTGGGCGACTTCTCCTGCTGCTATGGCTAAATAACCTTGCTTCTTCATAACTTTCTTGGCAAAAAGGTCTGGATTTGAGAACGCCAGAGGTAGAGCATTTTCTATGATTTGCTTCTCCAATATACATCGGTGCAGGACTATGTCACGATATAGTGATCCTAGTTGTTTATCGAGATGTCTTCCGAGATTCATTATTTTTGCGTTGAAATATGTAGTAAGGATGATATCTGGTACCTCCAAGCTTTTTCGGGTGGTGAATGATTTGCCTCTTGTGGTTTCTAAAATGAATAGTTCTGTTTGATCCGTTTTAATTAATTTATATCCACATAGCATCTCTTCTCCAGTTTTGGTTAGACCAAAATTTATCTTCCCAGTTGAGTTGCCAAAGTAGATAACGGGAGCGTTCGAATTGTTATCAACCATACGTGTTCCTATACCTTCATATAGGATGGTGAATTCATCGAACTTACATGTGGATCCCATTACTGGAGTCCAGAAAATGCAGCTTTCTTTCTCATCAATGCATCTACCGCTGGTGTAGCTGCATCGAGTTCCGGTGCTTAGGATCACCATATTCTTTTTTTTATCTACGGTGACCTCGTAGTCTGTTGCTTTGATCTCCAGTTTCGCAGTTACGACTACTTTTTCGTATTCATATTCATTGTCATTGTAAGTTGTACCCTCACATTATCCGTTTGCATCCAATCTTCCGGCGACTGTGACAGTCCTTCTATTGGTCGCGTTCACCAATAGATTATTTATCACGGAGCGTCCATATTTATATTGGCCATACCTAACGAGATCTTCGCATGCTTCTCTCGTTGCCAACTCCATGTATGTAGTAGAGCCTCCTTTTACTTTTGAGTTGTGCGAATGCATACCGCAATACGTAATTTCCTACTCTACCTTTATTCTACATTGGTAAGCTCGGACCTTGAAATATTGAGTATGTTGTAGCAGCTGTAGGTATATTTCTTCTTCAGCAGGTTCTGCGTCGGATAGCACGCAGTCTCCGACTTCTGTAAGTGCTATAGTTGTTATGTTGGGGGTGGCAGATCCGCATTCATATGTCGTAAAAGTGACGGCGACTCGAATATAAGTGTACAAAAAGAACATTAATTTGCAGTTCATCCTCCTATAACAAAGAAAAATAACTTAAGATTATTCGCAGATTCCTTAATTTATGCTGATACAGGTATGGTTATTATGTTGCGTAGTTACAGTTGATTGAGGTTATAAGCATTTGTACCCAATTACTAAGATAACTTTTAAAGATGCGTGATTAGGTAAAGTGAATTCACCAACTTGCTTAAGTTTCTTTATTCGTTATTACATCCAAAGAAGAGAAAAATTTAGATATGCATACGTATCACAAAACAAAGAAATTGGATGATAAAAAAAAGTAAATAATACGCAGATTTACGTTAATTATCGTTATGTGTATTCACTTTAAGAAATCTTTAGTCAAATGTAGAGTTCTGATCATTATCGATCGAGCTTTCGGATCTTAGTTTCGTTAAGCGCAATTTATTTGGGTGTACAATTTTTGTAGTGTTTTTAAAAGAAATTTTAATATTTCTACCATTTTCTAATATTTCGAGAATTCTATGTGGCCCGGTATACTGCGGTTGAAATTTTCCTTTTCTAGGTTCTATTAATAGCATTACGTGGTCATTAACCTTAAAATTACACGGGTTTAACTTCCTATCGTAATATTCCTTGGAACGTCTTTTTGCGTTATTTAGATTTTCTTTAGCTAATTCGTGTATTTCTAACAATTTTGATCTTAATCTAGTCAAATAGTCATAATAAGTATCGGTAGTATTTTCCCCCAATACCGCCCTCGCTGATGGAACGCGAGCTATCTTCCCATATACGCATTCGTATGGGGTGAGCTTTGTCCCTTCATGAACGCTGGTATTGTAGGAAAATGTCGCACATTCACACCATTCATCCCACTGTCGTATATTTGATACATAGTTCATTAACCATTCTTTTAACGAGTGATGCATTCGCTCAATAGATCCATTGGATTGAGGGTGAAATGCGGTGGTAGTACATGTTTTAATTTTACACATTATCGCGACGTTTTTCATTAATGAACTGATAAAATTTGCACCTTGATCCGTCAGGACTATCCTTGGTGATCCATGAATAAAAACAAATCGTTTCAGAAAAGCATCGGCAATTGCCGTTGACGTAGTTGAATCTAAAGGGACAGCTATACAAAATTTTGTTAGCAAATCTTGCATTGTCAAAATGTACATGTTCCCATTTCTGGTCCTATCCAATGGACCTACGATATCTAACGAAATCTTTTCGAAGCTAGAACCCGGTGTGTCTGTTAACACCATAGGTTGCCTAACCTTATTTCTAACTAGTTTATTTAGTTGACAAGTGCGACACGCGTTGACAAAATTTTGGATTCCCGCTTTCATATTTGGCCAAAAATGGTGTTGTCTAACTCGGTTATATGTCTTTGTTATACCTTTATGGCCGTTTATTGGTGACTCGTGAATTTCGCGTATAATTTGTTCACGCAGATCTACTTCTGGTATTTGTATCAAGTTTTTACAGATTATTATCTTAGTTTGAGAATCTGAAAATATATCTTTCAACAGATCGACAATTTCACTCCACGTGATATCGTCTATCTGTTCTGTTTTTGAAATTCTCAAGGATATCAGAGACGTTGTCTGGCATACGTCTAACAGTGAAAAAATAGCATCCTTGAAAATTTCTCTATCTGTTTGTATATGCAGATTTTCTTTAATTGGCAAAGCTATCAGAATCTTTTTGTCATTTTAAATGACTTTTGCTCTTGCAAGGACAATATCTTGCAGGGGCGGAAGTCTTTGTTCTTGTTGCAGAAAAAGTGCTCCTGAGTCGAGGGGTTGATTTTTTTGTGTTATGAAATAGGTCAGTCCTTTGCCATGAGAAAGTTATCTCTCGTTTCGATTATATTTCGTGATCGTCGAGATCGATTTGATTCGTCTCGACCTATCTCATATTCAACAGATAGAGGAGCTTCATTCGCCCTGGACGGATTTGAATGTAATTCGTCCCTGAGCGATTGATGATCCTCAGACATATTTATATTTTCATTCACAGCATCGTCAGTCACGTGAGTGTATTCGGGTGGTTTATTTGCAGTGGCTTCTAAAGATTCCTTAAGGATGTCTAGCGTCCGTGACAGTTCGTCGGCTGGCAGTTGATATCTGTCTTGCTCGATTTTAGTCAATTTTACGCTTGTTAGTATGCTGTCGAAAGGTATCTTGTCGTTATAGTCAAAAGAATATATATGTTCGTCTCCGTCTTGGCGCGTTAACCATCGTATAGATATTACTTTATTATTTGATTTAATGTACTGTTTGCTTTGGCATAAATAAAAACTGTCCTTACTGTTTCTTACTGCTAGGAAGTCATTCTTTTTAAACAGTGTCTCGGTTGCGATTGACTCTATAGCGTTTATTTCATAGACCGGTTTACAAGTGTTTTCCTCGGACGTTATCTTAATGATTTCTTTAGTTTCCGATTCGCGTATACTTTGCACTTCGTTATCCGGAGGGTTACGTGATAGCGCGTCGGCCACGAAATTAATTTTTCCTGGAAGATATCTAATTGTAAAGTCAAATTTGTCTCTTAATTCAAAATACCATTTTTTAAATTTAGATGTACAGTCCTTTATTTTGTGCAGCCAAACGAGAGGTTGGTGGTCAGTTATAAAGGTGAAATGTCGGCCAATCAGACAATAGTCGAATTGGTCACCGCAAAATCGCATTGCGAGTAGTTCCTTTTTGATAGTGCTATAATTCATCTCGGTTTTTGTAAGCAATCGGCTTGCGTAAGCTACAAGTAAATCTGAATTTTCCTTCCTTTGCGATAGGACACCACAGACTGCGTGGTCTGAGACGTCTGTTGTTACAAAGAATTCCTCTTCGAAGTTTGGATGTTGCAAAATTGGTTCATTAATTAGGCAGTTTTTGAGCGTCTCAAAAGCTATTTCCTGTTCATTTGCCCAATTGAAAGCTACTGCTTTCTTCAAAAGGTTTGTCAATGGCTTTGCGATCGTTGCAAAATTTGGGATGAAACGTCGATAATATCCGCACAGACCAAGAAATTGGCGTATTCCCTTCACATTTCGTGGACGAGGGAATTTTTCGACAGCTTGGGTCTTAATTGGGTCTGGTCTCATGCCTTTATGACTTATCTCGTGACCAAGAAATGTCACTGATGTTTCGTAAAATTGGCATTTTTAGGGATTTAACTTTAGGTTAGATTTCCTTAAAGTCTCTGTAAATTCCAGAAATAATTCGTCTAGATCGTTTAGATTTTCCGCAAACAGTATGACGTCATCAATATATCCTAGCTTTCCTTTTCCTTTCGAGCTTAGATCTAACGGTTTATGCCCTAATATTTTATTGGTTAATTCTTGAAAAGTACTTGCCGCTGTTCGAATTCCGAAAGGCATTCTTTTGAAGTGAAAGTGACCATAAGAAGTGGAGAAGGCTGTTTTCTCTCGGTCTTCTTCTCTAATCATCACCTGATGGAAACCCGAATACATACCCACGACAATAAAATAGCTAGCCCCACCAAGCTGCTCGACTAAATGTGTAATATATGGGATTGGATGTGGATATGGCTTAATCTTTTCATTTAATTTTCGGAAATTGACTACAACTCTCCACTGTGGCTTTCCTTCAATATCGTCTTTCTTTTTGACAACCCAGAGAGGGCTGTTAAATGGCGATTCACTTCTTTCGACTATATCTGATTCTAACAATTTACTTATTTGCTCGTAAACAACTTCTTGCAATTTTTGAGGTATTGGATACTGTCTTACGTTCACTGGTTCTTCGTCGTAGGTTTCGATTTTATGTTCGATTATGTTAGTGGCAGAAAGGGGTTCTCCTTTCAAATGAAAAACATCAGCAGTTTTTTCAATGAGCTTCTGCAGCCTTGCTTCGTTTTCTTCCGCTATATGGTTTTTAGGTATGTCGTTTAATATACATTCTGTTCTGTTTTTGACGTTAGCATTGTATACTCGCTCAAAATTTTTGTGTTTTGAACTTCGATTATCCTTTTTATATGGCTTGACGTAGAATTCAGTGACAGTATTTATGTCTAAAATAGTTCTGTTAATGCATGGTTCTATATCAGAGTAATTTACATAAGTTTCTATTAGTCGATTCACCTGATTTATTTCGATGTAGTCCAGCGAATTCGCACCTGGAAGGAAATCTCGAATTATTATATCCTCTTTAGTGGTTTCTGTGCTTCCGTTATCTGATATTTCAATTTCCCCTTTTGTTAGACTTGTGCTTACCGTGTTGCGCAGAGCTTCTTCGGGCTTAGCGTAAGTCTCGTAGGTGCTATGTCGCACATTATCACCGTCGCTTACCGTGTTGCGCGGGGCGTTTTCGGACTTTGCGTACGATGGTTTTGGATTTCGGCCGGGGGATTCGATTAAATTTGCGATAGAGTTTGGAGCGTCATCGTCTACCGTGTCGCGCGAAGCATTTTCGGACTTAACGCATGACGTTGCAGGATTGGGTAACACCTGCACAGGAACCTTAGATTTAGGAATTATATTTTCTTGAATTTGAAGGTTTTCTTCGGAAGATGAGCAAATAGTACTGTCTGAGTAGCGTCTCTGAAAGACTCGATCGTATTCTTCACCATATTCGAAAGTAATTAAGTCGTTGATTAGTTCATCGGCTGACCTTGAATCATCTACGTTGGCCTGCATAGAAATAAGAGAAGGTGCTTGGTTTGTGACGTTAACTTCTTTTATATCTTCTATATCCATGAAGAAAGTGCTATCTTTGTCTATAAAAATTTTCTCGTTACGATGCTGATAATATTTCTGTGTTGGTTCTAGAGTTAGCGGTGTTATTTTTAGGTCGATATCAAAGATATTGGTATTGAATTCTTCTATGTCAACGTAGCCTCCGTCGTTGATTGCCACGACGTTTCCTGCCACTATGCCTTTTTCGTTAAATTTTATTTTCCTAATATAGCCATATTCTTCTTCTGGGTTATTCAACGGGAAACGAACAGTTGCGGTTGCTAGAGCAGGTATTCTTTTAACGTCTTTTAAATTTACGAAAGGCAAGGTTTTGTCCTCGAAAATTAGTACCTTTCGATAGAAATCGAGGCCTGCACCGTGCTGCTCACAGAAGTTTGAACCTATAATTGCTTCTGTTTTCATTGGACAATCATTGGCGACTATAATGACCTCTGTTGGGGATCCGTATATGTCAATGACACATGTACCAATCGAAGGTATATCGGTTCTCGATATTCCTCTTAACAATGGTCGGTTTGATTCGTTAACCATTACGTCTCCGTTAAAAATGCCTATTTTAGCTATATTGGGCTGCGCACCTGAATCAACCATAGCTTCAACGAAATTGTGTAGAAATTGTGGGGATTCTACGATGACGATTGGCGTTGTTTCTTCTAAGTTGACGGTGTGGATGTAAGTTCTGCTACAATCGCGTTCACTGGACGCGTTTTCTCGGTTGCCGCTCCAGGAGCGCCCTTCGCTGGAGCGTTCATCTCGTTTTTTTGTTGATCCTCTTTGACCCATTTTAATTTACGGCACTCTTCCTTTACATGACCTCTGTTTTTGCAATAGGCACATATTTTTATCTGGTAATTGTTATTATGACTTTCGTTTCTGTCATTTGATTGGTTGTTAGTCTGGTTGTATCTCCCCTGATTAGATGTGGTTGCTCGTGGCACATCCGGTTTTACAGCTGCTGCTTCGTTCGTATCTCGTCTATTTTCATAGAGATTCTTATCTCTTTCGTTGATCTTATATCCATGCTTCAAGTTGTCCCTATCAATCTGCTTATCTACCGCGATTGCGTCGTCGAATACTTCGTTCAGAGTTAAGTTTGCTGGGTTTTTAAACCTTTGCCTGAATTCCGGCGGTAAGCCATCTCGAAATCCTTCGATTATATCTCCTTTGATTTCAGAAAGTTCGTCACGAGTTAATTCATTGCTGATATCGAAACGTTTTCGATCGATAATAGCTTCTTTAAGGTCAACGATTCGTGTAATAAAATTAAGCAGTGACTCGTTCCTTCCCTTATAAATTTGATCAAGTTTACCTCTTAGATTGTTTAGAGTTTCTGTGGGGGCAAAAACGGATTTTAGTCTATCGACGAATTCGTCCAATGTTCCGAAATTATTGTGCTCGAACGCGATATACGCTTTGTCTTCGAGTTTATTTTTCACTAACTTTATTAACTCTCTCTCAAGGTGCTGAGGAACTATTTGAGTTGCGCGTTTGCATGCTCTGACAAAAGGTATTAAGTTTGTTCCGTCAAATTTTGGTATGCTGTTCAAGGCCTCCTTTATGTAAATGCTTGGTGGCACAGTCCAGGAATTCTGTGGTTCTGCTAGGTTATTATGAGGTCTTGATGCTGGGTCTGGTGGTAATGTCTGCTGTGCTTGCGGTACGGGGGACGTTGAGCGAGTTGCACGCATTCGATCTATGTCACAGCGCATTTTTGCTAATTGAGTTATCACGTCCTCTGTCGACTCCTCGGTTTCGTCTATTGGCTTTAACCTCAAATTCGTTTTATTTTGAGATCCCAAATAAATTTTATTAGTTTGTGCTAAGGGAAAATTTGATACACTAGAGGCAGTGTCCGATATGGTAATTTCAAGATTTTCGCGGCGTTTTCTTTCTTTTTCGAGTTCCTTTTCAAGCATTTGAACGCGTTCCTTTTCTACATTTAACGAGTCCATCGCGTCCTGCTTTAATCGTTCTGCCTTACTTAGGACTTTCTTCTCACGATTCCCTAGTGCTTGTTCTAAATCCTTAATTCTTTGTTCGCGTTCTTTTAAGTTGTTAGCGTATAGTCTCAACTCCTCTTCGGTGAGTGGCAAATCTTTGTCGTTAATTCCTCCGGTAGCCATTTTATAAGATATTTAAAATCTAGGCTATTTAAAAAAAAATAGATTATCGCTTGTGCAATTATTATTATAAATTGTTATTTATATATATAAAGATTGATTTCTTAGGTTAATTTTGAGAAAAAGGAGAAGAAAAAGAAATTTTAAATAAAATGCTCCTTACTTACAGAAGAAAGGAAACGCGATATAAGAAAAATTTTTTAATCGATAGTGATTAGATTATTTTCCGACTGCATATGTTGACCGGCTTGGTCAACTTACAAGGGCGATAGCGGAGCTGGTGCGGGTTGTACTTCTTCGAGACTCAAACCGATTACAACGCGCTGCTGTTGCGGTTGTCGTATCCGGGGGGGAGTTATTAAATATTTAGCTGGCGTGTCGATTACGTATGGGTTAACGACTAAACCTCTTTTTGGGCCGATTTTCTTTCTCGGTAGTAGAAATTGTGGCTCGAGATCAATGTCGTTTCCTTTGGCCCACGCTATGAGCCGCGCTCTGGCCTCTCCTTGCAGACTTAGCTTATCTGCTGTTTGCCTTATCTTAAGGCCAAGGCCTCTCCTTTTATTATCTGTCATTTACTGGAGAAATAAGGAGGAAAACAGAAAAAAGGAAAAAAAGAAAAAAAAAAAAACCAAAAAGAAAAAAAAATGATTATTTGAAGAGAGGGAGAAAAGAAAAAAAGAAGAGAAGGAGGAAAAAAAAATATTTATTAGAAAAAGTTGCTCCAACACCTAATTGTCTCTTTTCTCTTTCCAAGTCTTTTGCCGCTGTTAAGCGATAAAAGAGAACTAGCACTATATGCCGTGAGACTCAATAGATACAAGCCCAAAATTGAAAATAAACTTTCAGATGTAGGGCCAACTTGTTTATTCCCTTTTTTATTGTCTTCAGGTTGAGCCCTTCGTGCTGTTAAGCACAAACGGCGAATTACAAGTCTTATGCCGTGAGGCTCAAGACCTACAAGACCCTCAAGAAATAAAACGTTATGATTGAAAAAAAAAAATTTTCCTTACTCTCCACCAGAAATTTTGAAATGCTGTTAAGCATGAAAAAATAATTTACGAGTTTTATGCCGTGAGGCTCAAAAACTGTAAACCCTGTCAGAGAGAGAGAAAAAAAAAAGAAAGAAGAAGAGAAACAAAAAACAAAAAAAAAATGAAAAAAGAAACAAGAAAGAGAAAAAAAACAACAAAAAAAACATTAATTTTTAACTCAGTTAGTACAGAATTACATTTGCAAAGAAAGAAAAATGGTTCACTTCATATTAACATAAGAAAAAGTAGCAAACGAAAAATTAAAAGCAGATCTACGAGCGTTAGTTTAATCTTACGCCTTGCGTTAGATAAGCTAATTGACTAAGTTTTTATTTTAGCTATTTGTAAGGTAAAGATTGTTACTCCAGAAAAATGTTAGTTATAGAAACAGAAAGAAGTAAAGTATTTATTTTTACTTAATGTTAGATTTATTGATCTGTTTGTTAATTTATGTATAAATAAATAAGAATTGAAATAAATGTTCTATGCTCATCTAAAGCAAGTATTTTGTCTAGTTATCTAGCGTTTCCCTGCGATAAAGAACGTTTTGAACAGTTTATTTAGTATTCTTTCTTTTTCTTCATTTATTCTTCCCCAAATTATTGATTTATAAATAAATTAATATCTCAAACACTGGTTCTGCGCTCATCTAAGACAAGTATTTTGTCTTGCGTTTCCCTGTGATAGAGAACGCTTCGAATATTTGGTTTTCAAGTAATTAATTTATAAACAAATCAAGAATTGAAAATATTAGTTCTACGTTCATCTAAAGCAAGTATTTTGTCTAGTTACCTAGCGTTTCCCTGCGATAGAGAACGTTTTGAACAATGTATTTCAAATAAGAAAGGCGTTATTAGATTTTATTTTTGATTTATCAACTTATAAATAAGTTAACAGATCGAAAAATCTTTACTCTGTGCTCATCTAAAACAAGTATTTTGTCTAATATTATTTAGCGTTTCCCTGTGATAGAGAGCATTTCGAGTGTAATTAATTACTATAAAAAGCAGTAATAAAAAAAAATTTGTTAGGGTTTATTAGTTATTTGACAAGAAATATCCCACCGTCGCTGTCACCATTTGTTATGTCCGGTCACCTTAAATAGGTTTACTCGGACGTTATATTCAATCGTGAGATATTTCTTGTCTCGTATGCAGGGTAGAGGAGCCGAATCACTTACCTTGTCTTAACCGCTGGCTGCGTGGTCGAAAGCAAAGGAGTTTATCTACTTAATAAACTTTACACTGAAGGGCGCAGTGCTCCTCTCTGGTTGCCCGCTTGTTAATTATTTAGGAACTGGATTAATGGCACTTATGTTCGCAGAGATTATTTTTGTATATTTTTGTAAATGATATTTATTTAATTTTATTACAAATGTTATACAAGCTATTGATAAGTGAATCGCGCAGATTTACAATAATAAATCGGAAGAAACCTCGTTAGTATTTTTATTTATTTTTATTTGAAAATAAAATAGGAAATATTCTTTGTATTAACACACTTTTTCCCCTAGCAGTAAGTTGTATAAAAATCGCATTTTTATTGGACTGACTTGTTAAAATAAGCGCGCGACTAAATTAAGTTATTTCGCTTGTAATTAAATTTAAGAAGGAAATAAAGCGCGAGTTACAAGTTTTTATTGTTACGATTTTACACTTGATTTATGTGCAAGTCGAAAAAGGTGTTACCCTTGCGAGGTCTAACTGCGGACTGACTTATTAAAATTATTTTTCTCTGCAAAGGTACAAATCTAGAAATAAAATGCAAGTTTGTCAAAATTTAAAAGAGTCCCATTGGTCAGTTTGGCCGTGAGAAACTCTTTAAAATCTCACATTCGGTGACAGAAGATATCTACTTATCACGCCTAAAAATGCTGAGGTAGCGTATACGACGCGCGAACTTACTGCTTTTCTCTTAAGAGCATGACGAAGCTGTCCGCCTTCTAATAATATTTCCAATCCTAACTTATGAATAAACGATGCGTTTAATCGAGTTTTTTTACTACAAAGAAAAAATTTGTAAGATTAAACTCTAGTGCGGACAACCCAAGAAATCCACCAAAATATTATACATACAAAGTTATAATAAAAACTTTCAATGTATCGTATTTTAAGGTTAGGTTTGTCGAGTTTAATATCTAATTTCCAATCAAAGCTCATAAAAAAATAACAAGTCCAAATGATTTTTTATTTTAACAAAAATTATTGTACTAATATAGCTTTAGTGCGGACAAGTCATTATATTTGTTTTATTTATGAATTTAAAAAGATATTGATAAAATAAAAAAAGCAAAACTCAATTGCTGCAGCTCCGACATGCCGTTAAGACTATTACAAGAAATTAAATTTATTTTTTAATACAGTATATTCCTTATTACTAAAAGATTCATTTATTTATCTACTTATATGTATTTATTAATGTTATTTAGGGAGAGAACTGCAAATAAATATGTTTATATGCATGCATAATGTATACGCGTATATATAATTATATATACGGACGCACATTTATATGGATAACAAAAGGTTAAAAAAAAATTAAAACGAAAAATGATTTTTCTTACATCCGTGATTATGCGGATGTAACAGACCTTTCTTCTCCTTGTTCTTTTTTTTCATTCAAATTAAATTTTTTAATTCCTTATGTAAGATTTTTGTAAACTTAATTAAAACTTTATATTATGTTTATTCAAAACATATTATTAATTTGGTTGAAAGTTGTCAAATTTTGAACTTTATTCATGAACAATTATTTATTTTATGATATTTTAGATTCATTATTAATGTCTTGAACATTTTTATTGTATTATTTTGTTTTAATACTTTCCATTAAACATTTTGTATTATCAAACATGTTTCTCATAAGGTTTTAAACAATTTTCAAATGATATGCTCTTTATAAGTACATTATTAATTTATTTATGTCTAGAGTTTAATTAATATTTCATCAATTGGTTTTAAATGTTATGCATAAATTTATTTGATCTATTTAGAAATTATATTTATAAACTTTATTTATATATATTATATTCATAAACATATTATCTTTAAAATATATAAAATAGAATAATGTTATTTTATATTAATTAATAAAAATCAAAATAAATAAGCTTTGGCTACAATTATAAAAGAAAATCGGTCAGAATAATTAATTCTACAAATTATTTATATAAAATGGATCTATTTCACAAAGAAGAGTTTAAAAAGAAAGGACAAAACAAATATCAAATAAAAATTTTCATTAAATTAAAATTAAGAAATAATCTATATTTAAAAAGAAACGTTTTTAAAATCTTTATTGCTAATTATTTTAATAAAAAAATTTTTTTTATTCAAAATTTTTTTATTTAAATGAGTCTTTTATATTAATATAATTGTATCCAAATCCTGCATTTAACTGCATTTGCGGATTTCAAAAAAAAAATTTAATTTTCTTTATACTATAGCGATGCAAAGAATAGAAAGTTTGAATGAAAAATTTTATGTCTGAAAAAGCGTTAAATAACACATGTTTAGAAAATGCTTGCAATTAACGGTTTTTTTATTTTAAGCGTTTGCATTATAGATCAATATTTGTTGATAAAATTTTTCTTATTGTATTGTTTCAATCTTTATTTGTAAGCATATTGTTAATTTTTTTTTTAATAAAAAAAGGCAAAGCATTAGATTTGAAATTAGAAAAATTTTTTATTGCTGCAACGTACCCTAAAACTTAGCCAACACAGCCATTGTACGTTTTTCATTTAAACCAAATTACATATTTTCATCACTTCCACGCTACAAAGTTTATTTTTTTTAATTATCTAAAGTTTTCGTTATTAAATAACAAAATTAATAAAATGAGCATTTTAAAAATAAACACGTTGCATGCTGCACATCATTTTTTATGATTGAATTTTTTTATTTGAGTGATTAATTTCTTCATTGTTTTCTTAGAATGCTGTAATTAAATACATTTGTTATGATATAATAAAATATTCACGTGTTTTATTACATTTATCATAAATAACAGTAAAAAATATAATAACCGTTAAAACATCAAAAAATATAAACTCAATAAATAAACTGCGACTTTGAAAAGTTTACAACATAGATAACTTTTTTCCTAATTAATTATCAAACTGAAAAAAATTTTAAACACTTCATATCGTTTTTTAAAATTTGAAACCATTGTAATAATTACAAAAAACATAGAAATCTATTTTTTTTAATTTTTGGAAATATGAAAATATTATATCAATTTTTAAAAAATAAATATAATTCAAAGTCGTTTTCATTTACAATTTGGTTTGGTGAAATTCGCAAAGTTTCGTTAAGTTTTATTTTTCCAAAATCAAATTATCGACCTAATATGAACAGATTTGCACTGATTAAAAAGGATATACTTTTAATAAAAACATCTTTCTTCATTCTTTTATGTATCTAAAATAAAATGATGTTGGACATTGTTAGGTTTTTTTCCGATTTCGACCGTGTAAGTTGTGGTTTGGGATGCCGACGTTTCGTGAACATTACAGTTCACTTCATCAGGGTGAGCCTGAATCTGATGGTTCAGACTGTCTAATCACTATATGTAGAGAGCATAATTTTAGGCGGGTTTTATTTTTTTTTAATGATGTTTATTAACATTTTATGTTAAATTTTTATTAAATCAATTAAAAATAATTTTATCATGATTCTATATAAGTTTAAAAAATGATAGTTTTTGAGAGACCGAAAAATTAAGCTATTTAAAATATAGTGGAAATTTTATTTAATGTTTTGTAAGAATTTAAATTATGATGTTTATAAATCAATTTTTTTTTTTTTTAAATAAAAATTGACGATATTATGAAAATATGATGTTTAATAAAAAAAAGATGAAATAGGTTCAATTCTTTTAAATATTAATGTTATTCAATGTAATTTTCATTTAAAATGCGCTTGAAATTGAAATTCGTTGAATTGTTTATTTTTTTAGATCCATTTATTATTTTATTTTTAGGGAGCAAAAAAGATTTTTCTATTCGCAATCGAGTGAGAATAAAAAAACCACTAAAATTTATAAATAATATTTTCAATTTTCGATATCTTTTTAAGCAGCAAAAAATTACAGAACTAGCTACGTTTTCAATTCATATTGATATTAGTTATATAGCCATATAATATTGACATTAAAACTTTTTTTATCCCTATCTGTAAAATATATTTTTCTTATATGTTTAAAATAAAATAGGGTTTAATGTGTTAAATAAATTATTAATTTTATTTTTTCCTCTTCCGTGATTATAAAAATATAAAATTTAAAAAAAGAACGAAAAAAAAGGTGAAACATCGGATTTGAACTTGGTAAAATTAGTATCATTTCTTTAAGATAAACTCATTTAAAGTGTGATCATTTTGGGTCTCAATAATCTGTTAATTATATCAGTATTGTGTGTTTATCAGAAAAAACCATTCAGCTCTTTATTATTTAAATACTAATTTGCATGAAAGCTATCTTAAATGTTTTAAAGTCATTTCATTACAAAAAAAAGTAATTTAGAACAAGCAGTCAGATAAGATGCAAAATAGTTATTTTTCTGAAAGAATATTCCATTTTTCTTAAATAATTACTCTTTGCGTAAAGTCAATTTTAAAACCGTTTATGTAATTTTTAAAAAATTAAGATTTTTTGTCTTTTATATTTTGAAAATATTAAAATGAAATGTTATTTTTTAAAAATTTATTTAAAAGAATGTTATCATGCCCTTATATAAGTTTAGAAAATGTCACTTTTTAACGGAAAAAAATAATTCAAGTGTTCAAAGTTTAGAGAAAATTAAAATTTTGTTCAGTAAGAACTGAAAATTATCACGTTTGTTAAAGAGCATTATCAATTTTTTTTGGAAATAAAAGTTAATGATACAAAAATATGATAATTAATAAAAGAAAGATGAAAAAGTCCAATTTCTAAAAATATTCATGATATTCAATGTAATTTTCATTTATGATGCACTTTAACGAAGTTTGAATTCGTAAAATTATTTATTATTTTAGGTACATTAATTATTTTACTCTTACTAAATGAAATTAGATTCATTCATATTTTTTTCTATTTTTTATTAAATGAGTTAAAAATGTTATACGTTTGCATTAATTTATAAAAAGTTCTTTTTTAAGGAACAGAAAAGATTTTATGAATTTTTTAAAAGTTGATCATAAAAATATAGTATTTAAAAAGAGAACGAAAAAAGAAAAAAAAATGGAACATCGGGTTTGAACTTGGCAAAATTAGTATTAGAGTATCTTGTATGCACGCGTGCATACATGTATAACGTAACCGCGCGGAAAGATTACTTTTAGAAAAATCGCTATATCGTTGCCATTTCTCATTCGATTGGTCTGAAAATTTCTGAAAAACTTCTTGAATTGTAGACGAACAAATGTCTTGCTGAAAGTTTACTTAGGCTTAAATTTCCTAACACACTTTTTTTCGTTGAATATATATAACGCTATAAAAAGTTGTTTACTTTTTTACAACTAAATTAATAATGAAAAATATATAATTATTAACATTTATCGATTTTATCAGCAGTGGTAGGGTATTTTACAATGTCATACCAAGAATCAGAAAGATCCGTTTATATTTATCGCAGTTAGAGCGATTCAAGTTTGAAAAACGTGGTTCAAAGGCGTTTTAAGATTTTCCGGTTTTCGTTGATTTTCTCGCTAAATATTGATTGTAGAAAAAAAGTGTGAAGAGAAAAAAAGTTGCCTGTTTTCATCCTCTATACGATGGCATTATTTAAAAATTAATTTGGTAACATTAGAAAATCGGTCACGTTGACGTCAACTTTTTGCTGTTAAAAGTCGGGCCGAGCGCTCAGGACCTTTTAGCATTGAACCCTTCAATTCCATTCATATAATTTTCATTTGCATAATTAAAGTGTGTTTCAATATGTTTCGAGTTTTTCATATTGTTACCGAATTAGCAATACTAATAGCACCTGAGTTTTCTTCATATGATTTTATCACATTTTCACATATAATCTTAAAGTCTACTAGTAAGCCTTTTATTATTAACACTTCACTCACTGATTCAGACAATGCTACACGGTGGTCCTCGATTAATTTTAACCGTGAAGTCTCTGCACCTTGGATTTTCCTTTTGGATATGATTCTAAACATATTTAGAATCAAATTCCAACAAAAACCAAAATCGAAGAATGAGCACTTTTTTATTTATTCAATTTTTTTAATTCTTTTTTTTTTATTGATAATTTATGAAATTAATTTCTAGAATGGCGTTTTTGAATGAAATTATGAATCATTCACATATTTTAAGCAAACACTATATATTTAAAAAAAATTTTAACTATGTAACAAACGTTAAAATTAAGATCTCTTTTTATAAAACATGATAGTGATAAAAACCATAACGAATGATGCGTTTTTAAAGTGATTGTAATTAGAATATACAGTGTATTAATATTCTATAAGAACACGATACGAAAAGAAAATATATAAAGCAACGTAGCTCCAGTTGAGATGAAAATTGTTTGTAAACAAAGCATAATCATCGCTTCTATTCACGAACGTTTTGTTGAATTTTTGAAAATTCTAATGTTATTAATGTTTATGAATGAAGTCAGTCGTTTTGTAGTAGTGAATTAAACACCATGCCGCCAAATATTATTAAAAACCACGTGCGTACTCATGAAGAAAATCGTTATGTTATCTGATTGCTTTGTTTTAATAAAAGTGAATTGATGGTTAACGTAACCCCAGCTTTAAAATTTAAAACAACTAAGCTATTTACAACTTATGATAAACAAAATGAGTGTCTTCCAAAAGTAGTTTGTCCATTTTGCAAAAGAAATCTGTACAGTGTATTTACATATTTTAAAAGAACTTAAAAAGGAAGACAATGATTGGGCAGAATACTGTAGTGTTCAACGTGAAATAACTTACGGAACTCCTTCTTTTAAAGGAAACAGTTGCAAAATATTACGAAATAATATCGATTTCTTGCGTTTCAATGGTAACTTGAATTCAGGGTTGCAAATATTTAAATCATTTTGAGCTTTAAATAAATTTTAATTCTCAAATCCTTTTTGAATTCGTAATTAAAGTTTTATTTAATTAACAATTCCTTTTAAATTAATAATTAAAAATATTTTAATTAACAAATCAAAATCTAATCGTGAATTGAAAGGCTTTAATTAAAAAATCAAAAGGAATTCTTAATTAAATAAATTTCAATTAAGAAATCAAAATGTAATCGTGAATTGAAAGGGCTTTAATTCCAAAATCAAAAGGAATTCTTAATTAAATAAATTTCAATTAAGAAATCAAAATTTAATCGTGAATTGAAAGGGCTTTAATTTCAAAATCAAAAGGAATCCTTAATTAAATAAATTTCAATTAAGAAATCAAAATATAATCGTGAATTAAAAGGGCTTTAATTCCAAAATCAAAAGGAATTCTCAATTAAATAAATTTCAATTAAGAAATCAAAATTTAATCGTGAATTGAAAGGGCTTTAATTCCAAAATCAAAAGGAATCCTTAATTAAATAAATTTCAATTAAAAATCAAAATGTAATCGTGAATTGAAAGAGCGTCAGTTATGATTATGATTTGTGAATCCGAGGGCTTTAATTAAAAATTCCACAATTCCTTTTTAATTGAACGTACTAAGGAATTTTTATCATATATATGTATATAGAAAAACATATGTGGACGCGCACATACATACGCACTTAGGCTCATATATATGCAACATTTCATGTCAACCCACACGCACACATACGGACAAGTTGATATATATATATACATGGTCCGTTTCATGTCAACTTGCACCCGTTGACCCGTATATATTTTGATTTATATATATGTATATATATACATATATACATACATGGCATATTTCATGTCGGTTAGCACGTACTCATGAGTACAGGTTTTCTTTATATGTGGTACATTTCATGACAACACGCACACACCCATTCGTGTACCCTTAGATTTATGTATATGGGACATCTCATGTCGATTCGCATGCATGCACAAGCACGTTAATAAACATAGGATTTTTCACGTCAATTCCAAGGCACACACACAGGTTTATATATATGGGACATTTCATGTCTATTCGCATGCATGCACACAGACTTTAATAAATATGGGATTTTTCACGTCAATTGGAACGTACGCACATTCAGGTATATATATGTATATATATATATATATATATATATGAGATATTTTATGTCGTTTACAGGTTTGTATATATATGTATATATATATAGATATATATATATGGGACAGTACATGTCATTGCGCATGCATACACACACACGTTAATATACATAGGATTTTTAATGTCAATTCAAACGCATACAAACACACAGGTTTATATATATTGGACATTTCATGTCAATTCGCATGCATGCACACGTACGTTAATATACATGGGATTTTCCATGTCAATTCTAACGCACGCACACACACACACACAGGTTTATACATATGGTACATTTCATATCGATTTGCATGCATGCACACACGTTAATATACATAGGATTTTTCACGTCAATTATTACCCACGCCTATACAGGTTTATATATATGGGACATTTCATGACAACTCTAACACACCTATCCAAGCGCCCTTAGGTTTACATACATGGGACGTATGATGTCAACACGCACGCACCGGTTTTCATATATTTGACATATCTTGTCAACTCGAACGCGCAAATACATCTAAACATGTATTTAAAATTTGTATTTATATATATGGGACCGTTTCTGTCAATTCACATGTACGCACACACATGGGCTTATGAATATATATATTATATATATATATATATATATATATATATATATATATATATATATATATATACATATATGTGTGTATATCTGTGTACACATATACATGGGATATTTAATGTTAATTCACACGCGCGCACATACACACAGGCCTATATACACGGGACGTTTCATGTCAATTTACATGCATTACACACGTACTTGAGTTTATATATATTTTTCTTTATATATATATATATATATATATATGGGGCTATTCCTGTCAAGGCGCATGCACATACACACATAGGCTTATGAATATATGTATATACATATACATCGGATATTTTATGTTAATTGACATGCGCGCACACACACACACAGGTATATATATATATATATATATGAGTGCCACCAGATTTTTTTTTTAACAAGTGAGCAGTTTTCAATCAGTTACACAAACAGGTTATTTTTTCTATGTTACTTAAAATAAAAAAATTCTAGTTTTGGAAAAGTTGCTAATATTAATACTGATAAAAATCTTAAAGAGTTTTAAGGAATGGTTTTACTTTTTAATGGATAATTTGATTATATGATTTTATTTTTAAAAAAGTTTTTCACATAATAGTTATCTGTAATAAAAAAATTCTTTTACAATGTTAATTACTTTTTCCTGACATTCATTTTGAAAGTTTATGCCTAGCAATTTTAAAATTTGGTTGAGACACTGATGATGCTGCTATAAATTATTTTGGATGTGTTATAATTAGTGTGCTGCCTCAATTTTCAACTGAAGGGTTATAAATTAAGGATATTTTGGATTGAATTGCGGAAATAAAATAAATGATTAAAGAATTACAATCAACAAATCAATAAATTCAATTATTAATAGTTAAAAAAAAATGTTACCATGTCAGTGAGTTTTTTCAACAGGGTTATACATAAATTAAATTAATTAAAATTAATATTTTCAATCAATCATATACCTATTTTTTTATTAAAAGATATATTTTTACAAAATATGTAACAGTAAAAGAGTAGTTCACAGAAAAAAATTGTACTTCGTTAAAAAATTTTATAAATTATAAAAACACAAGTTTTTTAAACTTCATAAAATAATGTATAGCGTACTGTACATATTGTTCCTGTAGCAAAAATTCTACATGTAAAAAATGTAATAAGATTAAAATACAAATAACGATTAATTAAACGTATTTATAAATTATAACATAAATTTAGCAATTGAAATAAAATTTTAGGAAATCCTATTCTAATCTCTGCTGCACTGTAACAATAGTCTCATTCTAATATGAAAAATTAAAAAAAATTATAAAACTTATTCTTTTTCATAACTTTGGCATGAAAATTGCATGAAATGAGCGACAAAATGTTTTTTATTTAAAAAATAGACTTTTCATATTTTGGAAATTTCATCATACAAATTTTCCTGGACATTTTCCGACTTCACCCCCTTTAAATTAATGTTTAGTGACAAAATATATAAAAAAAATTTTTGGAACCGTGGACTTTAATGTTACTATAGCAATCTCCCCTATTTCCCGACCTGACTTTTTCATGTGAGCACCGTTGCGCGGTACTCTCTGAATAAGCGGTTCAATTCTTCGTGAAAAATTAAAGGAAGACCGCAACTAGCCTAAATCATTTTTTTTTTATTAACAGTTGGTGGATTAAACAATAATTTTAGCTAATTAAAATGTAAAAATTCTTAATTATATTGGTCAGCAATGATTGGTGCAATAAAATAAAAAAAATCATTAAAAATGGCAAAATGAGTTTTTTTATATTTATGATGTTTTTACAGAGAAATGGTGCAATGTGCCGCAAAATTGATAAGAATATTTTCGACTTAATATTTGATGAAAAACACGAAAAATTATGTTTTTCCGCGAAAAATTAACAACCAGAAAATTTACTTTAGAGATTTTCCTAACTATTTTCCAGCTATCCACCCTCAAAATTCGTGTTCAGGGCACCAAAATACATAGGAAAAACTTTGGTGGAGCCGTAGATCTCCATCGGCTACGGAAACTCTCCTAGCTACCTATATTAGTTATAAATGTCCTCCGTATTCAGGTGAAATACCCCGGTTGAAATGTACATTAAGGTTTGGAAAGATCCTGATGTAAAAGAACCTTTCTAATTTTTTGCGGTTTTTGGTACCAGTCCATAATACAACTTCGCGAACTCTTATGAAAAAAATTGTCATGATTGTCGTTGATACCTTCTGAACTTTTATGATTCATTAAGTTTTACTAAGGAGTAGTAACCTTAATTTTATCGTATTCACAATTGATGAACAATTAAGATCGCTTTAGAATTGAACAGCACTGTAAAGTTTTAAGGAGAAATCTTCTAGATTGTATTTTAAAAAATTCTTCGGAAATATTTTTTACGTTTTATCATCGTATGAATATATTTATTAAATTATTGGTAAATAAATGATTATAAATCTATGAGATCATTGAAGAATACAGATGAATCTTTATATTTTCTGTATATTGATTGAAAGGTTAATGAAACTTCACGAACTCTATGGAAGTAAATCGAGATGAATTATTACAATCTTGTAAAGAGTTTAATAGCTGTTAAAGATCCTCAAGAGGATGTCGAGTATATATGTCCTATTGTAATCAAAAAATGGATTTTTTTACAAAAACTAATAATTTTAGCAAAAAATAAAGAGAATGCCCCATCTTGTATCATAAAAAGCAATATTTTCTTTGATTAGGAAAAAATTTTTTTATCGATTCGTTTTAAAAAAAACCTTGAAAAATATAAAATATCGAGGTTTGGATGGACAATTCAGTTTTTCAAAGTTTTCTTTGAAACGAAGCGATAAAAATAATTTTTTCTCATAAGAGAAAATATTGCTTTTTATTATACGAGATGGGGCTTTCTTCTTATTTTTTGCTACAATTATAAGATTTTGCAGAAAATTGAATTTTTTTATTATAAAAGGATAGAGATATACGACCTGCTATTAATAAAATACCGTGAAAATTATTCATGATTCTCAGTAACGATTTTAAAGTTATAAAAAAATATACGTATTATTAAATTTTTTTAGCTCTTGAAATAGTTAAGCATACCATGGAATTGTTCGATAGTGGAAATAAAGCCATTTTACACGACTAAGCTATAAATCTTTTTGTGAATAAATACAATAAATCGCACTGATTTATTAATACTAGGCAATTTTTCAGTTTATTAATAAGTTAATTTAATTAATACTATGATATGCCCTTCAAAAATCACTATTCAATATATTAGAAATTCATAAAAAATCTGAAGCAGTCATAATCATATTTTTTTATGTATGGGGATATCCACAAAACTTTTAATTCTCTAGTAACAGGTCATATTACAGCTGTTACTGGGTTACCGCATGATGCACATTATTTAAACTAGGTTCAAATCTTTTGTGCTATCCTGTAACTCTATTTCTGATGTATTTTGTAAATGTTTAACAAACGGCGCAGTAGATATTTCTATGAAACATTCATTTTTACACATAAAAAATTACCGTAATTTATCTTATGTGTAAATTTACTTTTTATAGAATTATCTGCTGCGCCGTTTGTGGCACATTTACAAAATACATCAGAAATAGAGTTACAGGATAGCACAAAAGATTATAACCTAGTTTAAATAATGACCTGTTACTAGAGAATTTAAAGTTGGGTGGATATCCCCATATAATACCATGGTGGTACACATGAAATTGGAAAGGTTCCAAAAATATATAAATTACAATAACTTTTCTGATGAGGATATATTATTCAAATTAATATTATTTTTAAAATTAGAAAACATTATTTTTATTTTTAAGAGCATGACGAAGCTTCCAGTCTTCTAATAATATTTTCAATCCTAAGTTATGAATAAACAATGCGTTTAATAACATTTTTTTGCGACAAAGAAAAAATTTGTAAGATTCAACTCGAGTGCGGACAACTCAAGAAACCCACGAAAATACTACATGAAAAGTAATAATACAAATTTTCAATATAACGTATTTTAAGATTAGATTTGTCGAGCTTGATATAATTTCCAATCCAAGTTCATAAAAAATTTACAAGTTTAAATGATTTTTTATTTTAACAAAAATTATTGTATTAACATAGCTTTAGTGCGGACAAGTCATTATATTTGTTTTTCTCATCCGTGCTGAGTAAGTGGCCTATAGCGCATGCGTTTTCGGGGTAGTAAGTAGCTAATAGCGCGCGCTGGGTGTGTTGTTTTTTGAGGGCGTGTGTTTCACAGCTATGTATAATACTATTTTGTATTAAATCACGTAAATACGTTACATTCTGTAAAATAATGTCACGCAAAAGCGTTAATTAATCTAAAATTGCAAAGGTTTATACAAGCGCAGCGCCCTCATACTGTATCTCATCGACCATGTGAAGAATTTTATACTCTATCTCGCTCTAACCTCTGACAAAGTAAATCGTATCATCTATTCTTGTATTATTTTTACATCAACGAAATCGTAATTATTCCATATATACGTGAAATTGGTGAACTAAAAGTATGTAATTTAATTACAAATAATAGTACCAAAAAGTACTGGAATATACTATTGCGAGTCAGTCGTACGGCAGATATGAGAGAGAGAGAGAGTCTCAGGCAATGGCGCTACTCGCTACGCTCGTGCGCCAACTTGCCCTCGTGCGTAATAGTAAACTAAACCTTACTCGTTACACAATATACTATTAATTTACGAATTTAATGATATTAATGAAATAGAAAAAGCAAAACTCGATTGCTGCAGCTCCAACATCAGATAAATATTACGGAAAGAAACATAATGAATCACCCAAATTCACAATTTTATAAATTACAACTGAATCACTGGAAAAATAGTTGCATACAATAGACTTTTCCAAATTTTATGAGTAACGGCTTATAATTGAAATTTCAATGTCGGAACGATTCGGAAAACTTGAAAAATTTATCAATTTTCATTTCATAATAGTTCTTAAACATTCTTTAAAGACCGGAAAAATATTTGTTCCGATTCTTTCAGAAATTTTCGGGTTATTTTAACGAGGATATAACTGATGATGATGTAAAAAAATTCAACTGCAATAATCACAAATTTTCCAATCGAAAACGTTTTCATAAATAATTTCCATAACTTTATAATTACCGCGAAAATAATCATAATCTTCATAATTCTGCGAAAATGACGATTTATATTGACTTTTTCATAAATTTAAGTAACTTATAGAAATTTTCTCAAATTCAATTTACTTGTTTTTGTCATAAAAAACGAAAGATAATTAGTCTTAAAGCAGACTTAACGTAGGTAAATATTATTTTTTTATATACGCTTTTCTTATATTCGCCTTCATGTCTGTTTGTTTGTTTGTCTGTCTGTAATCACCCGCTCGATTTCAGGCACTTTTTGACAGATATAAATTCTGACAATTGGCATAGACTTTGGTCTTGGATGACAATACAATTATCAGTTGTCATTTTGGTACCTGGACATCCAGGTCGATGATAATGGGTGTGAAAAGTCATCCCCGAGGAAGTATAAATGGGGAGGCTTTCTTTGGGTCGAGGCGAGTTTCTCGGGGGTTTTCAGGGTTGCTAAAACCGAATTTGAGATCAAACTATTGCCACAAAGTGATGCACGTTGTCCAGAATACGCATGGACGTCGTCTCCGAGGAAGTACAAGTGGGGAGGCTTTCTCTGGGTCGAGGTGGGTTCCCCGGGGGATTTCGGGGCTGCTAAAACCTAATTCGAGGTTTGAAAGTGAATCTATAATGCATAATAATGATTTAGGATGAAGAGGTCGAACTGGAGTACCAAGTTGCCGATAACGGATGTACCTGAGTGTAATCTTCGAAAAGTCTGGTTGCAATGTAACTTTAAATGATAATAAAAACAATTTTAACTTAAAAATAGTAAATACAAAATTTTAAAAACATGCTTTAAAAATAAAATACAATAATTGAATAAATAGGCTAAAAAGTATAAAATAAATAAATTAACTTCCTTGATATTACTTTTATATAGTTTCATTGCAATAATCAATAGAAAATTTTACAACAACAATTTAAAAAGAAAAGTGTGGTTGCTGAAATTTTTTCTAAAATCTTTTTAAGAAATTATTAAAGATAGTATTGAAATTATTATTAGATTTACTGAAAATCAGTGTACACCCTTTTCTTTTATAATTTTTGTTGTAAAATTTTATCTTGATTATTGCAATGAAACTGTATAAAAGTAATTTTAAGAAATTTAATTAATTTATTTGATACTTTTTAGTGCATTTTTTCAATTATTGGTTTTTTTTTAACAACGTGTTTTCAACATGAAAAAAAATTTTTTATTTAATTGTATTATTTCACCAATTAGATAAACTCAAATATCTTCATATTATGATTTGCAAAATGTGTTATTTATTTAACATCAATTATTGTTTTAAGTATTTATTTAAAGTTTATAGTATTCAAGAAAACAATTCATTACGGAATTCATTAAAGGATTCATGGGAAAAAAAAATCTTTTAATTTACATTGTTTCATTTTAACACTTTTATGATTTAGACCTATAAAATTTTTTGTATTTGTTTTGTGTATGAAAATATATATGATTAATCTGTAACTGAAAGAATAATTTATAGACCACCAGTTATTTTATTACCGCAATTAATATAAATGCAAATCTTTGTACAATAACATAAAACTGGCTGACAATTTTTTGAAAAAATTAGGGAACGTAGATATCTATATAACATTACCTTTTACTTTGGCATTCCGTACTTTTCTCAATAACGTCATTATAAATTTTCTATTTTGAAGTGAAACTTCTTTAGCAACGGTATACACCTCCTATAAGAGACGTATAAAAAAATTATACGGGAGTGAATTGATTTCATGACGGTACATGCAACGGAACTAATTAAACGAAAGTGTATATATATGAGGGGGGTCCGCGCCTCCTATATGTAAATCAAGGTACTAGATACGTATAAAGAAAAATTCGCGGGACTGACTTGATGTCAAATGCACAGAGAGTGCATGAAATTAATGTTTATGTATTTTTCTAATAAAGTTGGGTTTTGTAAAATTTAATTTTCGTTAAAAAGATTATAATTAAATTCATACTTTACAAATTTTAGACCTCGTAAAAATTTAATTTTGGGAATATTATTTATAAAATAAATTCTCAAATCATTCTTACTGGATCAATAAACCTATAAATACATTGTATTTTAATATGTTATGTTGTTCACTTTAAGGATTTAAAATGAACAGTGAAGAAAATTCAGTGGATAGTACAGATAAATTGCTAGCTAGTTTAAGAGTTGGTATAGATGGTGAACCATTACATGATGATGGAAGTCAGGGGACAGCAAATAATGGTACCCATTATAAGTTATCACGATTGAGTAATTCTACAGGAATAACAAATGTTTCAACAGCGCCTTCTGTTTTATTAAGTGATGAGCAAAAAGAAATGTTAGATGTCTGCTGTAAAACTTGTTATTTGGATGGAAAATTTTTCGAAGCAGATTTGACGAAATCAAATGGTGATAAAATCATAGCAAAATGCATGACTTTTAACCAAATTATTCATGGAAATCTTAAAGTTTCATCAACTTCTTATCGCCATTTAAAGGTTATTGTTTTTATATGTATATGTTATTAAATTAACTAATTTATTTATTGTTATTGTGACTTGCAAAATTTAAAAAGTAAAAATTGTACTTTTTTAAAAATACCTTGATAAAGTCAATATTTAATGGTATGAACTGAAAAAAAATGTTGATGTTTTTCATGACAGTACATTCAAATATAAAGTTAATATTTAGATGAAATATCAAGTATCATGTTTCAATAAATATCTTGTTCAATGATGAATTTTCTCTTATGGATATATAAAATTGAACATTATTTATATTAAAGTTATATACCTTATCAGAAAAAAAGGTCAGCCATGTTGGTAGGTGTCAATAATACTAAATTTTATCTGTTATAGTAAACACAGAATAAAATGTTGTGTTCACTTTTTTACAATGTCATCAAATTGCTTTTTTAATACCTAGTCCAAAAGTACCATATTTTCTCCTGTCGTCGAAAATAGAATATGGTATTTTTGGCCTATTGTTGGAAAATTTGTATTTTCACCTCGAGAGTAAATGAAGAATGACTTCAATTTTATGTGAATTGTCATCCAAGCCTAACAGGAGTTCTTTATTTTTACTCGCTCTAGGTGGAAAATATACTATTTCATACAAAACCAAAAAATTTTAATAATATTAAATGTTTATTTTGTATTAATTTTATGATTCAACATAATTATCTTTTTGGAAAAAACATGAAGATAAACTACAAAGCTATCAGCAATATAAAAAATTTAAGAAATTGGATGGTGATGATGAAGATGAAAATGATGTTGTTTATCGACGTGTAACATGTGCTTTTTCTCAGAATACTTTTGAAAAAAATGTTGTTGAGTTTTTATTGAAAAATCAACTTTCTCTTTGTCTAGTTGAAGATTCAGCTTTTCGAAAAATATTTAATGGTTGTATATTTTATATAATATTTTTTTTATTATATTAATGAATAACATTTTATTTAAAATTTAGATTTCAAAATTAAACATGGTGACGCTCCGTTAAAGCATTTGACTCGTTATACTGCTGGAAAAAAAGTCGATGATTCATATTATAAACAATTAGACAAGATTAAAATGGCTTTAGCTAATGCAAACCATGTCTGTACAACAGCAGATATTTCGACTGGGTCGAATAGAAGATTTTTAGGTGTAACTGCTCATTGGATAAGATGACATGTTATTCACATAAAGTAGTTAAGAAATTACAATAAAACCAAAATTATTTCTATTTTAAGATTGATGATATATCTTTGGAAAGAAGATCAGCAGCTTTAGCTTGTAGACGATTTGAAGGATCGCATACCTTTTCCAATATAGCAGAGCAACTATCTATTATCTATTCGACTTTCGAGCTAACTACTGAAAAAATTGTATCTACAGTTACGGATAATGGGAAAAATTTTGTTAAAGCCTTTAAAGAATTTGGAATAGAATTAATAACTACCAATTATCGGTAGATTTTCTTTAGATTTTATAATTTCTCATGAAACAAAATTTAATCAAACAAATCTAAATTTATTAAAAAAGCTAATTTTGCTTAAAAGTTATAAATATAATAAAAAAAATGAAAAAATTGAACTTTAAATTTATATGAAAAATCTTTATAAAATCTTAATAAATTTTCAAATTATTATATAAAAATTATTGCAGATGAGGATTCAAATGATTCTGAAGAGGAAATGGAAGAGTTTGAAGAAAATGATGGCGAAGAATCACTGTTTATGAACAGTAACGATAATGTAAATCCTGTAGAAGACGAAGCAATATTTTCAAATATAACACTATCTCGTCATTTTCGATAGGTCAGCCATACCTTGAGTTTGATTGCAACAAAAGATCTTGTAGACGCAATTGACATAGTTCCAAATATTAAAAAGTGTCATAAATTTGTCATGGAAAAGTGCCAAGAATTATGGAAATGTTTAAGATCACCAAAAAAACGAGAAGAAATAAAAAAAATTTTTGAATATAGTTTACAGAGGCCCGTTATAACAACGTGGAATTCTACGCATGACGCCTTTAAACAAATCATTTCGTTAAAAGAAAAAATTGATGATGAAAGAATTCATGACATGTCGGAATCTAATAAAATCTTAAGAAAAAAAGATTTTGAATTTATTGAAGATTATTTAAAATTGTGTCAACCCCTGGCTTCAGCGATTGATATTTTACAAAGAGAAAAAGATTGTCATTATGGTTATCTTTTACCAACATTGTTGACTATCCGAAAAAAATGGAATACTTTATCGGCAAATAAAAGTTTGTCTATGTGTGAGCTACTGTTGAAATATTTAAAGGAAGCTTGAGACAAAAGATTTCATGATTTTTTTGAAATCATTAACAATGGCGAATTAGTAGCTATAGCAGCACTCACGCACCCTAAATTTAAAGCAAAATGGATTTCGTGCTTTGATAAAAATACACAAGCAAAAATAAAAAGGCTTGTTGAAGAATTGGTTAGGCCTAAAAAGCCAGAATCAGCTGTTCCAGATAATAAGGATACTGAAAACACGTTTTTTGATTTTGATAATGACAGCTCAAATGCATTACTAAACACGGCTTTTGCACCTCAAGAACAAGAAGAAAATGAACTAATGAGGTTTTTAAATGAAAAAACGATGTCTTTGGAGTCTTTAAATAATTTGCCAGTTCTTAAAAGCTTATTTTTGAAATTTAATACCACATTACCTTCTTCAGCTCCAGTAGAAAGATTATTTTCTTATGCTACTTTAATGAACATGCCAAAATTTAATAGATTGTCCGATATTGAATTCAAAAAACGAGTACTGTATAAAGCAAATGGACTCAAAAGTTATTTGTAAGGGTATAAAGCTTTGAACTTAATAATACTTATTTTATTATTTTTATGAATAAGCAAAAAGTTTAATAATTTATAATTGAATATTTATAATTATACAGAAAAATTTTTATAAAAGCAATTTTTCAATATGAATAGGTAAAAATTTTTTAAAATAATAATCGCGATATTCAAAATCATCGAAAGATTTACATTGGCTGAGTAATCGCCATTTCATAAATTCTTTTTAAATGTTTCATATTAGAAAATAATCGTGATATTATGAAATATATGTAAGCTTACATTGGCTGAGTAATCGCCACTTCATAAATTCTTTTTAAATGTTTCATCTAAGAAAATAATCGCGATATTATGAAATATATGTAAGCTTACATTGGCTGAGTAATCGCCACTTCATAAATTCTTTTTGAATGTTTCATATTAGAAAATTATCGCGATATTATGAAATATATGAAAGCTTACATTGGCTGAGTAATCGCCACTTCATAAATTCTTTTTAAATGTTTCATATTAAAAAATAATCGCGATATTATGAAATATATGAAAGCTTACATTGGCTGAGTAATCGCCAATTAGAAAATTCTTTTCAAATGTTTGATATTAGAAAATAATCGCAGTATTATTAAACATCTGAAAACTTACATTGGCTGAATAATCGCCACTTAAAAAGTTATTATTCAAACTCTTGTGTTAAATATGCAATCATGATATTAAAAATTAACCAAAAATGTACATTGGCTGAGTTATCGCCACATATAATATTGTAAATTTTTACCAGCATGAAGTAAATAAATAATTTAAATAAATGACATGAAAAAAATTGTTTTATTGCTTTTTATAAGGTCACATCGTATAGAAAAAAATTCAGAAGTCATGCATAAACAGCTATAGAGAACCTGTGTATTTATATAAACCCACATAATTAATATACGATGTATCCATAGTCCATACACAATATGCATAAATGCGTCTAATTATGTAAATCTTATTCATAGTCAATATATTATCTCCATTTTAATTTATTTTTTTTTATTCGAAAAACCAATTTTCTTATTAGCAAAGGACAGAAATATGATTCTTCCTCTTAAAATATATCTTCATTTTCTATAATTTTGTAATAGTATTAGATATCTCTAATGATTTCAAAGATTTATGTCTATTAAGGAAATAATATTTATAATAAATGATGTTTAAAAATATTACTTTTTATTTTTATAAAAAATTAAAGTTTCATGATTTCATGTAAATAGCAAGAATGTTTATTGTTCGGTTAAATAAACAAAAATGTTAAAGATCCTCTTTTAAAAAAACGATGGCCGGATGTTGTGAAACATTTTATACTAAGAACGTGATTGGTGCGTTGAATAGAATCATATGATTGGCGAGAAACGAGATTTGATTTACTATAATATGCTTAAATAAAATCATCGATTTAAAATTTAAAATTTAATAATAAAAATTATTGATAAAATAATTAAATTATAATTATTGAGTTATAGTTTGATTTTTTAAATAAAATTATTAGTATAAACATCGCTAACTTCCGTTTACAAAAATTCCTTTTGTATGAAGTTGTCGAGAGTGCAAAGTATCGCTCTATATTCATTTGTTATTGTATATTTCAAATAAGAACATGGTAACAATTCTATGCCATTTACTTCTGAATTCTCTTTTTAAAAATTGTACTATAAAATAGTATATTAAGCAATAAATTTAGAAAATACAGATGTTATGAACTTTTTAGCTTATAACAATATCATAAAATATTTATCTATGAGCCTGGCAAGTAATTTGGTAAATTTAAAATAAGATTTAAAATATTTCGGAATATTTTAAAATAAATAATAAAAACCGATAAGTAATAGTATAATTTAGTATATAAAATATTTCTAGATTGACAGCTTAAAAATTTTTTTTAATATTTGCCTAAAATGTACTATTTTTAAAAGTTTGTTTATTTAATTTCAAAATTCAAATTGAATTACGCTTAGAATTAACAGTTATTCTGCAAAATAAAATTAAAAATCTTTTGTTTGAAAGAATGATATAATTACTATAATTAAGAAAATATAAATTAGAATTTTTATTTTTATTTGTATTTTAAAAATAGGAACGATATACATATCGTTAAGAATTGATTTGAACTATTTTATTTTTTATATATTTTATGGATTTCATATTGTTGAAAATATTAATTTTTAAATAACTTCATTTATTAGTTATTGAGAATTTAGGATTCCAATATTATATATTAAAATTTTTCTGGTACCAGAAATTAAAAATTCATAAATGCTAATAAATAAATTAATTTAAAAATTTATACCATCTAATGCATTTCTTTTCCTGAAATTTTACACTAAAATGTAGAGATATAGTCAATATTTATGAGTGTAGGTGTAGTGTCCGTTTTATGTCTCCTTAAAATGTGAAATTTTAAGTGATGATAAAATTGGAAAAGTCATTTTTATAAACCACATTACATCGTATTAAAAACAGATGTTTTTAATCATGGATAATTTTACATGACTATGTCCAGAAATCGATCTTGGAATTGTCTTAATATATATCTTGAAAATCAAATACATTAGATTGATATTAAAAATTATGTGTATGAAAAGTTATATATTTGTAAAATAACTTTTGACTTTGTAATAATTTACGTTATTTAAATTTTGTAAGACTTAAGAAATGTCTAGAAAATAATTTAAAAGTTTACTATTTTTTCAATTTTTTAAATAATATAATAATAATAAGAAAATGAATATAGTGATAATATATCTTTTAAATGGGATTTATTTTTCTCAAAGTTTTCCGTGTCTATAAATTCATTAATGCCGCATAAACTGCTCTGATACATTAGTATATAACATCAATTCTTTTACTGATGCTGATATTAGTAGATATGAAATTATTATTTAATAATGGACAGAAAATAATAACACTATATTAACAGTCAATCATTAAAAATTTATATACATTTAGATTAGATATAGGGCGCGCTTGCGCGCATGGATTTTCTAGTTTAATAAAAATTATATGTAAATGCATAACTAATTCAGAATTTCTTTATCTTTGGAATTTGACTTATATAGATTTTAAATGATTAAATTCAAATAAAATGAATCACTAAAATGATTTCTCAACTTTCGTGGTAAGTAAATAATTACTAAGATTCATAAATTCTCAAATTTTTTAAATAATAGCGCTTATTACCTGTATATCGGAATGATATTTGATGAAAAAATGTTAAAATTATTCACTAATTACAATAGTAATATGCTTTCTCGAAGTTAAATTTCGCTGGCATTATTTGAACGAAAAATTCATAAATTAGTAGGCATACTACTGCAAATTTATATACGAGATGATTTGTATGAATGATCTTTATGTATGGGTATCGACTACGAGTAAATTAACATATTTCATGGAACTTGCATGAATCTCAAACAATTGTTTTTTTAAAATCTTTTTATTTCTCAGTATTCTCTGACCTAATCAAACAACCTTAGAATCGAAATCTAAAAGAATCTCCAAGTTTCATTTGACGTAGTCTCTGCAAATGTCTGTAAACTTCATAATCGGTATGGAAAATTTCAAAATTCATTCATATAGACGATTTCCAGGTAGCCAGGATCACCTGGATATTGTGAGATGTCATCTCGGGAAACGTACATGTTATTAATAAATAATGGCTAAATTTCAAAAGATATTCTTGTAGACAATGTTTATCTTACTCGGAGCATCCATGTTTGGCTAGATATCATTTGAAACAACTTCAAAGTAGTTATTAAACTATAAGTTGAATTTCAAAAGTTTTAGCTGTAGATGATGTTTAAGTTGTCATTAACACCTAGATATCCAAAGACGGTGATCGTGGGTACCACAGCATAATAAATAACTATTTTTTAAATATTGTCTACATCGATAAGGTAAAGTATGTATATATGGGACGTTTCACGTCAACTCACCTAACAAAAAAATAGAATTCGTCAAAAATCTGTGAAAATGTTCTATTTGATACCCAAAATATACAAAAAAAATTTTAGAGGTCGAGGTCAAAAGGGTCAGGATTTAAACGTGATGGAATTTTTCGAATTTTCCAAATTTTTTGCCAAATAAATATTTTAATGAATTTTTTCCTCAAGAACTATCAATTTTCCGTTAAAACTTAATAGAATACTTTTTCTTGGAAATTAGATGTATAATTCACCTGAATTTTTGCAAATTATAATATACTGATTTTTATGCTTACTTGATCGATTTAAACATACTATTCAGTATATCTAAAAATCGAGCAGGTTAAATTGGCTTTTTAAAGTCTTATTTTTTTTTTGTTTTTTTATGAGGAAAAAATATACGAAGCCTCCAGTTGGGCAGCCTTCTCAAAGTTACTGAATTGTGCAAAAAAGTCTGAATAAATCGTTATTTTGGATCAACGATGAGATTCGTGATTTTTTTTCTGAAAAAGTATTGATTTTTGGGACAAATGTATGAAAATGTTTTTTATTGGAAATTGTATGTAAAATGTATGTAAATTTTTGTAAACCATTATTTGCTAAACATCACAAATTATAAAAGAAATTTTGAAATTTTAAAATTTATTTTTTGTTAAATTTTCAGTATATATGGTTCATAATGTCTTAAATTAGAATTTGTAAAAATATGTTTATATTCTGCACATGATTTCAGACATTTTTGCACAATTAAGTAACTTTGAGAAGGTCGCTCAACTGGAGGCTTCGTATATTTTTTCCTCATAAAAAAACAAAAAAAATAAGACTTTAAAAAGCCAATTTAACCTGCTCGATTTTTAGATATACTGAATAGTATGTTTAAATCGATCAAGTAAGCATAAAAATCAGTATATTATAATTTGCAAAAATTCAGGTGAATTCTACATCTAATTTCCAAGAAAAAGTATTCTATTAAGTTTTAACGAAAAATTGATAGTTTTTGAGGAAAAAATTCATTAAAATATTTATTTAGCAAAAAATTTGGAAAATTCGAAAAATTCCATCACGTTTAAATCCTGACCCCTTCGACCTGGACCTCTAAAATTTTTTTTGTATATTTTGGGTATCAAATAAAACATTTTCACAGATTTTCGACGAATTCTATTTTTTTGCTAGGTGAGTTGATGTGAAACGTCCCTTATATATATATATATATATATATATATATATATATATATATATATATATATATATATATAATTAAATATGTGTTTGTAGTGTGTGAGCGTGTGCGTGCGCGTATGAGTTAAAATTTAATGTTCCATATAAACTTGAATAAACTTGTGTGTCTACGTGCGATTCTACATGAAATGTCCCTTATGTATATATATGTGTGTATATCATGCTTGTGAATCGAAATGAAAAATCCCACGTACATGAACGCGTGTGTGCATGCATGCTAATTGACATGAAACGTCTCATATATATAAACCTAAGGGTACTTAGATAGGTGTGTACAAGTTGTCATGAAATGTCCCATATATATATAGAAAAACCTGTGCTTGCGAGTACGTGCGAGTTGACATGAAATGTCCCATATATATATATATATAAACAAAAAAATTGCGGGTGAACGTGAGCAAGTTGATATGAAATGGACCATATATACATATGCAAAAACCTGTCTGTAAGGTCGTACATAAGTTGACATGAAGAGTCGCGTGTATATAAAAGCGTGTATGCATGAATGCAAATGGACATGAAACGTCCCATATATGTAAACCTGAAGAAACTCGGATAGGTGTGTGAGAGTTGTCATGAAATGTTCCATATATATAGATAAGCCTGTGATTATGAGTACGTACGAGTTGACATAAAATGTCCCATATATATATATATATATATATATATAATGCTGTGTGTGTGTGTGTGCGTGCGCATTGGCATGAGATGTCCCATATATATAAACCTGTATGTGTGTGCGTTGAAATTTACATAAAAAATCCCATGTATATTAATGTGCGTGTGCATGAATGAAAATTGACATGAAACGTTCCATATATGTGAACCTGAAGGAACTTGGATAGGTGTGTGAGAGTTGTCATGAAATGTTCCATATATATAGAAAAGCCTGTGATTATGAGTACGTACGAGTTGACATGAAATGTCCCATATATATATATATATAATGCTGTGTGTGTGTGTGTGCGTGCGCATTGGCATGAGATGTCCCATACATATAAACCTGTATGTGTGTGCGTTGAAATCGACATAAAAAATCCCATGTATATTAATGTGCGTGTGCATGAATGAAAATTGACATGAAACGTTCCATATATGTGAACCTGTGTGTGCGTGCGTTATAATTGACATGAAAAATCCCATGTTTTTTAAAGCCTGTGTGCATGCATTCGAATTGACATCAAATGTCTCATATATATAAACCTTTCTCTGCTTGTGTTTCAATTGACACGAAAAATCCTATGAATATTAACGTGTGCGTGCATGCATGCGAAACGACATGGGACGTCCCATATATATATATATATATATACATATATATATAAACCTGTCTGTGGGTGCGTTCTAGTTGACGTGGAATGTCGCATGTATGTATGTATGTATATATATATATATATATATATATATATATATATATATATATATATATATATAAACCTGTAGGTGGGTGCGTTCTAATTGACGTGGAATTTCCCAGGTATGTATGTATGTATATATATATATATATATATATATATATATATATATATATATATATATATATATATCAACTTGTCTGTATGTGTGTGTGTGGGTCGACACGAAATGTTGCATATTTATGAGCCCAGGTGCGTGTGTATGTGCGCGTCCACATATGTTTTTCTATATACATATATATGATAAAAATTCCTTAGTACGTTTAATAAAAAAGGAATTGTGGAATTTTTAATTAAAGCCCTCGAATTCACAAATCATAATCATAACTGACGCTCTTTCAATTCACGATTAAATTTTGATTTCTTAATTGAAATTTATTTAATTGAGAATTCCTTTTAATTTTGGAATTAAAGCCCTTTCAATTCACGATAACATTTTGATTTCTTAATTGAAATTTATTTAATTAAGGATTCCTTTTGATTTTGGAATTAAAGCCCTTTGAATTCACGATTAAATTTTGATTTCTTAATTGAAATTTATTTAATTTAGAATTCCTTTTGATTTTGTAATTAAAGCCCTTTCAATTCACGATTACGTTTTGATTTCTTAATTGAAATTTATTTAATTGAGAATTCCTTTTGATTTTTTAATTATAGCCTTTTAAATTCACGATTAGATTTCGATTCGTTAATTAAAATATTTTTAATTATTAATTTAAAAAGAATTGTTAATTAAATAAAACATTAATTACAAATTCAAAAATGATTCGTGATTTAAATAATTTTTAATTACTTTTTTCGCAACCCTGCTTGAATTGTTGAAAATATGTTGAGGTTTTTGAAAAGTTTAACGCGGTTGTCAACTCTTGCCTTACTGTTTCTTTAAATCCAAAATTTATCGAATTTATCGATGCGTTTAAAGATGCTTATCTATCTTTAGGTATTTCAGTAACACCAAAAATACATACAATTTTTTTCCATGTAAAAGACTTTTGTATTAAACATAATCGAGGCCTAGGTTTTTACAGTGAACAGGCTATGGAAGCGGTCCATCATGATTTTTCTACAACGTGGGCTAAATACAAAGTATCGCAAAATAATTCCAATTATGCAGATAAATTATTAAGAGCAGTCTGTGAATATAATTCACTGCATGTAACTTAAGTAAAAACTGTGTATACGTTATTTGTGTGTGTATATATGCATATATATATATATATATATATATATATATATATATTTCAATCATAAAATTAAATGTGTATATTTATGTACTATTTGATTCATGAATAAGTATTCAGGTATTTGTTGTACTTATATCTTGCAATAGTTTTCATTATGATGATATGTCGGAGAAAAATAATTTCAACCTTTTGCTTACATTGTTACATAACTTAAGATTTTTCTAAATATATTTACAATAATGTTTGGTTAAAATATGTAAGTAATTCGAAATATTATTTAAACAAGCCATAGCAATTGATTTCATAAATTATAAAAAAAAAATTATTTAAAAAAAAAACTATGTATAAAAATTAAAATTTGAATAAATAAAAAAGTGCTCATTCTTCGATTTTGGTTTTTGTTCGAATTTGATCCTAAATATGTCTAGAATCATATCCAAAAGGAAAATCCGAGGTGCAAAGACTTCACGGTTAAAATTAATCGAGGACCACCGTGGCTACATACTCTGCAGCTGTCGACGATTTGGTTACACTACTTTGTTTCTTAGATTTCCAAAATATTACATTTTCGTATAGTCTAATTACATAACCGGTTGTAGATTTTCTATCAACACTATCTCCAGCCCAGTCTGCCTCAACAAAACAATCTAAAGTATCAGTGTTTAAATTTCTTTCATAAGTTAATTTTTTATCTTTTGTTAAATGTAAAAGATTTGAACAGTTTTGAAAACCACTTAAATAGTTAACACTATAACTAATATTAGGTCTCGTCCCTTTACTTATGTACAAAAGTGCTCCTATCATATTCCTATAATTTGTATATTCTGATGCAGATTGCGCAGGCTCACATTTTAAATTTTGCCCTATAGGCGTTTTTAAAGGTTTAGCATCTTCAATATTATATTTTCTCACTAACGATTCAATATAATTTCTTTGATTTAAAATCATAATACTTTTCTTGCGATAATAATTAATATTCATCCCCAAATAAGTGCTCACTTCTCCCATATCTTTCGTATTCAATCTTTTCGCTATCAATCTTTTAATATCATTCAATTCGCTCTGATTTTTACTACATAATAATAAATTATCTACAAACAATAATAAGTAAATTGGTTCATTACCCGTGATACGAACAATAATCATTTTCGCTACGCTTAAAATCCAAGTTTTTTAGATATTCATCGAAACAATCATACCAGGCTCTCGAACTTGCTTTTAATCCATATAACGCCTTTTTTAATTTACAAACTCGGTTAGTTCCATCATCATAACCTTCAGGTTGTTTAACATACACTTTTGATTTTACATTACCATTCAAAAAAGCTGATTACACATCCATTTGATTATTTATTACATTATTTTGTACGCAATATACTAATAATATTTTCAAAGTTTGTGATTCAGTTACTGGTGAATATATATCTTCTATCATTTCCTTTTGTTAAAAGCCTCTCACGACTAACCTAGTCTTATATTTATTTACAGATTTTTTTGTAAAAACCCATTTCAAATCAATTATTTTTTTATCATTTGGTTTTTCAACTAATTCAAAAGTTTTATTTTTATTAATACATTTCATTTCTTTGTTCATGGCTTCTTGCTAATTTTTACTATCACAACTATTATTCCTTTATAATAATTTTGTGGACATCAGCGCTTACATAGTTTACATAAATATAGTTAGTATAATTTTCAGGTCTATAAAACTCGGTTTGTTTTCGATTTCTAATAGATCTTTTAACTGCAGTTATACTTTTCTTTTCTTCTTCAATTTTGGTTTTAGTAACACCATTTTCATTTTCGTCACAATAAGATTAATTTTTATTTATATCATTTATTTCACTTGAATTATCAATATTTTCATTTTTATTATTATAAATATTTTCAATCATATCATTTTCATTACCTTTAAAGCCTACTAACTAGGAGAGTGTCACATCTCCGGATCACGGATTTTGTTCAAACTTCGGGATAAGTTTTCAAATGACAATATATGAAAAAGGCAAAAGTTATAGTCACAAACGCTTAATATTTCCCTAGATACAGGCAATTAAAGAAAATCACGCTGAGATCAAATCCTTTCAAAAAAGTAGTTATAGCATATGAAAATATTATTTTTTCTCAAAGTTATAACTTAATAAAGATTGCACTTAATTTCAACTTTTATTATTAATAATGTTTCAAAAAGAAAATTCAGGCACAATCTTTATTACACCATAACTTTAGGAAAAAATAATATTTTCATATGCTATTAGGATGATTAATGTGCAAGCTCAACTGCGAGAGGGCAGCAGTACGAGCAGTATCTGTCATGGTGGTTTATATATATAGATATATTATTATCATTTAGAATATATCTATGTATATGTTTAGTTGTCAATGTTTTGATTACAGAGCATTGCTTTCATTATAACCTTACGACTTGGTGACTCCGAAAATTTTTTTAAATAAAAGATGAAGTGTAGTATACTAAATTGTAAAAATAGTGTGAAATTAAAATTCCCAAAAAATGTTACTGTGCGGAAAAAATTGTTTAAAGCAATAGAAAGGTTACCGTTTACTCCAAAAACTAACGATGGTCTTTGCATCAATCATTGTGCTTCAGAGTAGTTTAAATAATTTAAAAAAAATTCTTTATTAATTTTTTGGAAATTTAAATTTTATACTATTTTTACAATTTTATATACTACACTTTATCTTTTATTTGAAAAAATTTTCGGAGTTGGTTGAGCTTGCACATTAATCATCCTAATAACTACTTTTTTGAAAGTATGTGATCTCAGCTTTAATTTAAAAAGAATTATAAGCTTCTAGCTATCGATGCTTAAGAGCTATAAGTGTTTGAAAATCTAGTAACTTCTTTAGTGATTTTCTTTAATTGCCTGTATTTAGGGAGATATTAATATAATAATAATATCTTCTTCAATGATATCTACATGTCTGGCACTTATTACTCTGTTATTAATCAATACCTTTATAGCCTACACTTTCATAGCCTACTATGATTTCTACATCTGCTTTCCTATCCTATTTATTTTTCCTTCTGATTTCTGAAATTCTTTTAAAAACTTTACTACCATATAATCTTAAATTGCTTGAGAGGAGGCCGTATAGCTCTGTCCTTGTCTAATCTAAATTTTCGTTATTATTAATAAATTAAATATTGTTATGCAAAAGTAAGGGTATAGCCCAATAGATTTCAGGACGAGCAAACGATCCTATTCTATGAAAAAATATGAAATTTTCATTAGTTTCCGAGTGAGGTCTGAAACGGAAAAACAATTGAATTTGATAGCTGTTATTCCGTTTCAGACCTCACTCAGAAAATAATGAAAATTTCATATTTTTTCATAGAATAGGATCGTTTGCTCGTCCTGGAATCTATTGGGCTATACCCTTACTTTTGTATAACAATATTTAATTTATTAATAATAACGAAAAATTTAATTAGACAAGGATGGAGCTATACGGCCTCCTCTTAAATTCGGTTTTTCTCCCATCATAATTTCATAAGGAGTTTTCTATAGTATTCGCTAACGTTCTATTTCAAATAAACAGCTGTTTTTACAGCTTCAGGCCAAAAGGTTACATTTGATTTTGCATCAGTTAATAAACATCTAGCTGTGTCCATTATTGACCTATTGAATCTTTCTGCTGTTCCATTTAACTCATGCACATAAGGTGGAGATGGTTCTATAAAAATTCCTTTTTCTTTTGCTAAATTATACATCTCTTCGTTCCAAAATTCTAAGCCATTATTACATCTCATTTTTTTTCACTTTTTTCCAGTTAAATTTTCAACTTGATTAATATATTCTACTAAACAACTAAAAACTTCATTTTTAAATTTAATAGTATGAACTTTTATAATTTTGCTAAAATCATTAACTATTGTTAGAAAATATTTATCACCATTATACAATCAAAAAATGTTGGTACTCTACTAGCGCCGCGTGTCGGTAAACAACAGCGCTCGAGTTTCGAATGTATGTTTTCCTAATTCCGTGCAACATACGTCCTAATTCCGTGCAACATACGTCCTAAACCGTCGTCCTAAATCGAAGGACGAGGTTTCTACTCAACGTTTGCGTTACGTATCAGCTAAAGTCGCGCGAATGCTTTCCAAAAGCGGACAGCATACGTTCTAAATGGAAAGCGCACATGGCGGCCCGCCGTTAGAGCATTATATATCCGCAAGAGGGCATCTTTTGCGCCAACCTTTTTTCAGTGTAGCCTATAGTATAAGGCTCATTTACATCTACCTGTAATATTTCTAAAACTGATTTTGCTCTACTCCTATTATTTTCAAATTCAATATTATGCATTTTGTTTTGCAAACAAGTGTCGCATTTTAAATAATCATTTCCAAGTTCATTTAGTATACCATAGATTAGCTTATTTTGGCATAATATTCTTAAATAATTGAAGTTTACATGACCTAGCATTCTATAAAATTTCTCTTCCAATGTCATGTTATAGTTTATATTTTCAGTAATGTGAGATCGTGTATTATCAATGAAACTATGTATTTTATATATATATATATATATATATATATATATATATATATATATATATATATATATATATATATATATATAATTTACTTTTTGTGTTATTGCTATTAAATCATTTCTCTTATTATATATTTTAGCAGTGTTTTTCACCAATACAATTTTATTATAATTAGCGACTTTACCATAAATTATTAAATTTTTATCCATTTTGTCTACAAAGAATACATTTTTCATTTCCACTTCCCTTTTTTTAATTATTGACTATTAAAAAATGTATAATACTATCAACTTTAGTAGATTTTAAGATTTTACCATCACTTATTTTCATATCAACTAGATTTTTTAGATCGATAAATTTAGAATAATAACTTACATCATTAATAATATGGTCTACGCAACTACTATCTGAAATCCATTCAATTTTATTTGTATGATAGCTATTTGTTTCACAGTTATTTACCTGGCTTACTTTATAACCTACTTTTGTACAAAATAAATCACGCATGCAATCCGTTGCATTACTCTTGCTGTAATGTGCTCCTACATTTTGAGTGTCTTCTTGTTATATTGTTGTTGCCACCAGCTGCCTCGTCTACGTTAAGGTGGTTCTATTGGTCCAGTGGTTCTCATTGTGAAGTAATATGTTTCTTACAAATTCACACTATACGAAAGAGAAATTGGTTGAGTTCTGTGTTTGCACAATAATTCAAAAACATGTTTGTGCGCAGATTCTGTAAGTATACACAACGCAAATCGTAAGACAGCATGTTTACGTGTAAATTAATATAGAGTAAGGACATTATTTTCCTTTTCGTTCGGAATTGAGGGTCGATTGCTATAATCTACAAGGTACCATTTTAATCCTTGAGATCTGAAGTATAATATATTTTAATTTCTTCGAAATCTATAGAAAACTTTGTACACAATCTTATAAAATGTTACGTTTCAAGCGCTTCGCCCATATACTCTCATGTTAAATTCAGCAAAGTTTAAACTGAAATATCTAAAAGATGAAGGTGGATATCCACCCAAATCAAAATACCATTGTAAATCGTAAATCTTAATTTACAACATATTTCAACTTCAAAAAATTCTATAGAAAAGTGAAAAACCAATAGAACTACCTTAAGTAAAACTGCGACCTCTGCTTTGAATCCTACTGTTGAATTTTTGTTGATTGGGCTAACCTCTGCCGCCTCCTTGCATCTGCTGCATTCCTCTACCTCTGTGGTTGTTAGTCGTTGTTTCATAGTTATTTAAATTTAGACATTATGATTGAAAATGTCCATGTTTTCCACATTTGAAACATCTTTTATCATTATTTTCCTCATATTTACCCTGGTAGAAAATTCACCATCTCAAATGGTGAAAAAATTAACGATTAGCCAACTTTCTTAGTCAATTTTTAGCCAGTCACTGGTAAAAAGTTGTCGAAAAAATGGTGAATGATTTAATTTTAAAGTTGAAAAAATTGGAACTTAATTATTAAAATTTACATATATTTATTATATATATATCTTATTTTAACTAATGTTCGATTTTCTTTTAATGTAACTATATATATTATTAATTGTTTCATAAATAAGTTATTTGATTTATCACGCGTGAGCAGATAGTATAGTGCTGCAAACATTTTGCGTGGAGTATAGCTGTTAGGTTATGTATCTATATAGCGACAGCAGATGTTAGCAGAAAAGCGTGATCATAACCTTCAAATAAAATATTATAATAAAATTAAATATATTCACCATTATTTTGTCAACTTTTCACCATGAAAGGTCGCTAGATAGCAGGGTATTTGGCCATGATTTTTAGCATTTTTTGGTCAAATTGATAAAAAATGGCCTATGCTTGGCCAAAAGATGCTGAAAATTTCTACCAGCGTAATTACATTTGTATTTCCAATTTCATTTTTATAGTTAGTGCTTAAAGGGTACCCCTCGTTAAGATAGTCAAAATTTCCCTGTCCCTGAAATGTTTTTTTGACCCGGTAACTTTGTTTTAGATCGAAAATGAATAGTTTTTATCATATTTGCAGACCACGACCCCCCTTCCCCTGTCCACAGCATAAAAAAATGACTTTTTCACTATTTATTTTTTTCTCCGAATCCAGTCAGTGAAAAAATCCCAAATCATACTTATAGTTTAAATCTTTACAGATCTTGTGAAATTTTTTCATAAAGATTTGATGATGCTATATAACCTAAGAGGATGGAAAAAATTGAAACTCTTCCTATTTTCACAAGAAATGCGGTACAGGGCTAATTCTCGCAAAAAACTTGTATTTTGTTTAAAAGTACTTGTTTGAATTTTTTCAGATAAGTACTCAAAGGATAAGAAGAATATAGATAGAATACGAAACATGTAAACAAGATTTCAATGTACTCGTATGCTCACATTTTTTATAGAGTGTAAAAATAGACCATATAACTCTCGCAAAAGTGTGACTTAAGTGCAGATTTAGATAACATAGTGTTAAAAATGCCAAAGTCAAGGTTCATATTATTAAATCATGATTCTAATGTTTGTATTGATAAGTTTTACTCACGAAACATAGATTCATTAACTCATATGTGATCTCAAGGTGACATTTTGACCGTACTTAATATAGTTGTACCTGTGAAATGACTCATTCATCAGAACATTTTCTTTTATTAAAGTTATATAATATTCAAAAGATTTTATCACATATAAAATAGTGAAATATCAACAAAATCATGAAAGAAGTGTTTAAATACCTAAAATGTGGATTCAAGCAAAAATATGATGCGAACATTAGTAAATCTTATTTTTCTGACTTGATTTCATAATTAAATTCATAAATAAAGTTCTAGAATACAATTTCATAATACAAATAATAATACAAATGAGCTAAAATCAGCCAAAACCGTTCTCAAAATGAGTTTTTTGCATTTTTAACTATGGCACACCTCCAGGAAATATCTGAAAAAATTGAGGCGAGTACTTTTAAACAAAATACAAGTTTTTTTGCAAGAATTAGCCCTGTACCGCATTTCCCGTGAAAATAGGAAGAGCTTTAAATTTTTCCATCCTTTTAGGTTATATAGCATCATCAAATCTTTATAAAAAAATTTTAAAAGATCTGTAAAGATTTAAACTATAAGCACGAGTTGGTATTTTTTTACCGACTGGATTCAGAGAAAAAAAAATAGTCAAAAAGTCATTTTTTCCATGCTGTGGACAGGAGGAGGGGGGTCGCGGTCTGCAAATATGACAAAAACTATTTACTTTTAATCCAAAACAAAGTTACCAGGTCAAAAAAAAATTTCAGGGACAGGGCAATTTTGACTATCTTAACGGGGGGTACCCTTTCTATTTTCATACATTTTTATTTTACTTATAACAAAATCAACAGTTTGATCTTCTGGTTTCAAAACATCAATTAAATCTCTAATATAATTCAATGATATTGGCAGGGTTTCCAAAATATAATTCAATTTTTCCTTTTCTGTAATAGTTGCTCCTGCATTTTTCAATTTAATTATCAAATTTTGTTATATACTAAAAAATTCACTTGATTGACTGTAGTCGGTCAATTGAATTTTTTCTAACACAAATTTGTAGGGCTCTTGACTCTCTTAAGTATAAATTGTCTAATTTTTCAATAATTTCATGAGACGTTTCTTGCTCATTAATAAATTCCATTTGTTTATTCGAAAGTGCACTATATATATAATTTATTGCTTTCAAATCTTTTTCTTTCCAAATTTCTTTAGTTACTGTATTTGGTCTTTCAGCACGTTTTATAACCTCTTCACATTGTTTTAATCTTAAAAACGTTAATATTCTTTTATTTCACATGCTATAGTCCTTGCCATCCAAAATTGGTAAACAAATTTTTACTTTATCAGCCATTTCAGTTTTGTGTAATTCACTACAGTTCTCTATTTCACCTTTTAATAATAAAACTCTCTGTGTTCCCATTGCAAAACTTTTTAATAAATACTTTTTATGTTTCTTTTTTGGTTAAATATACTCACTTGATAAATTTTCTTTTAAGTTCTCCTTTTCAATGCTATTTTCCATCAAAAGTTTTTTCTTATTTCCACTGCCCACGTGGCTTTTCAAATTTAATCAAATTTAATCTCAGTCATCCTTGACTTTATGCTTTATATATTTCTTTATTTAATTGCTTTTTTACTATTCTTGTTGAATTCATTTATCTTTTTTTTTTAATTTTAAATAGTTATTCATCACTTTATCTCTTAACATATGTTTAACCTTGAAATTTCGCCATGTGCTCTCCTAACCTTACTCGGTCACGTGTTCCGACTTGAATTTTTTTTATCTGCTTGCATCAATGTCTTTTCATAATTAAATTTTACAATCTTGCTTTCAATGAATAGTTTTAACTATATTGTTACTTGTTTCACTCATATTTTTATTCTTTTTATAAGGGAGCACATATTTTTCTCTTATTTTCACTGAGCACGTGTTTTGAACTAGTTTTGCCTCTACGCAACTCGAAAGTTAACGTAGACGACAAATAAAAATAGAAACCACTCTCTGCTACCACGTTAAAAAAGTAAATGAATGCGAAGAGGGATCAGCAATAGAAATAATTTGGTTTTCACTTATATATAATATTACTTTATTACTCTTCTTTAGTACATACTGTCCAACACGTCAGGCCCTTACGACTGACTATAAGCAACTAACCTAACTGCCGACTATACAATTACATTTTATAGTACATTTTAGCATACTCAGTCCACGTACACACAATGCTCTATTAAAGCGCGTAATTTAAATCAAATTTACTCATATTCTAATAATCTGATAAATTTTCAAGTGAGAGGAAATCACTGAAAATAATTTTTTTTTTACATGTTCATGTGCCCAGCCGACGTATAATCCACCATGTTACACCCATCTGATGTTTATTTTTTATCGAAGTACAGTTTTATTTATCATCTGACAAAATTTCAATCGGAAGGAAATTAAAAAATGATTTTTTTCACGTGTTTGGGAGGCTGTCGTGTAACCCACCCATGGTGCGCCAGCTGACGTTCACTAACCGTACCGTTAATTCTTTGAAGTTCGAACAATTAGACTCGATTATTTATTATTCGAATAGTCATTATTCGAATAGTCATTATTCGAATACTGATTATTCGAATGAAAAATCCGAATAGTCACTATCCGGATTACGGATACCTTTCGAATAAAAGAATTCATTATTCGAATAATTTTTATCCGTATAGTCCCACCCCTAGTTCGCAACCAAGGTTTTCTAAAATTGTGGATTTTTTTTATCCACCTTAAGACGACCTGGCTGTCGGACCACGCAAATGTAGGCAGTCCTTTCAAGTACTCTGTCCCCTACAGATAGAGTATGAGCTTCACTAGGAGTACAGCTCCACATAACTCAAGGTTTGGTATACTAACAGTTTTTACAGAAGCTACCTTCGTTTTGGCCGCTATGAGGGAGACCCGTGTCGTCTCATTATTTTCACAGAATCTAAGGTATACTACTGCTACATAAGCGCGCGATGATGCATCCGAAAACCCATGAATTTGACAGGCTGGGGAAGACGACGTCCCTATCTATCGATTAATCCTTAAATTCGAAAGTAGGCCAAGAGAGTGACAATAGTCTAACCATTGCTTACGTTCAGTGGTTGGCAAGGGTGTATCGCATTCACATTTTAGGAGCCATAAGTCTTGTATCAGGATTTTTGCCATAATTGTCACTGGCGCAAGCCAACTCAGGGGATCGAATAATCGTGCAATTATGGACAAGACATTGCGCTTCGTTATAGCTCCCATTAATGTCTTGAAATCCACTGTGTCAAACTTAAAGACATCGCCAATGGGATCCCATCTCACTCCCAAGGTCTTGACAGTTTGGTCCCTGTCAATTATCAGCACTGCCAACGATCAGCTTCCTATTCAGTGGTAAAAGGTCTACATGGTTATCAGACCATTTATCCAATTCTATGCCAGTTGATCTTAAAATCTCGATGACTTCATTTCTCATTGAAACTGCCTCTGAAAGTTCATCGGCGCCTGCAAAGATGTTGTCCACATAGGTAGTGTCGTTGAGACGTCGATCACCACGAGGATATTGCGATCGTTCATCATGTGGTAACTGCACACGCATGCGATTCGCCAGATATGGCGCACACGCGGTACCATAGGTGACAGTGGTCAATCGATATTCCACAGGTGGATTCTCTGGGTCGGGTGACCATAACATTCTCTGATAATCTTGGTCTTTTGCTTCTACCTGAATCCGTCTAAACATTCTTACCATGTTGGCTGTAAACACATAGCGATATTTTCACTAACCCAGTAATATCAATGCAAGATCACCTTGTAGTGCCGGTCCTGCTAAGAGAAACTTATTTAGGCAGTATTTTTCGCGAGTTAACCTATATGTATCGAAAACAACGCGCACCTTTAACCTTCTGATAGCCGGGATGACGCAATATGGCGTCATCCCATGATCGGCCCACATATACTATTACTTAAGAAACATTTATATGGAAAATTTTGAAAAAGTTACACTTTTTTAGTGGGAAAAATTCCGGCTGTCAGAAGGTTAATGGTTTCACATCATGTTGCACAAGCACATGATGTGGCAGATACCGCCCATACAGCATGAAAGGACTTTGAAAGGATTCTGAAAGGATTCATAAAAGGACTACAATCTTTCAGAAATATTTCACTGAAAGGATTCTGAAATAATTCTATGTCCGAGGTATTATTCTTTTAAAAATAATACATAAAAATATTTCATAAAGAATTCACAAGTCATTTCAAAATCCTTTCAATGGAAGAATTCTGTAAGGATCCATGAATTCTTTTGGTAATAATTCGTAAATCTTTTCATACATCTTCCATTGAAAGGATTCTGTAAGAATAATATGAAATATTTTTAAAATATTTCATTGTATTATTTCTAAAAGGAATATACCTCGGACATAGAATCATTACAGAATCCTTTCAATGAAAGAATTCTGTAAGGATCCATGAACTCTTTTGGTAATAATTCGTAAATCTTTTCATACATCTTCCATTGAAAGGATTCTGTAAGAATAATATGAAATATTTTTAAAATATTTCATTGTATTATTTCTAAAAGGAATATACCTCGGACATAGAATTATTACAGAATCCTTTCAATAAAAGAATTCTGTAAGGATCCATGAATTCTTTTGGTAATAATTCTTAAATCTTTTCATACATCTTTTATTGAAACTATTCTGTAAGAATGATATAAAATATTTTAAAAATATTTCATTGTATTATTTCTGAAAGAAATGTACCTCGGACATAGAATTATTACAGAATCCTTTCAATGAAAGAATTCTGTAAGGATCCATGAATTCTTTTAGTAATAATGCATTAATCTTTTCATCTATCTTTAGTTGAGAGACGTGTAAAGTTCTAGAAATTTTATTCTTTCCTGTATTATTTAAGAATCAATTTAGAATCAATACACACACACACACACACACACACACACACACACACACACACACATATATATATATATATATATATATATATATATATATATAACGGATATATGATGATATAATTATTCATAGGATTACGAATAGTTTTACAGCGGTTAAAATCGAAGTTATCATAACACAGACATCGCACGCATAACAATTTATAGTTTCCATTTAAGATTCTTATTTTCCTTATATATGAAACGGGAAGCACTCTTACCGCTTGCGAGAGTAAGAGATACCGCCATCAAGCGGATAAATTATAAACTAATCCCGAAAATATTTCTAAATGATTCTGTTATCTTTCACGTTTTCTTTCATAAAGTCCTTTCAAAATCCTTTCAGTAAGGATTCATGTAATAACTTTTGTTCTTATCATAAGTTATTTCATGAAATATTTCAAAAAGATTTCAAAATTATTTCATGTAAGATTTCTTGAGACTTCACCAAAATATTGCATGAATTATTTCATGAAAGCTTTTTGAATGAATCTTGAAATGATTCGGTGAAAGAATACCTTAGATCATTCCAAAAATCTTTCTAAATTATTTTCTGATTTTAATCGTTAGAAGATTTCTGAGTTCTTTCTTGTTTCCTTTCAAGAAGTCTTTTCAAAGTCCTTTCAGTAAGGATTTATTTAATAACTTTTATTCTCATCATAAGTTATTTCATGAAATATTTCAAAAAGATTTCAAAATTATTTCATGTAAGATTTCTTGAGACTTTACCAAAATATTGCATGAATTATTTCATGAAAGCTTTTTGAATGAATCTTGAAATGATTCGGTGAAAGAATACCTTAGATCATTCCGAAAATCTTTCTAAATTATTTTATGACTGGAATCTTTGGAAGATTTCTGAGTTCTTTCTTGTTTCCTTTCAAGAAGTCTCTTCAAAGTCCTTTCAGTAAGGATTTATGTAATAACTTTTATTCTCATCATAAGTTATTTCATGAAATATTTCAAAAAGATTTCAAAATTATTTCATGTATGATTTCTTGAAACTTTACCAAAATATTACATGAATTATTTCATAAAAGCTTTTTGAATGAATCTTGAAATGATTCGGTGAAAGAATACCTTAGATCATTCCGAAAATCTTTCTAAATTATTTTCTGATTTTAATCGTTGGAAGATTTCTGAGTTCTTTCTTGTTTCCTTTCAAGAAGTTCTCTCAAAGTCCTTTCAGTAAGAATTCATGTAATAACTTTTATCGTCATGATAAGTTCTTTCATGAATTATTTCAAAAAGGTTTTAAAATTATTTCATGTAAGATTACTTGAAATATTACCAAAACCTTGCTTGGAATTATTACATAAAAGCTTTTTGTAAGTATATTGAAATGATTCGTTGAAAGAATACCTTAGATTATTTTGATAATCTTTCTAAATTATTTTATGACTGGAATCTTTGGAAGATTTCTGAGTTATTTCTTGTTTCCTTTCAAGAAGTTCTTTCAAAGTCCTTTCAGTAAGGATTTATGTAATAACTTTTATTCTCATCATAAGTTATTTCATGAAATATTTCAAAAAGGTTTTAAAATTATTTCATGTATGATTTCTTGAGACTTTACCAAAATATTACATGAATTATTTCATAAAAGCTTTTTGAATGAATCTTGAAATGATTCGGTGAAAGAATACCTTAGATCATTCCGAAAATCTTTCTAAATTATTTTCTGATTTTAATCGTTGGAAGATTTCTGAGTTATTTCTTGTTTCCTTTCAAGAAGTTCTCTCAAAGTCCTTTCAGTAAGGATTCATGTAATAACTTTTATCGTCATGATAAGTTCTTTCATGAATTATTTCAAAAAGGTTTTAAAATTATTTCATGTAAGATTACTTGAAATATTACTAAAACCTTGCTTGGAATTATTACATAAAAACTTTTTGTAAGTATCTTGAAATGATTCGTTGAAAGAATATCTTAGATTATTTCGAAAATCTTTCTAAATTATTTCATGACTAGAATCTTTGGAAGATTTTTGAGTTATTTCTTGTTTCCTTTCAAGAAGTTCTCTCAAAGTCCTTTCAGTAAGGATTCATGTAATAACTTTTATCGTCATGATAAGTTCTTTCATGAATTATTTCAAAAAGGTTTTAAAATCATTTCATGTAAGATTACTTGAAATATTACCAAAACCTTGCTTGGAATTATTACATAAAAGCTTTTTGTAAGTATCTTGAAATGATTCGTTGAAAGAATACCTTAGATTATTTCAAAAATCTTTCTAAATTATTTCATGACTACAATCTTTGGAAGATTTCTGAGTTATTTCTTGTTTCCTTTCAAGAAGTCATTTCAAAGTCCTTTTAGAAAGGATTCGTGTAATATTTCATATTTTAACTTTCATTTCCTTCTTGGTATTATTTTTGTAAAGACTTTGTAATCTTTCTGTGTATTATTTCATAAATTCTTTTCAAAAGAATATGGTTATCTTTTTAAGTCCTTTTTAAATTTTTTCAACGTATTATTACTTGTAATATTTCATGAAATTATTTCGAAATTCTTTCATGCTGTGTGGGCGTGCTTTTGGATTGATGAGTTCGTTCGCTGGTACACGTTTTATATGGCCTAGTCGTTTGTATGTATCCATAAATTAGCGATAAGCCTTTCCAATCGTGGGTTCCCTGACAAGGTGGCAATACACACTGTAGAGCGAGCTTAGTGCCAAACTCCGCGTCTCATTTGCCAACGGTGGTGGATCGCTCTTAACGGGAAGTCAGACGCTATATCGCCCACCCAGATGACGTTTATGTGACTCCTTAAAGAAGCGTTTGAATCCGTAATCATCCCGTGACAACAGTTGCGCGCACTCAGAAACCTCTTCCAGATTCCAAAATTTTTGCATTGAATCGCTCAGCTCATCGCGTGGAACACAGTAAAGGGCTTGTACCAACTTGGAAAGATGGTCTTCCCGCTGCTGTGGTGCGTAAATTGGAACAGGGCCTGATATGATCCATCTCAAAGCTGCATTCTGAGCAGCTCATTTGATGTCAAAAATCTACGTGGCCCCAACTTCAGCAATTGGCCATACACGTCGGCCCTTATTATAACGTCTACTCTGTCTCTAACGTAAAATTTAAGATCAGCTAGTGATATGCCTGTATATGGTTTGGGATCGATATCCATTACGCTACAAGTTGGTAAGAGTGACGTGAGGCGCAACAGAACTAGAGCTCTTACTTCTATCTTAAACTGAGGATTAATAATAAATTGCACTACTAACGAATTCACAGAATTCGCGGTGCCTGATGCACATGCACCTAGACCAGACAGTACAATATTGGTAGGATGCTTAGGTAAACCAAGTAACTGCACTATTGCTTCTTTGACAAACGTTGCTACGGACCCTTGATCGAGAAGCGCACGCACGCGAGTATATTTTCCTTGAACTCCTCTAATCATTACTTGAGCGATAGCTAAAATCACAGAATTTCTTAATTCAAGGATCCTGTCAGTATAAATATTTATAGTCGCTGATGCTGCATTTCTTGATGCGTCGGTAACTTCCTTTGAGTCGGTAGTGGCTCTTAAAATATTTCGTTGCGGTTTTGGACCAAAGTGTAACAGTGAGTGGTGCATTTCCTTACATGTACCGCAACACCATTTTAAAGTGAAATCTATAAATTTGTGTGGCCCAAAGAAATTAAAGCATAGACCTAAGCGTCTCATCGTAATTCGACGCTCATAAAAAGATTGAGCTTTTATAGCACATATATAGCACTTCCACAAATAGTGCTACCCCATACAAAGAGCATATTTTTGGGAACCCTTTGGCCCTTGCACAGCATCGAAAACCCTATAGAAGTTTCAAGTGTTCTTCACATGAATAAGAGATTCCTTTCCTTCTGAACCCTCAGAACTAATCATGCTGAGAGTCTGAGACCTCCTTTCCAGAATGTCTGAAAATTCATAAAATTTTGGAAAGTGCGACGCCAGGTCAAGTATTGCTGATCCTAAAAACGGGATATTTCCTGCATTCGTGGCAACTAGGCGATCCTTCACACTCAGTTCTGATTCCCAGACCTTGCGCGATTCTGGATCTAATTTGGTCGTCAACATATGTATAAGCCAAATGTTCCAATGCTCCACACTGACATTTTTCAATTGGATAAAGCGTAGAAAATACGCTGTGCTTCGTCGGCGAAGGCACGCAAGACCCTTGCCGATTCCCTTTTTATAACGGAAATGCTTATTAATGCATTTAAATACTTTCTTACAATAAGCCTAAGGTGAAAAAACCTTAACATGAATGCTTTCTATGTGATGGCATAATTGGCATCAGTAGTTGCAACATTCTTGACTAAGTCTGTCGCTGTGCCTGTCAAGCAAAGTTTCAGATAGCTCAGCTTGATAGTATCGCGTTCTTTCTTTGAGTACACTAGTGTAAAAAAAGTCAGGAAAGCTTTTTCAATCCTCATAGTTACCAGAAATCGTTGGAAAATTCACCTTGGACAGCTTAGCCGTATCTAAATTTCCTACGGTCTGATCGCATCCCTCCGATGCAGCAGCCGCAGTGGTCGCAGCTGCCTCGTCCAATCGCATCATTATGGTGGACAGCTCGTCTTGAAGATCTTCATATAATGTTCAAAGGTCTGCGAATACATAGTCAGTAATATAAGGATCCGATTCTATATCATTCCTTACTATTATTTCTGCATGCGTCTTGCGAGCTTCTTGCCAAATTTTATTCAACGCATCGGTCCGCGTTATAGCTATATTTTTATTGAAGAAGTCATGTGGTTTCTCCCACACACGGGCACCCATACGTTCCACTCCATCACGGCGCGAAATTTGCAAGACAGTAAACCTCCTCAACGCTACAGGTGCCATATTTTTTTGCACACTAACACATGCACGCGGAGCTCCCAGTAACATCCTCTTCTTGATTCAAGGTCCACTCAATCCCGGACCATCAAGAGAGTAAGAAGATGTCACTCAGAACCCTGACTACCATTCCTCACCCGGGGCACCAATGTTCATTGATTTTTTGCTTTATTAACTCAGAATACGGATAAGTTTAGGAAGGGGTGCCCACATAGCATGAAAGATTGCAGCAACATTTATATGTCCGCGCTACACGGAAATGACAGATAACAGCTAGGCTATATTTGTCACATTAGTGATCAATGTGTGTCGAAAATTTTGAGTTTCCACATAGATGGGCGATGTGTGCACGTCGAATTTCTATGTTTGCGCATTGTCTAACTACACTCAACTCATAGAAGGTTGTCACACTGATCATCTTTTATTTTCGCACTGCTTGTCAATGTGTAAACATAGAAATTTTAAATCTGACATGTATGGAAAAAAAATAAATTAAAATAAAACTAAGGTTATGATCCTCGGTATCAATGAATATTTGAATTGGAAGATAATTGTGACTTTAATATATTAATTAGTGCTATTCTAATTATAAAATTTTTAATTTAATCAAAAACATTATTATTATTAATTTTAACATGAGAAATTATTGCTGTTAGCAATTCAATCATTGAAAATAATATACGTAGGGTTCAATGTTTCGAAAATCCATTATCTTTTTTTAGAATTTTGAAATTTCAAATGGCTTTTTCATAATATTTATTTAAATTGTATAGAAAGTCAGTTTTTAATTCATGTTTGTTACCGACATGCATTTATTCGTATAAATTATAATCGCTTTAGAATTGTAACAAGTATACAGAATACCGTAAAATGATGAAATATTTCAGGTTTTTTAATGAAATTTTTAACAAGTATTAAAAAAAAAGACATTGAAATACTATATTAGAAATTTCAAAGTACCTCATCATTATATTATTGTCTGAATACTTATTACAGTTCTAAATATTAATTATAATTTATTTGAATGAATACATTTCGATTACAAACATGAATTAAAAACAAAATTTCTATTCAATTTATATAAATAATAAGAATGTGATATTGAGAATTTTTAAGCTCAAAAAAATAACAGATTTTCGAAACATCGAATTCCACCCACATAATTTTTAATGATTTCAACATTGAATTGCTAACAGCAATAATTTCTAGCGTTAAAATTATTAATCATAATGTTTTTGACTGAATTAAAAATTTTATAATTAGAATAGCACTAATTAATATATTAAAGTCACAATTATCCTCCAATTCAGATATTCATTGATACCGAGGATCATAACCTTAGTTTCATTTTAATTCATTTTTTTTTCCATACATGTCAGATTTAAAATTTCTATGTTTACACATTGACAAGCAGTGCGAAAATAAAAGATGATCAGTGTGACAACCTCCTATGAGTTGAGTGTAGTTAGACAATGCGCAAACATAGAAATTCGGCGTGCCCACATCGCCCATCTATGTGAAAATTCAAAATTTTCCACACATTGATCACTAATGTGACAAATATAGCCTAGCTGTTATCTGTCATTTCCGTGTAGAACCCGGTTGAAATATTTCTAAAAACCTCGCAGCAATCTTTCAGAAAACCTCGCAGCAATATTTCAGGAAATGTAACAGAAACATTTCAGGAAATGTAACAGAAACATTTCAGGAAATGTAACAGAAACATTTCAGGAAATGTAACAGAAACATTTCAAGAAACCTTGCAGCAACCTTTTAGAACACCTCGCCGCAACCTTTCAGGAAATGTAACAGAAACATTTCAAGGAACCTCACAGGAATCTTGCGGGAAAAATAGCAAAAACATTTCAAGCAACCACACAGCAATTTTTTAGAAAATCTTGCCGTAACCTTGCAGAAAACCTCGTAGCAACCTTTATGAGATATTGCAGCAACATTTATATGACCGCGCTAGAACCCGGTTAAAATATTTCTAAAAACCTCGCAGCAACCTTTCATGAAAACCTCGCAGCAACATTTCAAGAAACCTTGCAGCAATCTTTCATGAAAGGTTTCTCGTAATATTTCATGAAATTTTTCCCAAATTTTGCCGCGAAAAACGCTCATACCTTTCCGTATAGTTTCCTGCAATATTTTGTGAAATATTTCTTGAATCTTGCCAAAAGCTTGCTGCAGTAATATTTAATAGTAGGCAGGATTTTCTATCCTTGTGTGATAAAGTTTTTCTTATTTGCTTAAGTATCAATCGTTGTATGTATAAATTACTAGTTGAGCGCAATAGTATTATTATCAATATTTGTGCACAAGAAGAAAAAATTCCTCAGCATCGTTTTTGAGAAAAGTAGAGAATATTGAAATAAAAGGTTTTGTTTCTAATATTTATGCGTTCTTTACTTTTTTCAATAACAATTCGATGGATTTTTTTACCCTACGCATAAATATTTATAATAATAGCATACTTATTGCGCTTAACTTCCCGTTTACAATACAACTACAGCAATAAATACTTGAGTAAATAACAGGAAACCAAATATAAGGCAAGAACAGCGAATCTGGACTGCTCTTAGAATCTTTTATAAAAACTTGCGGAATTATTGCTGAAACTGTTTATGAAAGGTTTGCTGCAATTTCATTTTGAAATTATTCATGAAACTTTGTTGATACTTTTTGTGAAACGCTTTTCTGGAATATTTTATAAAGATTGCCAAAAATATGATAATAACCATTGGCGAAATGTATATAGTAATATTTTTTGTGATATCTTAGAAATCTTGTCAAAAACCTTACAGAAATCTTACTGCAACTTTTAACAAAAGATACCTCGTAATATTTTATACAATATTCATCAAATTTTGCTGGAAACCTCGTTGAAACCTTTCATAAAAGGTATCTTGCAATATTCCGTAAAATGTTCCCCAAATCTTGCTAGGAACCTCACTGAAACCTTTCATGAAAGGTTTCTTGCAATATTTCATAAAATGTTTCTAAAATCTTGCAGGAACCTCGCTGCAATCTTTTATGAAAGGTTTCTTGCAATATTCCATGAAAAGTTCTCCAAATCTTGCTGGAAAACTCGCTAAAACCTTTCGTGAAAGGTTTCTTGCAATATTTCATGAAATGTTTTTAGAATCTTGCAGAAACCTCGCTGCAACCTTTCGTGAAAGGTTTCTTGCAATATTTTATAAAATGTTTCTAAAATCTTGCAGAAAGCTCGCTGTAATCTTTCATAGAAAGTTCGATGCAATATTCCATCAAAATGTTGTCTAAATCTTGCTGAAAATCCTGCTGAAACATGTAATAAAAGTTTTCTTGCAATATTTCATGAAATGTTTTTAAAGTCTTACAGAAACCGCGCTGCAACCTTTCATGAAAGGTTTCTTGCAATATTTCATAAAATATTTCTCAAATCTTGCAGAAACCTCGCTGCAACCTTTCATGAAAGGTTCCTTGCAATATTCCATGCAATAATTTCTAAATCGTGCTGAAAACCTCGCTGCAACCTTTCGTGAAAGTTTTCTTGCAATATTTCATAAAATATTTCTAAAATCTTACAGAAACCTCGCTGCAATCTTTCATGAAAGGTTTCTTGCGAAATTTCATGAAATGTTTTATAAAACCTTGCAGAAACCTTGCTGCAACCTTTCATGAAAGGTTCCTTGCAATATTTTATAAAATGTTTTCTAAATTTTGCTGGAAACCTCTATGCAACCTTTTATAAAAGGTTTCTTGCAATATTTCATGAAATATTCCTAAAATCTTTCAGAAACCTAGCTGCAACCTTTCATGAAAGGTTTCTTGCAATATTCTATGAAATGTTTTCTAAATCTTGCTGGAAACCTCGCTGAAACATGTCATGAAAGTTTTCTTGCAATATTTCATGAATTGTTTCTAAAATCTTGCAGAAACCTCGCTGCAACCTTTCATGAAAGGTTTCTTGCAATATTTCATGAAATGTTTTATAAAACCTTGCAGAAACCTCGCTGCAACCTTTCATGAAAGGTTCCTTGCAATATTGCTTGAATTATTTTCTGTATCCTTGTAGCAAGTTTGCAGCAATATCACACTGAAATGTTTCATGAAACCTCTTAGCAATATTAAGACAAGATTGCTGCAATCTTGTGACAATATTTAGCACAATATTTCAGTGCAAAGTTTCACTGCAATATTTCATGCTGTGTGGGTAGGTAGTCGGGTAATAAACAAAGACCCTTACTTAACACAAAGAAAAAATTTTATTTTTAAGTACAAATAAGAACAAGAATGACTAGGGAATTCAGAACCTCAGATACGATTATAACCAAGAACAAGAGGTAAATACACACATGCATATATACATTTATCGAAATAAATAATTGATTATAGGAAACTAGATATATATAAATTGATAACAAAGAAACTATATATATGGATAAATAAAGGAATAAATAATTGATTATTAAGAAATTATAAATATACATAGATATATATATATATATATATATATATATATATATATATATATATATATAAATGAATAAATATGTCTCTCTAAACACATGCCTGGGGTTCAGCCCCATAAAGCAACAAAGCAAACAAGTCACGTACCTTAATTATGAGGATCAGCCTCACTCCTATTGGGAACAGCCCAATAGTGAAAATGATTCTTAGAATATTGAATCATTAAAAGAGGAATTTGTAAAAAACTTGACTAATGTTCAATTACCTCAATTTTTAATTGACACTTTAAGTCTTGGAAGAATATTCAATTTTTTTGATTGTATAGACAACAATGTTTGCCCTGTTAAAAAAGTCCAGGTGGATTTCCACGTGGAAAATCCACGTGGAATTCCACGTGGATTTTCAGTCTGATTTACTTGGATTTTCAGGGTGATTTACTTGGATTTTCAGGGTGAAAATCAGGGTGGAATTCCAGGTAGATTTTCAGGGTGAAAATCAGGTTGGAATTTTAAGGGGATTTTCAGTCTGAATTACTTGGATTTTCATAGTGAAATACCACTCTGATTTTGAGTCTAAAAATACACTCTGATTTTCATAGTGAAAATCCACTCTGATTTTCAGTCTGAAAATCCACTCTGATTTTCATAGTGAAAATCCACTCTGATTTTCAGTCTGAAAATCCACCCTGATTGTGGATATTTTTAAGCAATCAAAAAAATATTTTTATAAAATTAAATTTATTTATGTTTTTCATTGCAACCACAAAAATATCTCTGTTCACTTAATAGAATAGAACGTGAGAAAGTAGGGCGAATGATCGTCGTTTTAGACAAAATTAAACTGTTAGTTTATAAGCTCTAAAGTCTTTTATTCTTTTCGTGCGCGTTCGCTTGCCATAAGAAAGTCAATAGGTAGAAAGCGGAGCATCCCCTAACGGTTAATCATCGGTACTATTATATACATGTGTATATTCATATTCAATAACTAACCACTAGGGGGCTACCACGCTTTTTATGTATTGACTTTCTTATGGCAAGCCAACGCGCATGAAAAGAATAAAAGACTTTAGAGCTTATAAACTAACAGTTTAATTTTGTCTAAAACGACGATCATTCGGCCTACTTTCTCACGTTCTATTCTATTAAGTGAGCAGAGATATTTTTGTGGTTGCAATGAAAAACATAAATAAATTTAATTTGATAAAAATATTTTTTTGAATGCTTAAATATATCCACAATCAGGGTGGATTTTCAGACTGAAAATCAGAGTGGATTTTCACTATGAAAATCAGGGTGGATTTTCAGACTGAAAATCAGAGTGGATTTTCACTATGAAAATCAGGGTGGATTTTCAGACTGAAAATCAAAGTGGATTTTCACTATGAAAATCAGAGTGGATTTTCACTATGAAAATCAGAGTGGATTTTCAGACTCAAAATCAGAGTGGATTTTCACTATGAAAATCCAAGTAATTCAGACTGAAAATCCCCTTAAAATTCCAACCTGATTTTCACCCTGAAAATCTACCTGGAATTCCACCCTGATTTTCACCCTGAAAATCCAAGTAAATCACCCTGAAAATCCAAGTAAATCAGACTGAAAATCCACGTGGAATTCCACGTGGATTTTCCACGTGGAAATCCACCTGGACTTTTTTAACAGGGTGCTTATAGGTTTTTAAGAAATTAAATAATAATTTAAAGTTAAGTAACAAGTATTAATGAAAAGAAACATAAAGTTAAAATTTGAGTTATGAAGAACAAATTTTATTGAATAACATTGATCACAGTAACCCTGGTAGAAAATAGACCGTCCAAAAATGGTTATTCATAATGTATTAACCTTTTTTTTCAATAAATATAATCAAAAACTGATCGAAAGATAGTGAAATAATATATATACATTTTCGTATATTGATATATATCCGAGTACATATACTAGTGTGTTGATAATTAAAATTAACATATAATAAATAGATAGTTTAAACTTTTAAAATTTAGTTTGATTTATCCTCGTAATACTTATTTTAAAATTTATATTGAGGCATTTACGCCTAAATACACATAGATATATTAGTAGAGAAAGAAAGTGAAAGAGACATCTGCGAACATGTGACTGTGCGTGTTTTGTAACCCTAAAGCGCAAAAAAGTTGTCATCATAAAAACTAATTCTAAAATTTTATAGAAACAAAAAAAAATCGTTCATTATAAAAAGTTTTCATGTAATAACTCATGCAACGTTTTAGTTAAGTCGCATGAAATCTTACATGAATCAATTTTTAAATCTTTTTGAAATATTTTATGAAATAACTTATGATGAGAATAAAAGTTATTACATGAATCTTTACTGAAAGGACTTTTGAAAAGACTTCTTGAAAGGGAACAAGAAACAATACAGAAATCTTCCAAAGATTCCAGTCATGGAATTATTTAAAATGATTTTGTGGATTATCTAAAGTATTATTTTGCAGAATTATTACAAGGTTCTTGTAAAAAGCTTTTATGCAATATTTCATAAAAACTTTTACTGAACTCTTACGAAATATTCCCTCACAGCATGAATTAATCTTGAGATGATCTGATGAAATAATACATAAAAACATTATAGAGTGATTGCAAAATAATTTCTAAAAAAAACAGAAGTCATAATATGAATCATTATATGAAACCTTGCTGAAAAGACTTTGAAAGGTCTTTTTGTAAGGAAACAAGAAAAATTACATAAATCTTCTTGCTACTTCAATAGAATTATTTAAATATATTTTCGAGATAATTATTTTACAAAATCATTTCAACATTCTTTCGGAAAGCTTTTATGCAATATTTCATAAAAACTTTTGGTAATAGAAATAAAATTATTTATTTAAAATTAAAATTATAATATCAAAACTGAAATTCGAATCTTGAACTCGGAGACGAAACGATTTACTTATCTAATCCCACAGCATGAATGAATCTTGAAATAATTTCAAGAAATATTTTATAAAATAATGCATTGAAATAATTGGAAAAGAACTTTAAAATAAACCAAACTTATTTCCAAAACAGTTTATAAAATAATACATAAAAAAATTAATAACGACTTCACAAAGATTTGAAAACAAAAAAACAAAGTCAGAACATGAAATATTACATGGATCCATGCTGAAAGGACTTTGAAAGGACTTTTTGAAAGAAAACGTGAAACATAACAGAATCATTTCAAAATATTTTCAGGATTAGTTTATAATTCATCCGCTTGATGGTGATTGTTGAATTTTACGTTCTTTACTTTTCTCTTAGCGCTTACTCTCTTACTCTCGCAAGCGGCAAGAGTGCTTCCCGTTTCATATATAAGGAAAATAAGAATCTAAAATAGCAACTGAATTTTTATGCGTGCGATGTCTCTGTTATAATAACTGCGTTTTTAATAACTGTGTAACCATTATTTGTAATCCTATAAATAATTATATCATTATATCCATTATATATAAACACGTATTAATTCTAATTTGTTTTTTAATTAATACATGAAAGAATAAAGTTTCTGCAGAATCCTTTCTACAGAAGATGTATGAAAAAATTTATAAATTATTCCCAAAAGAATAAATATTATCTTATTTGACGTTAATGATGGCTAAATAATTAATACAATTTTAGCAATAACTGGTTTGACCATCAATTTATTTAATAAATTTTTTTATTCTACGTTTCGGTTTCTCATTAAACCCTCATCAGGAACTGCAAGATTAAAAATTACAAGAAATGTAAACAATAATAAAATTTTGTACATAACCACAATTAAACATGCTTAATTTGAAACTTATAAAATACAAACCTAAGAGTATCAATTAACAATCTAATACGATTACTATAAGTGTAACATTATTATAAATTTAATCTTAACTAAGAAATATTTTTTTGGCTCTAACAAATCTCAAAAAAAATCGAAACAATCATTAAAACGAGCAATACAATTTTAATACAGTATTATATTAGCCATCTTAGTATAAACCAATCACAAACAAGAGCGCAAGGAAAAAATATATACCTCCAACTTCCAGTGTTGGTAACATTAAAACATTAAACTATAATTCAAGAAAGGGAACGAGCGCCAATTCGAACCATGTAACAGATTGAGAAGCATTGTCAAATACAGTATACAGAATATTTCTAATAACAAAACTATCAAAATCAATTTAAACTATACTGAAGCAATATTATTTTTTTAAAAGTTTATGAACAAAATTTTTTTATAACAGAATTAAGGTTCTGTGTATCTAATATTTTATTAATCGTGTTATGTTTTACTATAAATATCATTTCTGATATTAGTCTCTTTGAGTAATCTTGTTCAATATCTAAAATTTTAATTTTAGTAAGGTCAAATTCAAAAGTATGACCTGTGTCGAAAATATGCATATAAACTGTGGAAGTATCTTTTTTATTTTGAACATCTCTTTTGTGTTCACCTATTCTTGTACAAAGCATCCTATTTGATTGTCCCACATAGCACATATCACAATCTTTGCAATCAATCTTGTAAACTACACTTGGTCTTTCAAATTTATTAATCAAATCTTTGCCTAAATCATTCAAAATTGATATTTTATTACAAGATTTATATATTATATTAAAATTAAACTTTGAAGATATAGCTCTAAAATCATATTCCAACGTTTTTATAAACGGCAAAACTATAAATTTACTAAAGTCTTGACAAGGTTCAGTTACTAAGTTTTGCTGGTTGTATATTTTTTTAAGTCTAATTTTTATATGTTTTTTTTATAAAGTAGTAAGGATATTGATTGGCACAAAGGACATCGTAAATATATTTTAAATTTTGGTCATGAAACTTTATATGTGAAAGTTTGATGGCTTTATCAACCAATCCATATACAATGCCTTTCTTTTGTGATTCAGGATTGTGTGACCAAAAATTCAAATACAACCCAGAGTGTGTGGGTTTCCTGTACCAGTTAGAAGTTAAATTTCCACTGGAATCGACCTCCAGCGAAATATCCAAAAAGTTAATCTTATGATTAATAGAATTTTCAAGGATAAATTGTATTAAAGGGTCATAACTATTTAAGAATTTCAAAATGTTATTACCCTCACCAATAGGTATCACCGCCAATACATCATCAACATATCTAAACTATTTTAAAATAGGGATGTTAGTAGTAGACAAACAATCACTTTCTAAGTCTTGCATGACGATATCAGCTAATATAGGGCTAATAAATTTTATGATTTATTATGATGTATTATGAATTATAGTTTAATGTTTTAATGTTACCAACACTGGAAGTTGGAGGTATATATTTTTTCCTTGCGCTCTTGTTTGTGATTGGTTTATACTAAGATGGCTAATATAATACTGTATTAAAATTGTATTGCTCGTTTTAATGATTGTTTCGATTTTTTTTGAGATTTGTTAGAGCCAAAAAAATATTTCTTAGTTAAGATTAAATTTATAATAATGTTACACTTATAGTAATCGTATTAGATTGTTAATTGATACTCTTAGGTTTGTATTTTATAAGTTTCAAATTAAGCATGTTTAATTGTGGTTATGTACAAAATTTTATTATTGTTTACATTTCTTGTAATTTTTAATCTTGCAGTTCCTGATGAGGGTTTAATGAGAAACCGAAACGTAGAATAAAAAAATTTATTAAATAAATTGATTGTCAAACCAGTTATTGCTAAAATTGTATTCCCAAAAGAATTCGTGAATCCTTTCAAAATTCTTCCATTGAAAGGATCCTGTAATAATTCTATGTCTGAGGTATATTAATTTTAGAAATAACACAATGAAATATTTTAGAAATGTTTCATATCATTCTTACAGAATCCTTTCAACGGAAGATGTATGAAAAGATTTATGAATTATTACCAAAAGAATTCATGAATCCTTACAGAATTCTTTCATTGAAAGGATTTTGTAATATTGTGTGAATCCTTTATAGAAGATTTTATTGTATTATTTTTAAAAGAATGATACCTTGGACATAGAATTATTTCAGAATCCTTACAATGAAACATTTTTCAAAGATTACTATCCTTACATGTATCCTTTCAGAATCCTTTTAGAATTAATTGATGCTGTATGGGTATCAACGTTCTTATTTACGGTTTCTCCATCAACCAGTAAAAACTCTGGTCATTGAAGTGTCGGACAAGGAGGGTTTTGACCAATTCTGTTAACGGTTTTTAACCCTTAACAGAATTGGTAAAAATGTTATAACTTTCATGTATTAAAATTTTCTTTCATAAAAGTGTTCTAGAATAATTAATTTAAAAATTTGTGACGCGATTTTCATCACAATAAATAAAAAAAAATTTACTTTTTTTAAATTTGATTTCTTTAATTTTATTTATTTCAATTTTTATTTAAAAGGAAAAATATTCAGCGTAGATAATAGAGAAAAATAAGATCTGACCATGCACCAAGAAAAAATAATTTTTTGTATTTTTAAAAGAGTAAAAGTGTTTTATTTCGTTTTATTTCATGTAATGTTATCGAGTAACAACTTATGAATTCAAACTGCCGCCAAGCGAAACGACAGCAGAGTAGAGAAAAGAAGAAAACGATAGTTGCGCCCTCGGAAGAAAGAAAAAGAATTTTTTAAATGAAATGTCTTCTTTCTTAATTTTATTTATTCTAAAAGTTTAAACATTAACGCTAATGCGAATAATTATCCATTTTTATAAGAGTGATTTATTTATTATTGTAAATGCGTGTAATAGAATGTGTGAGCCGAAAAGTTTGTAAACGCGTAGTATGGAAAAGAGAGAGAAGGCAAGAAACAGAAAACAAGCGTATGCAAGAATAAGCCGGTAGTTAGTTTGAATAGAAGCGCGCAGAAAAAAATTAAATCAGAGGTGTTCAACTCGATTTTAATAACTTTAAATAACGAGATTAATTAATTATAATTTTTGCGAATTAATAAGAGTATTATTATTACAAAAGAATAGTAATTATCTAAAATAATAATTTTTGGCACCCGGAAAAGTTAATGTAAAATATATACGGCGTGCTGTGATTAGTCCGCTGAAAACGTCTTGAGCAGGCCAGATACGCTGTCCTTGTCTAATTGAGTTTTTTGTTATTTTCTCAAGTATTAATCGATGTATCTGCAAATTGAAGGTTGAGTGCAATAGATATTATTATGAATATTTATGCACAAGAACAAAAAATTCCAATGATTTGTTTTTGAGAAAAGTAAGGAACGCAAAAATATTATAAACATAACCTTTTACTTTAGCGTTCCTTACTTTTCTCAATAGCGAATCATTAGAATTTTTTGTTCTTGTGCATAAATATTCATAATAATAATATCCATTGCGCTCAATCTTCAATTTGCAGATACATCGATTAATACTTGAGGAAATAACAAGAAACTCAATTAGACAAGGACAACGAATTCGGCCTACTCTTAATCAAAATATTTATATACAACTATATGAAGTACAATCAAATTATGAAAAGTTAATAGATAAAACAATTAGAGGATATTGTTTTATTATTTATGTTTAAAAAGTTATAAATCTGAGTTTGTAAAATTTTAAAATCTGTATTTCAATTTATTTTTCTTATTTACTTTATGAAAATTCAATAGAGCCGCAGAAATAAATCGTAAATTCGAACGGGAAAATAAATTATATTTTTGAGTGTATTTAGCAGCGTCTTTTTTGTGAAGTGTCTTCTTTTTATTAGCACCGCTTTGTTAGAGATTTCTAATATTACTCTCGCTGATTTTCATCTAAGCGCAGCCGATTACGCTCTCTCTCACAACGGGTAGCGCTGATCACCAGGATATCAGAGGAAACCGAGCAGAGCCAATTGAAGAAAAAGAGATAGCGAGATAAAGAGAGAGAGCACAAAAAAGATATACATTAAAAGAAATATTTGTTTCTTTGCGTATGCTTGTGCATTTTGTGTAATCGTAGAATTAATGTAATTGTGCGTAATTGATTTTTTAGAGTCTTCGTTTGAAAAATTAAGAGTAGGCAGGAGCAGTTTTGATTATTGACCGAGAAGTGAAAATTTTATTTTGATAAATAAAATAATTATACTGTTTCCAAAAGAAAATTTATTATTTTTATTGAACGCAATTTTTTATACATACATGACTGTATAATAAATGTAACCGTACTTAGAGTTTAGTAAACACCTGTTATAAATTTTGCAAACAAATTTTTTAGAAAATTTTTTAGATGATTCGGTTTTAGAAAAAATGTTGATTAAGAGGTCACGTATCTCTGTCCTTTTCTAATCAAAGAAATGATTTTTTTACAAAAACTAATAGCTTTATCAAAAAATGAAGAGAAAGCCGCATCTTGTATCAAAAAAGCAATATTTTCTTTGATAAGAAAAAAATAATTTTATTGCTTCGTTCTCAAGAAAACCTTGAAAAACCAAATTGTCTACCCTAACCTCTATGATTTAAGTTTTTCAAGGTTTTCTTGAAAACAAAGAAATAAAATTAATTCTTTCTTATCAAAGAAAATATTGCTTTTTTTATTACGAGATGCGGCTTTCTCTTCATTTTTGCTAAAGTTGTTAGTTTGTGTAAAAAACTCAATTCTTTGATTAGAAAAGGACAGAGATACGTGACCTCCTCTTAATTCTACAAAAAAATTTCCAAGCTCAAAAATTTCAAAAATTTTCAAAAATTGTTCTGAATTGACAAAGCATCGTTTGAAACGTGTAAAAACAAAAAATATCGTTATATAATGTTTTGGCATGATAAATCATCAGAGAAATCAGGTGATTTGTCACCTGATTTTTTTCACGAGGGATTTTATTCTGAAATAAGTGATGATGATAATACAATACAGTATTGAACAGAAGAAACAAAACCCTTTGATAAAATAAGTTTTATAAATGTTACTAATTCCAAAATTAAACTTGAAAATAATGAAAAAAATTATTGTGATGTATTGGAGAACAAAAATTTTATAGATTCCTATAACCATTTACAAAACGAAGCTTTACCTCAAGAGCACGATAATGTTGAACATAACGAATATGAGCGCTTTTTATTTCATCATAATAAATGAAGGAATCACTGATATTTTAGACCCAGAATCTTTTAATAATAAAAATATATTAAATTCAAATAATGAAAATGAAGGCATATCAAGTGAAAATGAAATTGCTAACAAGTTTGATCTTATATAATCTCATAGCAACGTGAGAAACTGATTGCTTTATTCAACGAAAACATATGAATAAGCTTTTATGTATTTTGCGCAAGGCAGGACATAATGATTTATCTAAAGATTTGCGTACTCTTATTAAAACAGCTAGAGAAAAACTTAGTAGATCCGTGTCCACCAGGGGAATATTTTCATTATGGTCTGCAAAAAGCATTAAGAGGATATCGTAGTTATCCCCTCATAATAATATTTTGATTCAAAGTTCACGAGTAAACGGTGCGTCAAATCAAATTTTTTCACTACAGAAAGAAAATTTATAAGATTAATTCTGAGTGCGAACAACTCAAGAAATTTATTAAAATACTACACATGAAAGTTATGAACAAGCTTTCAATGTATAGTATTTTGAGGTTAGGTTTATCGAGCTTGATATCTAATTTTCATTAAATGTTCATGAAAAAATAACAATTTTTATTCAAAGTTTATGAAAAAATAACAAGTTTAAGTGATTTTTTTTTCAATAAAAATGATTGAATTAATGTAGTTTTAGCGCGGACAAGTCATTATATTTGTCTAAATAGTCAATTCAAAAAGATATCAATCATATAAAAAAAGCAAAATTTGATTCTAACAACTCCGACATCCCGTTAAAAGATATTATGTGTCGAGAAGCAGTCAATCAAAATATAATTATAGATGTAAATGTTAATATATTGTCTATAACAAAATCCACAAAAATCATTTTGTAGCCAATTTAAGGAAAATTGATAAAGAATAGGCTGGAGCAGATTCGATACCGACCGATAATCGAAAATCCATTGTTTAATTTTCTCCTACTATACGTAATGAAATACATTGAAATTTTAAATGCATTTACGAAATTTATTTCTCTATTAAAGAAAATTTTTAAAAACTAAAACTTTTATACCACAGCTGTTGATTAAACTCTAAGTACGGTTACTTACTTTTCCTTTAAAATATGGTGAATTTTATGAAAAAAACATCTTTTATAGAATCATGTATGTATAAAAAATTGCTCTTGATAACAATTCCTTTTGAAAACAGTATAATTATTTTATTTCTGATAAAATAACATTTCACTTCTCGGTCGGTAATCAAAACTGCCCTGGCCTACTCTTAATGATTCGAAATCCAATGTTTTTGTTATAGGAGTGTATCATGGAACAGCAAAACCGTCATTAATAACAACATATTTGAAACCCTTTATTGATGAATATGAACAATTACATGAATCTGAATTTTTATATAAAAATAAACATTATTCCGTTACTCTTAGATTTACAATATGTGTTAGTCTTGCTGCCAATTTTGTAACATGTACAAAACAATATAATGGTTATTTCGGTTGTCAAAAATGTACTCTGTTGAAAAAATCCACCTGGATTTCCACGTAAAAAAATCCATGTGGATTTTATGAAAGCTATGTTGATTTTATAAAACCTTTGTGGACTGTTAAAGAATCCATATGGATTTTATGAAATCTATGTGGATTTTCAAGGAACCCACATGGAGTTTATAAAATCTGTGATAATTTTATGTACTCTTTGTGGATTTTTAAGAAATTCATGTGGATTTTTAGGTAATCTACGTAGATTTTTCACTTGGATATCCACGTGGATTTAAATGAAAATCCACGTGGAAATCCACATAGACGCTTGAAATAGGAAATAACTTGATATTTATTTTGTATTTAAAGTAAAACCAAAAACGAGGTAAACCGCGTAATTTTAACTCTTTAAAGATCAGAGAGCTTCTATGATTTAATTGAGAGTATTCTGGTCTTATATATTTGCAACTTCGAAATTCATATGATGGATCACAAAACTTAGAGAAACGCCACCTTGTGACTTACTGTCGAATTGATGATTGATTACGTCGATTCTATTTTGAATTTATAGGTGGCGTTTTTCTAAGTTTTGTGATCCCTGATACAAATTTCAAAGACGCAGATATATAAGGCCAGAATACTCTTAGTTCGTAGAAGATCTTTGATCTTCAAACTGCTGAAACTACAAGGTTTACCTTGTTTTTGGTTTTTACTTTGAACGCGAAATAAATATTAAGTTATTTCCTATTAAAAATATCCATATGGATTTCCACGTAGATTTTCATTTTAATCCACGTGGATATCCAAGTAAAAAATCTACGTAGATTACCTAAAAATCCACATGGATGCTCAAATATCCACATGGATTTTTAAATATTCACATGGATTTCACAAAACCCATATGGATTTTTTCAAATCCACGAGAAGTACATAAAATTAACACAGATTTTATAAAATTCATGCGGGTTCCTTGAAAGTCCACATAGATTTCATATAATCCATATGAATTCTGTGACAGTCCACGAGGGCTTTATAAAATCAACATGGCTTTCATAAAATCCACATGGATTTTTCACGTGGAAATCCACGTGGGTGATCCGCGTGGATTCCTATGCAAATCTACATAGAATCCATGTAAGACCCACGTGGATTTCCACATGGGTAATCCAGGTGGATTTTTTCAGTAGGGTATGAAAGAAGGAAATTTCATGAGAAGAACGGTATTTTTAAATGAACATGTGCCTTTCAGAATCGATGACAATTTTAGAAATACAGTTAAGAGTCAGCTGTATACCGACACAGTTACCTGTTTTACCGAATCTATTTAAAATTTATTTTTTATAAAAACTAATAGCTTCAGGCAGAAATAAAGAGATGGTTTCGATTCGTGTAATAGAAAGCAATATTTTCTCTGATAAGAATAATTTAATTCCATTGCTTTATTTTCAAGAAAAGTTGGAATAACTTGAAAATCCCATCATTTGACACTAATTTCTAATTTTTTAAGTTATTCCAACTTTTCTTAAAAACGAAGCAATAAAATTAATTCATACTAATCAAAGAAAATATTACATTTTATTAAACACATCGAAACCATCTCTTTATTTTTGCCTCTTGTTGCTAATTTTGGGAAAAAAGTCAATTTTTTAATTAGAAAAGGACAGAGATACAGCGGACTCTTAAGGGGTGTCTTCATACCGGCACAGAGATCTACCTTATCTATATTTGAATTATGCATTTTAATAAAAATTTAACTATTTTTGACTAAAATTCATAGAAGAGGCACATTCTTAACATGCCAAAGAATTTATTGCAACGTTAAAAGATAATATTAGGGTAAAAATAAAGGCGAAAACTGCTTAATACGATTAACTTTTCAATGTAGTTATGAATAATCGTATTATGCAGTTTTTGTCTTCATTTTTACTTCTATTCTGTCTTTTAACGTTGCAATAAATTCTTTAGAATGTCAAGAATGTGCCTCTTCTACGAATTTCAGTCATGAATAGTTAAATTTTTATTAAAATTCATAATTTAAATGTAGATAAGGTAGAACTCTATGTCGGTATGAGGATTCCCCTTAACGAAGAACATCATAAGAGTATGTCACCGTTTGAATCTTTACTAATTGATATGGTTTAGCAATTTCCATTAGATAACATGCATTCAGTACGTTTAAGTGTAACAAAACTCTTAATAAAATTATAGTTAAAGGAAGTAAGAAAATTTTCTGCTTATGACACAGAAAAATTATCGAATGCTTTTCTTAATTTAGAAAAATATATACCTGAAGAATTTGACAAAAAACCTCAATCTTTGTTTGATTTAGGGCATTGAAAAGCTACGGTCTTTCGTTTCTTCTTGTCGTATGCTGATCCTATAATACTTAATAACTTTCTTCCTAATAATTTTTTTATGCATTTCAATTATTTAAGTTGTGCTATGAGAATTTTGTACCATCCAGACAAGTATAAGGATTATAATGAATATGCTCAAAAATTTCTACTTGCTTAACCAATAAGATAATATCTATCTATTTATAAACATGTAAAATTATAATAGAAATAAAAAAATTTTAACACTTATCAGTTACAAGTTTATACATTCATATAACTTCATAAGTACAAACAAATATAAAATAAAAAAGATTTTACAAACAGATGTATCTATCATATTTATTAAATCAGAGAAAAATATTTAAATAATTGTGAATTAAAAATATGTATATCCCGATGAAGTAAGTATCGCGTGCTTTGTTTCTCGAAGCGTCACACGACAACATCTGACGCTTGTGCGCGCAGACGACTTTGCCTGTTCTACGCTTCTTTAAATTCTACGAAATTGCTTCTTTCATATATCATAAATTCATAAAATATACATTGAAAAAATGTGATAAATGTATTAAATTATATATTTATAATTTCATAGTTTTTCCAACTGTTTACAACGGCATAAAACAATCTACGCAACATTTGACGTACGTCGGGAAAATATTGGCAGTGTTCAATGTTCTTTCCTTGAGCAGCAGAAAACGTTGACCCCTCTAAATATTTTCCCTTCGTACGTCACTTGTTGCATTTATTACTAATATAAATTAGGGTGTCTTTTATTTCCCAAACTTGAAAAAACCTTACAATTAAATTAAAAAACCCTAATTATGTATCTTCTTCAATTACTGTAACATGTATGGCATTTATGACTTTATTATCAATCAAAACTTTATAACCATTATGTGTATAACCTACTAGTATACTTAATTTAGCTTTATTATCCCATTTACTTTTTCTAAGTACTTCTGGTACCTTTACAAAAATTTTACTTCCATGTATTTTTAAATATTTTATATCAGGTTTAGATTTAAAAAGTATTTCGAATGGAGTTTTATTTTCATGTGTGTTGGCTATTGTACGATTTTTTTAACTAAAAAAACTGTCTTAATGACTTCTGGCCAATACCTTATGGATATTTTGGCTTCTTTCACTAAACATCGGTCTATATCCATGGCTGATCTATTAAATCTTTCTGCTACTTCATTTAATTCATGGACATAGGGTGGACAAGGTAATAATTCAATTCCTTAATATTTAATAAATTCAAAAATTTCTTGATTTAGATATTCTTTGCCATTATCGCATTGTAACTTTTATATTTTGTTATTAAATTGATTTTCTACTAAATTAACATATTCTATAAAATATCCTGCGATTTCAGAATTACTTTTGATACAATGAACTCTACTACATTTGCTATAATCATCAATAAATGTTAAAAAGTATCTTTCTCCACTATAACAAGCTGTGCTGTATGGACCATTTAAATCTGTACGAATTCTGAAATCTCAGCAGATCTAGTTTTCTTATTTTTAAATGGTACATTAGCCATTTTACTTTGAATACAATTTACACATTTCATATTATTATTTTCTAATTTATCTAGTAAAACATTCAATAATTTTTCATTAACTTATTTATTCAAATATTGAAAATTTACATGGTCTAATACTCTGTGCCATTTTTCTTTATCTGTTAATTTTGCCATATTTGCATAAACATTTTCATTATATTTATCTATAAAACTTTTCATTAAATATAAATTATTTATTTTCTCCGCTACAGCTACTAATTCTCTATTTTTATTATAAATTTTTGCCGTTTGCTGTCTAGATACTATTGTGTTATTTACAGTTATTTTAGAAAAACTTAACAAATTTCTACTCAATTCTTTTACATAATAAGCATTCTTAAGATCTACTTTCTTTTCATTATAATAAGTTTTGAAATACGTTATGATGTTACCTGTTTTAGTAGCTTTTAAAATTTTTCCATCTGGCAATTTTACATTAACTGGTTCTTTTACTACAATATATTTTTCAAAATAATTATCGTCGTTTACAATATGGTCAGTACAACCACTGCCTATATGCCAGTTTATTTCATTTTTATTTTGACAGTCAGAATTTTCTATTTCTTTTACCTCATTATGGTTTACTATTGTTATTCATGTTTCAGCATTACCGTTGTCGTTACGTTGACTAAAAGATTCTTCTCTTTGCTTACTTGTTCTATTCTGTTCGAAACCTCTTCGTGAATGTCCTCTTGAATTGAAGCGTGGAAATCCTTGTTGGAATTCTCGTTGACCATTACCTTTGTTGTAGTAGGATTCTCTACTTTGATTCGTATGCGTTCCTCTGCCTTGGTTTAATTGTGGTGCTCTCCAACAATCTTTCTTGTTGTAGCCTTCTTTCTCACGGTTAAAACTGTTAATATTATCGAGGATTGACCTGAATGAAAACAAAAGTAATTATATTAAAATAAACTATTTATTATAAAACACACTCGCACCCCAACACAACTTATCTGTCTAACAGTCGTCCAAGGAATGAACTAAGCGTGTATCGCGCTCATCAAACATACTCCGCCTTATGGCAGCGCCACACTACACATACACATGATTGAGCGTGTCTATATTTTCAACACTCTCTCCTTCGCTTAATATTATCTAATTATACACAAATGATTTTTACTAAAATACATAAATGAACAGATATTTAAAAAATGGAATTTTAAAATTTTCAATCTTGATTTAAAGATGATTGCTGTTTGCTCTGTTGTTTGTTGTTTTATTTAGGATCTGTAATATATACAAATTAAAGAATATTAAAATAAAATTTAGATAAACGAATATATACGTTGTTAAATTCTATCAGTCTTATCAGTTGTATTAGTTTTGACAGTCGCTCATGCAATTTAAATGTTAACGGTTTTTGTAAAAATGTTAGCTATCTGGTGTTTAGAAGGAACCCAGCTGACATTTATCAAAGCTCTTTCCACACAGTGTTCCTTTATTTCTGTAGTATGCCTTAACTTTGTTCTGCCACCTGTTTTTACACTTGACTCAGCTGCCTTGTTATCACACCATAATAGTGTCTGCTTAAAGTATTTACCTCATATGCAATTTCTGGCCTGCTTGCATTGACTAGATATGATAATGTGCAAACTACTTCACGATAAGCTTGATTACATTTGCATTCTGTCATTAGTTTTTCGCTTACTTTCTCCTTTTTTCACGCTGTTTTCTCTTTTTATTGGTCCTTTCTGATTGATTACTTGATTGAAACTAAACTTCTTTAACATTTCGTTTATTTATTGTTCTTGCTTAATACTCAATATCTTTTTTTTCTTATTTTATTTCTGAGCCTAAGAAACTTTTAGTCTCGCCAGTTTTTGTCATTTTAAATTCTTTCTTTACATTTGTCTTCATTCTTTCAAGCATTTTTACATTGTTGCAAACTAGCAGAATGTCATTTGCATACTATATCAAGATAATAAATCCGTCTTTTTCTTGCTGAGTAAAAAGACAAGGCTCATTGTTGAATGATCTAAGTCCACATTTCTTAACTGTCTCTTTAAATCTTTCATTCCAACATTTTAGACTGACTTTCAAATCGTATAAAGCACTTTCCAATATACATATCTTTTTTGCTTGATCCTTTCATAAGCAGTCATCCCTTCAGGTATTTCTATATACATCTCACTGTTTCAATATCCATTTAGAAAAGCTGTCTTCACGTCCATCTGATATATTTCCAGTTTGTTTGTCATTGCCAGTATAGATCTGATTAAATGTAATCGTGAATCCAGTGCATATTTTTCTTACATATCATACTTATTTCTGTCTTTAAAACTACGAATTACTAGTCTGGCTTTATTACTTATTTTACAGTCTCCTTTCTTTTAAATACCTATCTTGAATGTATGTTTGATCTTTTTCTGTCATTCATTACAATTGATCTGTCAACTAATTTTCATACATTATTCTTGTACATAGATTCTAATTCTTCATTAATAGTTTTTGTCCATTTTTGTTTATCTTTTGACTTCATGGATTCCAAGTGTGTACTCAGGTCATTATTTATTTCTGCTAATAAAACACGAGTTTCTTCATCTATCTTATTGTCTGTACTTGTTTGTATTTCCAGTGGTAATTAAATCTGTCGTTTTATTTTCTCTCCCTCCGATTCTTGCACTTTATATTCAGTATTTTTCTTAACTTTTGTCGGTCGTCCTACTAATTTTTTATTTTCTCTCCATCCAATCCTTGTTACTTTTTATCAGTCTTATTATTTTCGTTTCTTGACCGTCCAACTGGTCTTTTGACTTTCTCTCCCTCCGGTTTTTGTATTCGTGTTTCATTTTTTCTGTCTTCTAATACAAAATTCACAAACCATGTATCTTTATCTTTTCATCAATTTGTTTCCAGTCTTGTATATCAGTTGTTGCATATCTGTCCTTGTAGACTAATTTTTCGTTGAATCGTACATCTCTGCTTTCGTATAGTTCACATAAAACCCATTGTGTCTGAATTTATTACTTGCAAAGGTTCAATTGTTCTATGCTTGACTGTCTTAAATGGCAATTTCGTTAAACTTTACAATCGTACACACTTCACAATCTTTCAGCGCATCATCAAATACAGCCTGTTTTAAAGTTTTGATATTAGGAAATTTTAATTGTAATTTTCTTAAATAATCAACTGATGTATGGCCTATTCGAAAATGCCACATCATAGTGTAGTTGTTTGCATTTATTTTCTGTGTCGCTTTTGTATTTTCAATCTCACATTGAGATTCTTCACTGACTTCATTCTCATATGATTTATAAATATTTCTGTCAGCAATCTAAATATTTTTTTTCTTTGACTGTCTGATTTTCTTCCTTTTTATTAAATTGATTATTTTCTTCAATATTCTGTTATTCATTCATTCTACTTGTCGTTACATGTACTAGGACCTGTCTTTGTTTTAAATTATTTTCTGTCGCTTCTGATTTAAATTTAATCAACCAATATGGCTGATTATATATTGGTGAGGATGAAAAATTTTTATTTCAGTTTTCCATGCAGATTACTCTGTCTAAAATAATAAATTTTCCATCAGTCGTATTTGTTTGCACGCTTCCTTCTCCCTTAGATTTAAGATTTGCGCCGCAGTCTTTATTTGCGCATTCGCTTTCGTCCAGTTGTTTTATAAATGTCTTGAAAATCAACTTTGAATTTGTCAAACGTTCTGTCGCACCACTGTCAGCACTCTTCATTAGTCTTCTCGTTTCTAGATTCTTATTGGTTAACCCTTACAGTCACAGGAGCCAATATATCAGCTACCTAATTTTCTTTTTTTTTACCTTAATATTTTTGCAATATCATGCTTGATTCTTGGATTTTTTGTGTTTTCAGATACACATAGCCTTACTATTTATAATGCTGATGATATTTTATAAATTTATAACTATTAATTATTATTATAAACAAATACATACAATAAAAAGTGAATTGAATTGCATGACTGAAAGGGTTAAAACATCCTCCTTTTTGATATTTTCCTCTGTTGTATTTTACATAATTTTGTCTCCTTTTATTGACAGATTTTGCTCGTTTTTGATTGATATTATTAATTAGATTCGCTATCTTACGTTTGAATGCTGTCCGACCCGTACTTTCTTTACTATTATTATTATAATATTTTGATTCATACCTTTTTCTGTCTTTCTGTCTCGAGTGTCCCTGACCCTTTGGAGTTGTTGAGATCACATGGTCACGGGTAAATCTCTGACTAAAGAAACACTTTTTTATGGTAGTTCCCTGTCGTGGGCAGTCGCTGGCATAGTGCCCATAACTGTCGCATTCAAAACATCGCACTTTCTGTATCGCCCCTGATTTGGCCGTCATAGCTGTCGTTGGATGTTTGTCTATCGTTTGATGGCTTTCAATCTGCATAATAAGTAACTTTAGTTTATCATAAGATAACCCTTCCACTGTATCACTTTTTGTCATGAAATTTATTCCTTCTACTTGATGTACTTTGTTTATGATAGCATTATGGAAGAAATCTCTTTCGCCTTCTTCAGACAACGATTTAACTTTTGGCATATTCTTATAACCTCTTACTTTTTCTTCAAATCTGTCGATAAAATTAACTGCCTTTTCTTTCGCTGGATTACACTGTATGTTGTATATTTTATTTTTTATGCTAGATAGAGTTACATTTACCTCGCTTTATTTAATTTCTTCAATTCTGTTCAAAAATTCTGTTTAAAAACGTCTAAAATACTGTCGTTTTCTTTATCAAGTCTTTTATCAACCTTTATTTGTATTAAATGCGATATTTCCAATTTATTTATCGGTCCTAAGTGTTCGTCAAAGACAGTAGAGTTCCCGAAACCTTCTGCGTTAAGTATATAATTTTCAAAATCATTGTTTACCTTATATGTCGTTTTGCTGTCTATGGATTTATCTGTTCTTTCTGCCTCATTACCTGTAGTCATCCTCCTTTCCCTGTTCAAATTCCTTCCTCATTGCGTCCAGAGCCTGGCCGCCAAAGACCCGCATGGCGCTTCCCTCCTTCACCATTAAAGACATCAAATCGTCATCTCTTTTCTGCTTTATTCTTCTTTTCTTTTCTTCGCCTCTCTTGCTCTTTGCCATTACTGCTTTAAGTGTATTGATTTCATCCATTACTTAGTCCAATTTGTCAGATAGGTCTGCTAATCTTGTTTCAGTCATTTCATTCATTCTGTTTTCTGTCTCTGTCTTTATTTCTGCCGTTTCAGTCGTATTGTAATGCCCATATGTCTCTTTTCTGTCTTTAGCTCCATCTTTGTTCTTATTTTCATCTATTTTTTCCGTCGTATACATATTTTTCCAATACATCATTCAATTTTGCTGTCAAACCTTTGATTTGTTTTTGTCTTTCCTTATCTGTCGCTATTTGACCTCCTGCAGTTACTTTAATTACAGTTTCCACAAAACCGTCTTCAAAACTGTCACTTTATTCTGCTTTCTGTTCTGTCTCGATATATAATGCCTCTCCGTCTTTTCAGTCTCATTGCTGTCGTTAATTCTGTCTTTTCTCTCTTTCTTATCAGTCATAGTGTGGCCACCTGTCAATAGGGCATATATAATCTGTCTCCATCTCTGTGACCGTCCTTATCACCAGGTCAAATTCGTCACTCGTAACGTACTTCTCAACTGTAAAGTAATAGTAAACCAATATAAATAAAATTTATATAATTTTGCCGAACACAATCAAAACTAGATAATTTACGTTAGAGTTAATTATATATATATATATATATATATATTATTAGCTTAATAGGCCGAACACAAGCCCTTCAAACTCAATATATCTATCAAAATAAAGAGAATCAACCTAATATGCCGAACACAAGCAATATTAACAAGAATTTTTTTATTTCACCTAAAGAAATAATTTTTCTTATTTCGTGTAAGAATCTTAATTCATATATATATAGATATACAAATAACATTAAGAGATTGAGGACCTGGTCCTAAATCTCTCAAAAGGTCCCCAAAGTCTACGTTGTATCTATCAAAGGTCCTCAAAATTCATGATAGATGTATTTATATGTATACACACACACACACACACACACACATATATATATATATATATATATATATATATATATATATGTATATATATATATATATATACATATATATACATAGACACACACATACACATCCGTCTACCAAACCTCCTTCACTTCGTATTGTCGTTTATTTAGTCTGTCAATTTTATTTTGTACGTGCATGGTCTTTTCTCTAGTTCTATGCACATACACACACACAAAGCATAAAAAATTTTCTCTTGCACGTATGAACATGTCATACTCACACACATTGCGTCATTTCACCCAACATGGCGACTCATTCTATTTCTCTCTCTCTCTCTCTCTCTCTCTCTCTCTTGGGGCTCGATTTTGGTACTAAATTTTTTGTTGATACTCGTGAGTGGCTGCCTGTTGCCACGGTAGATTCTGAAATACCTGAATGTTCTCAAACACATAAATTTAGATCTTTTGTTGGTCGCTTTACATCAGATGCAGTTCGTGACTGCATTATAGAGGCGTCACCTAAACTGCGAGGATTTTCTTCTTTTAAATTGTTTGGTGTGGGTGGAAATGGGAATATATTTGCTCGTCCTATATGGCCTAAACCAGTATATACACTGCTTAAAAAGGCTTTAGCTGTTTATGAAAAACTCAACTATCAATGCCCGATACTGCAACTTAACGGTCTGCATGCGTCCGTATAAGAAAGGTGAGTTACTTCTTATTACTGATGAGTCACAATTGGCCTCTCTTAAGCTAGTTGAAACGAAAAAATGAGGACTCCATGGCTCTCTTGCGGTGAGCTCACTCACCTCTTTAAATGCATCAGTAAACCGCTGTTCTAACAGCACATGTTCTAAATTAAGTCCAAATTCTTCCATTTTATCTCCGCACTGCATTTCTGATAATAGTCACAATTCCTCAATCCATTATAATTCTGATTTTCCACATAACCTTGTTATTTCACATGCCAATGTCAATATAATTAGGACTCATTTCTCCGTTATTGAAAATCACATTACGTTGAATAAAACTGATATTTTTGCAGTTACTGAAACATTCTTAACAGAGCTCGATGATAGCTCCGTGATCTCTATAGATCACTACAACTTCTTTAGGTTAGATAGAATGGGCAAATCAGGTGGTGGAGTAGGGTTTTATGCTCGTGATTTTCTTAAGGTCAATATTTTAGCACAATCAGACCCGGTCTTTAATAACACTGCAGAGTATATTATAGCTGAGATATCTTTTGGCATGGAAAAACTTTTATTTGCAGTGGTTTACTTACGTCCAAAGGCGATTTTTCCTGAGGAATTTCTTAATTTACTTTCTACATATTTACCTTCTTATAAAAATGTTGTCATAACTGGTGATTTTAATATAAATTTCTTAACTAATAGCTACTCTGCTGACACTTTTCGCTCAGCTATTGATTCGTTCGCTCTTTATGTGGTTCCATCTGAACCCACTCATCACACTTTAACTTCTGATTATTCTTCCCATACATGGATTGATTTATTCATCATCAATGATGACAGCTCTCTGTTATCGTATAGCAAAACATCAGCACCTTTTATTGCAGGTCATGATCTTATTTCAATCACATTTAGAGCATATAAACCACCAAATACAACGAGAAAAATTTTCTATAGAAACTTTTCTAATTTAAATCGTGTTAGCTTAAATGAAAATATTTCACGTAATCTCTTACTAAAATCGCAAGTGAGCCATGCGACTTCTGGTTCAAAAAATGAACTCATTAATGGTCTGGTAAATGATTTGTCTTCTGTCCTTGTTTCGTCGTTCGATAAATGTGTACCTCTTAAATCTCGTAATCTAATGATTAAGAAAAAACCCTGGGTAACTTCTGATATTCGTGCTAAAATGAAGGATCGTGATAGAGCATATCGTTCAGCTGTTCGCTCTGGTTCTATGTTATCTTTAGCTCACTATCGAAGACTTCGTGGTGAGGTCTCTAATGCCCTTGACACGGCTAAAAACAAATACATATCTAATCGATTGTCTACCTCGTTGAACTCTTCAAATGGATGGATAACACTACGTAAAATTGGGCTCTCTAGTAAGATTCTTCCCTCACCACTACAGTATTTCTCAACTAAAACACTTCTGACTCATTATACGTCGGTCTCGTCATCATCAACGGCTCTCTTAGACAGCGAGATTAATGAAGTTCTTGCTGTACCAATACGCAACGACCTACCTGTCTTTGAGTTCGCAGAGGTTGACTGCTCTGTGACTGACTCTTTTTTACGTCTTGCTTCATCTAAAGCAGTAGGCCCTGATGATCTTGCGACTGATATGTTGAAAATCTCTCAGGATTCTTTATCTCCACACCTAAACTCAATTGTGAACCTGTCTTTGTCATCTGGTATATTTCCCGATGCTTGGAAAAGAGCATTTCTTCTGCCATTGGCTAAGTCAAATAAAATTGACTCTCCCTCTCAGACACGACCTATTGCTAAGCTTTGTGAAATTTCTAAGGTTCTCGAAAGGGTTGTTCATTCACAAATGTATGCTCATTTAGAGAGAAATGACCTGCTTGATTCTCTCCAGACAGGTTTTCGAAGGTCAAATAGCATTCAGACAGCACTCTTAAAGCTTTTGGAAGATGTCCGTCTTGCGATTAACAAGAGAATGATAACTGTACTACTCTTATTTGACTTTTCAAAAGCCTTCGACACAGTACCTCATTTGCGTCTTCTTCACAAAATTCGTTCTCTTCATTCCTCAGATACGGTTATACGCTGGTTTGCGTCTTATTTAAGGAATAGATACTACTCTGTTCCTGATCTAGAGAACCAAATTGTCATGCCCATCTATTCTTCTGAATGGCGTGTCCATTCCTTACACAGATATCGTTAAAAACTTGGGAGTCTGGATTACCAGTACATTAAACTGGAACAGACAAGTTAACTCGATAGTTGGTCGAATCTTTGGTACTCTGCAGTATCTTAAGTTTCATAGACATGCATTATCCAGAAAGGTTAGGAAGGAACTGGTTGAGGCGTTAATCTTCCCGATTCTTGACTACTGTTGTGTGGTTTATGATGATCTTCCTCAAATTCTGAATCTTAAACTTCAACGTGCGCTTAATGCGTGTGTCAGATTCGTATTCGGTAATATTGGGAGACAGGATAGGGTCACTCCTTTTCGCCTTGAACTTGGTTGGATATCGGTTAAAAATAGGCGGCTCTACTTTAAAATGGCACTAGCCCATGCTATTGTGTCTTATCAAAATCCACCATATTTAGCTTCCAAGTTCCTCCGTGCAAACATAGATACAGAGGTTAGGTCATCAAATAGACTTCCTGCGAGAATGCTCATTTGCCTGGTTGTACGCACTGCTGCGATGTTAAATTCTTTTGTCTCCACAGCATCTAACTTCATAAATAATAATGTCAATCTATTTCCTGGTTTTGGAGCTGGGTTGACCTGGGTTGTTAAAACGAGACTAATGAGAAAGTTCCTTAATGATGAGCGCACTGAGTGGCATGGCACGTTGGATGCTTGAAGAGTGTTGTCTATGTATACAAGCTATGCTCTACTACAGTTTTAAAATGTAGTCCTTAATGGTTGCTTTTTGTGCTGATACGAAAGTGGCAATGGTAAAAATGTTACATAGATTTATTGTTGACCTTTATTTCAAATTTAATTACTTTACTTTCATCTTTATGTAATAAACTTAATTGTCTACTTATAATAGTAATCTAATTATAGAATAATTTCTATTTTGGTTTATATCGAGTCATATAAAATAAATATCTAATATGCTTATCTTATAATCTTTCACATATTGTGTATATAATTTGTAATTACGTATGGGCCATACGGGGTTGAACCCCATGGCATGAAATAAAAGTATCAATCAATCAATCAATCAATCTCTCTCTGAAGACGAACGCACGACGCTATCTTTTTCTGTCTTTCTTTTTCTTTCTGTAAACGAGCATGCGACGCCATTACGGCCTTACATATACTTTTCTTGGAAGCCTGAGAGAGAATTAAAAATAATTATTCCTTAGCTTACCCGGAGTCATTTCCCTTTTCTCCTACTGCCATCGTTCGCTCCGTCTCTCATTTCTCTGGCTCGCCATCCATGCCGCTTTCTCCAGGAAATAAAAAAGATGCTAACAGAAAAGACTCATTCACACAATAGCCGCTTCAAACCTTTACAAGCCCTTAATAAGAAATACGCACAGTTCAAGTTACGCTGGGCGCATAAACTGTTAATATTATCGAGGATTGATCTGAATGAAAATAAAAGTAATTATATTAAAATAAACTATTTATTATAAAACACACTCGCACCGAAATAAAACTTATCTGTCTAACAGTCGTCCAAGGAATGAACTAAGCGCATATCGCGCTCATCAAACATACTCCGCCTTATGGCGGCGTCACACTACACATATACATGATTAAGCGTGTCTATATTTTTAGAAACAATATTGTCCTTTTTGTTTTTTATGCTGAAAGTTCTTACATTTCTTTTACTTTTACTTTCAGATTGTGTCATATTTTTTTCTTGAATTTAGGACTTTACATATTCTACTGTCTTTAACTCTTCTGGTATGACATCTATAAAGTCACCAATATTATGTATCTAATCTTTTCTTGTTCATTTAAAGTTCCACAAGCTGCTTTAAACTTATTACAAGCTTGTTCTAAATCTACAAAGAAGTCTTCAATTTTACATCTTCTAATTTACTTCTACATATCAGCTGTAAAGCTGTAAATTTTGTAGAGTACATGCTGCCTAGCTTTTTCATCATTTCAAATGTGGTTTTACATTCTCTAATGTACTTCAACTGTTTATCTGATATTAAGCTTATCAGTATATTTTTTGCCTTTAAATCTGTCTTCTTCCAAGCATCTTGATTATCTGCCACACTGAATTCTATTATTGCTTGCTCTTTACATTCCTTATATTCTAATATATTTATTAATTTGAATTCCAAGCTAGAATAATTGCATCTATCAAAAATGGAAATATAAACATCATCAATTTTCACTTGTTTAGCCATTTCTTTCTCTTCTTCTAATTTTATATTTTTATCAATTTCTTTTACTGCATGTAACACTTTTTACAATTCTTTGAGGAAGACTTTTCTCAAACGGTTTCTGTCTTTTTTATTGAGCACTATAGTTTCAGCTTTTATTTGTTTCATTAAATTTTATTCAATTTTTTTTTTAAATTATCTTATTATATTCACTTTTTAAACTTTTCTTAATAAATTGACATTTTTAATTTTCTTAGCGAATTCACTTTTTTATTGTCTTGTAAAAGTCCGTTGCCTTCTCTCAAGAGTGACTTTAATTTAATTTTCTTTTTAAGGCAGAATCCCACTTGCTACAGGAAGGGAAAGTACCGTGAATAAAAAAAGAATTATATTTAGTTTCAATAAATAAACTATATTCTGTAAATAAAATCATTCATCAATTAGATCCAAGTAACAGTCATTACAGTAATGAAATAAGTCTACTGTAATGACTAATACATGGATTGCTGCGCTCACGCTTTGGTGGTTAAATGCTTTAATCAAGAGAGACGTAAGCGGCAGGTCTGGCTCTTAAGAGCCCTGAGACGACACTGATCAAACTGACTATTGCACGCTGACGGCTCTCTCAGTTAATGCGTCCCCACCTTCAGTCGGCGGCGCGCGCTTATTACATATTTGTGGCTTATTGCCTTTATTAATCTTCTTCTCCCATTTCTTTCTTCTTTCCTCCTCCTCTCTCTCTTCGATTGCTTGGACTTCTAGCTGGTCCTGTGGAGAGAGGGAGACCCCTTTCCTCATTACTATGTTTCATATACTTTTATTCTATATGTGTGATGAGTGTATCTGTATAGGTGATGAGTGCGCTGCAAAGCTCTCGCATCCATTTACTGTTAAGTTATACTTATAGTTTCTAATCAAGTTTAATTTAATTTATAATAATAAAAAAATATAATTATAATAAATCATTATGTTGCAATTTATAATGTTTTATCTACTTTATAACAACTGTAAAAGGATGCGGGCTGGTATGCTTCATAGCTCCCCAAAGAGATTTTCTGAAAAGCTTACATTTTCAGAAAATTTTTTTTCCCATTTTTGACATGTATGTATAGATATGTAATGTCTTTGTATTGATGATGTGTGTCACGTGTATGTTTGTATTACTAGTTCGGCTTTAAAGCTTTTTTCAATTTTAATAATTTTTCATTCTTTTATATATATGTATATTTGTTTTTAATTTTATCTTATTTATATAGAATTAAATATATGTTTTAAATTAAGGTTTTATTTGATATATGTTTTTTTTTTTTTTTTTTTTGTATTTATTTAAAAGTTTTTTTTTTTTTTTTTTTTTTTGTTTTAATTATTTATAATTTTTATTACCTGGTGGTCTTTCCAGTCCAGCAGGAATTGTTTCCGAGAGAAGTTGAGGTAGTCCTCATAATACCTGTAGTATTTCTCATTTTCTTCTTCTTCTCTCTTTCTTTTTAAACTTCTCATTTCTTCATTCTTTTTCTCACATAATTTTACAAACTTTCTAAATTCTTCTTTTGCGTACGCCTTTGCTTTTTCTTTTTCTTCATACTCCTCCCCTGTCAAATTCGTTTGTACCTCGATGGTTGTCGTAGGTACACACGGTGGTGGCTGACATGGATTGAAGCCCATTTTACGATCGTAATCGGTATCGCACGCTCTTCCTATCCTAGGTTTTTTTTTCTTATTAACATTTTTCTTTTTATACGAGTCTGCGGCATGCAAGATTTTTTTTTCTTCACTTTTTGACTCGCCCGATGCTGAAGTCCAGGATGTGGTTTTTCCAAGGAAGTAAGTATCTGTTTTAACTCCTGGCACCACATCTACTCCTACGCCCGTAAATAAATCTTTGTTTTTTGTGGGTCTAAGGACTTTATATCCTTGCCACACTTCTATTTCACAAAGTTCCTCCTCAAAATACAACTCAATAGCGTCGTCAGCCATTTTTCCTTAATTTTTACAATAACCAGATAAATTCTTATTATATCGAGATTCACACTTGACACGGTCAAGGTTCGATCGACACTGATCGTCTATCATAAATTCCAAATTTTAGTTTATTTTATTTTATTTGATTGGTTTTAGTGTAATACAAGAGCTTAATCTACGTGTGTGTTAATCCGTGAGATGCTCTTGTTTACATTTCCACGAATTTTATCTTTATTTCATGTACAATTTCAAATCTTGTACATGAAATTGTCCTTTCTCTGTTTGATTTATACTATCATATAGTATATAAGAGGTTTCACCTACCTTTTCTTAATTATATAGGGACCTTCATACAGAGAAAAGAATTTCGATATTTTCTTATTTTCTAAGTTTGATAGTCTGTTTGTTTTCAACAGAACTTCGTCGTTTACTTGAAAATTAAGAAATTGGTTTTTATGTTTTTCATTGAATTTATCAGCTCTTATTTTTCCTTTTCTTTTTATTTTTTCCTTAGCTAAAAAGATTTTTTCTTCATATGGAAAATCTAGCTGATTAGCTTCATTTGTTATATATTTCTTCCATTTTCTCTCTGGCTTTTTATTTAAGTGGAGTTCTTTTGGAGTAAACTCCGTTGTACTGTGATATGTCTCATTTATAATTTCTTGTATCAATGGGACATACTTTAGCCAGCCAGAGTGATTTTCATTTGTGAAGGTCCTAAAGAAACTACCTAGTTCTCTGTTCACCCGTTCAACTATGTTGCTTTGAGGATGTCTTATTGAAGAGAAGACAGCCTGTATTTTTTCTTTTTCTAGTCTTTCTAGGTAGTTCTTTGCAATGAACTGTGGTCCATGATCACAAAGAATTTTTTCAGGTTTTCCATATTTAGGAATGTAGTCATCAAATACTTTTTTTATGACTATTTTTGCATTAGCTTTTCGTACTGGGTATAAGATTACCCATTTACTAAAAGCATCAATGGTAACTAGTATGTGCTTCATACCAGCTACTGAAGATGGGAGTGGACCAAAGAAATCCATGGATAAAAGTTCACCTGGTTTCTCTGGTACTATATTTTCCATGGGAGCTAGACTCCTTTTATTATTTATTTTGTTACGTTGACACGAATCACATGTTGATATTAACTTGTGAGTTGCGTGCCTTATGTTTTTTATATAGAAGTCTTCTTCTAGCATTTTTTGTAATTTTTTGGGACCTATATGCCCGTAAATTTTATGGATCTCAATTATAAAGTCATTTATGATTGAGGTTGGTAGCATAATCTTATAATTGTTATGCTGGTTTCTCTTATAGATTATTTCATTAATTAATCTATATGTAGAGCCAGTATTGACTTGGTTTAAATTTTGTTTTAATTTAATTATTTTTTCATCTTTTTCCTGTAGACTTTTTATGTTTTTTAAATTTTTAATTAAATCTCTGCTAAGACCCTGCAATTTCAAAGCTGCTATGATCAACTCTGAGGGCTGTATTCTAGAGTGCTCATAGAAATTAGGGTGTCTTGTTAGCAGGTCAGGAACGATATTCTCTTTTCCTTTGACATATTCTACCTTTATGTCTAAATCCTGTATTGCTAGGATCCACCTAGTGATTCTCTGGCTAGTAAAACGACTTTTAAATAAAAATTCGAGTGCTTGATGGTCTGTTTTCACATAGATTTTTGCGTTTCTTATGTACGTTTCTAATTTTAACAGACCCCACACTATTGCAAGTAATTCCTTTTCAGTCGTAAAGAATGAAATTTCATTTATCCTTAGTGTACGACTTACGAAGGTAATTACCATTTCTTCGCCATTATCATTTAGCTGGGATAAGACCGCTCCAATGGCTAAGTCGCTTGCATCCGTCCTTAAAATATAAGGTTTAGAAGGATCAGGATAAGACAATATTATGTTTGTCATGAACAAGTTTTTTACATTTTCAAATGCTTGCTGTTCTTTGCTCCCCCACTCCCATTTTGTTTTATTCTTTAAGAGTCTTAGTAGTGGTAAGGTAGCATCTGAAAAATTTCTTGCGAATTTTGAATAAAAATTAACAAGTCCAAGGAAACCTTTTAATTGACGAACGTTTTTAGGCCTTGGGAAGGTTTTTATCATATCTACCTTCTTTGGTTGGGGTCTTATGCCCTCTTTTGATATGATAAAACCTAAGAATTCTGTCTCTTCTTTGAAAAATTGACATTTTCTGAAGTTGAGAGTTATTTTGCTTCGTTGCAATTTTTTAAATAACTCTTCTAGATTTTCGAGATGTTCCTCTTCTGTATTTGTTATACAAAGAAGATCATCTACGAAATTCAACAGATTTTTGTTCATGCCTTGTAATGCAAAGTCTAGCCCTTTTATCAGAGCTGCAGTACTTACTTTAGTACCGAAAGGACATACGTTAAATTCGTATATTTTTCCTTCGTGCATAAAGGCTGTATATTTTTTACATTCTTCTTTTAAAGGTATTTGCCAGAAACTGCTGGTCAAATCTAGGCTAGATATTACTTTCGTTTCTGTGCACTCCTGCAGTAATTCCTCAATTTTCTTCGGAGACTCATGGTCCATTTCTAGTTTCTCATTTAATTTTCTTGCATCTAGGCATAGTCTTATACTTCCATTCTTCTTTATTACTGCAACGATTGGACTTATATATGTGCTACTTGATTTTCTTATTATTTGCTGCTTTAGCATTTTATTTATTTCTTCTCTTACCCTTTCCCTATTATTTAAGGGGATTGGATAAGGTTTTATAAAGAAAGGTTCCGTGTTTTTGACCTTTAGTTCATATTCGAACCCTTTTATTTGCCCTGGCTTCGACGAAAATATTTCCTTGTATTTTAAGATCAATTTTTCTAGAATTTTTATATTTTTTCTCTGTGCTTTGCACTTTTCGAGACTTTCTTTTATTTCATTCAAATTTATTTCATTAGGATTTTCATTTCCTTCTGATATATTTATTATTTTAATTTTAGGATTATGATTATTGTCTTCTGACTTTAAAATCATGTATTCCTTATTTATTGATTGATCTTGTTCTTGATCTTCTTCTTCATAGATTGTCTCAATCTTATGATGCAAAGCTTCATTTTCGTCGATCGTCCAATTGCTATAATTAAGGCAAATTATCTTATTATTCTCATTAAATGATATTTTTTCATTTTGCACATCAATAATAAAACCAAATTCTTTCTGTGCATCTATGCCTAGTATGCAGTCTCTTATTAGTCTAGGAATTACCACAAATATGAGGTTTTTCTTTATGTTTTCTATGCTAACTTCTATCATAAGTTGCTTTTTTAATCTTGTCGATTTCTCACCGACTGCTCCTCTTATTATTTTTCCAATTACTGGGAGCATAGGGCAGTTTTTAAAATTTTCTGCATTTTGATTGTAGAATGTCTCAGAGATGCAGGTGACTTGACTACCTGTATCTACTAGAGCTTTTACTCTTACATTGCTTAATTTTACATCTATTTCTGGACATTCTACTATTTTTTTTTGATTTTGTGAGCTAGAAGTCTCTTCACTTGTGAGAAATTCTCTCAGTGAACATGTTGTTTGTTCAGTTGCATCATGCTGACATCTTTCATTCTTTGCATCCGAGATGCATGATGCAACTTCGTCTAGTTTTCCTGATTTTGGTTGGTATTTCGTGGTTCCATTACTAATATTTCGTTCTCCATGGCTTCAGGTACTGTCTTTCTATTTTTTAACATCTCCTCTCTTTGTACTACAGAGATTGTCTTGGTATTTTCCTTTGGCCATTTGGAGTAATTGTTACGGTTTTGGTTTCTGTTTTCCGGGTTGTAACTCTTTTGCTCATTGTTACTTCTGTTATTAGTACTGGAACCATCACTCGTCTGTTTATAATTATTATTGTTGGCATTTTTATTATACACCCTTGCCTCTGGGTGCTGTGTTTTTGCTTCAGGTTGCCATTTTTGTGACTTTTGGCCCTCCGCATCCTTCATGGCCAGTAAGTCGAGAAATTCATTAATTTCTATGATTTTCTGCGCCCTTACTGCGAATTTAATATCAAGATCGTGATGGTTGGCCAGTTTTCTTATTAACTCTTTTTCTGAGTATGTGCCAATCATCTTTGCTCTACTTATTAATTTCGTTGTATATTCGATTCTGGAAAGTTTTCCATTTGGGCTGAACCTTCCAGATTCTATTTTTCTTTTTATCTCGTCCTGCATGACGTCATTTATAAATCTCTCCTTGAATTTATTTTCAAAGTCTTCGAAGGAGTAGATATTTTCCTCAATGATGTCCCACCAAGTTGCTGCGTTACCTTCCAATGAGTTGGATAGGGTGTACAGCATCTCTTTGCCTTCAGATTCCGTAATCTCTATGTATCTTTTTATATCTCTAAGATATTTCATAGGAGATTCGGTTTCTTCAGCTTTAAACTTTGGTGGGGTGATCTTTGTTTTTCTTGAGTTCATGCTCATGTTAGTATTGGATTCTTTCCATCTGCTTTCTGTGTGAGCAGTGTTTTTCTCGGGAGATAATGATCTGTTCCGAGTAGAACTTCTCAAGTTTCTGTCTTGGCTGAATCTCACTTCTCTGTTTGTGATTGAGCCTTTTGTACTTCTTTGCAAGTTTTCGACCTTATCTTCCAATGATTCGATATCGTATCTATTGGATGCAACGTTTTTTAATTCTCTTGCATGATCTGTTAATACGATATCGATCTGGTTGATGTCGCATTTATTTTGGAGACATGCTCTTTGTATTTCGTCATTTTGACTTCGTAGAAATTCTATTTCTCTATTTTTTCTACTAAGTCTTTCTCCAGGTCAGCAATTCTTTGCTTGGCCTGCTTGATTTGATGTATATATATCTCTCCATCAGCTTCCAATTGCTCTGAGACGTACGTTGTCATTTGATTTTTTACTTTTTCTAGAATTTTATTGGCAGTTCTTTCTTCGATTTCAGAGTTGGCACTTTTTATTGTATTGGTCATATCTTCAATACATTTACCTGCAGAGGCTATGTCACTGCGTGATGCTGTCACATTGGATAACAGCGTTTTCACGTCTTTTAGGTGTTGAGCTCTCTTTGCGTCTTGGTTTTTCTCAAAACCGTTCATTTTTTTCTCTCAGAACCTCAATGTTTGTGATGTTAGCTTGCATTACAGGCTCTAAGTCTTTAAATTCAGTTCTGGTCTGGTTATAGTTTTCTGTCAAGAGTGCCAACTCCTTCTCGATAGCCATTTGTTTTTTAGACATTTCTTTTTCTGTCTCTTGGCGTTCTTTGACTTTTTCTTGTTCTTCGTCTTTTTGCTGCTCAATGAGTTTGATTCTAGTCTCATTATTTTCTATGTACTGCAGAATCTGTTGAAGATTTTCTTGTACATATTCCTCCCACTCACTTTTACTATTCTCATTTAGCAGTCTTTCACTAAAGGATTTTTCTAGCTCCTTTTGCTTCTCTTTGATCGTCTTTGCTTTCTTTGGTGGCATTTTGACGAGAAAGAACAAGAACTTTACTGTCTAACAAGTCTTTTATTATTATGTGTATCTGTCCGTATTGCAGATACACTCTTGTCTTATTAAGCTTATTTAATGCTTCAAAGACGTAAAAAAAAATAATTTTTTGTTGAAATATAATTTAATGTTTATTTTTGAACTAACTATTCATTTGCAATTTTCTCAATTTATTTTTTTTTCAAAGCATGCATGTGCAAGATATATAAAATTATATGTTGCAAATGAATAATTTTATTCTGAGTGTCTGATCGTGTGCAGATCACTCTCGTCTTATTAAGCTTGCAGAAGCTCAATAGACATAAAGAAATAATTTTTTTTCGTTTTTAGTTTAGTTTTAATAAGTTAATCATTCACAACTCTTTTTATTTTGTATAAAAATAAAAAAAACATATTTATGCCACATTAACTGAATAGATTCATGAGTTGTGAACGAATAGCTCTAGTTCTGAGTGTTGTATTAAAGAGTTTAATAGATAAAAAAAGGAATTTTGAATTTCGATCTCTTTAATTTTAACTTTAAATTTAATTAATTATTTATTTACAACTCCTTTTGTTTTATTTATCGATAAAAAAGTTCAAAAAAAAAAAGTGTATAAGTTGTTGAGTTGTAAATAATTAATTTTAATCGAGCATCTGACCGTATGCAGATTTACTTTTTTTTTTTTTTTTTTGTTAATCTTGTGATTTTAATTATAGTTTTATCCAGAGAAAGTATCATCTCTTGCATAGGAATGTCCCCTATATATCATTTTGCATGGCACGCAAGTTAGTTTCTTGCGTTCTTAGCCGTGCACAGTTGTTGCGTAGCAGAGAGAGGGGCACATGAGCGTGGATACTGAGATCTGTTTTATGCGCTTGTAAACGCTCTATTTGAATTTAAAAAGTGTACACTTCGCCACTGCGTGACGTCACCCGTAGCGTACTTTTATATATGTAAAAGGGGAATCCCCTCATATGCCTCTTTCTCAGCTACTTGGCGCGTACACGTCCGTCCTTCTCTCGCACGTACGTGTAAGCGCGCTTATGCCGACGTGTGCTAAGCGAAAGCTATTTTGCTTTCGAAGAGAGATAGACGTTGTAGTAACGTTATCTTATTCTCTTTTATCTTTTGAACTGTTCATTCGCAACCTTCTTATAAATAATTGATTTCATTAAAATGATATTAAAAATGTACGTAATTTAACAGGTTGCAAATAAGCAGTTCTATTTAGAGTATCTGGCCGTATGCAGATGTACTCTAATCATATTATAAAATAAATTTTTATTTTCATTTGACATTAATTATTTTTTTGAATTTAAATGAATCATCTATCCATAGCCCTTTTATTTTATTTATTTAAAAAGAAGCATATATATTAAATTATATTAATTGCTCGGTTATGAATAGATAGTTTAAAATTTGAGCATCTGACCGTGTGCAGATTTACTCTCGTCTTATTAAGCTAAAAAAATGCTTAACAGACGATAAAAGAGGAAATAATTTTTTTTTATTTTATTTTGAAATTTTATTTTTATATTGTATTCATTATTATTTTTTTGAATCTAAATAAATCATTTACTCACAACCTTTTCATTCTATTTATTTAAAGGAAAGCATATATACTAAATTGTATTTATTACTTGGTTGTGAATAAATAATTTAAAACTTGAGCGTCTGACCGTTTGCAGATTTGCTCTTGTCTTATTAAGCTTGATAGATGCTTAATAGACGTAGAAAAAAGAATTAATTAATTTTTTTTTTTTTTTGATTTTTATTTTGAAATTTATCGAGTAATTTAATTTTCCATTTCCACACAACCAGAAATCATAATTATTGTTTATGATTTTGACTTTTACTTCATCTCATTTATTTGTTATAACTTATCGGCTGGTGCATGAATCACCGATGAGTCATAATCTGTGGGAAAACATCAATCTTTACTTCTGGTTGTGTAAAAAAAATCATACTCAAAAAAAAAGTTTTTTTTTTTTTTTTTTTTTTTTTTTTTTACTTAAAATTTTTATTTAGATTTTATTTAAGGTTCTCTCCTACGCAGCACACTCAAGGTAAAAAAAAGGATTTTTTGTCCTTATGTATATACATGCAAGAAAATCTTATTATTTCAAGATAATCCAACTGTCTGGCTGGGTCATGAGTCACCAGTCAGTTGAATCCTTCCTTCTTTTATTATTTTTAATTTTTAGATTTTTTTTTCTTTTACCCCGTTGTGCCGCACATATGGAAAATTTTTTTTTTTTTTATTTTTTTTTTGTTTTATATATTTTTTTTTTTGAATTTTGTTTGTTTAGCTTAAAAAAAGAAACAATTATATGGTTAGATTTTAAGTTTTCTCACGTGTTTCTGGTAGCTGTTTGGGAAGGTTTGATTATTGTTACACTGTGTTCGTGTTCAAAAAAAAAAAATTTTTTTTGTGTGTAAGTTTTGTTTTCTTTTTTTTTTTTTTACTGTGTTTGTTTTGTGTGAACACTATCTTCTTTCTTCTCCATATTTCCCTCCATGGATTTGACGATGATACTGGTCCACCTATCGATCCTTGCATCTAGTGAGTCGATAACTCTCTCGAGCCGTAGAATTTCCTTCTTAGTTTCACTTCTTACTGTCGTGTTTTTTTGTAAGTCATCTTTTATCTGTGTCATAAGATCTTTAATATTATTCTTGAATGATTTCTGGTCATACCTTAAGAAATCAATTTCTTCAATTGTTTCGATAAGTCCAGCTTCAATCCTTTTCGTTTTCTTGATCTGGAATTCGAGCTCCTGGACAACCGTATTGTGCTTCTGAACGGATTCTTTAATGAAGTCCGCAACACTCTGTCTTGGTGTCCTTATTGGCATCTTATGACTTCTTTTTGAAAGCTTTTTTTTGTGTATAAGATTGGGTCCGTGCAATGGTATTAAATAAGTCACCAAGTGCACTTTTCCCAATCTTTTAATTTTCCTTCTTATTATTATTACTTTCCTTTTTTATTGCTTTTCACCCTCCTTATTGGGATCCTGGCAGGATCGCCATTGTAAAAGTCCGTTGCCTTCTCTCAAGAGTGACTTTAATTTAATTTTCTTTTAAGGCAGAATCCCACTTGCTACAGGAAGGGAAAGTACCGTGAATAAAAAAGAATTATATTTAGTTTCAATAAATAAACTATATTCTGTAAATAAAATCATTCATCAATTAGATCCAAGTAACAGTCATTACAGTAATGAAATAAGTCTACTGTAATGACTAATACATGGATTGCTGCGCTCACGCTTTGGTGGTTAAATGCTTTAATCAAGAGAGACGTAAGCGGCAGGTCTGGCTCTTAAGAGCCCTGAGACGACACTGATCAAACTGACTATTGCACGCTGACGGCTCTCTCAGTTAATGCGTCCCCACCTTCAGCCGGCGGCGCGCGCTTATTACATATTTGTGGCTTATTGCCTTTATTAATCTTCTTCTCCCATTTCTTTCTTCTTTCCTCCTCCTCTCTCTCTTCGATTGCTTGGACTTCTAGCTGGTCCTGTGGAGAGAGGGAGACCCCTTTCCTCATTACTATGTTTCATATACTTTTATTCTATATGTGTGATGAGTGTATCTGTATAGGTGATGAGTGCGCTGCAAAGCTCTCGCATCCATTTACTGTTAAGTTATACTTATAGTTTCTAATCAAGTTTAATTTAATTTATAATAATAAAAAAATATAATTATAATAAATCATTATGTTGCAATTTATAATGTTTTATCTACTTTATAACAACTGTAAAAGGATGCGGGCTGGTATGCTTCAGTCTTGTTCGATTCAATTTTTCAATCTTTTTATAAATGCACTTTCTAAATTTTCAAATTTGATTTATTTTTCATATTTATTTTTCACTGCACTTGCAAAGCCTTATTTTTCTTATTATTTTTTTTTTCTTTATCTTATTATTTACTTGTTTCTCTTTCTTCTTATCCAACATGTGCTCTGTCTTAACCTCAAAAGAATTTTTTTTAACCTCACTTTTGGCGACCACGTGACATTAGTTTTCATCCATTTGCATTCAACGTATTTTAAGCTTAATTTTCTTCTCTATTTTCTTTCTTTTAGTTAATGATAATTTTTCCTTTTCTCTTTCATACATATTTTTCACTTTTCTTTTGCCTTTTAATTATTTTTTTCACTTTTATAATCAACCATGTTTTTCATTTCACTAACCACGTTTTTTCTATTTTATCAACCACGTTTTTTGTCCTTTTTCAACCACGTTTTCTATTTTCATAAACTTGATTTTTATCAATCACTTTTTTTGCTTTTTTTTCAACCACGTTTTTTTATTTTTATACGCTTTTATTTAACTTGACTGCCTCTGAATATGTCGCCAAATCTTGCGATTGAAAATTAACGTACTTCCCATTGACTTAGAAGGCTGAAATTTTCAGAATATATGTATTTTGCATGACAATATAATTCTAAATGTTCTTTCAATATTCTCCACGCTTTTATATATAATTTCAATAAAATATTAGGCAGGGACATAATTTATAATGTAATTATACATTTGAATTATTTATTTTTTTATTTTTTGTTTTTTAATAAAATCGTTTTTTAAAAATTATTTTTTATTTATTTATTAATTTTTACTTTTTAATTTTTTTTTAAATTTTTTAAATCAATTTTTTTCTATCAATTTTTTTAACGTTAAATAAAAGCATTTTTTTAAATATGTTTTTTATTAATTTTATTTTTTTGAATTATTTTTTATTCATTTATTTTTAATTTTTAGTTCTTTTTAAATTAAAAAAATTTATTTTTTTCTATTAATTTTTTAAATATTTTTTTAATTAATTTTATTTATTTATATGAGTATACAAATGTGCAGATACGTACATATTTGTATACTTATATATACGTAAGCGTATACATGAGTGTGTTTTTTTGCAAAACCCACACTCTTGTGTACATTTTCTCAGTAAATGTATAAGCCTTTACTGAGAATTGAGTAGCTGTTATGAATAACCGCGCAAAGAAGAGAGACCGATTAGTCGTGTAGCGCTGGCTATATAATATTGCTTATATATAATAAATTTTTAATTATGGAAAAAAATTTTTTTATTACAGAATCATGTATTGTCATGCAAAATACATATATTCTGAAAATTTCAGCCTTCTAAGTCAATGGGAAGTACGTTAATTTTCAATCGCAAGATTTGGCGACATATTCAGAGGCAGTCAAGTTAAATAAAAGCATATAAAAATAAAAAAACGTGGTTGAAAAAAAAGCAAAAAAAGTGATTGATAAAAATCAAGTTTATGAAAATAGAAAACGTGGTTGAAAAAGGACAAAAAACGTGGTTGATAAAATAGAAAAAACGTGGTTAGTGAAATGAAAAACATGGTTGATTATAAAAGTGAAAAAAATAATTAAAAGGCAAAAGAAAAGTGAAAAATATGTATGAAAGAGAAAAGGAAAAATTATCATTAACTAAAAGAAAGAAAATAGAGAAGAAAATTAAGCTTAAAATACGTTGAATGCAAATGGATGAAAACTAATGTCACGTGGTCGCCAAAAGTGAGGTTAAAAAAAATTCTTTTGAGGTTAAGACAGAGCACATGTTGGATAAGAAGAAAGAGAAACAAGTAAATAATAAGATAAAGAAAAAAAAAATAATAAGAAAAATAAGGCTTTGCAAGTGCAGTGAAAAATAAATATGAAAAATAAATCAAATTTGAAAATTTAGAAAGTGCATTTATAAAAAGATTGAAAAATTGAATCGAACAAGACAATAAAAAAGTGAATTCGCTAAGAAAATTAAAAATGTCAATTTATTAAGAAAAGTTTAAAAAGTGAATATAATAAGATAATTTAAAAAAAAAATTGAATAAAATTTAATGAAACAAATAAAAGCTGAAACTATAGTGCTCAATAAAAAAGACAGAAACCGTTTGAGAAAAGTCTTCCTCAAAGAATTGTAAAAAGTGTTACATGCAGTAAAAGAAATTGATAAAAATATAAAATTAGGCAGGGACATAATTTATAATGTAATTATACATTTGAATTATTAATTTTTTTATTTTTTGTTTTTTAATAAAAGCGTTTTTTAAAAATTATTTTTTATTTATTTATTTATTTTTACTTTTTAATTTTCTTTTAAATTTTTTAAATTAATTTTTTTCTATCAATTTTTTTAACGTTAAATAAATACATTTTTTTAAATATTTTTTTTATTAATTTTAATTTTTTGAATTATTTTTTATTCATTTATTTTTAATTTTTAGTTCTTTTTAAATTAAAAAAATTTATTTTCCTCTATTAATTTTTTAAATATTTTTTTAATTAATTTTTACAACAATAGACTGCTACTATGTTGGGAATAAAGGTTTTATGTTCTGGGATCGGAAAGAAAACACTTTTATTAATATTAAATTGGTTGATATGTATTATAAATTATCTTAAGTACGGTAATTATTAATCTACCTTATCATAAATGGCTTAGCTTTACTTTGCATATATGATTGTAAAGAGCTTGTCTTTCTCGCTACTTCTTCTTCAAGAATTCATTATTTGGCCTCTTGATCAGTAGGTTTTTCTCGCTAAATGGCGCTTGCTAGACTCTGTTCAACAGACTGAGTTCTATCAGTTAGAGTCTCTCTTTCTCAACTGATTTGCTGTATCGTGTGTATGGTCGTGTTCGCATTTGCCGACGGATGGCGATACGCATACAAGTGAAAAACGCAATATTTACATATAACAACAATTTTTTACTAAAATTCTTTTCCTGTACAGATATCACTTTAGAATTAAATTTAGGATAATTTATATTCATTATTTAAACAATTTATACGATAAAAAAAATTTTTTTCTGAATTTTTCAATTTTGATTTACTCAACTCCTATAAAAAAATAAAAAAACTTACAACCTCACCATGGTTTCGGTAACTATCCACTTTGATCTGATACATGTATTTATTTTTTAAATCTCCCACTTGCTCTCCTATAATTTTAAAAAATGGAAATTTATGTATCTTTTTTTCAAAGGATATTGTGCAGAAAAGAGTTAACCCCTTTTTTCATTGAGAATCAGTTAATCAATTATTAAATTATAAAAACGTGCTTTACTTACTGTTGTATTTTAAATAATTAATAAAGTATAATATATTAAATTAAGAAGATGTAAAATAAACACTGCACCTGTACTCATAAATATTGACTATCTAGTACTTGTACTAGAAACCCAAATATCTTAAAAACTAATAGATGAATTTGTATCATAATTCAACTACATAATCATCATGGTACATACTACAAGCTAATGCATTTTTTTTTTGGAAATTCAGCAGTAAAATGGAAAAACATTTACTATTTATGATTTCCATTTACCATTCAGATTTACTTCGCAGCGCTGCCTTTGGATTTTTTCAGTGTGGATATATACGAATTTAAAGATTCAGAATTATTACAATTTTTGACAGAAAAATTTAATACGGGTGCTTCGTATGGTTCGCTAAATTCAACAAGATCAGCTATCTCTCTCATAGCAAAGCAAAGTTTATCTAAGAATGAGATCATAAATAGATCCTTCAAAGAGATTTATAAAAAAAACGTCCAACAAAACGGAAGTATGATCGAACATGGGATCCGACATTAGTATTAAATTTTATTAGAAAATGGGATCCTCTTAATTCATCAAATTTAATTGAATTGACTCATAAATTAGTCACACTTCTGGCACTCGGTACAGGTCATAGAATTCAGACTCTTTCTTTAATAAAAATGAAAAATATTAAAAAATGTAAAGATGGATTAGAAGTCGAAATCACGGATCTCATTAAGACATCTAAAAAAGGCGCGTTTCAACCACTATTACGGTTACCGTTTTTTAAAGAAAAGCCAGAACTATGCCTAGCTAGTACTGTGCAAGAATATATTAAGATTACTAAAAATTTAAGAGGTGATTGCGATAGTTTAATAATAACTTGTAAAATATCTTATAAAGTAGCTTCAACTCAGACGATCAATAGGTGGATAAAGTCGGTACTTTCAAAAAGCGGTGTAAGTAAAGAATATACTGCTTACAGTACTAGGCATGTGTCGACCTCATTAGCATATAAAAAAGGAATTGATATTGATTTGATAAAATCAACAGCGGATTGGTCAAAATCTTCAGAAACCTTAGCTAGGTTTTACAATCTGCCAATAGAAATGCCCAAAGATTCTTTCGCAAAAACCATATTATTGTAAGCTCAACTGTATATGATGTAATTGTAAGCAAGTAATCATAATAAATAAATTATAATTACTTTAAGCATTAATAATAAAATAACGATGAGAAATAATCTTTTTACATCTACGTTTGTAATCCCAAGAACGAGACGAGATATAATTAAATGATCAAACGAACTTACAAGTAAAGTTCGATCGAAATTATATTTAGTCTCGTTCGAGGAGATTACAAACCCTCCACGAAAAACCCACCCAATTCAGAAATCTGTTTTAATAAGACGATATTGGTATTTATTTTATTATTAGAAAAACTTTAAAAATATGAGTGTAGGTTGGGTTAGGTGTAAAGGCGACAGTGGCTGTAGAGATCGCAGCCCTGACTTTTTAAATCTTACACTAAAAGTGTGGTAACTTACGTGTAGAAGTAGCGGTACTAAGTTTGTAATCTCCTCGAACGAGACTAAATATAATTTCAATCGAACTTCACTTGTAAATTCGTTTGATCGTTTAATTGTTGTGAGCTTTTGGCGTTGCAGTATCTTTCATCTTAAACATTATTTTTGTTCAATCAATAACTTGATTATCAATTCAACAGTGTTAGATTAACGAAACATGATGCTGCTAATATATAACAGTTAACTTACATGCAGTTATTTATAATTATTTACAAAATCTTTTTTATATGTGGGTACATGCAGATAATAACCTACAAAAGCTTGCAAAAACTTTAAAAAGTTATAATTAACAACAAATCAATTCTGAAATAACTTCGCACTTGTAAGAGAATGGAAAAATATTCTCCCAACTTGCGCTTTTGAATTTTAAATTTCTTTGTCCCCAACTAATCAATAAATTATATAAAAATTTTTTTAATTAATTCACTATCTTCAATTTTTGCAATTTCCCAAAAATTTAAATTTAAGAGGAGGTCACGTGTCTCCGTCCTTTTCTAATCAAAGAATTTTTTTTGCAACAATTAATAACTTTAGCAAAAAATAAAGATATAGCTCCATCTCGTATTACAAAAAGCAATATTTTCTTTGATGAGAAATAATTGATTTTATCTATTCGTTTTCAAGAAAACCATGAAAACCCAAATTCTTTACTCTAACCTCTATGTTTCAAGTTTTTCAAGGTTTTTTTGAAAATGAAACAATAAAATTAATTCTTTCTCATCAAAGGAAATATTGCTTTTTGTTATACGAGATGGGGCTATCTCTTTATTTTTTGCTGAAGTTATTAGTTATTACGAAAAACTCAATTCTTTGATTAGAAAAGGATAGATATATTCGATCTGCTCTTAAGAAAGAAATAAATAAAGAGAGGAAAAATGAAAGAAAAAAGATTTAGATCAGAAAAGAATTTAGGTTAAATGAATTTAAATATTTTCAGACTAGCGAGTTTTCTCAAGTCTAAAAGCGAAAAAAATAATTTATAAAAAAAGCAAAAATACTTACTTAAATCGCGAAAGGAATTAAAAATACAGAATAGATTTTTTTCCAATGGTGATTTTCTTTACTTTAGGCTGAATAAGTCCTCTATAAATCTTCTTTTTACAGACTTTTTTTTGTCACAAATGATAACAACCTAAAAATTAAATAAAATAACGTAAGCACCTACATTCATTCAGTTCATAAAAAAATCAATAAATAAAAGAACGCAAAAGCATAAAATTTGAAAATGAACTCTTTTTGTCGATACATTCAAGCAATAAAACTTATATTTCATTTGAAGAATTGAAATTCTTTTTCCTTTCATTATTTTTTTATTATTGTTTTCTGATTTTTGACATTAAAAATAATCATCCTTACGGGTGCAAATAATAGCTCCATATTTTTTTCAATAAGAGTTTTTTCAGATTGTTAAAAGAACAAATTACGTACTCAAAATTAACAAATAATGAATAATGATAAGAATAATTTAAGAACTGATTCAGAACACTTATTATTCATTAAAGAATTCTTTTTGAATCCTGGAAAATGAACATTTCAAGAATTCTTTTTGAGACTTCTTTATGAATTCACTAAGATTATGTGTGCCGACTGGGATTATAACTTTTTTGCGAGAACGGCCGCTTCTCTCACTCTGAAATTGTTAGGGTACATTTGTACATATAAATGCTACTACCATGATTTTGTGTAAACTGGGATCAGTGACCAAAACGTAAATATCTGTATTTCAATGCTGTAAATGACTCCCAGTCATCGGGAAGGTGCGTTATCACGTTCAAACTACAATTTTCTAAAAATTTTTTTTTTTTTAAGTCTACCTACAGTTTTTTCCTAAAAAAACCCAACTGAGCAATTAAAGCTTAAAAGTTGTCAAAAGTCTGGGAAAAGTCCAACTTTGATGTTTTATAACTCCGTAAATAGAAAACGATGGGAAAAAAATCTGAGTGATTAAAAACATAAAAAAGGCAGTGTAAAAAAGTTTTTTGCAAAAAATAAATTTTTAGACGGCCGATTTGATAGAGAATTGCTCATATATTTAGTGACCAATAGGCTTAAAAAAAATTTTCGTTTTGTTACATGATAAATTAGTAATTTTTGAAAAATTTTATGAATTTTCTGTGAAAAAAATTTTTTTTCCCTAAAACTTATTGGTTACTAAATATATATATTCTAAACTAAAAATGAAACAATTTTTCTTCTTAATAAACTTTTCCATCTTTCTTAGTTCACGAGATAATCATAATTGAATAAGAACGTTTTTTTCGTCGAAAAATCAACATAATTATGTTAAAAAAAGTCATAGAAATATTTTACTCACTTCATTTAAAAGAGGACTATTAGAGTTTTAAAACCCATTGGTTTTTTCCTATATGATAATTTCCATAAAAGTGGCATACGTTTTTATAGGGGGAAAAAAATTAGTAAAGAAATTTTTTTATATCACTATAAGTAATTAGGAAACGATGTTTTTTACACAAGACTACGAGAGGAACGATGTTTTTTACACTTTAGTGATTCAAGAATACATCTTAAATTTTTTTGCTCTGAACTTATTTTTGAGAAAAAATATTTAAATAATAAAATTGTTTCTCTAATTCTTTAAAATTTGAGAGCCTCTAGAAAATTATCATGGAGCTAATTCACAAATAACTTAGAATTTCACTCATTCGTATAAATAATTAAAATTAATCAACGATTTGGCTTTAAGATGGTATTTTTTCCACAAATTTTGTGCATTTTTTATATAGTCCTTTTTCAATTCCAATGTTTGCATAACAGCTTTTTCATTTTCAATCGTTATTTAAAACTTCTTTACTCTAAAAAGTAAATACTAATTTTCCGACCCCTAAAAAATTGAAAGAAGAATTACAAGAAATATGAAAAACACTATTGTTTTAAATATTTGTTTTAGATTTTTACAGCATACTATAATTTGAGAGAAAATAATAATAGTAATTGTTCTATCTCTAAATTTAAAGTGAGATATTGCTTACAATGATTTATCTTAATTTTTTATTTTATTTTGATGTTGCAGAAGGCGAAATTCGTTTGGATAATGAACCATCTCAGTATAAAAGAAAAAGAAAAGAAACACAATGAGGTTCAACGACTGGAATACGCGACAATAAAACCAAAGATGACGAGATTGGCGTAATTAGCTACTTGATGACACTAACCCGTAGATCCGAACTTGTGGGCTTTTTTATATGCATACCGCAAGCTCCTATCTACCGGTACCTGTAGTCAGGCCTTTCTTTACTTTACAACGAGACTGTTTGATCTTCGCCATTCCTTTTATGCGATTTGAAACTTATTAATCTCATTTGCTATACAACTTTTTTTGTGGCATGTTTTTCTAATACTCTCTTTATATTAACTTTAACTAAAATCAAAAAAAAAATATAATTAATATATTTAGCTTTTACAATTTCCAGTTAAAAAAAATTGAAGTAAAAAAGGTAACTTTAATATAAGTTGATAAAAGTAAATCCTTTATTTAACAACTTGTTTTCTTTCTAAGAAAATTTACGAATAAATATTGATATGCCCATTGTCATTCAACAGCTCAAGTAACATTTTATTAGTACATTTTATTATTTTGTTTTTTACTAGCCTTGTGCAAATTATATAAGAAAATACATTTATTTTGATATTATGCTTCCATAAGCAAATGCGATACTATACATACATACATACATATATATATATATATATATATATATATATATATATATATATATATGTATGCGTGACTTTCTACCAAATCGTGTGCAAAAAAAAATAGATTTTTCATAAACTTAAAGCATAAGTTTCAAATGATGCTACTAGAGCTTTTGAAAATTTTTAAACCATTAGGAATTGAGCTCAGGGAGCTACAGAATCTCAGAGTTACGATTCATCCCATTTTTTACGATTTTATACGTTTTTTAGTTTTATTTTATTCATAGAAGATCAAGTCATTCATTAAAAAAGTAGATACATAAAAATCGGAAATTTTCTGAATTTTTAGAAAAAGTTGGTCACAAGGTTAAAAAATAATATTCCAACATCGAAAATCAGCCCACATAGCATGAAATATTTATAAAATATTTCTGAAATATTTTACGAAAGATTATAAATCTTCCAGAAATATTTTATGTAACATTTATGAAATATTACTATGTCCAGGACAAAAAATCTTCCTAAAATATTTCATAATATTTCGTGAAAGATTTAATAAATACTTCAGGAAATGTTTTAGAAATATTATTATATTACATCTTTTCATTCACGTTTAAATAATAAATTATGTTTAATAAATACGAAAAAAATGAAAAAATAAATCGTCTTGAACACAAATAATTATAGAGATTTATTTATGAGTATTTTTTTATTTCTAAGATTCACATTTTAATCTATTTAAAATGCGTGTAGCATGTTAGTGGTATACAGGTAAAAAAAATTTAAAGTCAAAATAATGGTCATGAAAAATTCCCATTTTCAGCTCTTTATTCCAAATCAATGGTCATAAAATGGTAAAAATTAGAACGTAAATTATATATTTTCTTGATGTTCTTCCTTTTTTTACAAGTAATGAATCTTTTTTTCTCTTTTCTCAATTTTGAACAGGCTGTTATAGCGAGAGTTCTACAGACATAGTCCATGGTGTAGCCTGCAAAAAATTATCACGTGAAAACATTATGTGATATTTTTGTTGGTTTTCATACGTTTCAAACTATGCTCAGTCAATTCAGAACTATTTTCGAAAATTATTTAGAATTTCGAACTCATACAAGTTTTTAAAAATCGACCGATTTTATAAAAAATTTTCATAGTTCAAAATTTTCAAAAATAGTTCTCAATGAACTAAGAATAGTTTAAAATGTGTGAAAACAAAAAAAATGATCACATGATGCTTTAGCATAATAAATCATCTGAAAAATCAGGTGATTTCTCACTTGATCTTTTTTAACAGAGGTAAAGACGTGTGTATATAATCTATAACATACATTATTCAGTCTTAACGAATGATGATTTTTCCTTTTAAAAAATAACTTTTTGCAGATGAGTTTAGACCGTGAAAACAAAAATTAGTTATCGCATCACGTGGAGCGCCACCTATCTGGAATCTGATTGGCATGCTTCATCCCTGTTGAAAATGTCTCTCCAGAATTCCAACTGGATCTTCACATGGGATTCCAGCTGGACATTTTTAACAGAGACGTGACACGACAACACATTTCTGTTTCTACGCTCTAAACTTAGCTGCGGAATGTTTTTTTAGAAAGAAAAATTGTCGTTTGTTATGACTGAATAATGTATGTTATAGATTATACACGGGTTTTTACACTATAGATTGTGACTGTAAAACTCTCTCCATAACAGTCCTGTCCAAGATTAGAAAAAGAAAAAATAAGGTTCATTACTTGGAAAAAATGTAAAAACATTAAGAAAATATATAATTTATGAATAACAAATAAATTAATTTTAATAATAATTATTGAATTTGTATAAACGTTTTAAGCCACTGCAACGCATACGTACGGGCAAGAAATACCACGGTAGGTTTTAAAAATTTTTAGTTCTTTGGAATACCACCCGAGAAATTCTTGTGGGATATTATTCTATGAAGTGTGTAGAACAAAAAAATACAAGTCCCGAAATCTTGAAACTTCAAGTTTTCTTTTTTTTTTAAATAAAATTTTTTTTATTTTTTGTTATTTTAAGCAATTATTTTAAGCGTTCATATTGCAGTTAGCATTAAATTTATTTTTATGATTTACCAAATTAATACATTTTCCAAAGCTTAAAAACAATTTTCGAAGTTATTTTTTGTGATATTATGTTAATATGCTATTTAGTATATAAGTGTAATAGAACTCTTCTTATATAATTCATTCAACAAACTACAAACATGCATAAATACATATATAATTTTAAAGTCTGAATGGTGAAGTCTGAAATATGTGTGAACACACAAATACATTTTTATCAAAGGAGATAGACGCTTATAGAAGGATGCTTCTGAGGGGCGATTCAACCTATGCTACATATGTATGTATCACGACGTTTAGTTGTGAGCAAGAGAATAAAAAGCGTGCGCGCGCATGACGTACGCGTGATACATACATATGTAGCATAGGTTGAATCGCCCCTCTGGGTTAAATTTTTCGTCCGAAACGCTGAGTAACACTTTAACATTGTTTGTATATCTATACATACGAAAAAATTGATATATATAGATATAAAAATACATGGGATCTAGTGGCGCCCTCAGTAGCTAGGTAACACATTTTTGGCAGAAATTTCCCATTTAAGAGTACGCTTCTATAAGCGTCCATATTCATTGTTTATATACATATACATATTTAACTAAATATTTAGTTTTGTGCATATATTTTTGGACAGTTTATGCCAGAAGTACCCAAAATTAAAAATTTTATAATTCTATAAAAAATTTATGTATCTTAAAAAACCAAAATAGGTTTTAAAGAGTAAAGTGAAAACATCCCATTTACCGTTTACTTAAGTGGATTATTAAGAGGCGGTCGGGTCTATTTCGCCGCTACATATAGGGTGACGCTGCGATCAGGTGAGAGAAATCTATTAAATATCTTTTATACAGCTATTTACAATTTTCTGAGACGACAATATACTTTTAATGTTGTCATTTCCTCCAGCCATATATATGTAGAATAATTATTAATACTTATCTTATTTAAAAAGTCAAAAATATTGTTATAAAGCGAAAAATGCGATGCAACGTAGGACCGATATAAACATGCGTGCACCTTCCTTCAGTGCGACAGAGAGAGCAATACTAAAGAATGATGTATACTAATGTTTACGTCGGCTCTACCTCGCGCCGTATTTTTCGCTTTATAACAATATTTTAGACTTTTCAAACAAGATTAATATTAATAACTATTCTACATATATATGGCTAGAGGAAATGACAACATTAAAAGTATATTGTCGTCTCGGAAAATTGTAAATAGCTGTATAAAAAATATTTAATAGATTTTTCTCACTTGACCGCAGCGCCACCCTATATGTAGCGGCGAAATAGACCCAACCGCCTCTTAAAATTCAAATTTTACACAATAGAAAAATAAATCTTTTTTTTTATTTCTACTCCCAGGCAAAAAAAACTGTCTAACTATTGAAGAAGTGGGCGAATTTTATTTTAAAAAAAATAGAAAAAATGCGTAATTATCTCTCCTTGAATATAAGAAACAAATACGTACCTTTTTTATTTTGTTCTGATAAAATCTGCCTACTTCTTCAAAAGTCAAACAATTTTTTTTTTTGCAAGGCGTAGAAAAAAATCTGTTATTTTTTTTACTGTCTGAAATACAAATTTCAATAATTTACTATATCTAACGGGAAATTAGAGGTTTTAATTTCCTCTTTAAAGTCTATTTTGGTTTTTAAAGATACATAAATTTCTGATGGAGTTATAAAACTTTCAATTTTGGGTACTTTTGGTATAGACTGACCAAAAATATATGCATGCAACTGTACATTTAGTTACGTATGAATGTATATATAAATGTATTTGTGTGTTTACACATATTTCGAACTTTACTATTTATACTTTAAATCATATATGTATTCATGCATCTTCGTAGTTGTTTGTTACATCAATTATATGAGAAGAGTTATATTATGCTAAATAACATATTGACATTATATCACAAAAAATATGTTAATAATAATGAAAATATATTAATTTGGTGAATCCTTCTAAAAATCAAAATAAATATCATATTTACTGCAATTTAAACGCTTAAAATAAATGCTTTAAATGACGAAAAATAAAAAAAAATTTAATTGGAAAAAAAGAAAACTTGAGATTTCAAGATTTCGAGACTTGCATTTTTTTGTTCTACACACCTCCTAGAATAATATACCTCTAGAATTTCCCAAGTAGTATTCCAAAAAATTAAAAATTTTTAAAACACCGTGATAGAGTTTTTATAAATTCATGGTTATAAATCACAATTTTTTTCTCGTGAATGAAAAAAAAAAAAATACAATATTTATCTGCAGATGGTATCATAATTGATGGAATGTCAAAAAATTGCGATTTTGACCGATAACTTTGATTAAAAATTATTTTATGACTCAACCCCTAAAAATACTATTATAGAACTTATTGGAATATATTTCTAACATCTAAATCTGAAACCATGAATTTTTTGAAGTCCAAAGCTTGGAACGTTAACCCTTTTTTCCGATTTTTAAGGTTTATTTACTGATTTTCGATATTGGGATATTATTTTTTTAACTTGTGACCAACTTTTTCTAAAAGTTCAGAAAATTTCCAATTTTTCTATGTATTTACCATTTTAACAAATGACTTGATCTTCTAGGAATAAAATAAAGCTAAAAAAAGTATAATATCGCGAAAAATGGGAAAAATCGTAACTATAAGGTCCTGTAGTTCCCTGAGTTGACTTCTTAATGGTCTAAAAATTTTTAAGAACTCTAGTGGAATTCATGCCTTGAGTCTAAGAAAAATCTATTTTTTTTTGCACACGATGTGGTAGAAAATCACCTATATATATATATATATATATATATATATCTCCCTATATTATATAGTTATATGAACCAAAATTCAGTCGGTGCCCCCCCCACAGCCCCCCCACATGATTTTTATTAATTAAATAACGTAAATTTACGTTATTTTATGTTATCGATCATTACCCCCCCACGCCCCCCCACATCCCCCCACATCCCCCATGGACCCCCACTAACCCCCTCTCGCCCCCCCACAATCCCCCCACAATCCCCTCAATAACCTTTTAGAACCATCAAATATTGCATGATATAGTTTTATATTTTTTTATTATATTTTAAGTATAATATTACATAAAAATATAAAAATTTTAATTTTTTTTTGTTGAAAACTCGAAAGTAGTTGCATAAAATTACAATTTATTATATTTAAAATGAAAAACATGTGCCTCATCAGATATCTTATTACCATTTTTTACATAGTTTATCTGAAATTAATAAATATAAATTTAAATTAATTCTATTACAATTCCTCAACACTATAATTAATTCATTTGTTGAAAACATAATGATTTTTAATAATTTGTTCATATTATAAATATTTTATTGTATTAAAATAAAAATAAGCGTATAGTGTTGAGGATTCAGATTTCCACACCACCTTACATTATAAACCTTTAATAGTATTGATTTATACAACTTTTAAAATTAATTAATATTAATATTTATGTTTAAATTTATATAACTTTTAAGATTAATAACTATTTATATTTGTTTTACAAAGGTGTAGATCAAACGGATGATAATATTCATTTGAATTATTCAATAGAAATGTTAAATAACATAAGAGAAGGATTACCTCCACACGAACTGAAATTAAAAGTAAATACCATAATTATGTTAATTCGAAATTTAAGTATAAAAAGTGGATTATGTAATGAAACGCGATTAAAAATAACTAAATTATTCAAATATAACATAGAAGCACAAATAACTCTTTCACGTTGTAAAAATGTAAATAAAATATATATTCAAAATGAATCGAAAAACAGAGATATTGTACCTAACATAGTTTAGAAAGAAATATTAAAAAAATAATACGCGAACCAATAGCAGAATATTACTTTAATCAAAGTCATGAAATTTATTCTAAATATTTATTAAGATTAGCTAACATTAATAATAAAATATGGAAAATTAAAATAAATCATAAATATTTCAATATATAATAATAAATTTAAAAAAAATTTTTAAACATTATCAATATTATTAAAAATAAAAAAAAAATAAAATATTTAAAAATTAACTAAAATATTTAAAAGTTATGATTATTTAAAATTTATAAATCGAAATTTTAATAAATAAATAATTTAACTACTAACAACAATAAATTAAAAAAACATATTCATAACTCTTATACAGGTAAATGTAATATAAGTAAGTATAAAATAATTTAAAATTATTTTATTCATTTATTTGTTATATAAATAACTAAATTTTAAATAAAATATGATATAATGATCATGTAATAATTTCATTTACAATATCATAATAAATTTATAAATTTTAGTATGAATTTTTGATATATCTCATAAAATGTTTAAAATGAGAAAAAAGATATAAAGAAGGAATCATAACAAAATAATCCTATAAATCTTATAAAACTCAAAATCATTACGATATATCAAATAATATACTAAATTATCAACGAAACTAAAAAAAAATGATTTAAAAATTTAAAAATGATTTAAATGTTTAATATATAATTATATTTATAGCACAACTGGGGGTTGGCGAGCAGTGCGAGCAGGGGGGTACCCCCCCTAGTATATATATATATATATATATATATATGGGATAGAATAACATCTCATTCAAAAACTTGTCGCACATGGTTCATGGTTTTGGCTTATAATGATATATGTTTTAGTGCTATGAAAATTAGAAGCTTGTGCAAAATTTTAGCTCTGTAGGTGCAATTCTCATGGAAATATAGCTATTTCAAAAATAAACCGTTAAAAAATAAACCGTTTTTTACACCATTTTCACTATTTTTCTGAAATTTTTTTTAAACTCTTGTCGTACTCCTTTTGGATGTTATAGCACGGCTCCTTTCGTCTGAGCTTCAACTTTCTGTAAAAATTATTTTATTGAAGAATATTTTTAAATTCTTATACTAATTGTCATCTTTGTTTAATCACTTTTTTGCATTTTCTATGTTTTTAAACGCTATTTTTATTGATTAATTCAAAGTAAATTATAAACTACCTATTACTATTTAAAAGATAGGAAAATATTCTAAATTTTTAAGGGCTACAAGACTGAAAATGATAAATTTGCATGTCTTCTACAATGATTTGAATTTTACAATTTTTCTCAAAGTTACCATTTTTATAAATTTCGCGCTCGCAGAAAAACTTTCTATATGAATCGATTGCTATAATAATTTATCATAATTCTGTTTAAACATACAACGACAATATAAGATCAGTCCGGTCCATATCATCCAACGTTTTCTGAGAGTTTCAAGCCGTTATAAAACGTTATTTTTCCTGTATTGAGCCTATAAGTTGAATAGCATTGCCGACACGTCTTTGTCATATCTTGTAAACTTTTAGCTTAATAAAATTATTATTCAACATAATTTATTAAAATAGTAGTAAATCTTTGCAAAGAGCTTCGAAAAGTTCATCTACAATATTTGGAACTATAGTTATAGTCATCTGAAGTTAAGGAAATAATGTAGGTATCAAACTCATGAACGCTAATCAATGCAAATTAATGAAAATTGTTCTGAACAATTTATATTAAATAAAATATAATCTGATAGAAAAGTGAACATGAAAAATGGTGTACATGAAAATTTTAGGTTATTAGTAAGGTAAACGTACCGATGGTGAAACAAATTTTAAGCAGATTGTGATATTTAGGCTTTTCTTGCTAATTAGTTTAGTATATACTTAAAAACTTTTTCATATAATAAAGCGCTAATCTTTTAAGATTATAAAAAAATTTCAATCACCCTGAGGGGCGATTCAACCTATGCTACATATGTATGTATCACGGTGATATGTATGTACGTTCGAACGTAAGTTGGTAGCACTGCTAAGACAAGTCGTCGCGCGCAAAAATTGTATCTACATGGAAACGGAGACTTGAGGTCTTGACGGTTCGACAGACGATTCAATGCGCGCGACGACTTGTCTTAGCAATGTTACCAACTTACGTTCGAACGTACATACATATCACCGTGATACATACATATGTAGCATAGGTTGAATCGCCCCTCTGATTCAATGTTTAAAAATGATTTTATCCACAAAAAACGAAGTTAAAAATATGTGCCCATTTTGAAACGGTAATTTTGAACCTGTCCTGATGTTTGGTACGAAATGTCCGAATAATGAAACACCCGAGTAGAAGGAGATTTAGTGTTTCAAAATACATGCTCCATCTTTGTACGTATAAAGGAACACCTGGATATGTAAAGGTTTAATGTTTTAAAATACATAAATAAGTATTATTTATTAATAATTCATAATTACATAACAGGTTATTTTATTCATTTAGTTTAATAAAAGCATAAACTTTTTAATGACATAACACCCAATACTTGATTAAAAACAAAAAATAAAGAATTTGGTAATAAATATTACTACTAAAATTTGCTATTTAATCTAATGCCTCTTGTTTGATTCGCTTTTGAATTTCGTTTAATTTGTCTTGATATTGTTTCGCCAATAATTTCTTTTCTTCTGCGAGTTTTTTCTTCTCTTCTTGCAACGCCTTCTTTTTTGCAGCTTTTTCCTCTTTCAATTTACGTGCTTGCTCTTTCTTATCAAAAATTTCAGCCTATCCATCCAAAGTGCTTGCTGCCAGAGGTTTAGGTTTACCCGTCTTGTCTAGTTTAGCTTTTTTCTTCTTAGGTAAAAATTCTACTGGCATGGTAAATATTTTAGAGAAACTAGATGATTTGTCAGACTCTATAAAAAAATCAGAAAAGGGATATATTTAATATTGTATAAATTTATCATTATTAAAGTTAATAATGATACTTACCCTTTTGATCAATAGAATTATTTTCTTTGTTGATTAGTACATCACAATTCTCTGAAATTGTATTGGTTGAGCTAGAGGAATCGGTTTTTGTCTGGGGTTCATCGTTACTGTTCTTTCTTTGTATGTTTTTTTGTAGCACTGAACTTACAGAGTTTTCAAAATTACCAGTACTCATAAATTCAATTTCTAAAAAATTATTGAAAAATGAAAACAATTTTGATCAGAATAATACAATAATTTAATTAAAATATAAACATACAAACCTTCAGTACCATTTATAATTGGTGAAGCTTCTTGAAACACTACTGTGTCAGGGATTGCATAAGGAAGAGAATTAGAGACTTCTGCATCTGAAAGTACTACATTACTTGCATCAACATATTCATTACCACTAGTTATTTCTTCATAAAAACAATCTAATGTCTGGTCTTCTGCACCAATATATATAACATTTACTGCTCCTTCAACTGTTGTGTTGTTCTGTTGCTCAGTAATAATTTCATTAGTTTTTATACTATTCTGGAGATCTTCGATGACAAATTTATTGTTCGCAGTTGAAATTTCATTGATGCTTGGTTCGATACTATCATGAATATCTTCGACTGTTGTTAATGGCTTGCTTACAATAGTTACTTTATGATTAATTAGCTCACTGATACTCTTGACTGTAGGTTTAACTTTGTCGCAAACTAAATTTATAAAAAAATATGCACATAGATGCTAACTATATTCAAAATTATAAAATATTTGTAAATAGCTATTAAGCGAGTAAATAAATATATTTTTGTAATAAATTCTAAATTAAAAAATATTATTGTTAAAAATAAAATCTACAATGTAAAAATTAAATTTGTAAATAGTTGATTTTATGATTTAATTAAGTAAAGATAGTTGAGTAAAAAATTAATTATATGATTTAAGAGGAGGTCACGTATCTCTGTCCTTTTCTAATCAAAGAAATGATTTTTTTACAAAAACTAATAACTTTATCGAAAAATGAAGAGAAAGCCGCATCTTGTATCAAAAAAAGCAATATTTTCTTTGATAAGAAAAAATTAATTTTATTTCTTCGTTCTCAAGAAAACCTTGAAAAACCAAATTGTCGACCATAACCTCTATGATTTAAGTTTTTCAAGGTTTTCTTGAAAACGAAGCAAAAAAATTAATTCTTTCTTATCAGAGAAAATATTGCTTTTTTTATTACGAGATGCGGCTTTTTCTTTATTTTTTGCTAAAGTTGTTAATTTGTGTAAAAAACTCAATTTTTTGATTAGAAAAGGACAGAGATACGTGACCTCCTCTTAACTAAATAAATATAGATTAAATAAATATTGAATTAAATAATACCAGCATTATTATCATTAATATTAAGCCAATAGTCGAATAATCCTTCATATTTTATATCACCAGTCCACTTTCCAAGCAATCGAGCATTTTTAAATTCTTGCAACAAGTCACTGCTAATACTCTTCTCAAGATTTTTTATGATAACATTTATATCTACAGAATTAACAAGATTATTTTCTTTGTGGTTTTCGCTTGAAACATCTTTGCTATCTCTTTCTTTTTTCTGCTTTTTTTTATTCTTTTTATGAAGGACATTGTACTCAATAGCATCAGCATTCAAAGGCATGAGTCCAGCAGCTCTAAAACCATTCTTTATTACACTTTTAACATCTTTAAATAATTCCAAAGTAATGTCAATGACAGCAGGACAATGTTCTCTTCTGAGTCTCATTACATTATTTTTAATTTTCCACTTGGGTACTGTTTTCAACCAAATTTGTTTTAATGGGTGAAAAAAGGCAATGTCTAGTGGCTGTATAATATGTGTTGAATTTGGGTGAAGTACAATTATCTCAATTTGTTTTTCTCTGCAGAAAGAGACTAGTGGGATTGTCACATGGGACGAATGACCATCGAGATAAAGAATTACTGGAAAAGGTATTTGCTTTTCTATCAACCATTTATAAAATATATTTGTGATGTACTCAAAAAAGGTTTCAGCTGTCATCCAACCATTATCACTAACTCCAATACCCCATCCATCAGGCATACACTCGAACACTTTTTTTGGTAACGTCTCTTGACATGGATATAACATCATAGGAGGAGCTCGATCACCTTCAGCATTATACGTGAACAGCACTGTAACACACTCTTTCTCATTAGCATCATTCACTTTGTAAACTGTTCTGGCTCCAGTTGCAGCGAGAACCTTTCCTGCTTTAGGGCATAATTGGAGGCTGATTTCATCACAATTAAATACTTGCGAAGGTTGAATTTCTAATAGATTTTTATTTCATAAATATTGATTTATTCATTGTCAGATGATTAAATACTAATATATTAGTAAAATTGTACCATACATAGGGACTTGTTTCATCATCGGTACATTTACCTTAATAATAATTCCAAACAAATGGCCATAAAATGTTAAAAGCGTTTTTATTTCTACTGGTCATAAAATAGTAAAAAAACGTTTCAATTTCCACCAGGGTAGGTAACATTTTTATTTAGCATTTAAAATAATTTTAATAATTTACTTAACACTTATTTGTCCGAGAAAAATCTGCTATAAATATCTGAAATATTAAACTATTTATAATGACTCTTCTATATCCAAACAAAAATAAAATTTTCAAACAAAAATTACGTGTCCACATAAAATAAATTTCTGCAAATAATTGTAAATAACTGGTAATATCTCTAAATAAATGTAAATAACTGTGAATAAGTGTTAAAAAATGTCAGGATTGAGACATAAATAACAGTTATTTACAGTTATTTACTGTTAATTTCACTTATTTACAGTTATTTGTATTTATTTACGGTTATTTACATTTATTTACTTCTTTTAACAATTATTCACAGTTATTTACGATTATTTATAGCTTTTTACAGTTATTTGCAATCATTTGCAGTTATTTACATTTTCGAAAATTTTCACAAATTTATTCAATTTTTTTATATATATGTGAAAATTTTTGAAAATGTGAATAACTGTAAATAATTGTTAATAATTATAAATATCTGTAAACAATTGTAAATAACTATGAATGATTGTTAATAATTATTAATAACATTAAATTATTCACAATTCAAAAATTTTTTGAAAATTTTAATGATTATAAATAATTATGAATGATTGTAAATAACTATAAAAACTGTTAATAATTGTAAATAATTGTAAATAATTGTAAATAATTGTAAATAACTGTAAATAACTGTAAATGATGGTAAATAATAGTAACTAACTGTAAATAACTGTGAATAACTATTATTTATGTCTCAATCCTGACATTTTTTAACACTTATTCACAGTTATTTACTATTATTTACAACTAAGTTCTTTTAAAGTAAACTTTTCATTAAAAAGGTTTTTTTTCACTTTTCTGAACCATTTTTCAGAATTTAGCAAGTTATGAGAGGTGAGCATTTTGAAACAATTCTTAAGCATTTTTAAAAATTAATAAGCAATGAAAATAATCATTATATTTATGATAAATCAAAGGGTATTAATCTATAGCTAACGTAATACTTAAGAATATCAGAAAAACCGAAGTGGCAGTCGGGGGACTGGCTGACAGAAGCTATGCTTTCACTATATATATATAGTGAAAGCATAGCTTCTGTCTAAGAAGTGTGATATTTGCAAAAGTTATAATTAATTTTTTTATGAAAACTTATTATTTTTAATTCGATGTATTATGTGGCTGATTCCATTCAGATTCATGCAAGCCGTCACTGATCGAATTTTTTTTTTCTTCTAAGTAATAAAAATACCTTCTATTATGTATATAAAGATAAAATTTACCTCGTAGAACGCTCAAAAACTGCAACAATTTTAGTGTTGGATGTAAAAACGAAAATTCAAAAATTGAAAATGAACCGCTACTTTTAAATGACTATAGCTCCGTCAATTTTTAACCTTTTCGGGCGTTCTTTTGACGAAAGCGTGCAGAATTCTGTCTTGTTTTAAATGCAATCTCGATTTTTGTAATACAATTTGATCTCACTAAGTCATTTACAAAAAACCGAAAAAAGCGATTTTTTTCAAACACGATTTTCTCAAAAACTATATATATTTTTTTTTTTTAAATTTTTATATGATTTTATACATAAAAAATACTAATTTTTAAAGTAGGTGAGAATATGCGATTTTGCCTTATTTTTTTTTAACAGATTTTTAAACGTTTTTTTTATATTTTCGATTTTAAAACATTGATACCATGACGCATCGTACTATTTTTCCAACTTTACGTGTTCTTACAACTATTTTTATGCTTTTATTTATTAATATATCAAAAATATCAACAATAATCTTTAAAATAAACCCCGAATCGAATATTTTGATCAATTAGAACCAAAGTTATGACGATTTCAAGTTTAAAAAAAAATGCTGAAACTTTAAATAAATATGTTTTTGACACTCTGTGCGAGGAGCTCGATTTCACGCACGCTGTACAAAGTGACACGTGCGAAAATGGAGCTTCTCACACGTCGTGTCAAAAAATAGTGTTCGATACTCGTGCGAGAAAGTGATTTCTTACTCGTGTGACCTTTTCACCCTCGCTTCGCTCGGGCGCAAACCGCCACACGAGTAAAAAATCACTTTATCGCACTAGTACCGAAATATACTATTACTTTGAATTTTGAATTTTGAATTTAAATTTTGAATTTTGAATTTAAATTTTGAAAAGATGAGTTTTTTAAATACTAAAATATATTATTTGGTCATTTTCAATGTACAAATAATATGCGATACAATTAAGAAAGAACACTAATGAATTGAGAACTAATGTGAATAAAAAAATCCGAATTTAAATAAAACCTTTCAATTTACTTCTTGCCACTCATGCCTCGAAGTTTTGGCAGTGTAGATTTGGTTTCGTTCACTTTTCCAACAGTGAATCGTTCGAATACCTTTGATTTCTTTTGCATTTCCTAACCATTCCATTTTTTTTTGTCAGTCAAAAAACTTCTAACTCATCCTTGCGGATAACAAGAATGTTAATCGACGGGGTAAATTTTGATACGTGAGTGGTGAAATTTTCAGCGTTTCTAATCAAATCTGCACTCTTCTTGGACAGATTATGCGTGGTAGCATAATGTTTAACTAAACCACCAATACCGTCACAAGCGCCTTTACCATGACCTGTTGCAGAAAAAAGCCATTTTCTGTTTACTTTTGAGTTTTGAAGCTCATAGAATTGATATCTATTTTTAAAATGACTGGCAGCTCCATCGGAAATGGTTATGATTTCATCAAGATCTTGCGCAATATGTTTTTGTTTTGAGTTATCGATGATTAAATTTATAGCCATTAGGGCATGAGACGAATCATGTTTAATATCGTCAGAGACGGTGACATAACTGACTGTTTTATCTTTTTCAAAATAACATACTGACGTAAATATTGATATTTGGTTTTTTCTCCAATAATAGCTTTGAATTTCATTTTGAAGCAGAACTGTCCAATTTTCTGCAAATTCGACATGAATAACTAATTGGAAGTCATTATTTTTCGCTAAAAGTTTAACCTCTTTAATTGCTATACGTTGAATTTCTTTGACCAATTTATGAGCTCTTACAGTAAAAGCACGCTCTCTTAACTCTATTAGGAAATTTTCAATTGTGCTAGTTTTATTCAGGAAATTTGATTTTTCCCAAACACCATAAATTATTTCTTCATATAAATCTTCTTCTGTCAAAGAAATTACTTGTAAATCAATAGAATCTCCAATGGGACATTCTTTACATTCTCTTAGTACACATTTCATATCATCTTTTGAACAAAAACGTGAAGAACATATTTTCAATTTCAAATCTGCAATGTCTTGTTTATTCTCTTTTTCATAATTATTCAAAGCATCTAACATAAGTTTAAGATTCTCGCAGTAAACGCAAAGACACGAATCGGTGGGTGGATGTGGTATAACCAACTTCGGTCTTGAAGCGTAGAATGTTGATTTACCAATTTTTGTTTTTATTTCAGGATTTTCGTCTTTAAATAATTGATATATTTCTTTTATACTTCGCGTAAGAAGCGTTTGACTTTTTTAGTTTTTGTACCATTTTCTTTGATAGATACTGTGTCGCTTTTATTTGCACTTTGACGAGAACAATTAAAATCATCGTTCAGATAATAATCCTTTACTTTCATTACAATTTTACTATCCAAAGAATGGCCACAATGGTTCTCAGACTGCTCGTAAATTTGTTTATTATTTACCAATGATCATGCTTGATCAATCATATAAATAGTTACATTTAGTAAAACTGATAATAAATAATCTTTGGAAATATCACTTGGTATAATACTCAACAATCGCACTTTCTCAAGAAAATTCGAACAATCATCCAATGCAATTTTAATATTCTCAAGCCATTTATCATTTGTTTTACATTCATTATTTTCATTCAATGCGGGCAAATCCGTTATATCGTAGACTTTCATCATTTTACTTGCTATTTGTGAATCAAATGCATCGTTTATTTGTTTTCTTTTTCGGAGAGCATAAGATTCTCGCATCTTGATATTGATACTTTGAGGTATTTTAATTGGTGAAATGTTTAATTTCAAATTACTTGAAGTCTCGTTGAGCTGTTCTACCACAGCCTCACTATGAATAAAATCTTCCGAAGATTGTTGACTGCTTGAAGTCAATGAAATAGGCGCATTTTTCACTTCATCTAATAATATTTTGTAACACGAAGGGCATACTTTATCTTCTCTAGAGAAAGAAGAATTTGGATACAAGCGCTTGAAAGACTCCGTTAGATCACCTAATTCTCTAAGCGGACTTTTGGAGAAATCATAAACAACTTTTTTGTGCCTTTCTTTTAAATCCTTGCACTTCATTTTAACAATCAGTGATGCCATTATTGATATTCTGTTTAATGACAGATCGAAAAAAATAATTTTTCTTAAACAACTTTATTTTTTATCTTCCTTTTCTTATATTTTTAAACGCGTCAAGTCGTTGATGAGAATGCAAAGAACAAATCATCGCCACCTAGTAGTGACATGCGTCAACTCCCTACAAAATAAACTCAAATTCTAGGCGCGAAATTCAAACTGATAAAAAAATTATATTCTTCAACAAAAAAAATTTTTATTATAATAATGTACCATAAAAAGAGGATAAATGGTTATGTATTCTTTCATCAAAAACTTTTTTTGACTTTTTTTAAATTAAGAAATTTATATCTTCAGATTTTAATCTTTAACGAAAATTGCGTTTCCTCAATGTAAATATCATATTTATTTAAAGTTCCAGCATTTTTTTTTAAACTTTAAATCGTCATAACTTTGGTTCTAATTGATCAAAATATTCAATCCAGGGTTTATTTTAAAGATTATTGTTGATATTTTTGATATATATTAATAAATAAAAGCATAAAAATAGTTGTAAGAACATGTAAATTTGGAAAAGTAGTACGATGCGCCATGATATCAATGTTTTAAAATCGAAAATATAAAAAAAACGTTTAAAAATCTGTTAAAAAAATAAGGCAAAATCGCATATTCTCACCTACCCTAAAAGTTAGTATTTTTTATGTATAAAATATATAGTTTTCGAGAAAATCGTGTTTAAAAAAAATCGCTTTTTTCGGTTTTTCGTTTTTGAGCATCATTATTGCTTTTTGTATCTGCATCTTTATGTTGCAACATAACTTAAAAATTTTTTTTTGGCGTCATACTGATTATTTCTTAAGATAACCTCTCAAGTGTGTCTCTAGTGGCGCCATCTATGAATTACCTTATATACTGAGTTATATACTGTATTATCTGCTCATTAGATACGCGACAGGTAATTATCATGTTTAAGGCGCTTTGTCACCAGTCGTTTAATTTTATATACCTGAGGCGCCAATTTCGAACAACTTATTATGGTAATTTTCTACTTTGTTCCTTATTTCTCTTTCTATTAATTTTTAAATGTGATATACTTGGACGGAGAATCTCGTAGTTTGCGGCTGGCCTACTTTTATCCTATTTATATTTCATTATTATTATTTTTATTTTCTGACGCTGCTTTTGCAACAAAATTTTATTCCTTTTTTTTATTAATAAAACTCCCTCAGCTTCGTGCTTATTCTTTTAATTTTTTCTTGACATTTTCTTATATGCAACAAATCACTACCAAGGACCATTGCGCCATTTGCGGTTCTACCGCTGATAATATACGAGGGTAAAAAAAATTAATCCAGTGTTTGACATATCGACAGCGCTGTTACGTAAAATGTATGAAGCACGTGCCTCGTGATAATGATAGCAATCCAAAATATGACCGTAAGAGGTGTATAGCTGATCGACCTATCGTTTCTCCCACTGACCCACTCACTAGCAATGGCACTAAACCAGGGGTCCCATGCAATATTGCTATGCACGGAGCTCCTATTATCAGGCCTATCGTTGCTCCTACACCATCTCCAGGATGCCCACCTGTTGCGCCACCTTTAAAAGCACAAAGACATTCAGCGAGTAAAAAGATCAATGTGGACTCAAATATCAACGGCTCTGCGGTAGTTGGAGGAGAACATAGTATTAATTTGCTTAATAAACAATTAAGAGGTGGCGCTGCGTTGGCCACCCTGGATGGTAATATTAGTAACAAAAATAAACGTAGTTTAAAATAAAACGATAGTGGTGCGTATTTTTCCTTAGTACAGGCAGCTGTATCTGCTTTGGAGAGTGTGCTATCTTGCAGGCTCGTATTGATTGAAAATAATCTTACTTGACTTCCGGCTCTTGAAGGCAATATCATAAATGTTGACAAGGGTCTGCGGGATATCGTGATTAAAATGAAGAGTCAGAATAAAATTATTAAGAGTTTATGTGCTGGGCAGATGCAGCTGCTGAAGGAGAATGTTAAGCTAAGGGGAATAATAGGCACTTTAAAGAGGGAGTTGTTGCCTGCTCTAAATCGCATGTATGATAAGTTTTCTAAATCTCTTATGACTAATTTTAATAATATCCAGGCATCTTTAACCTTCAGGCGGCCGGCATTTCAAAATGTCCAAAAGTGATACTTTGAAAAATTTTTCCATACAAAAAGTTCCCAATGGACTAGAAATATGGGCCAACCTTGAGGTGATGCCGATCGGCATCACCTCGGCCGCCTGCAGGTTAAGTAATGAATTCAATGTAGTGGACAGCAACTTTTCTCAGCTCATGACCGGGGTGGCTGAAGTGGTGCAGACCGTTTATGATCTCACGACCAAGGACGAACACTCGCTTAGCACTAACACTGAAACACTTGTAAATTCGAACGGAGTACAATCAGCAAAACATACCAATAACAGCCCACTTAACAGTAATATTAAAGTACTTGTTCATTCGGATGAAATACATACAGATAAAATGCACACAGATAGTAGTAAAGAGGCATTCTGTCATACTGTAAAGAGGTGTGGTTCTGAGAATAGTGTTTTGGTGATATCCAGCGGACTGGACTACTCCGCGACTAATGTCGGTCTGGAGGATTATGTTTGCGCTGTTCTGGGAACCATACTTCCGACTTTTAAACGTTCGAATATTGTATCTTTTACTGAAATCTTTAATGCTCAAATTAAAAATAAGGACAGAATATCTGCAGGGCATGAGATCGTTGGCGGTCTGAGTGTTGCATTCTCATCGTTGGTTAGACTTTCTGGAGATGACTTGGGGCAGAAGATGTTTATGGCTAAGCGTAGATTAACGGTTTTTTCGACAGCGATTCTGGATCCGTCTCTCCTCGGCAGATTTCAAGGACCATTCTCAAATATATATATAAATGAGTATCTTGAAAAAAAAATATATTAAATTTAAAAATCTTAAAAAGTATGCTAAAGGAAAAGATTTGAAGTTTGTTAAGCATAGAGGTGGTAAATTTATGGTGAGGAGAGAGAGAGAGGGAAGAAAATACACAGATTTAAGAATTAACATCATTTAAATAACATATCAGATAAATCTAAATGTAATGTACAGAATAATGTTAACGTAACTGATATTCGGAAACACGATAAAGTTCTAATAAATAATGGTTCTATTGATAATGATGAATTTCAACCTTAAAATAGTAAGATGAGCTCAAATCATGAATTAATTAAAAATCATTCAATATCCTTAGATAAAGTCTCTTCCCAATAGCTGCGCTGGTTCTCTTCGGAGAGTCGAACAAGGAGGAGGGGTGAACTGCGCACGTGCTTCCTGAATGTGACCCCTTTGAAAGCTCATGTTGGGCAAGTGCGTGAACTTCTCAGTGGTTATCATCCTTACGACATTTTTGGAAATGCTGAGTCCTGGCTAAGTCCGTCTGTATCGGATGACGCCATTCAGGTCAAGGGGTACAAAGTGTTTAGTCAGGACAGAAACTTTCGTGGTGGAGGAGTTGCTTTGTACATTAAGCATAATCTAAAATGCACTATTTTGGCCACTTCGGAGATGCAAATTAGTAATAGTAGCGGTAACCTGGAGGTGCCTGAATATATTTTCTGTTCCGTGCAAGTTGGCAGCTTCGAGCCCGTGCTAGTTTCTGTTATTTATCGTCCTCCTGTTGTTTCGTTTATTAGAAACTCCAACTTGTTAAATGATTTAAGAAATTTTAGTTCGGACTATTTCCATAAAATTATAATGGGGGACTTGAATGCCGATCTCCTTAGAGAGAGCAGTGATTCCAAGTTTCTTAGTGAGCTGACGGCTGAGCTTTCGTGACAGTTGTTCCAGCATGGTGCTACGCATCATACTCTGACTTCCCACATTTGGATTGACCTTATCTTTGTCGATGACAACGACGTGGTGCTTGATGCACAGAACCTACCGGCGAGCTTTCACAGTCAGCATAATTTGATTGACGTATGTTTGCCTTGCAACACTATAACTTTAAATAAAAAACCAATCATGTACAGAAACTATAAAAATATTTGTCCAACTGCAATGGGAGAGAAACTTGCCGGCTGTGATTGGTCGCCGCTTATGACTGATCTTGATTGCCTCTGTGACAATATCACTACTGCAATCGGGAATTTGGCGCTGTTAGAAGCGCTTAAGAAGGGGCCGAACTATCTGTCTTTGTCTAATAGCGTTTTTCATCATTTATGTAAACACTATCCGGTATAACAAGAAAAAAATAGCAGCCCCCGCTAGATATTAGTATAATAAGTAAATTTTGTAATAACAACCAAATTTTTTCACTGCGTAGTTTTTGAATAATTAGAGACCTACCAAAAAAAGATAGGTTATATTCTAGATTGCTAGTAGGTCTCTAATTAGTCAAAAACTATGCGGTAAAAAATTTGGTTGTTATTACAAAATTTACTAATTATACTAATATCTAGCGGGGGCTGCTATTTTTTTCTTGTTATACCGGATAGTGTTTACATAAATGATGAAATACGCTATTAGACAAAGACAGATAGTTCGGCCCCTTCTTAAGCCCAATAAGAATAAGTTTTCATGGATTGATAAAGAATTGTCGCAGATGTGGCATAAGAGAGATGCTACATACCGTAGATACAAATGGACAGAGGTCGATCAGTATCTTCTTGAGTTTCTGCGGTTACGTAGGATGGTAGATGGACGGACGTACCATGCTAAGACTGCTTATATTTACAATAGACTGTTTGATGCTCTTGCAGGTGGTAATATCTGAAAGGTGTTGAGAGACCTGGGACTGCTATCTGGACCTCAAGGGTATCTAAATGGATTCACTCCGGATGAGCTTCATGCGCACTTTGTTGGGGTGTCAGTCTTGCCGCAAGAGGATAGTGAAGAGCGATTGAGAATTATCTCTCATTGCAATGAAAGTGGGTTCACCTTTGAACCAATTAGTTTTAATGATGTTGCTCTTGTGATTTCACATTTTTGCTCATAGGCTCGTGGTGAGGATGGCATGCCGCAAAGCAGGATAGTTAAAGCTTTACCATTTATTGATGAACATCTTGTGATTCTGTTCAATTCCTCCTGTGCACGGAGGTCTTCCCTTGCCGTTGGAAGCAAGCACGTATTATACAATTGAGAAAATGTGCTGCACCTAAGCAGCTAAAAGATTTTAGGCCCATAGCTATCTTATGTTTTCTTTTAAGGGTTCTTGAGAAGATCGCCCATGACCAACTGCAGAAGTACATTACATCCAAAAAATTGCTCGATCCTATGCAAAAAGGCTTCAGGGAAAATCATTTCACGCAAACTACTGTACTTTAAATTACAGAAGATATAAGGGCAGGTCTAGACAGAAAACTTGTCATGTTAATACTATTTTTTGACTTTAGTGAGGCATCCGACACGATCTCTCTCTCCAAACTTCTTGCGAGGCTCAGATCAATGAGTTTCTCCAGGGCCGCACTCGAATGAATTAACTCCTATTTATCAGGTAGAAAGTAAATGGTTTCCACGCACTGAAAGGAGGAATTGGATTGGCCAACAACCAATCTAGGTGTACCTCAGGATTCGGTGCTGGGGCCTATGTTGTTTTGCCTTTACATAAATGACGTAAGTGACTTACTGGACTCTGGTCGCGTCGAGCATCTGCTGTATGCGCATGATCTTTAAACTTATACACAGGTTTCTTATGATGATGTGGATGAGAGGATTCGTATTTTACAGAGGGCGGACAAGGTGGTTTCAGGGTGGGCTGCTGGTATTTCTCTCACTTTAAATGCTAGTTTGACAATGGCAATCGTCTTTGGAAGTAATCGTTTTATTAAAAATTTTCATTTGGGGTAGCCAAGGACGGTTGACCTGGGGAGTGGTATCGGTATTCCTTTCTCTGACACCGTTACGAGCCTTGGTGTTGTACCCGACTCTAAACTGTCGTGGGAACCGCACATTACTATGATGACTAAAAAATTTAATAGAGTGATTTATAGCCTGCGGTTTTTTCGACAGTGCACTACTGAGGCTCTGCTTAAACAACTCTTAACCGTCCTGCTGTTACTAAATCTTGATTACTGCTTAATGGTTTTGCTCGATGCTTTGCAGGAGTTACAAAGACGACTACAGACAATGCAAAATTCATGTGTGCAATAAGTATCAGGCATGTGGATGGGTAATCATGTCTCTCTCTATAGGGTTTTGGGTTGGCTACGTACTGATTCGAGGAGACAGTATTTTATGGCTGTATTTATGTACAAAATCGTACGTATAAATACTCCTGAATATCTAGTGGGTCTTTTTACTAGATATATATCCAGAGCGACCACAAGGAGTGAGATTAAAGATCTTGCAATGCTGTTTATGCGTACTGAGACTGGAAGAAATTCCTTTCAAGTTCAAGGTGCGCATTTTTGCAACTCCCTGCCTGCTGATATTGAAGATCTTTTATTAATCAGTAGGTTTAAAGCTGCTTTGAGGAGGTATTTACTCGACCTCGATTAAACAGTATTATTTTCGGACTATATCATATGTGTTAATTTATTATGTGATATACCTTTTATAGATTCAAGACATGATTGTATTTCTTGGCATGATTGTAGGGTGTGTGTGGATAAAGTGAATGATTATATTTTTATCAGACTGACTTATATATTACTATACATTTAACCTTGTTCTGTAATTTTAATTCACTGTACACTGCTGATATTTTGACTGCGCTCTTCACACGCTTGATTTTATGTATTTCTTTTGATTGATAGATATTTAAGACTGATTTTTAATTATATTATTTATAGTCTTTGCGTGTATTTATTCGTGTTCTATTTTCTATCTGTGATATCACTTCTATTTAATTTATTGACTTAATATTATAGTATTGTTATCTCCATTATGTTTCATGACTGTGATATCATACTGTACTATTTTAATTTTATATATGCAAAACTATTTGAAGTATTTTATGTATTTTAATTTTATTTGTAATTTTATTGCATTACACGCTGTTTTTGTAAATATTATGCGAAATAAATAATATCCAATCTTATCTAATCTAATCTAATTTTTTAACTTTCTTTAATTACTTATAACTATTTAAGAAATAAAAACGTGTAAGAAAACCAGGAAAAATGAATATTTTATAATTAGATTTATATTTTTTTAACTGAGCAAGTAATATATATATATAAATATATATATATATATATATATATATATATATATATATATATATATATGTGTGTGTGTGCATTTAACGCGCACATCTACTCGTGTATATACACGCATATTCTTAGCTTAATGTGAGAGAAGGAGAGAAAGACAGAAAGAGAAAAGAAACTAAATGTGTGTATGTTGATAGTCATAATGTACACGGTAGGTACCATTTGGGACTGTCGATGTTTATTCATTCAGTGCTCCTGCTATAACCTCATAAGAAGCATAACTTTAATAAAATCTTCTTTCATAAAAATAAAATTTTGATGTCCCTTTTTTACGTATGTTCTGTATAAATTAATATAACTTTCGTATTGAAATGCATGATTCAAATCGATCCTGAAAAAATTGGAATCTTGTCCGTTCAAATATATTTTTCTGTTCAATCTGAGCTGCTTAATTTTTCTATTTATGCCATGGTAGAAAATGGACGAGTTAAAAATGTCCAATAGTCAGTTTTAGACTATCTTCATATAAATATTTTGTAGTCTATTTACTGGTGGCAAACTGTTATTTATTGCATGTAATTTGATAGTTTGAAATAAATTATATAAAAGATATATTGACGAGAAGTAATTATTTTTTTTATAAAGAATGAAATATTGATTTTCTGATTGTATAAGTACTTAACCTTGTATGCGAATATTGTGAGAACAAACTTAAATGGAGCTATTCATTATAATCTGAATCAGGGTTGAGAAAAAAGTAATTAAAAATTATTTAAATTACGAATCATTTTTGAATTCATAATTGAAGTTTCATTTAATTCCTTTTAAATTGATGATTAAACACGTTTCAATTAACGAATCAAATTCTAATCGTGAATTGAAAAGGTTTTAATTAAAAAATCAAAGGGAATCCTTAATTAAATAAATTTCAATTCAGAAATCAAAATGTAATCGTGAATTGAAAGGGCTTTAATTACGAATCCAAAAGGAATCCTTAATTAAATAAATTCCAATTAAGAAATCAAAATGTAATCATGAATTGAAAAGGCTTTAATTACAAATTTAGAAGGAATTCTTAACTTAATAAATTTCAATTAAGAAATCCAAATGTAATCGTGAATTGAAAGGGCTTCAATTACAAATTTAAAAGGAATCCCTTATTAAATATATTTAAATTAAGAAAATAAAATGTAATTGTGAATTAAAAGGGCTTTAAAAATTCAAATGGGCCCTGGTAAAAAAAAGCCTGGATTTACGGTGTCATAATGGTGTATTTTATGGTTTGCAACCATAATATGGCCATAAACCCTGTCTTATTTTGATGGAATATGGCCAGCCTATGGACTTATCAAGAAATACAAATTCATAATTTCGAAAAGATAATTAAAATTTTGGAATGATAATTAAGGAAGTTATAATTTAGGATTACTAGAAAATGATTTATTGAAATGAATTATCATCATATATTATTTATTTTTATAAATTATTTTTTTTATAACTTATTTTTAATTAACTATTTATTATGAACTATTTATTTTTATAATTAACAATAACATATTTAAGTTTTATTTATAAAGATATAGCTAATCTTCTGACATTATTTACAATTAACAACAATTACTTGATAGTATATCACTCAAATAGACAAAGGTTATAATGAACAATACAAACTTTATATGTTAAAATTTACGTCAAAAATAAATTTTGTATTAATAAAAATTTATGAGATATTAATATTATTTAATATTAATTGTAGTGACACTCATATAAAATATCAATTAATTAAATACTTAAGGTATCAGGCCCAAATTTAAACCAAAAATAAAAATTAAATTTAAATGTCATAATAATTTTTTTTTAATAATATTATTTTTTTTAAATTTTTACTTTAGATATATAAAATACAAGACTTTGGCCCATGATTAATTCCAAGTAACCTCATCAAATGATTGAAATTCTTTTCTTTATTCGAACACTTAATTTTGGTGGTCACTGCAAGCTTTCTCAACAAATTTTCAATGAATTAACTTCAAAATTTCCAGAGATCTTTAATTTGTATATATTTACAAAATAACAATTTTATTAAAAAAAAAAGAAAAAGAATTAAAAATTTGAAAATATTAGAAAAAGTAGATATTTTTGTGAATTTTATGTATTTAATTTAGTTCAACATTTACTATAACTTTGTAACGACTGTGAGAATCAGGCGGCTACACAAATGTAGCTGAATGTATAGCTAGAAATATGATTATCAATTACACTATAAGATACACGTGCACAAAAAATAAGCTGAAATATACAAAACTTATCGGTTTTATTTAAAATACAACCACTAGCTATACATTAGAAAAGGCGCCAGTCGCGTGATACGGACGCGACTCCGTGAGATCTCTTGATTGGATTTATGTAAAGCAACGCTGCGGAAAGAGAACCAATAATACGCTTGATTAAAATGTGAGAGTACGTTAAACCCGAAAGCTACATAGATATTTAGCTTGAACACGAGAGTTATGAGGAAAGCTAACGCACTATCTAAATCCGCACACGTGGTCACCAGCACATACGCGTGAAAAGCAAAAAAAGAAACGATATATTTATCGTTGATGCCAAGAAAATCTAAGCTGTTATAAAGCATTTATGCTTCATAAACTCACGTAATCTATTCACTCTTTCACTTAAAAGAAGACGTAAAAAGAACAGTATAGATAAAAGGCTTCGCCTTGTACATATGCTGCGCAATTAAAAAAATACTTTAAGTCGACCAATTTGCAGGCTAACGGCAAAAGGAATGAGCATCTCAAGATGAATGCTTCTCCTTTCTTATGCGGCGCGCTATGCGCACCACCTTATGCTCTTGCCTTTTCCGTCTACTTGACTGCTAGAGTCATGCAATACGTATACTAGATACGTTGGCTAAGCTTACTGTGCTGTATACTACGTGTATAGTTATACGCTGTGCATCCGTGTGTGGTTAGTGGCTTGGGGTTGGCTTTAGGTTGACTGCCGTTATATCTCTCTTAACCGCGTGCGAATTCAATATCTTCCTTCTGCCGCAGATACTATTTCATTATATAAACAAGCTTTAAGCATCATGACCAATTTGCCATGTTACAACTCATCTTATCAAAATTTCATTACCGTTATTTTTTGATACAAGTAAATAAAGATGTGTAAATAGAAGATCTCTGCAAATTTTGAAGTCAATTTATTGAAAATTAACGGAGAAAGCTTATGACAACCACCAAATTGAAAAAATCATATTTTTGACTAATCAAAAGGATTTTAAGCATCCGATGAGATATTTTAAAATTATTCATAGACTTTGTAAATAAGTTTAGAATATTTTATTATAATATCAATACAGATCCATGTAATGTTAGTTGTAATGTAATTTCACGTTAAAAAAGTTAGTGGCAAGTTTCATTTTTGGTCTAGTGACAAATAAAATATTCAATTAAACACATGTTGGACTATTCATTTTAAAATTATGGCACTCAAAGATCTAAAATTTTGCAAATAATTTTAAAATGTCCTACTGTAACATAATGTCAATGCAAATCAATGTAATCTAGATTGTACAATGAATCATTACAGTGAATTCCATAGTTTGAAAAGAAGTAGTTGGGTACGTATCATATGAAAGGACTCATCATGGAATAAATCAAATATAAAACCGCTTACAAGCTTTTTTAAGAAAAATAACAGTACAATATAAATTACATTCATATGCATTGATACCATGTTGGAGGAAGATATTTTAAAGCAAAATACAAAATATCATAGCTTTAAATACTGTAGTTAAAAAAAATCTAACACGTACCGCATGGAACATTTCATTCGACATAGACTAAAAATAAAACTGGCCATCAAGCTTTTTAAAGTGATATAATAATTTCATTTTTATTTCGTTGAAAAAATTCAAGTGGGTTTCCAATTGGATTTTGTTGGAAATCCATGTTCGAATTCTAATTAATTTCAATTGGAATTCTATGATGGAATTCCAATTGGAAATTCATAATGGAATTTCAATGAGAATTTTAGAAATCCAATGTAAACTTATAGACATTTTTAAGCGAATAAAGAGAAAGCAGACCGAATGATCGTTGTTTTAGACTAAATAAAACTATCAGCTTATAAGTTTTTAACTCTTTTATTTTTTCGTGCGTATTTGCTTACCATAAGAGAGTCAATATATAGAAAGCGCGGTAAGTATACACACTTATATAATAGTACTAATAATTGACTGTCGGGCGGCTAACACGCTTTCTATCTATTGACTTTCTTAGCAAATGCGAACGATAAAAATAAAATAGTTTAGAACTTATAAGCTGATAGTTTCATTTGGTCTAAAACGACGATCATTCGGTCTGCTTTCTCACGTTCTATTTTACTGAATGAACGGAGATATTCTTATAAGTCGCAATGAAAACATGAATAAAATTTTACTTAAAAAAATATTTTAATCGTTTAAAAATGTTCATAAGTTTACGTTGGATTTCTAAAATTCTCATTGGAATTCCATTATGAATTATCAATTGGAATTGATTGGAATTCCAACATGGATTTCCAACAAAATCCAATTGGATTTTTTCAACAGGGTACTTATTTATTTTTAAAACTATAGCATTTACAATCATAAAACTTTGTAAATAATTTTAGAATATTCTGCCTAGCATAATATCAATATAAATCTATATATTTTGGATTGTATTATAATTTTACTTTGAAAAAATTGGTGACAAGTTTCATTTTTGGTTTAGCTTCGAACAAAATATTTCATAATACACATATTGGACTATTCGTTTCGAACGTCTGGCGCTCAAAGTTTTAAAATTTTGCAAATAATTTCAAAATGTTCTGCTGTAACATAATGTCAATGCAAATCAATAAGTTGTATCATTTAACATTATATTGAGTTTTATAGTTTAAAAAGAAGTAGTTTGGTACGTATCATATAAAAGGATTCATCATAGACTAAATCAATATAAAACCGCTTATTAACTTTTTTAAGCAAAATAACAGTACAATCTAAATTACATTTATAAGCATTAATACTGTGTTCGAGAAAGATATTTTAAAGCAATATACAAAGTATCATAGCTTTTAGTACTATTAGTTTCAAAAAAATAATCTAACAAGTATCACGAAACATTTTATTTAACATAAACTAGAGTTGAAACTGGACATCAAGCTTTTCAATTAACTAACAAAAGTTAAGAACCGCATTAGCGCGTCTATTTTCAAAGTTTATGGTTAGGTTAAGATGTCGAATATAAAGTCATATCAGAAAATTAGATTATAATAAAAAAAATTCATTTTTTATTAAATTATGAAGAAACTTGAATAAAAAAATAATAAAAAAGAGTAGAGAAAGTTCACAATTAAAGTTGAACTTGCCATACTATAAATACAAGTTTATTATAGCAGTACGCACAAATCACACATTAGAATAAGTCCATGTTACCGCTATGGTGAAATTTGACAATGTAATTACACCGTATAAATATGGCTATATGTTGGTAGACATGCCATATTTTATGCCAAACTTTCTATCAGGGAAATTCTTAATTAAATATATTTTAATTAACGAACAAAAATGTAATTGTAAATATAAAGAGCGCCAGTTAAGATTATGATTAGTGGATTCGAGGGCTTTAATTGAAAAATCCACAATTCTTTTTTAATTATACGGACTAAGAAATTTTCATCATATATATATAAACTTAAGTTCGTGTTTGGAAGTGTTTGCGCGTTCGAGTTGTCATGAAATGTCCAATATATAAGAACCAGGATGTATGTGTGCGTGTGTATTGACATGAATATATATATATATATTATCCATTCTTTGTCAAATCGAAGGACGAACAAAAAACCAATCAGAATTTTTTTAGATTCCTTAAGTACATATTTTTAGAGCTGCAAAGCTTCAAAGTTGGGCAAAAACCATATTTTTGATATTTTTGACGAATTTTAAGCTTAGATTACTCAGTTGGGTTGCGTTTTAGGAATTTATTACTGAGAAACTTTTTTTCAAAATATTCTAGATTTTGAGAAAAAATTAATTTAAAAGTGCTAATGTAGCCATTCGCTGAGCTAAAGTCATTTAAAGCATTGAAATACCACTTTTCGAAGTTTTGAACCATGATCCCATGTCCGAGAAAATCATCACAGTAGGTAATATATGTATAAATATAGCCTATGAATTTCAGAATAGTGCAAAACAGCGATCCCTTTTAAAAATTCAAATGTATTTAAAAATAATGGAAAATGTGATTTTTAGCTATATTTACTCATTTTCATGTCAACTTGTACTCATCGGTTGCAGATGTTCCATCGCAAGCATTCATAGAAATAGTTGTATGCTTCACAAAAATTAAAATATATTAAAAAATATCTTCTGAAAGATTTAGAGTGAACCAAACCTTGTGATTTTTTTAACAAATCATGTGCCATCATAGCACATGAAAAATATACTTAAATACTGAATTAAAAAAAATTTTTTTTTATTTCATAATTCAAGGATATATAATACTGCTAATATTTCCAATAACACATGGGTGACAGGTAACCATATGTAAAATTCTTATTTTATAAGATTCTGAATGGATTTTTTTATTAGAAAAAAATTGAATGTCATTAAATTTCTTGAAAATTCTGATTGGTAACTAAAACATCCTTTGTTTATTTGACTAAAAAGATTCGGAAAATTATTTTTGCTTCATTTCTTTCATAATTTAAACATAATCTTTCTCAAGATACAATAACACTTTACAGAATAATTAATTTAATTTTTAGTCAAGAAATAATTTTACATATTGAATAATGTTAACAGTTTAAGAGACGATAATACAACACGGTCCACTTTGTACTGATAATTCATCACATTTGTTATTGCATTTTTACAGTAAAAGTAACTTAAATTTATAACTAACCAATATTTAAATTTAGTTTCATATACATTGAATACAAAATTTATATGCCTATACCTTGTTCTTAGATGCATCAGTTACAAGATAAAAATCTCAAAATGCACTTCTGCTTATATGTTAGAACTTTTTGTGATAATTCATGAGAATATTGTTAATTATTATTCAATTTAAGTCCAACTGATTTCATCCACTAGGATATTGATTCACAAATTGCCTTATACTGATCTTCGACGTACTGAGATATGAAGAGACATAAGTTTAGTTATATATTACTGCCTTGTTAAAAATAATCAGGTGATAAATCACCTGATTTTTTTCACCAGGGTGACACACTCAGTTCTCGTCTCATCTTGAGGTTAATTCCTTGCTGGATTCTTATCAAGCTGAGTTTAGAAAGAGTCATAGCAACGAATATAGCCGCTTATAGAAGCGTACTCTTAAATGGGAAATTTCTGCCAGAAATGAGTTACCCAGCTACTGAGGGCACCACCAGATACCATGTATGTTTATATCTATATATATCAAATTTTTCATATTTATAGATATACAAACAATGTTAAAGTGTTACCCAGGTTTTTGGACGAAAAATTTAACCCAGAAGAATCCTTTTATAAGCGTCTATCTTTTTTGGTCATAATACTCAAACAGCTTTATTGCACTTGCTGGATGACTTTAGGACTGCTATGGATCTGTATATAGATATATATAGATCTATTCTTGCCGGTCAATCTGATAGATGAGATCAGTCTTATAAATCTTGAGATTGCATCCGTGGTCAAGTGATCTGATGAATATGGATTGTTGATAAATGCTGAAAAAACTCAGGCTATAATTATAAGTAGCGAGCTTTATATCTCACAACTGAGGGATAGCCCTGCTCCTAACGTCTTGGTTAGAAACACAGCTATTCCATATTCTTCAGTGGTCAAAAATAATAGTGTATGGATATCCTCCACACTTGATTGGAATAAACAAGTCTCTTCGACGATTCACAAAGTACATGCTACCCTACGGTCATTGAAATTTTACAAACAAGCCTTGGCTTAGGATACCAGGAAACAACTCGTTGAGTCCTTAATTTTTGCGCATTTCGATTATACAGCGGTTATCTATGACGATCTCCCACAGACATTAAACTTACATCTACACAGAGCTTTCAATGCTTGCATCTGTTTTGTCCATGGTCATATAGGCAGGCGTAGCAGAGTGACGCCTTTTCGTCTTGATAACCGTTGGTTATCTGTTCAAAATAGACGCTTACACTTAAAAATTTTTCTGGCTTGCAACGTAGCTACTTATGTTAGCCCATCCTATTTAGCTTCTAGGTTTGTGAGACAGCACATCAATGTGTCTATGCGTTCCTTTATCAGGTTACCGCCAAGATTATTTGTGTGTCATAATATCCTCACAGCTGCTTTGCGGCATTCTTTTGCTTTTTCAGCGGTTGACTATTTTAATAAAGAACTCTCTTCATTGGAGTCTTTTTCTCTTGAAGATTTCTTCACCTTCAAGCGTTATTTGTATGGGAGACTTCTATTAAATGAGTGTGAGTTGTGGCAGCATGAGATGGGTACTGGTTAACTGACTTAGTGGTCACTGTAATTGACAGTGCTCTTGTAGTTATCTGATACACATTTGTTAGCTGACACATGTGCTATAAGATGTTACAACTGTTCTATAATAATAATAATTAATACTTAATATTCTTTTAGTATGTGAATTTTTAATTTTTAAGTTCATTTGATCTACATCTTGAGTATGCTATGCTCACTTGCTGCTTTAATAGTAATATTACTATTTTTATCATATTTTTGGCTTAAATTGATAATCAAACTATTACATATATTTGCTTATTTTAATTTTTGATAATGTTTTATAAATAGTATATTCTATTTTATTGAAAACATTTACTGCTCATATTACCTCAACATCTATGTACATATTGAATTTTATTTCAATTATTGTTAATCATTTTGTTTAATCAAATTGATCTATTATTAATTGTAATTCGTCGTTATATTTTCTTAATTGTGCCAGACAGGGTTTTAACCCCAAGGCCGAATAAAGTATGTCCATGTCTATGTATCTCTCTCTCTCCCTCTCTCTCTCTTCTCTTTGACTTCTCCAAGGCTTTTGATATGGTGCCTCATAGACTGCTTCTCCTTAAACTGCGTGGTTTCAACTGTTCTGACGGTGTAATAAAGTGGTTTACCTCTTATCTTCGAGGTGGATCGCAGTGTATAGAGGAGCTGGATCGTGATGCTACGCAATTCTGGATGAGTATTAATTCTGGTGTTTCACAGGGCAGTGTCTTGGGCTCATTGTTATTTTCTATATTTATTAATGATCTGCCTGAAGTTTTGAAGTATTCAAAATACCTGTTATACGCAGATGATCTACAAATTTATCGTTCGTTTTTTGCTTGTGACATAGAGGAGGAAATTTCCGTTATCAATTGTGATGTTGAGGCCATTGTCGAGTGGGCATCAGTCAATGGTCTCAAATTTAATGCCGTTAAAACTCAAGTTATCATTCTCAGTAGTAAGCAGTTCATTTCTAGGCTTAACCCTTTCAGTCGCGAATTATTTTCGCAAAAACACATATTTTCTATCATATATTAATTTTTTAGATTTATTAACAATCATATATTCAAAATATATCATATGATACTTATAAAATGAACACTCATTTGTATGAAAATGTAAAAAGAATAAAGATTAAACTTAAAGTGCGAATTAAACAATAAAAAAAAGAAAATGAGAAAGGGTGTCACTATAGTGGCTCCTGTGACTGAAAGGGTCAATGCATCTCAAGTGTTGCCCATCGTAGTAAGGGAACAGCCTATTCCTTCCTCTAAAGAAGTTAAAAGCCTGGGCTTATGGTTGAATCAGACTCTAAACTGGGAGAAGCAAGTAAATGCTATTGTTGATAGAGTGCATGGAGTGCTTCATTCGCCAAGGTTTTATAGGCGCTCGCTTTCGAAGAAGCTCAGGAAGAGCCTTGTGAAATCGCTGATTTTTCTCCACTTCGACTATGCCTGTGTAGTCTATAACGATCTTTTCAATTATCAAAACTTAAAACTTCATAGGGCCCTCAATGCCTGTGTGAGGTTCGTTTATGGTAACATAGCTTTTTGCGAACGTGTGACTCCCTATAGGCTTAACCTCGGTTGGCCCTCGGTCCTATCAAGGAGTAAGTATTTCACAATTTCGTTGGCATATTCTGTCATTTCTGGTCGCAGTCCGACTTTCTTGGCAAATCGGTTCGTCAGAGTTGACACTGTCTTTGACATACGTTCTTCTATACGTAGGCCGCCTAAAGTTCTCCTCTGTCCACCCGTTCGTACGAGTGCCTTGCAGAACTCATTTACACATCTCGCTTCAAATTTCATTAATGAGCTAGGTTCTGCAGCTATAACTCCAATATCCTTTGAGGTATGTTTTATTAGGGCAATTAAAAAGCACGCATTCGACTGGTTAATCGATGGAGAGTGCGGGGATTGGCATGGGGAAGCAGCTGCTCTAGACTGAGCCCTAGTTGCTGTGGGATTACCAGCTGGCGTACGCAATTTAACTTAATTTTACTAAAATCAATTTTTTGTTTAATCTTAAATTTAACATAAGCTTTTCTTAATTATTTTTCATTGTTTTTCAATTTAGAAATTTTTGTTGTTCATTGTTTTAATTACATTAGTCTATTTTTTATGTTAATTCTTTGTATTGTACTTGTTGAATCATACAAGGTACTACCCCATGATTAATAAAATTTTTGTCAAATCAAATCAAAACTCTTTCTCTCTCTCTCTCTCTACTATCACTATTATCTTCTGCTCTCTCTAATCACAGTCAAACGAATCTCACTCTGTACAAATTAAGCTGCTTTTCCACTTACAACAACTAAAACTTAGAAGCAACTCAAAGCGCATTTATTAAGCTGCTTATCCACTTTTAAATATACAACTGGCACCAAATTTAAAATTCAAGATTTGTTTTAATTAAGCTGTTCTAATCTTGGAAGTCACTATGTCCAATCAATGTGGTCTCTGTTTTAAAAACTTTAGTGCTGCATCTAAGCCTAAGCTTTGTGGTCGCTGTGGTAAGACTTATCACAGCTCTTGTACTAAACTGCTCATAGTCAGAGATAATAACGACCAACAAATGAAGGTATGTAACTTTTGCATAGCAGCTGCAAATCCTGATTGTAATCGATCACGTTCTAGTTCTGTGGGTTCTATAAGTGATGTCTCAGCTTCTCTGTCGGTGTCGCGTACTTCTACTCCGACACTACCGGTGCTACAAACAAATGAACTTTTGTCTTCTATATTGAAGAAGATGGAGAAATTAAATAAGCTCGATGCCATGGATACCAAGATCAACAATATTGGCACTCAACTGTTAACACTAGATGGGAGATTTACAAGTTTGGAGACACGAGTGGATGGTATTGCTGTGGCATGTGAGGAACGTTGTGGAGCAACTGAGGCAAGACTTGAAAAGGTTTGTCAGGATTATCAGGAGCTTAAGGCGAAGGTGGAGGAATTTCTCTCTGTCGTGCCTGATCAGGCATTATCTGACCCCATGGCTGCCAAACTACAGGAATTGGATAAGCTCAATAAATCTTTACGGCAACAGTGTAATGTTTTTGCGGCTGGCTAGCAGCGTCTTGAGCATGCATCAGACCTGGTGTTTCGAGGCCTAGTTCCTAATAAATTTAATGACCTGAAGAGCGGTGTCTTTGCTGTATTGGCTTCTCTTAATTCTGGTTTTGCTCTCAATGACATTGTTTCGGTTCGACCTTTGTTGCGGCCTGGTACAGCTCGTAGTACTGATGATAGTACTGCTACTTCTGCAACAACAACTCAAGGTGATCCTACGCTGCTTACAACGCCGTTGCTTGTTGCCATGAAGAGTGCCTCGTTTGCGCGATCTGTTATTGGAGCAAAGAACAAGATGGGTAGCCTTCATACCTCAAAGATCAGGAATGACCTTCTGCATGGAATTATATCTGTGGAAACACTTACTCCTTCCTTGATCAACATCAATGAATATCTGCCACACTCATTCCACCAACTGAAGTTGAGAGTGCTCAGGAAGGCCAAAGATAAGAGGTACAACTCCCTTACATTTGTACGTGATGGGAAGATCTTCGTCAGAAGGAAGAAGGAGGATGCAGACATTCGTATTGCATCGGATGATGACTTGGATGCTTTTTTAGTGAAGCTCTCACTAGTATCAGCCAACAGCGATGCAGCCACTTAACATCTGACACTGGGGTAAGCTCATTCTCTCTTCCTTCTCACTCTAACACACTTCTTCCTTCTAACAATACTATTTCATCGGTCATTCATGATCATTTTACTACTAAGGATGGTCTTAGAGTTTATTATTTCAATGCCAACTCTATTAGAGCGCACATTGAGATGATTTGACTCTTTTTGGCTTCTCACCCTAATTTCCACGTGAAAGCTGTTACTGAGACCAAAGTGGGCCAGATAGTTTGTAATTCTTTGATTGCTCTTGATGGGTATGTGCTTCATAGACTGGATCGTAACACCAGGGGAGGTGGTGTTGCTTTATTTGTACACTGCTCTCTCACTTCTGTGCGTCTCTGTTCATCCTCTGGAAGCTGGAGTAGTAAGCCTGGTTTACCTGAGTATCTCTTCTGTGAGGTCAACTCATCTGACTTGGCTTCACTGATTTTCGTTGGTGTTGTTTATAGACCACCTCACGCTCCATCTCTAGCCAACACAGACTTTATTTCTGATTTGACCACTCATATTCACAATTATAGTACTAAGGTAGTTTTGGGAGATTTCAACACTAATTTGTATTCTGAATCTGATTATTCTGTATTCCTTAAGAGCCTTATTAAAGAAAATGCACCTTTTTCTGTGCCGTATGGAACTGCGCATCATACTTATTCCTCTGATACGTGGCTCGACTTGTGCCTTGTCGATGCCAATGACTTACTGCTTGACTATAGGAAGACTGATGTACCATTTATTGACGGACATGACTTTATTGCTGCGACTGTGAAGTCGTTTCTCTATAGGCCTATACTTAATAATTTTATTTATCGTGATTATAAGGCGGTTGATGAAACTGCTCTTCTTGATTATTTTCGATCGCTAAATTGTGCAATGTGTAGCGGTGACTCTTCTCTTTTGGCTCGACTTGAATGTCTTTACACTCATCTTAATGAGGCTATCTCACGGTTTGTGCCTGTTAGGCGTGTTCGACAGAGCAAGAGTCATCGTCCGTGATTTACCTCTGAGCATCACCGCTAATCTCTAAGAAAGATAGGCTTTACAGACGCTTTGAACGTACTAGACTGCGTGCTGATCTTCTATGTTATAGAGATGCTCGAGATCGGGCTCATTCATGCATCAAATCAGCTAAATTACTGTAGTACCACGACAGATTACTGACGCAAGACAGATCTAAAAAGAACTCAGGGACCTTGGCATATGTTCCAGCAGTAGTGACTCTCGACATTCTTTTCCAATTAATGATTTGAATCAGTATTTTGGTGGCATTGCATTTGATCCTCTGGTTCCCTCCATTTCTGATTACATGAATACACTTGCTCTGGATGAACCACTTAAACCCATGTTTAAGTTTAATGCAGTTACTTTGGAGGAGATATGGATGGCTGTTTGTCATTCTGTTTCACAGGCCAGAGGGTTTGATGCTGTTCCACAATCTTTCGTTCGTGCGGCATTTTCGGTCATTGGGCCTTTGTAACGACTCATTGCGTGAGTCCTTATTTCCTTCATGCTGGAAGATCTCGCTGGTTATTACAATAAATAAAATCTGTTCTTCTCAAGCTTTTGGTGACATCAGGCCAATTTTTTTATTAACTTTTATGTCCAAGGTTCTTGAACGTCTAGTCTATGATCAACTCTACAATTACTTGTCCACACGACAGCTACTGGACCCTTATCAGACTGGATTTCGAACTGGACATAGTACCCAGACCGCACTACTGAAACTAACTGAGGACATCAGACGCAATATGTCTTCTCTCGACATCTTGCATTCTATTTGTTGCGTCCTATCTCTCTGAGAGACAGCAGGCTGTTATTGATGCAGATGGTAATGCATCTGACTCTTTAACATTAAATACTGGTGTTCCTTAGGGCTCCGTCCTTGGTCCACTGTTGTTTTCTATATACATCAATGATGTGGCTGCTGACTTCCATGCCGATGTGCAGCATCTTATTTATACTGATGATCTTTAGGTGTACATTCACTTTCCAATTGCTAAGTTAGCTTCTGTTACTGCTCTTATGAGTGATCAAGCTGTCGGTATTGTTAACTGAGCGACAAACAATCATCTAAAATTAAATGTAAACAAAACAAAAGCTATTATAATTGGATCTTATTTCTACGTCAATATGCTGCCCTTATTACACATTACTGGTGTGCCAATAAATGGTGATCTTATTAAGTTTGAATCTTCTGTTCGTAGTCTTGGTGTATGGCTTAATAGTAAGTTGAATTGAAAGGATCAAATTGCGCATGTGTGCAGCAAAAGACACTCATTGCTCTATAGATAAAATTTCTTTCTAAAAAGTACCACCATTGCACTACGTAAGCATCTTATCCGTTCCTTACTGTTTTCTTTACTTGATGACTGCTGTTTAGTCTATATTGACCTTTCTGCTGAACTCGATCTGAGGCTTCAGAGGGTCGTGAACTCTGGTATTCGTTACATCTATAGTGTAAGTAGGCACGAGCACATCTCTGCTTATAGGTCCTCTTTAGGCTGGTTATCCACATACAAAAACTCCTTGGTACATTTAATTAAAAAGGAAAAATGAATTTTTTAATTAAAGCGCTTGAGCTCACAAATCATAATCATAACTGACGCTCTTTCAATTCGCAATCATATTTTTCTTTGTAAATCAAAATATATTCAATTAAGAATTCCATTTAAATTTGTAATTGAAGCCTTTTTAATTCACGATTACATTTTGATTTCTAAATTGAAATTTATATAATTAAAAATTTCTTTTGAATTTGTAATTAAAGCCTTTTCAATTCACGATTACATTTTGATTTCTGAATTGAAATTTATTTAATTAAGAACTCGTTTTAAATTTGTAATTATAGCCCTTTCAATTCACAATTACATTTTGATTTCTGAATTCAAATTTATTTAATTGAGAATTTCTTTTGATTTTTTAACTAAAGCCTTTTCAATTTACGATTAAATTTTCATTTGTTATTTAAAATATGTTTAATTATCAATTCAAAAGAAACTGTCAATTGAATAAACGATAATTATGAATTCAAAAAGGATTTGTGAATTAAACTTTATTTAAAGCTCAAAATGATTAAATATTTGCAACCCTGCTCTGAATGTGCCGTATAGTTCTGCATGTGTAGAACGTAAACATTTTACAGGTTAAGTTAGCTTGTTTTTAATTAGCTTGTTGATAGTTACTCTGCTTTAATTTAACGAGTTTACTTTTGAAAAATGCTTCATAGAAAAGAAGAGTATCGTTGTAGGAAAAAGTGAAAAAAATGAAAAAAGTAGAAAATTTGACTGACGTTTTCTTAAATTAAAAAAAAAGTCAGAAGAAAGTGATTCCAGTGATTCTAACCAACAAACTATTTTCACTTCGAAAATTGTATAACTATAAAAAAGATGCAAATTTTTTAAAATCTAAAAAAAACTACTGATAATTCAATATAAATCGAGAATGACATCGTAAGATAAGACTTTTTTCATAATTTTATATAAGAAAAATATCTCAAAGTTGGGAAAAAATCCGAGACCCAAATGTCATGACCTCTCTTTATGAGTAGAATAATTGAATTTCACTTATGATGCAGTTGTGAATAGCTGTGTAAATGGGGTACAGTTTTTTAAAACTGTAATACATTCAAGTTTGAATTATTAAACGATTCTTGAGTATTAGTTGTTATTTGAGAATCTCTCCATTTCCAGATTGCGTTTTTCAAGTAAATATCTTCGTAGTATTTATATATTTTATATCCATACATCATGGGTAGATATATGGGTGATTCTATTCGAACGGGTCAAATTCAAATTTTGAAATAATAGAAAATAAAGGTGTTCATTTTAAAAATTTTACTCAGGTTTTTTTATGGTTATATCTAATAGAACAATATCCCAAAGTAGCCAAGCTGTCCATAGGTTATTCCCAGAAAAACTGATAGATAAAAAATATACTGATACAGAGGAATTACTTTTGTTCCAGGGGAATTACTTTTTTTATTACCATCACTTGATATATTATTTTCTAATAATATTTATATCGAACAAAGATTCTAAACTATCTGAAATACTTTAGAATTAGCTATTACCATATATGGATGAATTTTTAAAAATAAAAAACGACGAGTTACAGCAAAAATATGTATTTTTAAACATTATTAGAAAAAAGTTAAAGAACAAATATATCCATACTTGAGAAAGTTTGCTTTTTCAAAAAATATAATAACATTATTTTTGTGTTTGGGAGTGGAGTTAAGTGTACTTGATGATAAAGGATTAGTAGGAAGTTCGCCACATCCACGTGTAGAAACCATTTTATTACCAATACAATCTAAAATAATATATTATCAATTTATAGATTTTCCAATTCAGATTTTTCAAAGACTTTCATTTAAATTCAAATAATTATATACTTTCATTGATATCAACGACAAACTCTTCATCAAGGCTAATGACAAACTGATATTTTTATTTTCTGAATACTACGATGTAACCTTTGATTTCGCTTTATTTATTTGTAGTATATACGTAGTATATAGTGTAGTATGTAAATATGACTACAGTGATTGTTTACAAAAAGATTTGCTTACTCGGAAATTCTCCACAAATATATATATATATATATATATATATATATATATATATTCGATTTTGAATATATATAAATTATAAGCAGTATAATATGTATTAAATTTCAAGTGTACAAATAATTTAACACTTCATGGTATAAAATCCATGAATAAAATTGTTGACTTTATTATTTAATTAGAAATTTGTGAGTGCATCTCAAAAAAGGCAGGGGAATTATATGCCAGGGGAGATTACCTGATAATATGAATGAAATTTTTACCGAGTAAGCGGTCTCCAACATTTACTGCTATACAAACTTTTATAGTTGTACATTACTACTTTCTTAAACGTCTATTACGTATTTGAATATGCGCTTATATCATCTGTGACAGTTAAATGTTTAGAGCCAGGGAAATTATCGTAGAAAAAGTAACTTAGCTTTCATAAGTGAAATGATGTTTACACGTAAACAAATATGTATTCTATGATCAACAAAGCAATTTTTTAGCGAAATATACATATAATAACAATATTTCCATGTGATAGGAATAGCTTATATTTTCATAAGATTCAAATATAACATTTTTTATTATTATTGCTTTTTATCTATGAAAAAATATACATTTTTCTTTATAATAACAGAGGGTCAAAAAAATATTTTTTTTCCAACCATTCTGCTGAAATGTATGTACGGATGGAAAAAAATATTTTTTGATCTTTCAGAAGTATTAATTCATCTATCCTGTATCTCTACAACATTAAAAAAAAAATTTATATATGATTACAGACAGGGGAGATTACTTTTTATACTTTCTTAGGGTCCCTACAAAAGCTACATTGAAATTAGCGATTAAAAAGTCAACGGATCATAAAGTTACAACTTGAAAGTATATGAAAAATTAGTGGTTAATAATATTTGAACCTTGTATTGATAGTTTATTAAACGATTACATGTGATTACCCGTTAGAATAGAATCACCCATATATACTTTGTGGATACCACAAAACATGTAAAAAGTTATTTAAAAATAAGAAGATTCTCAAGTAAAAATTGTAATTTAAACTATGACTGATGTAAGGCGAAATCAAGATTTATCTTACGTGCACATGCACGGTCTGTCTCCGTGTGGTTCTGTTCCATTGTATGTACCTTATTAAATTTTACTGATACTCACCAGGAGAGTGTCTAAGTTGCGGGTCACAGATCTTACTGAAACTTTGGGATAAGTATTGAGGTACGAAAATATGAGTAAAGCCACAGCGGTACGGTCTAACGCTTCGAAAAACTAAAGTTATGGACGATTATAGTTTTATTTTCAGGAAAATATGAAAAAAGAACTCCTAATTGAAGTGTGAATAATTCTGTTTAGAAATGTCTTTAATAAATTCACAACAACTAAAATGAAAGCAGAGAAAGCAAGCTTTGATGTGCTAGTTTCCGAATTAAAAAATAATAATTAGAACTAAGGTTATGCTTGTTTGAAGTTGATCAGTAAGAGAGTACCAAAAATAGTCTAAATTCTAAGGGATGGTGATTTTTAGTACTCTTTTGCTGCTGAACTTGAAACAAACATAACTTTAGTTCTAATTATTATTTTTAATACGGAAACTAGCATATTAAAGCTTGCTTTCTCTGCTTTTATTTTAGTTATTGTGAATCTTTTAAAGACGTTTCTAGACAGAATTATTTACCCTTCGATAAGGAGTTCTTTTTTCATATTTTTCTGAAAATAAGACTATAACTGTCCATAACTTCAGTTTTTCGAAGTGTTAGACCGTACCGCTGTGGCTTTACTCATATTTTGGTACCTTAATACTTATCCCAAAGTTTTATTAAGATCTGTGACCCGCAACTCAGACACTCTTCTGGTCAATAGAGAGTAAATTTTCGTGAGTTTGATATTTATAGTCAAAGTAGCAAAAACAATAAATAAATATCAAACTACCATAGATTTACTCTCTGAGAATTAGTGCAATTCAATAAAATGCATATGCAATAGAATAGAATCACATGGAGACAAACCATACACATGCACATGGGATGAGTCTGGACTTGACCTTACATCAGTTATGATGGAAGTAACAGATTTTACTTGAGTCTCTTTTTATTTCCAAGTGACTTTGTACAAACAAACATGTTTTCGGTAACCACAAAGTGTACATGCCTATCCATAATGCACGGACATAAAATATATAAATACTTCGAAACAGCTATAGCTATGAATCAAAACATTGTAGATTAACTTTTTAAAGCTTTTTGGAAAGATTTACTGCTATATTTCAATAAATTATGTTGAATAATTATTTTATTATGCTTCAAATTTACAAGATATGATGAAGACGTATCGGCAATGTCACTTTACTTATGAGCTTAATATAGGAAAAAAATGTTTTGTAACAGCTTAAAATTCTCAGAAAATGTTAGATAATATGGACTGGACTGGTCTTGATTTGTTGTAGTATTCTTAAGAGCATGACGAAGCTGTCCGCCTTCTAATAATATTTCCAATCTTAACTTATGAATAAATGATGCGTTTAATCGAGTTTTTTGCTACAAAGAAAAAATTTGTAAGATTAAACTCTAGTGCGGACAACTCAAGAAATTCACCAAAATATTATATATACAAAGTTATAATAAAAACTTTCAATATATCGTATTTTAAGGTTAGGTTTGTCGATTTGATGTCTAATTTCCAATCCAAGCTCATAAAAAAATAACAAGTCCAAATGATTTTTTATTTTAACAAAAATTAATGTATTAATATAGCTTTAGTGCGGACAAGTAATTATATTTGTTTAATTTAAGAATTTAAAAAGATATTGATAAAATAAAAAAAGCAAAACTCGATTGCTGCAGCTCCGACATGCCGTTAAACAGTATTCAGATAAATTTTTAGAGCAATCGGTTCATATAGAAAGCTTTTCTCGAAGGGTAAAATTGATAAAAATGGTCACTTTTGAAGAAATTATAGAATTCAAATCATTGTAGAAGATATACGAATAAATAATATGATTTTCAATAAATCATTAAAAATAACGTTTAAAAACACATAAAAACTACAAAAAAAATGATTAAATAAAAATGACAATTATTATAAGAATTTCGAAAAAAGTCTTCATTAAAAAAATTTCTACAGAAATTAAAGTTTAGACGAAAAAAAGCCGTGTCATAAAATCGAAAAGGAGTACGACAAGCGTTTAAAAAAAATTCCTCAAAAAAGCGAAAATAGTTGAAAAAAGGTCTATTTTTCAACGTCAAATAGCTATATTTCCATGAGCTGTGCAGCTAGAGAGCTTATATTCTGCACAGATTTCTAATTTTTATAGCACTGAAACATATCTCAATATAAGCCGAAACCATGAAACACGTGCGACGAGTTTTTGAATGAGATGTTATTCTAGCTCATATATATTAGTTATATATGTCCTTGTATTCAGGTGGAATATAAATCGAGAACAATGCTTGTCGCTTGAGCTGGAATTACGGAGGACGTGCAAAGCACGCCTAAGGTAGATTTCCGTTCAAGCAGCAAACAATGTTCGAGACTCAGATTCCACTTGAATAAACGGCCAAAGGACATAGATGATTTTATGTCCAAAGTAGACCGTATGAGGAACTATAACTTATTAGTTGAAAATATTAATGTTCTTTCTAATATTTTGAAAATTAAATTTTAGTACTATTGATTTTTTCTTCTATTTCTCAGATTGACATTTTGTAATGAGTATAGCTGCTGTCAAAGCGGGAGTCATTTTTTTTTCATCAAACTTTGTTCAATATGATTGCTCTTTGACATATTAAACAAAACATAATAGCATTGATGATGTCATATTGATTTCTCCTGAGTCATATTAAGTCTCAATATGTCTCACGAGGACATATAAATCTTGTAAACAGTCGAGGAGCGCGTCTGAGACATATGCGACGTCAATACAAATTTAGCATATACTCTTTACATACTGACACGAGTACGGCCTACAAGGACATAAATATATTATGTACAATCCATGCTTGTTTAGTGATCCCACGTTGCTCTCTACTGGTAAGGTAGTTTTCTCATAGGAGATGTCCATAATCGTCGCCAGTATTATTTTATTTATTTATAATTTTATTTTTGCCCGGTAGGACTTTTTTAAAGGTTTTTCGTGATTTCCGAGTTCTATTTCTAAAAATTTATCTCAGGCGTGCTTCGCCCGCTTTCGAGAATTTTAGCTCAAGCGACAAACATTGTTCTCAATTCATAATCCACCTGAATACGGCCAAAGGACATATATAACTGGCTGATTCCATTCAGATTCATGCAGGCCGTCACTGATCGAATTTTTTTTTTCTTCTTAGTAATAAAAATACCTTCTATTATGTATATAAAGATAAAATTTACCTCGTAGAACGCTCGAAAATTTGTTTTTTTTACTACAGCAATTTTAGTATTGAATGTAAAAACGAAAATTCAAAAATTGAAAATGAACCTTTACTTTTAAATGACTATAGCTCCGTCAATTTTTAACCTTTTTTTGCGTTCTTTTAACGAAAGTGTGCGCAATTCTGTCTAGTTTTGAATGCAATCTCGATTTTTGTAATACCATTTTATCTCACTGACTAGGGGAGTATCACATCTCCGGATCACGGATTTTGCTCAAACTTTGTGATGAGTTTCCAAATGTCAGAATATAAGAGAAAACAGAATTTTAAACACCAACGCTCAATATTTCCCTAGTTATAGGCGTATAAAGAAAATCACTGAAAAAGTTACTAGATTTTTAAACGCATATAGTTCTTTAGAAATAATAGCTAGAAGCTTGGAACTGTTTTTAAATAAAAGCTGAGCTCAAATCCTTTTGAATTCGTAGTTATAGCATGTCAAAATATTATTTTTTCCCAAAGTTGTAGCGTGATAAACATTAGACCAAATTTCAGCTTTTGTTATTAATTAATGTTTCAAAAAGAAAAATCAGGTCCAATGTTTATAATGCTACAACTTTGGGAAAAAATAATATTTTGACATGCTATAACTACGAATTCGAAAGAATTTGAGCTCAGCTTTCATTTAAAAACAGTTTCAAGCTTCTAGCTATTATTTCTAAAGAACTATATGCGTTTAAAAATCTAGTAACTTTTTTAGTGATTTTCTTTATACGCCTATAACTAGGGAAATATTGAGCGTTGGTGTCTAAAATTCTGTTTCCTCTTATATTTTGACATTTGCGAACTTATCACACAGTTTGAGCAAAATCCATGATCCGGAGTCGTGATACTCTCCTAGTGAGTTATTTACGAAAAACCGAAAAAAACGATTTTTTTCAAACACGATTTTCTCAAAAACTATATTTTTTTTTTTCGAAAATTTATGTGATTTTATACATAAAAAATACTAACTTTTAGGGTAGGTGAGAATGCGATTTGCCTTATTTTTTTTTAACAGATTTTTAAACGTTTTTTTTATATTTTCGATTTTAAAACATTGATACCATGGCGCATCGTACTACTTTTCCAACTTTACATGTTCTTACAACTATTTTTATGCTTTTATTTATTAATATATCAAAAATATCAACAATAATCTTTAAAATAAACCCCGGACTGAATATTTTGATCAATTAGAACCAAAGTTATGACGATTTCAAGTTTAAAAAAAAATGCTGAAACTTCAAATAAATATATTTACTTTGAATTTTGAATTTTGAATTTTGAATTTTAAATTTTGAATTTTGAATTTTAAATTTTGAATTTTGAATTTTAAATTTTGAATTTTGAATTTGAATTTTGAAAAGGTGAGTTTTTTATATACTAAAATATATTATTTGGTCATTTTCAATGAACAAATAATATGCGATACAATTGAGAAAGAACACTAATGAATTGAGAACTAATGTGAATAAAAAAATCCGAATTTGAATAAAATCTTTCAATTTACTTCTTGCCACTCGTGTCTCGAAGTTTTGGCAGTGTAGATTTGGTTTCGTCCACTTTTCCAACAGTGAATCGTTTGAATACCTTTAATTTCTTTTGCATTTCCTAACCATTCCATTTTTTTTTGTCAGTCGAAAAACTCCTAACTCATCCTTGCGGATAACAAGAATGTTAATCGACGGAGTATATTTTGATACGTGAGTGGCGAAATTTTCAGCGTTTCTAATAAAATCTGCACTCTTCTTGGACAGATTATGCGTGGTAGCATAATGTTTAACTAAACCACCAATACCGTCACAAGCGCCTTTACCATGACCTGTTGCAGAAAAAAGCCATTCTCTGTTTACTTTTAAGTTTTGAAGCTCATAGAATTAATATCTATTTTTAAAATGACTGGCAGCTCCATCGGAAATGGTTATGATTTCATCAAGATCTTGCGCAATATGTTTTTGTTTTAAGTTATCGATGGTTAAATTTATAGCCATTAGGGCATGAGACGAATCATGTTTAATATCGTCAGAGACGGTGACATAACTGACTGTTTTATCTCTTTCAAAATAGCATACTGACGTAAATATTGATATTTGGTTTTTTCTCCAATAATAGCTTTAAATTTCATTTTGAAGCAGAACTGTCCAATTTTCTGCAAAATCGACATGAATAACTAATTGGAAGTCATTATTTTTCGCTAAAAGTTTAACCTCTTTAATTGCTATACGTTGAATTTCTTTGACCAATTTATGAGCTCTTACAGTGAGAGCGCGCTCTCTTAACTCTATTAAGAAATTTTCAATTGTGCTAGTTTTATTCAGTAAATTTGATTTTTCCCAAACACCATAAATTATTTCTTCATATAAATCTTCTTCTGTCAAAGAAATTACTTGTAAATCAATAGAATCTCCAATGGGACATTCTTTACATTCTCTTAGTACACATTTCATATGATCTTTTGAACAAAAACGTGAAGAACATATTTTCAATTCCAAATCTGCAATGTCTTGTTTATTCTCTTTTTTATAACTATTCAAAGCATCTAACATAAGTTTAAGATTCTCGCAGTAAACGCAAAGACACGAATCGGTGGGTGGATGTGGTATAACCAACTTCGGTCTTAAAGCGTAGAATGTTGATTAACCAATTTTTGTTTTTATTTCAGGATTTTCGTCTTTAAGAAGGGGCCGAACTACCTGTCTTTGTTTAATAGCGTTTTTCATCATTTATGTAAACACTATCCGGTATAACAAGAAAGAAATAGCAGCCCCCGCTAAATATTAGTATAATAAGTAAATTTTGTAATAACAACCAAATTTTTTCACTGCGTAGTTTTTGAATAATTAGAGACCTACCAAAAAAAGATAGGTTATATTCTAGATTGCTAGTAGGTCTCTAATTAGTCAAAAACTATGCGGTAAAAAATTTGGTTGTTATTACAAAATTTACTAATTATACTAATATGTAGCGAGGGCTGCTATTTTTTTCTTGTTATACCGGATAGTGTTTATATAAATGATGAAAAACGCTATTAGACAAAGACAGATAGTTCGGCCCCTTCTTAAATAATTGATATATTTCTTTTATACTTCGCGTAAGAAAGCGTTTGACTTTTTTCGTTTTTATACCATTTTCTTATATGATATATACTGCGATAGATACTGTGTCGCTTTTATTTGCACTTTGACGAGAACAATTAAAATCATCGTTCAGATAATAATCCTTTACTTTCATTACAATTTTACTATCCAAAGAATGGCCACAATAGTTCTCAGACTGCTTGTAAATTTTTGTATTATTTACCAATGATCGTGCTTGATCAATCATATAAATAGTTACATTTAGTAAAACTGATAATAAATAATATTTGGAAATATCACTTGGTATAATACTCAACAATCGCACTTTCTCAAGAAAATTTGAACAATTATCTAATGCAATTTTAATATTCTCAAGCCATTTATCATTCGTTTTACATTCATTATTTTCATTCAATGCGGGCAAATCCGTTATATCGTAGACTTTCATCATTTTACTTGCTATTTGTGAATCAAATGCATCGTTTGTTTGTTTTCTTTTTCGGAGAGCATAAGATTCTCGCATCTTGATATTGATACTTTGAGGCATTTTAATTGGTGAAATGTTTAATTTCAAATTACTTGAAGTCTCGTTGAGCTGTTCTACCACAGCCTCACTATGAATAAAATCTTCCGAAGATTGTTGACTGCTTGAAGTCGATGAAGTAGGCGCATTTTTCACTTTATCTAATAATATTTTGTAACACGACTTGTACTTTATCTTCTCTAAAGAATGAAGAATTTGGATACAAGCGCTTCAAAGACTCCGTTAGATCACCTAATTCTCTAAGCGGACTTTTGGAGCAATCATAAACAACTTTTTTGTGCCTTTCTTTTAAATCCTTGCACTTCATTTTAATAATCAGTGATGCCATTATTGATATTCTGTTCAGTAACAGATCGAAAAAAATAATTTTTCTTAAACAACTTTATTTTTTATCTTCCTTTTCTTATATTTTTAAAGTCGTTGATGAGAATGCAAAGAACGAATCATCGCAACCTAGTAGTGACATGTGTCAACTCTCTACAAAATAAATTCAAATTCTAAGCGAAATTCAAACTGATAAAAAAATTATATTCAACAAAAAAAATTTTTATTATAATAATGTACCATAAAAAGAGGATGAATGGTTATGTATTCTTTCATCAAAACAATTTTTTTTAAATTAAAAAATTTATATCTTCAGATTTTAATCTTTAACGAAAATTGCGTTTCCTCAATGTAAATATCATATTTATTTAAAGTTTCAGCATTTTTTTTTAAACTTTAAATCGTCATAACTTTGGTTCCAATTGATCAAAATATTCAATCCGGGGTTTATTTTAAAGATTATTGTTGGTATTTTTGATATATATTAATAAATAAAAGCATAAAAATAGTTGTAAGAACATGTAAATTTGGAAAAGTAGTACGATGCGCCATGGTATCAATGTTTTAAAATCGAAAATATAAAAAAAACGTTTAAAAATCTGTTAAAAAAAAATAAGGCAAAATCGCATTTTCACCTACCCTAAAAGTTAGTATTTTTTATGTATAAAATCATATAAATTTTCAAAAAAAAAAAAATATAGTTTTTGAGAAAATCGTGTTTGAAAAAAATCGTTTTTTTCGGTTTTTTGTAAATAACTCAGTGAGATCAAATTATATTACAAAAATCGAGATCGCATTTAAAACTAGACAGAGTTCCGCACACTTTTGTTAAAAGAACGCCCAAAAAGGTTAAAAATTGACGGAGCTATAGTCATTTAAAAGTAGAGGTTCATTTGCAATTTTTGAATTTTCGTTTTTACATCCAACACTAAAATTGTTCTAGTGAAAAAAAAAAATTTTCGAGCGTTCTACGTGGTAAATTTTATCTTTATATACATAATAGAAGGTATTTTTATTACTCAGAAGAAAAAAAAAATTCGATCAGTGACGGCCTGCATGAATCTGAATGGAATCAGCCAACTAATATATACATTTGCAATTCTCTGACAAATCGCCTGACCAAAATTCTTTTCCCGCTGAAAATTTTTTGATATATTTTCCGATAACCCACAAACTACTCTGAATTTCTTTTAGATTATTCCTACGCTTATTTTTAGAGCTATACAATATCAAAGTTTGGCTGTTTCCTAAATTTTATAAGTTTTGACACTTTTTAATTATTTTTAGCTCCACAAATAAGCATTTTTTGCTTTATGTTCATGAATACTTTTTTTTAGAAAAGTTTCTGAATTTTCAGAAAAAAATATTCATAAAGTCTTATAATCACATTAGAAGTTAAATATGTCGAATTCAAATCTTGAAATCTAAGTATTTGAGAGTTCACTCTTTCCAACGCACTTCAAAAAATTTATAAGGATAGATTTTTTCAGTACAAAAGTATTTGTACGTGTTCTAGAACAGCAATTAAGTCCTATTTTCAGCTAAAAATTAAGATAGTGATTGAATTAAGCCAAAAATCACATAACTATATGACCCGTATAATAATGTTTTGAACAACTTGAATTATCACCAAAAAATTCATATTAATACATTTTTACAGGACAAAAGTATCTATTCAAATTTTGGAATGGCTGTTCAATTTTACTTTCTGCTAAAAGTAAAAATAGCATTTAAATTATACCAAGTCATAAATTGATTTAGGTTTTCTAAATGACAATGTTTCATCTTAAAGTCAGAGATTTAAATCAAGATTCACGAATATAAATTCTTAGTGAATAAAACAAAATATCTGTAAAGAGCCTAGCGTTGATTCATATAGAAGAATCATTCAATTCTTCAATAGCCCGAAATTAGTACATCGACCATTGATTAAATTCAACTTTCATGCTATAATAAAAATTATGGAAACGAAATATAATACTAACCGAGTTATGAATATGCGAAAATAAAATATTTTATTAAATATAAATATATATTTTCATGTATGATTTATTTTTTGTATTGAAAATAAATTATACATAGAAATATATATTTCAAACTGTCATAACTTCTTATTGCTTTTCGGGGGCTTATTTTCTTCTATTTTTTATTAACTTCAGAATAAATTTCCGATTGTGTAAGAAAGAGCCACCAATAAGGAGTTATGACAGTTTGAAATATATATTTTAATGTATCATTTATTTTTTATATTGAATATAAATGTATATTTTCATCTATGATTAATTTTTATATTGAAAATAAATTATACATGAAAATATATATTTTCAACTGACATAACTCCTTATTGTTTTCTCTGACTTACATAATATAAAATTTATTTCGAAGTTAATAAAAAATAGAAGAAAATAAGCCCTAGAAAAGCAATTTCTGAAGTGGCAAACAATCAGTAATTTCAATCACCATGTTATACATGTAAGAACCAATAGAAAATTTCAAAATTAAGATTTGTAAAAAATCATGCTGACTCTCCTCTTCATTTACAACAAGAAGTATTCTTACAAATTTCTCTCAAAAACATCAGGATTTTTAGATAAAAAATCATAAAGTTGAGACTTTTCCAAAAATTTTGAAAAATTTTCAAATTTCAAGGATCTATAGCTCTTGACCCTCTCAATCTTTATGATTAAATTTTTTTTTACATATTTTGGGTAACAGAAAGAATATATTCTCAGAGTTTTAGCGATTTTAATTTTTTTGCTCCCTCAGAAATGTCCCATATATATAGACATATATATATGTGAATTCGTAATATAAAAATAGATACCGAAAAATGGAAAAAAAATTCTATTCGTGCATATCTATATTATGTATGTTTCAATGTACAGACGATAGGATACCAACTCGCAGACAAATATGTCGCGTAACTAAAACAGCATATTAAAACTGTTATTTAGAAGTTAGTTATTCTTACGACTGCTTTGAAAGGTACTTCTCGGGCTTGTGGAAAAGTAAACAAAATTGTGCAATTTCGATGTCAGAAATTTACTCTTCTAAAAGAATTTCATATCCCAATTTTTTAAATGCATAAGAAGGTTATAAGAGAAAGTTATAAGAAGGTTAGAAGTAGTTTATAAGAAGGTTAGAAGTAGTTTATAAGAAGGTTAGAAGTAGTTTATAAGAGCAGTAATTTTTGTTTTAGACCTTTGTAAGATTTCATCATTAATTTGGCACGACTTAATCTAGATTTTAAAAAAATGCCATCTACTAATGTATACAAAAATTGCCATGAACGCATATAAAAAATTATTTCGAATGATCTTGAGTCTACATCTGAAAATAAAATCACTTTTCAGCGGAAAAAATGATGATTTTATTCCGAAGACACCCGAACGAATACAGGAATAAAACGACAGTATTAATATAGTTTTACCTGGATGCGTCTCATCCCTAAAAAAAACTGTAATACCTGAAAATTTAAGGGGAAATTACGTATCCAATAAGAGAAAATTCTTCATTTCGGCTTTTTCTGCCATTGTCGAAAGTAAATTAGAAGATACATATGGCATATCAGTTCCATCAATAGAATCGGGCAAAAGTTTTACTGATAAATATTGGAATGAATTCGTAGAAAATTTTAAATCAGCTTTGGAAAAATGCTCTTTTATTTCGGAGAAAATAAAATTTCCTGAGCCCTAAGGCCAATCTGACAGCTGCATATTGGAATCTTTCGAGTTTTATGAGTTTGGTTGCTTGAGGTGGTAAATATACAAATCCACCATAATCAATTATGGTTCTGATAAAACTTTTGTAAAACATTAGCAGTGTATTAGGATCAGCTCCCCAGTGTACACCTCGTAGAAACTTTAAAATGTTTAATAATCGGTTAGTTTTTTCCAAAATATAGGCCAAGTGTTTGTCAAAATTCAGTTCGTAATCGTAAAATAATCTAAGAAATTGAACTGAGTGTATTGACTTTATCGTACTTCCTTGAACTGTGACCTCCAGCTGTCCAGGTAGAATTGCATTTTTATTAAAGTGCACAAATTCAGTTTTGTTTGGTGCAACGTTCAGTCCAATTTGGTGAAGTCGTTCAGATATGATTGTAATGGCTTTTTCCAGCACTTGTTTAGAATCATTAGGTGTGTTTGTTTTAATATATATGACCATGTCATCTGCGTACTGTAGGATCTGTACATCTTGGTGTAGGTTTTGTACGAAATCTGCAACATACAGGATGTATAGTAAGGGGCTCAGGACTCCGCCTTGAGGTACGCCTTTGCACAACAATTTAGGAGCATCTAAGTTATACTCCGTGTAAATTTCTCTATGGTGAGTAAGAAATTTAAGGAATGTTAGAATTTTTGTTGAGATGCCAATCTTAGCTAGCTTAGTGAGTAATATGTCGCAGTGTATATCATTAAAAGCGTTTTTGACATCCAAGTATACCGCTAATACGTGTGAATTTTTATTTAACGCATCCTCAATATCGAGCTTGAAAATAGTCAGATTGTCCACGCATGAAAATCCTTTGCGGAAGCCAGACTGTCCTTTAGGCAAAACTTCGTTGTTCTCTATCCACCAACGTAATCTGTCCGACATCATAAGTTCGAATATTTATATGATGTTAATCAGCATTTACATGATGTTAATGCTAATGGTCTAAGGCCCCTTCCGTTTGGTTTATTCACGAAGTGAATGTAAGTTTTTTTCCAGCTATCTGGGTATTGATTATGGCTATACATTTCATTTAAGATATCCAGTAAAATCAGATGGTATTTAATCGGTAGGTGGTGCATCACCTCATAATTAATGCCATCTATACCAGGTGCTGTTTTGTTACCTCGAAAATTTAAAGCCATATTGAATTCAGTATAAGTAAATGGTTCGTCAAAGTACTGGTTATCTGTCGACTTAGGGAGCCATTCAGGGTCACTAGTAACCCATAGAGGGCACATTTCATTTAGAACCTCTTCTGCCTGATGGGCGTTTTGGACAAATAGATCACAGCTGCTTTCTTTAATATTGGTCCACTTATTTTTAAAAATTTTAGCTTATTCCAGGTATATTTTATGTCCGTATTTAGATTGATAGTTTCGGCAAATTCACGGAAGCCCATTCTTTTCTTTTTCTTGAACGTTGTAGTGGCTAATGCTCTTATTATTTTATATTGTATCAGATCTGTAATGTTCTTGGTGCAATCCCATTTTTTGAAAGCTGCTAGTCTTTGTCTTTTAATTCTGTTACATTCACTGTCCCACCATGGGACAGGGTTCCTGTGTTTGTACATTAGCGGGTTCTTCTTTCTAGGTGTGCTGTTGACAACTGCTTCCGTGATAATGGAGTTATAAAATTCGAATTTCTCTGTTGGTGAAAGTTCGTTATAGTGCTGTTCATAAAATACTGTGTATTCTTCGTTTAGAGTATCTTGCACTTTAGACCAATTTGTTCTTTTACTTTGTATTTTGAAAGATTTACGCGTGTAAACGTATTTTTCTGTGTTAAAAGTCACCGATATCGGGTAATGATCCGAGCCAAGTGTATCTTCCATTACATTGTAGTTTTTCGATGCGGTGACGTCCATGGTTGTAAGGAGTAAATCTATATTGAAATTCTTATTAGTATGAAAATCTATGTGTGTAAATGTATTGGAGTAGTGAAGGAATAAGTTATGCTTGTCTATTGAATTAAGCAACATTTTACCTTGAGCATCTGTTGTGCTGCAATTCCACGCTTCATTATGTGCGTTGAAATCACCTAAAAAACAACATTTTTCATATTTTTCGGTATTTGCAATTAAGTTATCCCATTCTTTGTTGTTGAGATCAATATAAGGGGGTCTATAGCATGCTAAAATTGTAACTGGGTCCCTAGTGTTTACTATCTTGATGCCTGTGATCTCAAGCGCGTGGCTTGGTGTGTAAAGATTATCCAGTTGAATATAGTTGAGGGTCCTGCGGACAAGCATTACAATGCCCCCACCAGCAGCATGATGCTGGTCTTTGCGAAAGATATTAAAACCTACATACTCAAAATTGATCTCTTCTTTCAACCGCGACTCAACAAACACGCTAATATCAAGATTCTGAATTACTTTAGCTATTTCCTCTTTTTTATTGACTACGCTGCGTGCATTCCGAAAGAGCATGCGCAATTCAGTCGTTATCAGCGTAGAATTATAATTTTTATTTACATTATTTGTCATTGATATTGAAACAGTTTAATAGTTAAATAGCATTATTCGATGTTGCTATCGTCCGTAGTTTCGTTACTAACTTGTGTGTAATTATCACTGATCAAAATGTTCGCAATTCTTGTGATTCTCTTTTTGACCCGAGTAATTTTGATGTGGTTATTTACCTCGCGTAGCATAATGGTTAGAGCATGATAGTTTTCCGTGTATTTAGAAGCTAAACTAGGCACATCTGCATATTTATTATTAAACGTGCTACATAGAAATTCTTGTAACTGATCAAATAAAATCGGAAAAGTGGCAGAGATTGAGTCGGGTATTTCTATTTTTGCAGTTTCTATTTGGATAGATGGATCAGCTGGCGGTAGTTTCGTCAAAGTAGCTCGATATTTCTTCAAGCAAGGTTTTCCATTACGTTCGTTTACATCTTTATCGACCGAGGTTAAGTCAGAAAGGCTACTATTTTTAGTAGATGTAGATAACGGTCTCTTGATCGGCGCTGACGGCTTACTGAACAATGGAGTACCTTGAAATGTGTAAGTATTATTTTGTTCCCGTGTTATATCCTTGTCTAAATCTTTGCTGTTTATTTCTTTGTTGTTTACTGAGTTTGCTGATCTGTCGCTTGCTTCGATTGACATCGGTGTGATGTCAGTTGGCACGCCTTCAGCCGTGTTTTCATTAAGACTTACTTCTATCTCACTCTGTTGGTTACCACTTACTAGGAGAGTGTCACACCTCCGGATCACTGATTTTGCTCAAACTTCGGGATAAGTTTTCAGATGATAAAATATGGAAAAAGCTAAAGTTATAGTCATAAATACTCAATATTTCCCTAGCTACAGGCAATCAAAGAGAATCACTAAAAAAGTTACTAGATTTTTAAACGCATATAGTTCTTTAGCATTGATAGTTACAAGCTTGAAACTTTTTTTAAATTAAAGCTGAGCTCAAATCCTTTCGAAACAGTAGTTACAGCATATCAAAATATTATTTTTTCCCAAAGTTAGAGTGTAATAAGGATTGGACCCAATTTCAGCTTTTATTATTAATTAATGTTTTTAAAAGAAAAATAAGGTCCAATATTTATCACGCTCTAACTTTGAGAAAAAATAATATTTTTACATGCTATAACTACTAATTGGAAAGGATTTGAGCTCAGCTTTAATTTAAAAAAGTTTCAAGCTTGTAGCTATCGACGCTAAAGAACTATATGCGTTTAAAAATCTAGTAACTTTTTTAGTGATTTTCTTTAATTGCCTGTAACTAGGGAAATATTGAGTATTTATGACTATAACTTTAGCTTTTTCCATATTTTATCATCTGAAAACTTATCCCGAAGTTTGAGCAAAATCCGTGATCCGGAGGTGTGATACTCTCCTAGTTAGTAACTCTGTTTGAGAACTAACCTGATTTTCACGGTTCTTAGGACAATATTTGGAGATATGGCCCTCTTGCTTGCACAAGAAACAAGTAATCTTGTCGGCAGATATGTACATATGGTGGATCGCGCTTTCATAATTGATTATAAATTCTGTTGGTAATTTTACGATGTCTTCTGGTTCTATATAAATCTGCCTTCTAAAACTCACTATATGAGAAAATCCTAAAATATGATACCCCGCTCTTATGTGACTGATTCTTGATTTAAGTATAACTTTAAGTTCAGTAAGTTTTTCGAGTATTACATCGTTAGGGATACACATGTGCACATTAAAAAAGATGACTCTTTTAGTCCTTTCGATATATGGTCGAATTTTGAGAATATGGTTTCGTATTACAACGGTGTTATTACCTTCACAAGTCAGTTCTTCCACGAGCAAAACGTCGTTTAAATAACAGTAGAATCTGTTTTGCGAGATTCTTGAGGCACTGATTATATTTGTTGGTTGGGTTTTAGTACCAATGGCCGTCAGATAATCTCTATTTTCAAATTCATCAACTGTATCTATTACGATGGCTTGTGTCATCTTAGGAAGAAGACTCCTATCAACTACTTTGGAAAACAATTGTCCTTGAGTACTCTGCATTGGGATTGGTGACAATGATGAACTGTATGAACTCTGGCTTTGTGTGAACATTGTGTTTAATTTACTTGACTAATTTACTTTTACTTTAGAGGTTTATCGCGCTCGTTTCTTAGAAAGCCTATAAGCCGGCACGCAGTGGCCGAGCCGCCGCGTATGTAAACAGTATACTTTATCCAACCAAACACACGTGCGACACGCGCGACGGCCAAATTAAGACTGAAATTGACAAGTTATTTGGTACAACTCGTACAAAAGATGTGAAGTAATCAATGATAGTATAATGAACTATTTTTGATTAAATGTTAAAGTTCTAATGAATATTACATATATTTTCTGTTTACGTTTTAATAACTCGGTCAGTATTATATTTCGTTTCCATAATTTTTTGTTATAGCGTGAAAATTGAATTGGAACAATGGTCGGTGTACTAAATTTGGGTTATTGAAGAATTGAATAATTCTTTTATATGAATCAACGCTAGGCTGTTTACAGATATTTTGTTTCATTCACTAAGAATGTATATTCATGAATCTTTATTGAAATCTCTGATCCTAAGATGAAACATTGTCATTTGGAAAAGCTGAATGATCAATTTATGACTTGGTATAATTTAAATGCTATTCTTACTTTTAGCAGAAAGTAAAATTCAACAGCCATTCTAGGATTCGAATAGATACTTTTGCACTGTAAAAATCTATTGTTATGAATATTTTGGTGATAATTCGAGTGGCCCAAAACATTATTATATAGGCTATTAGTATATAGTCATTTTATGTGATTTTCAGCTTAATTTGATCGCTACTTTAATTTTTAGCTGGAAATAGGGTTTGATTGCTGTCCTAGGTCACATACAAATACTTTTGTCTGAAAAATTCTATCTTCATGAATGGTTTGGTGTGAGTTGGGAAGAGCAAGCTCTCAAATACCTATATCTTAAGATTTTAATTCGATTTAACTTATTTAAAATGAAAAAATATGAATCAATTCATGTAATCAAATATTATTTACGGTGTTAGAAACTTTTGATATTTTTTTTCAGTTACGTAAATCATTAAGAGGTTTTGTTTATCATGTGATTAATAATATCTGTAAAATAGTGAGGTTTACAAATCTAACTAAGAGAGGATGACCTCAGGATCACGGATTTTACTCAAACTTTGGGATAAGTTTGCAGGTATCAAAATATGGAGAAAGACCAAAAAGTATGATAGGAGAAGATAGGCGAAATGACACCCCTCGGGGATTCGGAATTCTGTTGCATGAATGGTCAACATATATCGAATAATGAATTTCAAGATTATCAAACCCTGAGCGATAAATGTCAATAACAGGTGAATTATCATATTCCTTTATAGACTTAGCGAATGATAGACATTGACTTGAATTTTATTTTTTGAGATTTGTTGAAATTAAAATACCTATTGATCTTTATCATTAAGCTCCGTTTTAGGAAATGATTGATTCTATTTCTTGCTGTATTTTTTTAATGTAGTTGATTATATTCACATTTTATGAAAATTTATTTTCATTTTAAATTGAATTCATTCAATGATGTGACAGCAATAATTGAATCTAAGAGGACGTTGGATATCTCTATCCTTTTCTAATTGAAAAATGTAGGTTTTTGGAAAAACTTGTGATTATTAATAGAAATTAAGAGTTGTCCGCAACTTTTATAGTAAAAAGCAATATTTTCTCTGAACAGAACCAATTAATTTTGTTACTTTGTTTTGAAGAAAAGATTGAGATACTTTCAAAATTATAAGTTATAAGAAAGTATGATGTTTAAGGATATTTTATGATGCCAAAGGGAGGATCGCGGGGACAGGGGAGACATGGGTTAAAAGCATTGAAAGACGTAGAACTACCAAGCTTAGAAAAAAATCAGTCCAAATAAATTATATAAAAAATAAATGTAAAACCATAAAGTATCTGTTGGATATGGCGCAGGGCACTCAGTATATATGTAGAGGTTGTATCTCATGTAACCATGAAATTTATCCCCTCCCTTCATTTGTCAGTCTTCGACGTTCAATTCGTCTCTGGTCGTTTCTCGTCAGTCAGTCAGAGTACGCACCTTCATTCGTACAGTTCAGCGTTTTGATATTATTTTTAATAAAAAGCTTTTCTTTGTTTTTATAATAACTATTTAAGAAAGTGTATTATATTTTCATTTATTCAAATTAGATCAGTAAATTAGAATTATTTGTTTTGTAAATTGACGGGTTATTATTACATATAATAAATTATTTAATAAGGTACTTTGTTACTTGTGTTTTATTTAGAAAATCATTGAAACAAATTGCAACTATTTCAATAGTATCATTAATTAACTTTCTTACTTTTTATAAATACAACCACTAGCTATACATGAGAAAGGTCGCCAGTCGCGTGATACGGACGCGACTTCGTAAAATATCTTAATTGGATTTATATAAAGCGAAGCGGCGAAAAGAGAGCAAACGATATGCTTGATTAACATGGAAGGGCACGTTAAACTCGAAAGCTATATGGATATTCAGCTTGAACAACAGCTAGAAAGGAAAACGAACACACTATCTGAATCTACTGCTGCTAAACTTTTATGCGATAACGCAGCAGAACAAGACTTTGAAAATGATGAATATGGAGGCCCAAGTATATCTGAAGTTTTTAATCCTTATCCATAAACAAAAAGTACTGAAAATCCAACAGAAACACTCACTGTAATTCCAGAAGTTTTAGAGTATAAAGATGTTGCTTATTTGAAATTTAATAATAATCTTCCAATGGTATCTAATCAACTTTAGAGAACATTTTATGTATAGAAGAAGAACGTGGAATCTTTAGCACAGGATAGTTATTTAGAAAAAAGTTTTTTTGCAAAGTAAAGATGAAAATTACTTTATTTCATATTTAAATTGTGCTAGTTTTTTATTCTATATGTTTACATTAATTAATTGACTTTTTTATGAAATAAGTAATCGACGTATTAATTTATAATTATTAATTTACATTTATTATTAAATAATTTTTTAATTAAATATTTTAATTTTTTATACATAAGATACTTTTTAAAAAGTTTGAATAAATTCGAAAATTTAAATTTCTGAATAATTCAAGTTGCTTATAAAATTTTATTTTTTTTTTAATGTATGAGCTGATAAAGTAGAAATCTATCTCGTATATTTGTTTTTGATTGTTGATTACATTGATATTATTTTTTGTTTCAACGACAAATTTGTCAATTGTAAAAAAATTAATTACAACAATTGATGTTGAGAATGACAAACTATAAATATATCAAATCATCATGCTATTCAACAAGCGTTCGTAGCGTAATGGTTTCGGTGTCCGTGTCGTATGCGTAGGTCTGTGAATTTGAGACACGTTTAGGTTGAAATTTTTTTCTGCGTATTTTATATCGAATGTTATTTCTAATCCGAATAAAAAATTATATTTCTAAAAAAATTGAAATTTGACTGCACCTCTGTTCACTATTAATATGTGTTTCCTTTATATGGTACTATTTTCTAATTACTTTTTTTAGTCATTGTCCATGTTTCGAGTCCACTTAAAAAATTACCAACAACACATAAAAAAAATATTATTTCCTACAAAGTTTATTAGTCTATTCTTATTTATATATATAAATATATATAAATAAACGTATATATACGTTTTATATATGTTCAGCTGAATAGTCTTAATTGAGTTTTATAGTGTTTTTTTAATGGAAATTTTATTGTCAAATTTGATGTAAAAAAATATATGAAGAAATACGTAATAAAATTACGTTATAAAAACGCATGAAAAAAAATACGTGAGAATAGACTTGAAAAATATGCAATTTAACATGTTAAAAGTACGTATTATTTTTACGTATATTTTTTACGTCTTTTCTAACATATGAACATAATACGTGATTTTGTAGTAGATAAAGTACATGTATAATAACATGTTTAATTACGTGTAAAATTGCATAATAAATTACATCTAATATCACACAACAAATCACATCAAGAATTACATGTCAAATTAAATTATTAATCACATGTAACAACACGTGTTACAACATATATAAAATTCGGTTGAGTTTTACACGGTATTTAACATACAATTTAACATGCAATTCAACATGTGATTTAAGACATGATCCACCATATCAGCTAAAATGTTATTTAACACGTAATTTGATGTACAATTTATTATGTCATTTATCACGTAAACATTTTCAGTAGGGTAGTATGAGAAATCGCTGATTAAACTTACCTATTTCTATAATAGAAGGACTGTTCTCTACATTTGTAATGTCCTCATGTGATAAAATATTATCCGATGATTGATTTTTTATCAGACCTTAATCCTGTATCATTACATTATCTTCTTTTGCTAATTTTGATACCGTTTCATGTGGCATATCTATTAAGAAAGGTATTATCGAATGAAATAATTTAATGAACTTTACTTTTATACACAAGTTCAATAATATAATTTTTTCACATAGTATTCATATATGATATAGTATAAATATATTTAAAAAAGTTTTCCCACACTTACGACCTAATTTAAAATTGTTTACATTTTTTATCTCTTTCAAATAATTATAAAACGGATTTTAAACCACTCTGAATAATTGAACTGGAATTATTAATTATAATATGATCTTTGAAGATATAATATTGATAACAAAATGTTGATGAAAATAAGAACTAATTAGCATAACTATTGCTTTCAAATAAAATAAATATCCTTACTCTGTTGAGGTTGATGATAAATATCTTAAGTACATTAGCTGTAGACTTGAGTCGGTTTCGAAGGATTTCATCGACAGCTTGCTTTTCTATCTCTGCCACACCATCATCTGATTTCATACTTAAAGCAGTTTCTTTTTGTTCTAGACTAACCAATTTTGATTCAGCTTTATCACGTGTTTCTTCATTTAATGGAAAACAAAAAATACATAAAAATGTAACTAATATTGTAACGGTATTCTACCATGTTTGAATCTTGCGCACTTAGGTATTAAAATAGGATAAACGCTTGGTCATATATCTCGTCTAAGACGAGTAAAGAAGTGCGTATCTTGACGACTGGCACGTGAGAGAGAAGCTCGCCGGCCGTGAGGCGCTTAAGAGAGTTTCTGGCTACCGTTGCGTTAACACGAAACCTAAGTCGCGCTGTGCTCATTAGAGAATTTCGCCACGTGGTCTTATAATACGTTAGACTAAGTTCGCAACTGATAGCACGAAACGTTGTCTTAAATAAAAGTCGTTAAATTATATCGACTAGCGTATTATATTATATTGGTTAGTTGCAACTCTCAGAAATTCTTTCTGTAGAGTTTTGCTTGACTTCTTTTCGAGCGTCTTAGCGGTCAGCCATTAAGTGCCAGAAAATACGTTGATCGGCGTGTATAGGATTCCACCGATCTACGACAAGGCAACCACGTTGGCAGAGCTCAGCGGAATTCAACGATCGGGAAGAGACGTATTTCACCTATCTACTTCAGAGCATTTACGTATTGGTTACGTACAGGGGAGAAGCTACGATAACGGGCGAGCGTCGTCTACGTGCATGTAGGTAATTAGTGTAAGCTGGCCAGTGCGTTATTAGGATGATTAATGTGCAAGCTCGACCGCGAGAGGGCAGCAGTACGAGCAGTATCTGTCATGGCGGTTTATATATATAGATATATTATTATCATTTAGAATATATCTATGTATATGTTTAGTTGTCAATGTTTTGATTACAGAACATTGCTTTCATTATAACCTTACGACTTGGTGACTCGGAAAATTTTTTTAAATAAAAGATGAAGTGTAGTGTACTGAATTGTAAAAATAGTGTGAAATTTAAATTCCCAAAAAATGTTACTGTGCGGAAAAAATTGTTTAAAGCAATAGAAAGATTACCGTTTACTCCGAAAACTAACGATGGTCCTTGCATCAATCATTGTGCTTCAGAGTAGTTTAAATAATTTAAAAAAAATTCTTTATTAATTTTTTGGAAATTTAAATTTTATACTATTTTTACAATTTTATACACTTCACTTTATCTTTTATTTAAAAAAATGTTCGGAGTCACCAAGTCGTAAGGTTATAATGAAAACATTGACAACTAAACGTATACATAGATATATTCTAAATGATAATAATATATCTATTTATATATACGCCGCCATGACAGATATTACTCGTACTGCTGCCCTCTCGCGGTTGAGCTTGCACATTAATCATCCTAATTGTAAGTATAATTATACAGTGCGATATCCAAGTGTCTCTTCCTCGAGAGATACTTGTTCGGGTATATTGTATCATCGGTGATATAACCGATCAGCGTCATAAGCGAGTTCTATTTAGTTCGCGACGCGCCCTCCCTTTTGCTCACTCTCTCATAGACGTGTATATTATATTTCATGTATTATATTATTCCATTTTTGTTCAAATCATATTTCATCTTTATATTCTTATTTGTCTTATAATAAATTGATTCCGTTTTTCTATTAAAACGTGCTTTCAATTAATTTATATTGCCTGACTATATTAAACATAAAATATATTTCCCGTTGCTTACTCCGACGCCTCCGCGGTTCTTGTGAGCAGTTATAAATTGATTAGCTACGTAATATCATATAATTTAATATAACGTATTTTGGAACCTGCTTCACGAAGGAAAACTGCGCTACCGGCAACGCGTCTCTCGATTAGGTAAGAGGGAGAGAAAGACACAGTAAGTGCAGCAAGCGACAAGTATATCACATAAGATTTTTTTGTTCATCAATAGTTTCACTAGCTAGCACCATCGGAGTTTGCTGTGTAAGATTTAGTAAAGTTCTTAGTTTTCAGCAACTCCACATATAATTAAACTCATAGACTTAGCTAAAATTCACATTAAATTAAAAGCTAATTTTTTTTTGTAACGGGCACAAAATAACCGTTACAATATATATAATAAATTTTGTAAGATTCAAATATAGACTCACTTGCTTTTCCTTTGTTTATAACAGTATATTCTTTAAAAAGGTTTTTTTTCGATCAAGTTATTGAGAGCAATACTCAATCCATAACAACTTTCTTTATTATATGATGGTGAAAAATACATTACTACATACCTTTTTTAATCTGATTATAGCTTATCTGCTTGGTTGCTACTATATCAGCCTGTTTTATTTTTGGCTTTCTTCCACGACTAATAAACTGCACAATGTGATATGGATATTTTTCTTCGAATGATGTAATGACCAAACTGAAAAATTTGTTCCTTACTTTAAATGCATTGTTACTAAAATAATTTAAAAACATCTCAATAGAAAGTAAGAATAGTTATCGAAAATCCAATTTCAAAAAATGACCTAAAAATGTTATTTAAATGAAAGATGAGTTTTATTAATACAACTGAGAAATTTAAGTAATTACATGTAATTCACTACCATAAGAATTAAGCATTTTATTTATTAAACTTTCTATAAAAAGTCAATGATTATTAATTAGATATTTTTGAAATGTTAATTCACAACGAAAACTCTTACGAAAATTAGATTTCCACCTGTTAATTTTTGCACTTTTGTTCTTTTTTTCAAATCACGTTAGAAATTGAATGACTACATGGTCAAGTTACGTTTTAAAGAAATGCGTCCACAAAGAAAACCAATAGTTATTATTATTATTATTAGAAGATTTCAGGTAGGTTACTCTAGAGAATAGAGCCACCTAATGTTACCTAGGCCAAAGCTCATTGCAACTCCATAGTATAGTCCCACCAGTGACCTCTTACTTCAACCTTATGGATAGGTTCAGGACATATGCGGTTAGACAAGTTTTGAATGGGCATTATTTCGTGATCTCTTTGTACAAGGAGATCACTTTGATTATAAGAAGCACTTTGATCTATTTTGTTTATGAGAAGCACTTTGGTTTTGCCGATATCAAAGTACTCTATTTCTATATGTTTCATTCTGCTTGTCGCCTTACATTAACCAAGAATGTACTAAGTTCTTGCTAAGGCGGCTCTGCACCATCTACATGTCGGAGAACCAACTACCTTTATGTTATAAATGTGGCAGTTTAGTTTCCCATGTCCCGTTGCTATTTATGCGACTATGTTAACGACTTCTCTGCTTAGACCCCCCTCCCATGCCAACCAAGCATGATCGGGATCATCACCAAGCATAGCTTTCGCTTATCTGCAATCAGGTGTGTTCCTCTAGATTGTGCTATGTTGTGTCTTCAACCAATGACACATTTTTTTTTTGCTTCGACTCATCTGAATTTCCAACACAGGTTCAGGGCTGATTAACCATGTTTTAGCAGACAGTTTTGCCAGGTCGTCTGATACCGTATTGACTTTGATTTCCACATGATTGAGAACCCAGTAAATGTAGAGTTTCCTACATCTTTCTTCTAAGATATTTAGTGAGTTGGTGCACTTTTCTACCAAGACTTAGTTTTGTAACTCTCTAAGGCCACAAGAGCTCCTTTGCTATCTGAACGGATGTTCACTATGTCTTGGTTGTTTGCATCCAGTGCCATCTGAACTCAGATCACAATGGCCACCAATTCTGCTTGAAAAATTGAAGTCTATTTACCCAGAGGTACGATTGTGCCCTTCCAATAAGTGTAGTGATAAATTGTTTTAGTGTTTTTAATTTAGTTTCTTCTCTGAACCTTCAATATTAAAGAAATAATTAGTTATTTCCAGTTGAGTTGAAAAATAATATAAATATCAAAGGTACTAAAAACAGATATTCCCAGTTATTTCTAGATATTTACAATTATTTACAGTTATTTACAGTTATTTTTAGTTATTTACAGATATTCCCAGTTACTTCCAGTTTTTTTTCTGCTAGGGCTACATGAAATAATAAAAAGTGAATTCTTTTGGCATATTTTTTAACATTTAAGTAAGTCTATTTCATTCTTTTTTTTTGAGTTGCATTGATTCTTACTTTCAGGTTTCGTGTCATCCAGTTTTCAAACGACCGTAGAATTATACCGAAGTATAGCAAATGCATGGAATCAAGAAGGAAATCGTCAATTATATTAATCTTTGGCTCGATTGCAAGCAAAGGTGATGCTGTAACATGATGATCAATATCAGTAATATCTCTGAAGCTAGTGTCTGTTCTTTTATTGCCAAGTAGTTTGTATGATGTACTAACACTTTGTTTGTTAAGTGATAAGTATATTGTAATGCCTTCAATTTTGTGAGCAACAAGATCACATCTTTCGAAACGATTGAAACTTGTGTGACTTCTTGTACCTTTTAATTGTGATCTTGCTGGAGTATCACAGATGAAGCTTTTAATTTTAATCTGAAATATTTCAGATTGAATTTCAACTTCATGTTCTAGAATATCATTTAGTTCACGAATAAAAGGTTCAAGGAACTTTTCATTATCTTTTGGTTTTCCATTACCATAGAAAATGGCTATACAGAGAAAATTTTTCTATAAAAATTACGGTAATCATCTCTACAATCAAGGACGTCATATGATTTTCTGTTATTTTATAGATATGTGCCGACAATTGTTACTGAACGCATGGATAAAATTCAAAATACATTTTATAATTTCTATGGTAACGCTCCATAATTTCTACTGTCTAGTAAATTTTATAGTACTTTATACTAAAAGTTTTAGAATATCACCATAATATTTACAGAGCATAATCGTAATTTTTGTAGAACTTTTTTACAAATAGTAGAAGTAAAAATACTCTTTAGCACAAATTAGCGCATGTGCATTGTATATATATCATATGAGCGTTAATTCTGATTTGCAAAGGTAGCAGTAATTTTTACGGTAACGTTTCATAAAATTTATGAGATACCATCGATATAATTAAAAAAAAGACGTGTTGTCCCACGATTGCGGTACGACACTGTAACTTTTATACAGAATTTCATTGTAAATTTTATAGAAAAATTTTCTCCGTGCACAGCAAATGATTTATAAATGTTTGGCATCGAATCATAATATACTTTACATAACATGGGTCACATTGTATTTAAAATCTAATTTAAGACTCTTATCCTCATAAATTTAATACTTGCTTTATTCCCAAATGAGAAAATTCACTTTGTATTTCATTTGTGTAATTTTATATTGGGCACTTGTGGTACGGAGAAAAGTTTTTAAACAAGCCGGAATCTGAGGTAGAAATCATCGCTTTAAAATCTTCAGTAAGGAGTCTAAAAGTTTCTTTGGATTCTTGAATTCAATAACGCACACTCTTAAATCATTGATTTCTAAATCTTCATTAATTTGTATGTTCGATGCTTTTTTAAAATCTTTATCATAAAGTCCAGAGATTACATCTTATGTTTCAATGGGAATGTCATGTAAATTTTTCAATGGTTCAAAAAAATTCAGTTCGCTGTCATTGTCACTATATTCAACTTGAAAATCTAAATATTATTTGCTATCTCTATCACTATATTCTGCTTCGGAAAATTTCATTTCACAAATATAAGATTTATTTATATCATTCTTAATTTCATTTTGAGGTTCACAATTTTTCTGATTTAATAACTTCGGCTCTTGTATTTCATCGTTAATTTTGAATGAACTTTTATTAAAATCATCATGATTGGACATTTTTTTTCGTAAACGGTGTTTATGAACTCGTTTAGCACTACTCATTTTATTCAATTACAGCACTATGTAATATTTAATTATTATTTTAACTAAACTTGTTTGAGTAAAAAAGCATTCAAATGCTTTTAATTAAGAATATACTGTATTCATACAGCTTATTCTTAATAGTTTAAAGTGCAATTTTTCAATTAAAATAATCAGAATACCACTTTTAAAAAAAATTGATTAAACAATTATTGGATATTAAGATTGTATCATTATAGAAATTCGCGATTGTATCATTATAGAAATAACCACAATTTCTAATTACAAGCAATTTTTTTTACATCTAGACAGGGTGATAATATTTCTGGGTCACAATACTTTTTGGCATTATAATCTGTTAATTCTTTGTTAATTTTAACACATTAAAGCGATCTCGGTATTTAGGTTGGGTTTCACTTTTTAGTTTACGAATCATGCTTTTAATCATGAGATTTTTTAGTTCTTTTAATTTTCCACCATTCTTTGAAACCCTTAGAATGGCGGGAAACTTATGAATCCAAAAAACTTTATAAATTGAAAGCGTAATTTGTAAACTACGAAATGGAAATTTAGCCTAACCTCCGAAGTCGCCTTAAAATTATATACACTTTTGCTTATTTTTAATTTCTATTTCCTAGTTTAGAATTCATTTAAAATTTTTCAAATTCTACCAAGGCACGTACAATAATTTATATCCGTGTACCAATAGTATTTCTATACAATTAGACATCTTCATATTTATTTATAATTTCTTGAAGACAATATTCGTATATTAATATAAATGACCATATATGACTAGTATATTGGTTCATATATAATTCTGTATAAATTATATATTACTTATATAATATAATATCATATATGATTCGATGTAAATTATTTTAACCCGGTTATGATTAATTTTCCGACTAGGAACCCTTTTTTGCAGCCAAAAATTGAAATCTATATTTTACTTATAACATTAAAATTTTTACAAATATATTTTATGATTTAATTTCAATCTAATTTAGTTTTAAAGTGATGACTATCATTAAATTTATTATTAAATATAAGAATTCTATGTTGAAAAAAATATGTTATAAGACTGATTCCATTCAGATTCATACAGGTCATCACTGATCGGAATTTTTTTCCTCCTGAATGATAAAAATACCTTTCAATATGTATATGAAAATATAATTCAACTTGTAAAACGCTCAAAAAGTTTTTTTTCTTGCTACAGCGAATTTAGTGTAAGGAGTAAAAATGAAAATTAAATAATTGGAAATTACCTTCATCTTCTTAGCATTTCCTTTTGCAATTTTATCTATTTCTGTGAAGTCTGTTTCTATAGGTCTATAATTTTCTATATTTGGATTCTTACCAGCAGTATATTCCGTTTCCCTAACAAAATTTATGCTAACAAAGTTCATGGTTTTTAGTTTGTTCGGTGATGCGCCTTTTCTTTATTATTCTCTTATTTTCTTTTTCATTAGTTGTTGTATTTTAAGCATTTTCTGTCTCTAGTAACATGACTTCTATTAATCCATTAGCGATCGTGACTATACACTCAGTAAAAAAAAACGCGCCAATTTTTTTGGTCTAAAAAATGACGATTTTCAAATGGTCATATCTCCGCCAAAAATAGGCTAATAAAATTGATCCAAAATGAAAAATAAAGGGTTTGGCTTCCTCTTTCAAACCCCGCTGGAAATATTTCGTCCTGTTATTTTGAGCATGCGCTAACTAAAGTAAAATGGGTACTTATTTTTCAATCTAAAAAGTGCTATTTTTGCGCGATGCTACCAACTTTGGATAAATCAAACGAATAATTTTGATCACGGGATCTGAAAATTTAAGAGCATGACGAAGCTGTCCGCCTTCTAATAATATTTCCAATCCTAACTTATGAATGAACGATGCGTTTAATCGAGTTTTTTTGCTACAAAGAAAAAATTTGTAAGATTAAACTCTAGTTCGGACAACTCAAAAAATCTACCAAAATATTATACATACAAAGTTATAATGAAAACTTTCAATGTATCATGTTTTGAGGTTAGGTTTGTCGAGTTTGATATCTAATTTCTAATCCAAGCTCATAAAAAAATAACAAGTCCAAATGATTTTTTATTTTAACAAAAATTATTGTATTAATGTAACTTTAGTGCGGACAAGTTATTATATTTGTTTAATTTATGAATTTAAAAAGATAGTGATAAAACAAAAAAAGCAAAACTCGATTGCTGCAGTTCCGACATCCCGTTAAGTCTTTTTAATCAATTAATTTTCATAGAGCATATTGTTTCGAGCATTAGGTGCAAAACTACGAACAAATTAAAATGGCGTATTTTTTTTATTTTTTGGTGAGATTTCTCGACTATGATTTGAAAAGAAACTAATATAAGGTCAAATAAAAAATCAACCTTGAAAAAATTAAAATGAATTAAACACATACATAAACGGCCTTTTTCAGGGCCAACATGATGTGCAAACCCCGATCGAACAACCTTCCCGTGGTGCACATTGCATGACGCCAATTTCGACGGCAAACTCGTTAATGGATTGAAGAAAGCAGAATCAAAACCATGTGAACATGGCTGTGGGACACATTGTTACTTTTCGAAAACTATGGATATAATGTTTGTGCCAAGCAACATGTAAATCACTTCCAGAAATGAAATCTGAAAAAACCCTTTTTACAAATATCCAAAAACTTCATGGCAACTCAAAAAACGTAATAATTAAATGTTTCCCATTTTTTGGAGTTCATATCTGCATTTGACCTTTAAAGTCCAAGAGACAGACGTGATGATGTTAAGCAGATCCTGGATTGAGATTAAGCGATTCTGAAAATGTAAACATTAAGTTATTTTAATTTCCTGAAGGTTGATTTTTTATTTGACCTTATATTGTTTTTTTTTAAACTAAAAGTCTAGAAATTTCGCCAAAAAGCAAAAAAACGCGCCGTTTTCATATGCTTGTAGTTCTGCACCTGATGCTCTAAACAATATGCTCCAAAAAAAGAAATTGCTCGAAAGAACCTAAATTTTCAGATCCCGTAATCAGAATTATTCGTTTGATACTTTTTAGATTGAAAAATAACTCTCCACTTTTCTTGACTTAGCGCATGCGCAAAAAGACATAACCAAATATTTCTGACGGGATTTGAAAGAGGAAGCCAAACCCTTCATTTTCAATTTTGGATCCCTTTGATTAGCTTATTTTTGGCGGAGATATGGACATTTGAAAATCATCATTTTTTAGACCAAAAAAGTGACGCGTCTTTTTTTGCCGAGTGTGTATTGTTTTTTATGTAAATACTTCCCATTTTTATTGCGCTATAGTTGGATATACAACGATGAGACTAATTATCAGCCTATTTACAATTGCCATTAGCGCATATGTATGTTTCTACATCCAATATTGTCTCATTTTGGTAACACAACTTTTTAAGCCAGGGTTTTATCAATTGACATTCAATATTCATTGTGATATTTTTCCTACTCATCATTCATCAATTAATCCTTCAACTTCCTAATTTTGGAGATTTGTTTATATCAAGATCTCTAAATTCATTCGGTAATTTGTTAAACGTGCTGATTGCTTTAATATAACTACTCTTTGTGCTTACAGTTTTGTTATACTTGGGTGGAATTATGAAGTTATGCCTGCTTTTATTATGGAGTTAATATATGGGGTTCTTAAATTTTCATATTCATACTGCAAACTTTCATATATGAATAACTGCTCTAGGTTTGAAGGCATTTTACTTGTAAATGTGTTATTGTAAATTATTTTTGAAATTCTTCTTTGAAATGATTGTAATAATTGCAATTTATTATGGTAGACACTACCCAATGCAATTATACCATATCCAATCAGACTATAAAACAAGGCACAGTATATTACTGTGAGGATGTGTACGTGGGTACTAGTGTAAGCAGCCAATCATATACCATATAGACGCCCATACTACTTGAGACGAGTTAATGTGCTAGCATGCGAGCGTTCACTCTCTCACTCAATCATCAACTGTATCCCTCGTCTTAGCAAATACAACGCTTAATTAATTCTTTGGTGTACTCATTTCTATAACCTCAACACTACTTCGTGCAGTCAACTCACATACAATTTATACACAGCTCCAAACAGCGAGTGCGATTATAAGTACTGTGCGCACGATGTATGTAATTATTGTATTGCGTGCGTAGGTGGAGCATGGTAAACGAGAGAATGTTTGCGAACTTAACTTCATAATGATTAAAAATTTTTGAATTTTTACGAATTTTTTAATTTTAATAAGTCAAATGTAACTTTTCAAAGAATTGATAAAATCGGAAAATTCCAAATCGATTGCAAGGTAGAGTAAATTTCCAAAAAGTTCGTATTAAATCATATAAAATAAAACATAAATCTGGAAATAATTATTGCACCTAAAAAATTATTTTGCTCATATGGTCAATTTTCGCGCACTTCTAACGTTGCACATAAAATAGATATTAAAAATCGATTTAAAAGGAGGTCAAGTACATCTGTCCTTTTCTAATCAAAGAATTAATTTTTTTACAAAAACTAATTGTAGCAAAAAATAAGGATATAGCCCCATCTTGTATCATAAAAAACAGTATTTTCTTTAGTGAAGAAAAATTATTTTTATCGATTCGTTTTGAAGAAAACCTTGAAAAACTTGAAAAATAGAGGTTAGGATAGACAGTTCAGTTTTTCAAAGTTTTCTTAAAAATGAAGCGATAAAAATAATTTTTCCTCATGAAAGAAAATATTGCTTTTCATTATACGAGATGGGGCTTTCTTCTTATTTTTTTGTTACAACTATTAGGTTTTGCAGAAAAATGAATGTTTTAGTTAGAAAAGGATAGAGATACACAATCTGCTCTTAATACAAACTTTTAGGAAATTTACTCTACTTTGCAATCGATTTAGAATTTTTCAATTTTATTAATTCTTTGAAAAGTTGCAATTGATTTATTAAAATTAAAAAATTCGTAAAAATTTAAAAATTTTCAACTATTAAAAAATAAACTTTGGAAAGAGTTTATAATGTTCTTCAGCTCACAAAAAGATAGTATTTTGTCCAATTTTTAAAACGCCGTCCAAATTTTTAAAATTCATCAAAGCTTTTCTGAAATACCACAATTTAAAGCTGTCTCTAAATAAAATTTTTTTATAAATTTTTGAACGGTACTGTACATATAAAATATATATATTTAATATCTAGAAAAGGCGTAAAATATATAGTTTCTTTTTTTCTTTAAACAAATTAACGCTGTTTCATGCGACAAAAAGCGTCTTGGGGTTACGTGCCTATTGGCTTTTTGCCTTTTCCTAGGTGCAAGCTATTGGCGTTTCCTCGGCCAAACAATACATTGAATTATTAAAGTATTAAATTAATAAAAACGCATATGCGCGCGTAATTTATGCGGAAGTAATTTCTTTTTTTTCTAAGAATTTTTTCAGGTGTTAACAGAAATAATAATAAAGTAAGTCAAATAAATTGTGAAATTGTAAAAAATATTATCTGCACTTGTTGCAATTGTTTATTTAATTATTTATTGTTAGTATTATTTAATTTTTTTTTGGATTGATCAAGTATTTTTGATAGACCGTGTACAAAGCACATTGTGCATCTCAATTAATTATTCCCTTCTTATTTATTGAACTAGCAGAGCTCATCTAATAAGTATTAATATGGAAACCGACAATGAGAGCTTGCATAATATCACTGAAATCGCTAGGAAATATCAGGTTATAGGCGATAATTTAGAGCATTATTCAATACCTAGTTTTTATGATAAATTTAAAGAAGAAGTTGATGGCAGAAAAGTAAGCTTGTAAAAAGTGCAATGTCGTCTGCTTGGGGCAATAGGGGGAGCCACGCAAAAAAATGCGACTAAAGCGCAAACAGAAAATAGGCACGAAGAATTTTTAAAAAGTCTTGAGCTTTTTATTTTAATAGAACGTACCACGAGAGAATGCACTAACTGCGCGACAAGTATACAGAAAATAGTAAAGCCTTGTTCGCGAAATTAGAACGCGACAAATTAATAGAAAAAATGCGTTATAAGATCGACGTGTCAAAAGCAAAAAGTAAACGTAGGCGTTTCTAACCACACGAACCCTTACTTTAAGGATAACCAAACTGCGTGATCGGTAATACCAACGTGGTTGGTAACATACCGACAGGAGGCAACAAACCGTCAGCAGACCCTACAGCGACAGCACATAACTATTGGCACGTTAACGTCGTACATACTCATCAAGTACATTCTACAACTACACTGGGTGTAAGATGCAGTAGTTACCATCACAGTATTGAAAGTGTTAATTTACCATTTTGACAAGACGACCCGGATACGTGATTTAACATTTTCGAGAGCCAGATTAGCTTATTTAAACCACTTGATGATAATGCGAAATTTTACGCGTCGATTACTATTCTTAACGAAAGCATAATCTACAAGATGGCTGAGATTACTAAATGACTGCTGCCGGGGCAGAGATACGAAGGATTAAAAAAGACTTGCTAGAAAAATACGGAAGATCCACCTAATATAAATTCAAGATCCTTTTCGCTGGTTATAAAATAGGTGATAAGAAACCCTCAACCCTTTTTAAACGAAATGCTGAATATAGCAAGAGGCCGGATTCCACGGCAGGTGTTGCTAGATGCGTTGAGGTACAACCTCTTGCCAACTATTAAATAATATGTGGTTGAATATGGCGCAGATAGGAACAAAGTACTACTTGCTAGGCACGTAAATGAAATTTATAAAAATCTGCAAGAAAGTAAGAAAGAAATAAACGTGGCCGAGAAAGGTAAAGATGGTGCAGAAATAACTAGAATAGAGGCAGTTGTTCAAGATCAGTTGAGTAAGAAGCATGATTATGCCAACGAGAGATGACCAAGACCCCCAAATACAATGATAGAGACAGGAATAGAAGTAGATCCGCGAATATATTTTGTAAATATCATGCTGAATTCGGCAATAGAGCCTATAAATGTTTCAAACTCTGCGCATCGAAAAATTCAGATGTTAAAAACAGAAATATTAAAAGAAGTAATAGTTTCGAATCAAAGAGTAACACAAGGAGTCTGAATGTGAATTGAACGAACCTGTCAAGTTCCAATTGTATGCTGCTAATAATATACGAATAAGCACATACGGTACAATCTATATGCAATTGGACCTAGGGTCTAAAAATAAACGATTTGATTGGACATTTATTGTACCAGAGATGCCATATGCAATTTTAGGCAGAGATATGCTGAAACAATACCATCTACTACCAGAGCTTACGAGAAAAATATTGATCGATGGTGAGACGCAAGAGTCCGTAAAGGGATTCAACAAAATCGCCGCTTTAGTTCAAGTATCGATCGTGGACCCAGGCAATAAATATACTAAATGATCAAGTCAGCAATAGTTGGTATAGAAGATCCCTTACTGGCAAAACACGGAGGTGTATACCACTATATTAAGACTACGCCATTTACCATATTTGTATGACTTTACAATTAATTTGCATGACAAAAGTATATTCTCCGCTCTGGACCTCGAACAAGCATTTTTGCAAATACCAATCTTTCTGGAAGATGTACTTAAAACTGTAGTTGTTACGCCTTTCGGCTTTTTTTAGTATCTTGTGATGACGTTCGGGCTCAGAAATGCTGCTCAAACCTTCCAGAGGTACGTTAATCTTACCCTAGAAGATTTAGACTTTGCATTTGCGTTCGTGGATAATATTCTTGCTGCATCTTCATTACCAGAGGAGCACGCGGAACATCTGAAGACTGTATTTGAAAGGCTTGCCTAATTTTACATGCGTTTGATCGGAGTTGATATTTCTTGGACGCCAGGTAAGCGGGGAAGGGTTCCACCTGGATTCAAGTAAGGTCAAGGCTATAACAGAATTTTAAAATCCACAGAATAAGGATGACATGTACAGGTATCTCAGTATGATTAACTTTAATATAAAATGCTTACCACATGTAGCCAAATTTCAACGTCATCTGAATGTACTAATTAGCGATATTAAAAAGAAGAATAAACTTCTTGTAATATGGGCAGAAAAAGCAGAGGACGCATTTGAGCAAATCAAAAAGAAGTTAATAGAAATCAACGTTCCCAGCAGAAAATGCAGAAGTGAAAGTCGTGACGAAGGCTTTGAACTTCGCAATGGGTGCATCGCTAGAACAGCAAGTAAATACTACTCATGGCAATTATTTGCGTTATTTTCTAAAAAATTTACGCCTGTGCGAAGAAATTATCAGCCATATATGAAACACTCAAGTATTTTAAATATTATCTTGAGAGTTGGGAGTTTAAGATTTATACCGATCACAATCCGCTCATATATGCACTTGTGCAGAATGCAGAGGAGTCCTATAATTTAGAGCAGGAGGTCGTTATGTATAGCAGAATTCAACACACAGATATGCTATCTACTTGGCTAAGATAACGCCGTAGCAAAGCAACCAAGAGATGGAGCCACTGGTATCAAAATCGTGCATGTTTTGAATAAAGCAAGCCGGCACCAAGTAAATTTTAGGTTAGGATGCAATAAACAAAAACAATTGCATTTAATGCAATTGAAACTCTATGACCACACAGAGACACTAACCACACTCCACAGAGCATCAAGCTGAGCAGCAGATCCCAATAAAAAGATAGAACAGCAACAGCAGCAAATAACAAATAGTAGTGTGACTATATATGCTTCAGAATCAAAAAATCGGTCAGAGTCTAAGAAATGCAGTTGCAACTTGCAAGAAAAATATAGCCAAAGCTTCAGGACTCCCAGGGGTAGACTTTCTGAAAAAAATTTTCACTCAGCAGAGTGATAAAAAGTTATTAAGAGGAAAAAAAGCAAGAGCAGAAAAAAGCGTGAGTGTCGCTACTTACGCTGAGAGAGAGAGAGAGAGAGAACGATATTCGACGACATTTCCAAAATATAGGGTATGTAGTAATTTACATTCTAAATAATAATTTATCAAAGAAAATAAAAGTATTTTGATTATTCTAAAATCATTTAATAGGGTAAGCATTCATTTCATTATAAAAAATGTAGCATTTTTATTTATAAAAATTTATGAAGTATTACATATGAATCGGACATAAACGGTGATAGTATATAAATATTTATAGCCTATAATCAAATATGTTTACATTTTGAAGCAAAAAAATGAATAATGAATAATGTTGCCAAGTTTCAACTAAATGTCGATAATTTAGATTACCACTGAAAAATAAGCATGACAGGGAAATATCTTTAAAAGGACTACAATAGAAATAAAGAGATTGCGACTAAAAAAGTAGTTAGGTTTGATGTTAACATTAATGTAGGGAATCATGCTTTGCCCGCTTTTGTAAATAATTTGAAGTATTGTAGGAAAGTAAAGAATGAGTAATATGTTGGCAAGGATGTACCACTTATAGCATTACATTAATTTATTACGTATATGGGGCATTCTTTTTAAAAGCGACCACCCCCACCTCTAAAAAATTCATGTGAACTAAAAAAGTTCTACAATGGCTTGAATTGTAAGTTTTCTCTTTAACTCTTTTTTGCCTTGTGGCCTTTTGTTGAGGAACCAAATTGTAACCTTAAGATGGCGCTCCATAACAAACGATCCTAATAGAAAAAAAAATAATTCTAAAAATTTTAATGAAAAAAAAGTTTAATGAATACAATCATGGATCATAAAAGTTTTTTGAGCCGCTGAATCTGAATCCGAGGTCCATTTATCCATGCGAGGTCATCTTCAATGTCATTTTAAGGTCAAAGTATGAAAAAGTCATTTATTCAAGTCTAATTATCGACTATTGGGGTTTTTTGGGATCTCTGAGTCTAAATTTGAGGTCTATCTGTATAATGTCATCTTCAAGGTTATCTAAAGGTCGCAGTGAGAAAAAGTTATTGAACTAAGTCTAATCATGTATAAATTTTTGGGGTCAAAATTCGAAATCTTACTGTCTGTATAAGGTTATTTTCAAAGTCATTTCAAGGTAAATCCAAGATTGAAGTAAGAAAATGTGAAATAAAATCCAATCATAGGTCACTCTAGTTTTTTGGTTCGGTTAATTTGTTTTTGTGTATAAGGTCATTTCAACAATCACTTTGAAGTCAAAATGAGAAAGCTGTGCAATCAAGTCCAATTATTGATTAGGGAAAACCTTTAAAAGTAACATTTTTTAATCAAGTATCTTTATTTTTTAACCCACGCATTTTTTTAGTACAAGAATTTTTTTTAATCTTTAATCCCTAGCGGAAAAAATAAAAAAAAACATTTTGAAACATTCTAGGAGTTATTGCAAGAATCTGAAGAAAAAACGAAACAAACTGAAACATTTCGAAAATTTTTGTAAGAATTTGGACAAAACACTCAGGGTATTTCAGTTTATTCCACTTTCTATCATTCCTTTTCGTTTGTATTCGCTCTATTTCATTTTCTCTCATTTTCTTTCAATTTTTTTTTATTGTAGTTTAACACTAGCTAAAAAAATAAATAAAACATTTAAAATCATTCTGAAAGTTATTATAAGAATCCTTCCTGAAAATTATTATAAGAAAAAAAAACAAAAGAAACTGAAACACACTGAAACATTTTGAAATTTAAAATATTTCATTTAGGGATCGTACCCAAATGCCGTTGACAGTTTTTTGGGGGGGAGGGATCGATCAAAATCTACGAAAAGTAACACTTTGAGAGGATGGGTTAGATATTTTCTCCTAGGTTGGCTATTTTTTTATCAAAAAGATCATTGCATAATATTATCAATTTGAAGCAGATTTTTCATCCGAAAACTGCAAAGCCATGCAGTTCCGCAGTCTGTCCACTAAAACGCAGTGTATTACTTTCTTTTACATGTACGCGGGCGCCACCATACGGTGCAAAGCGTAAGCCGTTTCTTTTAGCGAGTGAGCTGTGAAAACAAAAGAAAAATTTTCAAGCCGGTTGCAGCATTTATATTTGTGTCTGTTGAATCGTGTTCTATTCTTATAACGTATTTTAAAAGGTTCATAGTTTTATGATTTTTCTCGATAAAATCAAAGTGAAAAATGTCAGTTCATCAACGTTTGAACAATGCATTTTAAAAATGTTATGAAAGTGAACTTTCTAAATAAAAAATACAAGAGATGTGTACAGATACTTGGAATAAGTTGAAGAATGCACATGCCAACCTTGCCGATTTGAATAAATCTGTGGAAGAAAAAATTCGTCAACTTCATGAAGATGCAACTCGTGAATCAGCTGGTTTATTAAATTATTTCGTACAGGTAAGGTATTCATCATTTAGTAGTATATAGATCGCGAATTTTATGTGTTTTTGTAGTATCATTTTGAATAGCATGAATTATTTTGATTAAATTTGGTTTTGTAATGAATGTTTTTTTCTTTTTTCCTTGTATCATATTATAAAGGTTTCGAAGAATGCTGTACAAAGTAGTGAGGCTCAAAATGTTCAAGTTTCTGTGGTATCGAGCGACGTCGAATAAGGTTTTGGTATAATACAGTTTTTAATGTTTTTTTTTTGTGTTTTTTTGAATTTGGTAACATTTTTGATACCGTATTACTATTCTTCATAATAGATAGAAGGAATTAAATATATTATTCTAATAAATTGCTCTTTATCATTTAAAATAATTTAGTTATAATTTTTTCAATCAAGAAGTTCAAGTTTTTAAAAAATAACATTTTTAATTGATACTATGATTTTTAATTAAAAAATTTTGTATAATTTCTTGACATAATTATTTAAATTTTTTATCGTAAATTTTGTTTAAAATTATATAGACATATCCAATGAGAAGATTGAAAAAGTTAGTGTTCCGTCACCATCTAGTTCTCAACCTGTTTGTGAAAGTTTTAAATCTCGACAAGATGCACCTAAAAAAGAGTTACACGGAGTAACTTTTTGGGACGAGAGACCTCTGGTAGTCTAAGACCTGACGTCTCAGTAAAGTAAGTGTGTCATCCCGCCTTGAGTATAAAGGCCTGAAACCCTCATGACTGAGACAGCGCAACGGTATAAGCCTCGATAGAATAAGCGAGTCGTCTCGTCTTAAACATAAAGGTCTGAGACGCTCGTGACCAAGGCGACGGGCCTATATAATAAGATATATCTTAAGTTCGGAACGTTTGTATACGAATTGCTTATAAGCAACACTCCTATATATACGGCTCACCTCCGCACTGAAGCGCTAGTAGCGTCTTCAGTTCTTCGTGCTCAAGATATAAAGGTCTCAGGCCTTTGTACTGAGACACGACACCTCGGATTGTTATCCAGACATTAGACCTTAAACATGAAGTCGCCCACCTTCATTTAGGAGGTATAATACCTTTATAATATTATTATTTAACTAGGACCTTACACCTCACTATTTACCAAGGTCTCTTGCCCCAAAAAGTTTCTCGGTGTAGTAGTTTTTGAAAGTGAACTGAATTGTCTGCTCGTTAAAAGGAATTTAGGATTAAATAATAGTACTGATGACAAAGTAATCAAATCTACAGAAAAAAATTTAATAAAATTTAAAAAAAAAATGAAAGAAAAAGAAGCTAGAGCAGTTTGGCAGCTGCTGAGAAGGGAAGTTCCAAAGGCTGCAAAAGTTTTAACAATCAAAGACGAAACAGGGCGACCTTCGATAGAAACGCATGAAGGAGGTTTATTAGAAGCTATTCGTGAAATAGCTATCCACTTAGGATCTGCCGATGATAAACGTCGCAGTGAAGCACTTTGAGCATGCCTTACGTTAGATAGTCTATGTGATAAATTAGCAGAAATGGAATACGATGTATCTAGAATTACAGATTACCGTAGAATTTTTCCTCGTAACTCTGCTACAACAGAAGGAAAACGGCATGTTAAGACAGTACCTGTAAATCTGTGTAGAGCTCAAAGTGATCTGCATAGAGATCACATGGACCAAAGATTTTGCAAAGCTACAATAAATAGTTTAGAAGGAGTCACTTCAATCCTTGGGCCTCAGCAGGTTTGTATTTATGTACTTTTTTATTTGTTAATGTACTTCGATGTCATCATTTTTAATTCATTTTAATAAGAGGGAATTTACACGTCAATTTAAATAATTAAACATATTTATCTTCTTAAAAGTAATTTAATGATTTTTTTTCTATTTACAAGGTGTAGTTTATCTCACAAGATGACAAAGCCAAAGTGCCATTGGGTATGAATGCTGCAAAAGCTCAGGCACCAATTTTAATGCATTTGGAGTACAAGGTAAGGTCACCTGATCACGATTGGATGGTTGGCAGTCGTTACAAACTAACGCCATCAGCTTACGCTGGAATTATAATCAAAGAAAACTGTATGGGCAAAAGAGAAGCCATTACATGCTCTGGACTTACGTATATTGCGATACAAAGCAGCAAACATGCTAGTTCTACAGCCTCCATCCATGCCAATGAATTGGAAAAGCTTATTGAATTGGATGATTTCAAACAGTTGGTGAAATAAGTTGCTGGAAAAATCAAACCAGTATTTATGGTATCTGTTGACGGAGGTCCCGACGAGAATCCGCGATATCAAAAAGTCATAGCTCATGCAGTCACTACTTTTAAGAAATATGATTTAGATGCAATTTTTGTTTTCACGAATTCACCTGTCAGATCTGCTTCTAATCGTGTTGAAAGAAAAATGGCATTTTTGAGCAGAGCACTTTCTGGCCTCATTCTTCCTTACGATGCATACGGCAATCATTTGGACGGAAATGGTGAAACAATTGATTTGGATTTAGAAAAAAGAAACTTTGAGAATGTCGAAAATGCTCTTGCTGAAATCTGGTCAGAATTGAAAATTGATGGATACAACGTTACAGCTGAATTCATACCAATTGACGCAAAAATTTTAGAAATCAACTTAGAAAAAGATTCGTGGTATTCAAAACATATTCGGGAAAGCCAATACTGTCTACAGGTAAAAATGAAAATATGTACATATTTTAAGAATAGAAATCGTTATTTTAAATTTCTTCTGTTTCTTTTTAATTCAGACTGTTAAATGTGATGATTTAAGCTGCTGTTCTCTACATAGAAGCAACATAAGACAGGTTGTTTACCAAAGGTTTCTTCCTGCACCATTCCCTTTGAGTCAACAGCCCTTCGAAATTCCTCCTCCTAAAAATTATCAATATGAGAGCTTTGGAACATTTTTATTCAGACGAGCACTGGCACTTCGTCTAAAATATTCTCGACATCGAGAGACTCCGTATGATTTCTATTTCCCTTCGTTAAAATTAGAAATAAATAATAGAATATGTCCTATTTGCGGAATTTACTTTGCTTCAAAAAATTCTGTTGACCTACACAGGTAAAGATTTATCAATTATTCAAGTTACTAGTAAGATTTTAATAAAAAGTTAAATAGATTTAAATAATATGAAAAATAATATCTTATTAATTTTAGAAAAAACGTTCATCGGCACGAAGAGAATATTTCATCTTCGCGAGTACGCTCTTTACAAGTTCTTAACAAAAGACCTGGCGAACTCCTCTGCAATTTATTAACACAGAGTGGATCTATGTGGAATTATTAGACATTGAAAATGAAGAAATTCCCACAGATCCAACGTTAGAATATCTGATACCCATAATCAGTGATATAAAAGCTTGGATGACTGAATCAGTTCAGTTTATCGACGATTAATATATTTAATATCTTATAAATATTTATTATATACAATATTTAGAGTTCTGTTATGTTTTGTGAAAATGCTATTTTAATAAAATAAAAAACATAAAATTTTTTCAATATTTAACAAGTAATTAATATAATTAAATTTTTTTTTAAAAAGTTTAATAAAAAATAAAAAAAGGTGTTTACGTTACAGGGGGGGGAGGGTACTTTGATAGTTTACACATGCCACGGAAAGGAGACTAGAGGGTCAAAATATCGAAAAAATTGTCAACGACATTTGGGTACGACCCCTTATTATTCCTGCTAGTGCTGAAATCCAATAAAAGAAAATTAAAGAAAATGTAATAAAATATGAAAATGAAAGAAACTGAAATACTCTGAGTGTTTCATCTCAATTTTTACAAAAATTTTAAAATGTTTTAGTTTTTTTCGTTTTTTTCGGATTTTCACAACTTTTAGAATGATTTTGAATTTTTTATTTTTTTTTGCTTGTGCTGAAATAAAGTGAAAAAAATTAAAGGAAAATAAGAAAAAATAAAATAGAATGAATAAAAACGAAAAAAAATGAGAGAAAATGGAACAAACTGAAATAATCTGAGTGTTTCATCTTCTTTCACAAAAATTTTCAAAATGTTTCAGTTTGTTTCAGTTTCTTTCATTTTTTCGGATTGTTACAATAACTTTTAGAATGATTTTAAATGTTTTATTTATTTTTTCCTTTAGTGTTGAAACACAATAAAAAAACCCTGCCAAGTACTTTGGCGGAATGCTTTCTCATAGACCTCTTTGAGTTTCATTAATTTTTTTATATTTATTTAAATGTGATTTTAATATAAAAAAATTGTCTAACATTAATATTTATTTATAAATTTGTACTTTAAAAGAACGATGACAACGAAATTTCTAATCTTAACCACGCTAAGAAAGAAGATAAATGAAAAATAAAAATTTGTATGAAAATTTTTAAAAGTTTCCTAAATTAGAACTGCACTGAGAAAATTAGTTTTCCAAAACTTGTTTTCTTCAGACAGTAGCAAATAACTTGCATTTTATCACAAAATTCACAAAATCACTGTCCTTTAGAATTTAGATGATTTTTGGTACTTTCTTGCTTCTTAACTGTTAACAAACATATCTCTGGTTGTAATTATTATTTTTTAATTCTGAAAACGGCAAATTAAAGCTTGCTTTCTGTACTTTTATTTTAGTCCCTGTTAATTGATTAAAGACATTTTTAGACTGGATTATTCACACTTCAATTAGCAGCTTTTTGTTACATTTTTCTTAAAATAAGACTAGAAACGTTTATAATTTCAGTTTTTCGAAGCGTTAGACCGTACTGCTCTAGCTTTACTCATATTTTGGTACCTAAAAATATATCCTAAAGTTTCATCAAGATCTGTGACCCAAAGGTCATAGCCTCTCCTGGTGAGTGTTTTGTTAAAATTCTTACAAAAATTTTCAAAATATTTTAGTTTGTTTGGTTTTATTAGATTCTTGGAATAACTTTTGGAATGATTCAAAATGTTTTATTTATATTTGTCTCCAGGGATAAATTAGATTTAGGAGAGGACTTATTGAAATGGTTAGTATGTTTATATTTGCCGCTTGGGATAAGTATTATAATCACATTTTTTTTATTATAAAAATGCTATTTAATAATGAATACAAGTATCTAATTAATGTCAACAAGAATTAAATATATTTTACTGTATATTTAAATAACAAATAAAATATAATAAACATTTTAACAAAATATGAAAAAATGATTTTTTACCTTTTTTGAAAGTATAAAATTAACAGTGATTTTATATCTTATCGAATAATTATAACTATAAATATTATTTTTAAGTATATCCTTATGTATTAACAGTGTTAATATTCACCCCGAAGAATACCTGCCTCGTTAGATACATTTTTTTTTAAATATTGTTCAAAAGTAATTCTTTTGCTTCGAGAAATCTTTTCTGTCAATGTATATGAGTGATTCTACAGAAATGTGCATATTACATGTCGCCGGTATATTGCGGCAACTTATATAAACATACAACTAGTTTAGAGTTTTTCTTTGCGAAATATATATTCAATATACATTAATTTATAAAATTTTAGTTCGATCTTGTAATTTTTTATCAAGTATGATATTGAAAAAGCAATAAAAAAATTTTAATTATCTAAAAATAGGATGTCGCCAGCGATTGTTATTTTTCAGTTATTGTAACGTAACGTAAAAAGCACAAATTTTAAATAAACAAAAATTATTTTATATAATTTGACAACACAGAATTCGATTTTGGATATCCCAAATTTGTGCGATCAAAGCTTAACATGTGGCATGCTTTAAAAGTTATGTCGCCAATTTTTTTCAAAATAATTTTTGCCAATTTTTTAAGTTTTTCAACCTGCGAAAATCCGAAAATCGATTATCAAATGAAAAAAACATAATCTACACCGAAAAACAATAAAAATTTTTCCTGGTAGAAATATGTGCATGTCTAAATTTCTAAATGGCAGAGACTCAAGTAAATTAAGCTTCTGCGTGATTCGATAAAAAAAATTAATTTTTCCACTCGCATAGGTACAAATCCAATAGTCAGTTGTAAATATGAATTGTTATCACTTTTTTGCATAAAATAACGATCCATAATCTTGATTTCGTCAACGTAATTACACTAAACATTAGTAAAAAACGAAAATAAAAAGACGTTAATTATCGATTTTGACAATCTTTTAAGTTTTTCCATCTGCGAAATTCAGATTTTTAATTTTTAAATGATAAAAACATATTTACGCCAAAAATTAAAAAACATTATTCTTTGTAGAAATATGTGCGAGTCCAAATTTCAAAATAGCAGGAATCAATAGAATTAAGCATCTGCGTAACTCGATAAAAAAAATTAATTTTTTGCTCGCACCGATGCAAATTTTGTAATGAGTTTTAGATATTAATTGTTATCACTTTTTAATAGAACATGGTAACCCAAAAACTTGTTTTTATCGACAAAATTACAGCAAGTATGAGTAAAAAATAAATACACTTACGCGACTAATTTTTCTATATTTTGCTCATATTTCAAAAACTCTAAAAATTTGAAAATAATATTTAGAATTTAAACTCGTTCGTTCAGATTTTATTTACTGTACATAATAATAATATTCTTAAAATCAACAAAGATAGGAATTCAAGTATACACAAAAATAGCTTACTTTCAAGCATATAAGCATTTACTATCCTACGAGTATTTTGGCCAGCGCAATATGTAAACAAATCATCAGTCGTACATTGTCTTTCAATATTTGCGTATCGTTTGGATCTCGTTATTTGTTTTCTAAATGATTAAGACTTAATTATCCCGTGATACTTAAAATTTTAAACAATGAATTCGTCAAATGAAGATAAAAAAGTTTTGGAACTAGAGGAAAAAAAAGAAAAAATAAGAGCAAAACGAAAAAATGATAAACTAAAACGAGAAAAGTATTTGGAATATTTAAAACAATATCGTTTAAATAATAAAGCAATAAGTTTTACAAATTCAAAAGAGTAAGTATGTTATTTCTTAATTTTCTTTTAATCTTTATATAAAAAATGACAATTATTTTTACATATTAATTTTAGAACAAATAATTATATTTCTTCAAATGAAATTATCAATAATGATGTGAATTACAAAAGTATTAATACTTGAAGTCGTAAACGTCAATCAAACGATTTATATGATTTGGAATCTCATTGCCTCGATTTAGAAAAGAAAAGAAAAACTAACTTAGATTTAATCTTTAAAAATGAAAATAATAAAAATCAAAATTTAGAAGAAAAATATGTAGAATTATTGAAAGAAAATACAAAACTATCGAAAGAAAATAAAAGACTTATAAGATCACTAAGATTAGTTCGTAATAGAGAAACTAGATTAAAAAGAAATAATAAAAATTTACAAAAAGTATTAGATGATAAACGAAGAAAAATAAAGACTTTACAGAAAAGTATCCAAAGATTCCGTAAAAAGCTCAACATCCAAAATACAAAAGATGATCCTGTATTGAAAAAAGTTATCGGAATTGAAAAAAAAGGGGAAACAGCAATTAGAAATGCATTAATAACAGGTCAAATCTTGGAGCAACAATTGATTATGAATAAAATGCAATTGAGAAGTCATAAAGAAAAATATATTTTTTCAAGAATTGTTTCTGGTAAAGTTATTAACCTTCAGGCGGCCGACATGACCTCTTTCGGGGTCATCTGATGTTGGCCACTTATCAAGTCATACTTTGTAAAAAATTTCCATACTAAACTTTTAAAAATATCTAGTTATAAGTGGCCAACATCAGATGACCCCGAAAGGGGCCACCCCGGCCGCCTGAAGGTTAAGAAGTATAGAATACTTTCTTCGTTTTCTCACTTAGTATCTTCTAGATTTTACGCCGAAAATTCATCAGATGGATATAGTGACTTATTGAGTAGTAAAAGAAAAAAAATGAAAAAATTGTACATTTGCGAAAAAACGTTGAAAATTTTTTTGAGGATGATGCAAACTCAGTATAGGCGCCAGGTATGAACGATACAGTGACTAAATTTGGTGTAAAAAAACAAAAGATTCTTATTAGATACCATTAGTAATTTATACCAAAAGTACAAACGTGAACAAAATTTATCCATGTCTTGCTCTTTATTTTATAGATTAAAACCATTCTGGGTTGTATCAAAAAAGTTATCAGGACGTGACACTTGTCTGTGTTTAAAACATTCTAATTTTTATTTCATGCTGCACAAATTAGCATATCTAAAAATATTGACTTCTAAAAATTCATCAGATTTTATTGAATCATTAGTTTGTGATCCTAATAATAAAGAATGTATGTCAAAACATTGTGAAAAGTGTAAAAATAAAAAAATAAAATTAAGCAAAAAAAATTACAAAACGTGGTATTACAAATGGGTCAAACATACTGAAAATAGAAACGGTGCAAAAGGATTAATGTACAAAGTTAACATCACAAGTAAAGTTAAAATTAATTGCACTATTAATGATCTGATTCAACACTTCAACGCAGCAACTGAAATTTATTTCAAGCATGTTTTTGATACTACACACCAATTCAAAATTCTCACAAATATGCGTAAAATTTATCGACTTCTGAAGTAATGCTTGTATATGATTTTTCGGAGAACTATACTTGTAAATATTCTGAAGAAGTACAAAATGTTCATTTTGGTGCATCAACCAAGCAAGTAAGTCTCCACACTGGTGCCTTTTTTTATAAAACTGTGAGAGATGAAAAAATTATCAACATGATGCCGCTGCGATTTGGGCACACTTATCACAAATATTTAATGAAATAAAAAAGTTAGTGCCTCATATGACAACGTTGCATTTTAAGAGTGATGGACCAACGACATAATATCGAAATAAGACAAATTTTTATATGTTCAAAGTTTACAATAAATTATTAAATTTAAATTCTGCAACGTGGAATTTCACAACAGCGGGCCATGGGAAAAGTGTTGCTGGCGGAATTGGTGCTAGTATCAAAGGATTATGTAATCGAGAAGTAATGCATGGACGTGATGTTATAACAGCAAAAAATATTGTAAACGTTGTTCAAAACTCAAGTGGAAATAGAACTAAAATCTTTGAAATAACTACGGGGGATGTAAATGTAATAGATGTTTTAATCCCAAAAAATTTAAAACCACTTCCGAATACAATGAAATTACATCAGCTTACTTGGACGAATACAAAAGAAGACATTGTTTTCATGAACTTATTACCATGCCAATTTTGTGTTGCTGGGCCGTTCATTCATTATTCACTTTCGCCTTCTTTTTTCAATTTTCGCATGATGGATAAAAAAATTATAATATCTAAAAAAGTTATGCCTAAAAAACAAATAAGAAAAAGCACTAAGAAAAGTTCAACTGCAAATTAATGAAACAAGAAGAAATAATATGTGTACCATAATTAGTGTTATTTTTTTTAAATTAATATATATAAATTGTTATTTCTGTAAAATTTTTCGAAAAATTTTTATTTTTAACTAAAACCGACAGAAATCCATTAAAAAAGGATGACACGGTTATTTTTGTACTCCACTAGCATATATGTAATAATAAAAAAAATTTGGAAAGTGTGCTCTGAAAAATAATTTTTATGTCTTTTTTTTTCGAAATGTACCTATTTTTGTAGAATTACTCATATACATACGTCATGCATAATATAACCAGTTAAACGTACGATTTACAACCAAGCTTTAAGACGGTTGTAAAATTTGTCGATAAAATCGACTTAGCACTTGAGTTTAGAAGATTTTCGTCGTTGCGTAAACATAATCTTTGATAACGTTCGCGATATTCGATAGTATTCGCTGAATAATGATTACTACGCATGTGCGCGTCGACGTTAAGCTTGCCGTTAGATGTTACGGTATTACTGAATAAGCCTCCAGGGGTAATTAACAGTCAATTTATAGCGACGCGAATAGTCCTAAAGGTTTTGTAGTTTACTTTATATGTTTAATATAACTATTTCTATTATTTAAACATATACAGTAGCTTGCAGTGCGTCGTAGAGAAAAAGCATACAGAAATTTGACTGATAACTACGAGTTGCATTTCCATTAGGAAAATTTCTATAGTTATAAATTAAAAATTAAACTTTAAGTTATCAATACAAAAACAAGTTTTTAATATCTCTTTATTATAATCGTTGATGAATTTTTAATTGTAAATTAGATTAATTTATCACTGCAATACTTTTCATTGATTTCAAAAACATAACTGACATTACTTTTCATATTAATCCTACCTAATTATTTGATTATTCAAAAATTGAAATGATTTGTATTACAAGCCAATGCATTCAATAGTATTATCCAGAATCTTTTATGTTAGAATAATTGGAGTAGAATATACAGAAGCTTAGATTTAAGTAAAACTTAGTAAATACAAAATTTATTTACATGCAAAATAAATTATGAAAAAAAATCGTTTTAAAAAATATAGAAAGGTGTTTAAATATTTTAGTTTGCAAGAAATATATATTAAAAAATAAATAATGAAAAATGAGTAGATATTTAAACACAATGCATAAATTGAAACTTTATTTATTCATAATTTATTGCACACATCGTAATAATTATTTATCTAGAATAACGAAAATTGGAATTGATATGACATCCAAATAGTATTGATACAATATTTAAGAAACGTTTCTATCTTATACAATTTAACAAAGCACGTTATGCATTATAAAAAAAGACAATATTTTTGGATGTTTTTCTAAATAAGTTTTAATATTACTATCTCAATTAAATTCCTTTCTAAAATAATTATTAAAAAAAATTTTCCAAAATAAATTACCTAATCCATTAACACTTACAGGGCACAATTTCGACACATACGTCCAAATTATTTTTCTATGACAATTCTAACAAAATAAAATTATGAAAACACCGTTCGTTTTATTTTTATGTGTATTCCTATCTACGGTAACGAACGAATTATTCCTGAAAATTTTCCAATTTTAAGAAAATAACTGATTCCATTCAAATTCATGCAGGCCGTTACTGATCCAATTTTTTTTCTCTTCTACGTGATAAAAATACCTTTCAATATGTATATAGGTGAAATTCAAAAAATTGAAAATAGGTGTTTATACATAATAACTTTTTATGTAAATAATATGTACGTGTCTAAACCCAACAGTTAGCTAGTAACAATCCTAATCAACTTGTTCAACCATTAAAATTTTGGTTAAATGACGAATCCAAAAAAATAAAAAAGAAAAATAAACAAAGTGTTCGTGTCACGCGTCCGGAGCGTACAAGTATTTTGTTTTCAAAATAAAAAGTATCTAAATACATAGTTATTAAAATTTTACTTTAATGATTTTTGAAGATTTTTAAATAAAGAATCTAATGGTGGGGTGTAGTAATACAATAACTTAATAAAATGTATTCAAAACTGACGTCAAAGTTACGACAATTTTTTTGTCCTCGTGTCACACTTTTAATAGTTTATCGTGAAAATCATTTAAGAAGTCAAATAATTAGAGCTAAATATCGTCAAATATAAAAATTAATATGTATTTTAGTACACTGAGAAAAAAATTTAGTTGAGTCAATGAAATAAATTTAGTTATTAAATATTTCGTTGATAAAAATTAATTTTGATCGAAGTAATATGCAAAGTTATTAAATCACTGAAATATTTAGTTGGGATAAAAAAAAATGATACCTAAGTTAAAAAAAAATCAACATTTTTTTAAAATAAAGAAAAATTTATTGTTTTGGTTAAATTATTTGATTGATTTAATCAAATCAATTTCATTAAGGCAGCTGATAAAATTTTATAAAATATTTATTTGTAACAATAGAATATGTTTGTAAATTATCTATATATTTTGTTACAGTAATTAAATATTTATTTTAGTAAATCGTTTGTTAAATTTACAAAATCTTTTATAACAATAAAAAAATATTGGTCAATCATCAATATAATATTTGCTTGAATTAACGGTCGTCCGATTAAGTTAAAGAAGCTTATATTGTAAATAAACGCTTCATTAAGTTAATAACATTGTCATTTAATTAATAATATATGTGATTGTATAAAAAAAATATTTTGTTGTGTATAACACATAAAATTTGTTCAGCATTTCAATAAAAATTACAATTAATTTAAAGAAATAGGTTCTTTAAAATCAACAAATCCGATTTCAATGAATTCACAAAAAGAAAACCAATAAATTATTTTTTTAAAGTCAAGAAAGGTGCAACGTAAAATCAGATATTAAATTTTTTTTAAAGAAATATTTATTAAATCGAATATATTTATTTTATTATTTCTATCAAGTTGTTATTAAAACAAGAATATAATTCACTGATTTAATTAAATATTATATTAACACTTCCATTAAATTACTTTAATGTTCAATAATGTATTAGATTATCTTAATGAAATATTTATTAAACCAAATATATTTATTTTATTATTTCTATCAAATTGTTATTGAATCAAGAATATATGTCACTGATTTAATTAAATATTGTATTAACACTTCTATTGAATTACTTTAATGTTTAATAATATATTTGATTATCTTAATGAAATATTTATTAAACCAAATATATTTATTCTATTATTTCTATAAAGTTGTTATTGAAACAAGAATATATTTCATTGATTCAATTAAATATTATATTAACACTCCCATAAAATTACTTTAATGTTCAATAATATATTTGATTATCTCAATGAAATATTTATTAAACCAAATATATTTATTTTATTAATTCTATTAAGTTTTGATTGACATAAGAATATATTTCACTAATTCAATTAAATATTATAATACTTCTACTACATTATTTTGATGTTTAATAATATATTTAATTATCTTAATAAAATGTTTACTAATTCTAACGTATTTTTATCAAATTTTGATTAAAAGAAGAATATATTACATTGATTTAATTAATTATTATATCACCTCTATTAAATTACTTTACAGTTCAATAATATATTTAATTATATTAATGAAATATTTAATAATGTCAAAATTATTGTTTTATTCTTTCAATAAATTTTGAATAGTAACAAAAAGATATTTTATTGTTTTAAATAAATATTGTATGACTTATATTAAATTATTTCACTGGCCAATGAAATACCTAATCATTTTAATTCAATATTTAGTTGCTTTGATGAATGCGTTTTTCCTCTTTATGAAATATATGATTGATTCTATGAAATATCTCATTGTCTTTTACTCAAATAATTTTATTGCTATATTATAATTAATTGGATGCATTAAATTAATTAAATTTTCAATTGATTCAAATATTTGATTTATTTTGTTCTATAAAATTATTTTATTACTTTTATTATTTAATTATATTGCGTCTATGAAATCAGTGATTAATTGAAATAATTATTATTTTTAACAATTAAATATTTTATTATTTATGTCTTAATTAAATATTTTGTTGTATTAATTAATTTCTTCATCAGATCGATTAAATAATTATTTGATTATCTTAATGAAATATTTATTGAAACAAGCAGTTATTATTTAATAACATATTTACTAAATCAAATGAAATTTAATGTAAAAATTTATATTTAATATTATTGAAAAATATTTTTTTGTATAAGTTATCATCCTTTATACTCAAACAAACTCATGTTTTAAATACGTGTCTTGCTAAGTGAATAACTTAGCAAAATATGTACTAAAGTTAATAAAAATTACAGAGAAATCTGATTAAATACTTATTAAAATCAAGTAAATCCATTATTTGATTCAACTACATAATTTATTTTATTCAAATAAGACATATTTGAACTAAAAGAAACATTTATTGTTTTAACAAAATCATTTAGTTCGATGATACTACCGCTTGGTGGCGTCGTTAATTTTCGATCTCGCAAGCGGTAAGAGGGCTTCTAAGTTGATATATAAGGAAGTTAAAAATCCAAGATATATAATACGTAAATTGTAATGCGAGCGAAATTTATGTTAGATTTACTGCGTGTGCGATCACTGTATAAAGCATACTAATGTTAGTATGTTAATAATTGTTATTATTTACCATATAAATAAATGGAATCATATTCACCTGTCCTTTAATGAGTCATCAATTCATTGATGTTAATAAATAAATATAAATCACTGAAAGCAAATACTGTTGATTAAAGACAGTATTTGTTCGATTAAAATATCTATAAATCGAATTAATTAAATATTTCTTTACTTTGAAGAAATATTTTATTTGTGAAACCGAATAATTAATCAATTTTTTGTTAAGACAATGAATTAATTTTATTAAATCTTAAAATTTTATTAAATTTAAAATATTCAATAAATTAAACTTTCATTTGAAAATATAAAATATTGAACTAATTTAATTTCAATATAACATTAATATGATGAAATAATTAATTAGAAAAACAAATGGACATTTTAATTAATAATTTTTTTTATTAAAACAATGAATTAATTTTATTGAATCAATCTTCGCGATATTTAATAAGTCAAATATTTAATTGAAAATACAAAATATTATTTGATTTAATTCCAATATGTTTATTAATGTAATGAAATAATCAATTAGAAAAATAAATGGGCATTTTAATTGATAAAATTTTTTATAAAAACAATGAATTAATTTTATTGCATCAATCTTCGCGACATTTAGTAAGTCAAATATTTATTTGAAAATACAAAATATTATTTGATTCAGTTACTACATGCATATTGATGTAATGAAATAAGCAATTAGAAAAACAAATATGCATTTGAATTAATAAAAAATTTTTTTAAAACAATAAATTAATTTTATTCAACCAATATTTGTGATTTTTAGTAGAATCAAATATTTATTTTAAAAAAATGAAATATTTATTTGACTCAATTAAAATATTTGTATTAATGTAACAAAATATTTTATGTGCCGCCCGCACCTAAGGGATTTCATTGATTCAATTAAGCCTTACTTAATCCAACTAAATTTTTTTCTCAGTGTAATTAAAAGAGTTATAAATGTAAAAGGTTTTATATATGGTGAGAAAATATATTTAAATCAAACCATAAAAAAAGTACCTTTTCTAATGTCTTCGTGTAACGCTAATTTTCTTAACGAAAAAAAAATCTAATCAGGATTTGGACTACGGGAAATGAAAGTAGGCTAAGAGCTTTAAATTGTTTGTGAAATATATTTGTTATTATATATATATTACTCGCCAAGTAATCACTTTTAATGTGTACAAAAAAAAAAAAATATCCTTGTGTCACACTTTATAAGTTTATTTACATTTACACATGTTATATTTCCAAAATTGAAATACAGCTCTCCCATTATTGTTTTCTTCTTATTTATAGCATTGATAAACATATTAAAAAATATCAAGTAAAATTTAGGAATTTTTTTTTAGTTTTTAAAAAACATGATTTTGACAACTTTTTTAATTTTACCCATATGAAGATAAAATTCACCTCATAGAACATTCGACGTTATTTTAATAAAAATGTGCGAAATACAGTCTAGTTTTAAATGCGGTTTGGATTTTTGCGATACGAGTTGATCTCTCTGAGTTATTCATAAAAAACCGAAAAAAGCGATTTTTTTCAAACGTAATTTTCTGAAAAACTATATTTTTTTTTTATTTTTGTATGTTTTTATACATAAAAATACTCATTTTTAGGATAGGTGAGAATATGCGATTTTGCCTTATTTTTTTAAACAGATTTTCAGACCTTTTTTTATATTTTCCATTTTAAAGCATTGATACCATGGCGCATCATACCGTTTTTCCAACTATTACGTCTTTTTACAATTCGTTTATGCTTTTATTTATTAATTTATTAAAAATATTGTTGAGAATAACGCGCGTTTTTTGTTGTTTGATATGTTGTCTGCCGTGGGCAGGCGCACTCTCAACTTCTTCTTCTCGCTTACTTTTTCGCTGTTGATTGAAGAGTACACATCGTATCTTATTAATTGCTATTATTCATCTTAATATTACTGTATAACTAAATAAAGAACAGTTTGTATTATTTCACAAGAAAGTTGTGTTTGTAGTGCATCCATTATTTTTCTGCTATTTTCTCTTCTGAGATTACATATAAATATAACAAGTTATGAGCTCAGACTACGCTTCCACTGCGCGAGAAGAGAAAATGAATAAGGGTAATTATAAGTGTAATTATTTTCGAAAAAGCGAGTGTCATAAATTTTTATTTACTTTATTTTATTTTTGGGAGTGGCTTCTCATATATTAAAGGAGAAGTTTGTTTAATAAAAAAAGAGAAAGCAAGAAAAAAAGAGAGAGAGAAGAGTGTGTGAATTCTTTATATTCATATGCGTAATCTCTTTCTCAAATATCTAATAAAAGTTAAAATTGAAAATAATTGAAGAGTGAGAGAGCGAGTATGCGAATTTTCGTGTTCGCATACATAACTCTTACTCATATAAGTGATTTGTAAAAATGCCGGGTGTACGTGTGCATATGTGATATATGTACACATGTATATGTATACAAGTCTACTTTGAAGACTTAACCGGCGTATAAACGCTAACCTATAGCAAAAATGACGCCATAATTGTTCGCTGGTGTTGATGTATAAGGGAGCGACATGAAAAGATGGCTGCTTGTTAAGAAACCAGCTTATAGTAAAGACGATGCTATATTGGCAATATACAAGGGAACGATAGAAAGAGACAGATAGAGTGGAACGATTATATGTATGTATAGTGCGTATGTATGAATATATACGCAGATATATATGTGTGAATTGATGATTAGAACCATAGAAATGAATAGTTCTAATTAAATAAAATAAACAATAAATGCATGCTTGAATAAGATTTATAACAAAGTTTATAAATTAACGCGAGTGAAAAATTAATTGCTTTATTGTTCTGTACAGATGAGCGAGATCTGTTGCTGTTTTTGAAAATGCAAGAAGAGGTTTATGAGTTTAAAGAGATTTATGCAAATGAGTGGGTTAAGGTGCAATTGATGGGAGAGGTCATAAAATTCGTGACTGAATCAGGACGGCAACATGTTATAAGTACGAGTGTAAACAAAGACATACATTCATAGCACATTTATACTTATATTCATCTTGCATATTATACTCAAGAGTGATTGAACTCCGTACGCATCATATGTCAAGTCTTTTACCTCGAGACTGCGATAGCGAACAATAACGTTGTACATTCGCGAGAATGCGACACACGAGAATGCAACGCATTAGAGGCGATTGAACTCTAAACTGCATCACATGCAAAATTCAATCAATCTTTTTCCCGAAATTATAAAAGTATCAATAATATCATACATACGAAAGAATGCAACTGTCTTTTACCATAGTATAAAAACCCAAGAGTCTTTAGCTCGCAAGCTTAATTTCATACTTACGGTCTAAGGCTACGCTTCGCCTAAAATTATTGTACTAAAGGTTAAGAAGAAGAAATAAAGATAAGTTCAATTCAACAATATATATATATATATATATATATATATATATATATATATATATATATATATAAATATTCTTTTATTCTTGGATACCTATCCTAAAGAACCGACGTCCTAAATTACAAAAATAAGTTATAATAATAATTAAAAATTTATAAAATTAATAAATCAAGTTTATTAAATAAAGTTTAATAAATTTAACTTTACAAATTAATAAATACAGTTCTAACGGTTAACATAAATTGGTGGCAGTGGTGGGATAGTGAAGCCAAGTGATAAAAAGTAATTAAATAAAACTCCGATTTCTTAAAATATTTTCTTTCAGGAGAAAACGGAGGAGTTTAAAAATTAAAAGAAGCCAAGTGATAAAAGACAATTAAACAAAACTCCGATATCTCAGGATATCTACTCTCAGGAGGAAACAGAGAAATTTAAAAATCAAGAAAACTTATCTTTAATCTGGTGACAATAGCCCACACTCTCAGGAGTTGACTACCAGTAGTTGAAGGGTTCATCAAGCTACGTCTGCATCCCCAGGGATAAAAAGAGGATCATCTCTACAATAAAAGAGGACTTCTGCACCGCCAGCGCTTAAAGAGACGCAGCCAATCAGATCTTCAAAAACATCATCTCTTAAAACCCTCAAATAAGTCGTACAATAATTTTAAGCACACAGCGGGACAAGCCGAAAAATAAAGGCGCGTCTAACTTTCTGTAACATTCATTTTATTTATAAGTTATTTATAAGACATACAATGTCTCAAGCCGGAGCACACACGCTTGAGAGGTTGACACATAGGAACATCACCCGCGTATGTATTGTGATTATCGTGAAGACGATAACGATAGCATAAGATCGGAAAATACCGCACGTTTACCTGCATCCCTCTCTGACGTATCTAATAATTTTTACGATACTACCGACAGACTATATAAATTGAAAATAGAATTAAAACCCAGTAAAATGGATAGCTTATTAAAGAAATTTAAATCCAATGAAGATATAACACAATGTGATCAAGAAGAACAAAATGTAGTGCAGGAATTACAACGGCAAAAGGAAAAAGCCGATGCTTTAGAAAATCAATTGATCTTGCTGACAGAACAATTACAAATATTTACAACTCAAATGACGGAAAACAAAAATCCACCTCCGCTCCCAAGTAGACCACCTGCAGTTAGGGACAACAACCCTAGATTAAATATGCTTCCAGGACTAACACGGGAACATCACCAATTAATACGCGAACTTTTAACAGAAACACGGGAGTATGACGGATCAACAGATGTTAGCGCATTTATTGATAAAATTATTCGCGCTTATACGCAAAAGAAATATCAGCGCTTTTACGCAAAGTAATAGCCGTTAAGTTAAAAGGAAAAGCACAAGAAGTAGTTGAGAGAAATCAAGTCACTACAGCCATGCAACTTAAAGAATGTTTAAATACACATTTCGGAAAATTGGAACTTTAGTATGACCAATTAGCCGAAATGCGTAATTCTATGTGGCAGAGAACAAATAAAAAGGTAGCAAACTATATACAAAGATATAATAACATAAATCAGCGTATACAGATTTCAATAGATGGCTTAAGAAGGGGCCGAACTATCTGTCTTTGTCTAATAGCGTTTTTCATCATTTATTTAAACACTATCCGGTATAACAAGAAAAAAATAGCAGCCCCCGCTAGATATTAGTATAATAAGTAAATTTTGTAATAACAACCAAATTTTTTCACTGCGTAGTTTTTGAATAATTAGAGACCTACCAAAAAAAGATAGGTTATATTCTAAATTGCTAGTAAGTCTCTAATTAGTCAAAAGCTACGCAGTGAAAAAATTTGGTTGTTATTACAAAATTTACTTATTATACTAATATCTAGCGGGGGCTGCTATTTTTTTCTTGTTATACCGGATAGTGTTTACATAAATGATGAAAAACGCTATTAGACAAAGACAGATAGTTCGGCCCCTTCTTAAATTATGATTTTAAAGACATGCATAGAAATTATGAAAATAAAAACGCAATTTCAAAATTCATAAGAGGATTGTATCCAGAAGGCTTGCGCTTAACTGTTCAACAAAATCGACCACACACTCTACCCATCGCCTATCAACAAGCTTTATACGAAGAAAAAGTCCGGAAAGAAGACGAAGAACTTCGAAACAGAAGTCACAATAAGCATGATGAGAGATCTAGAAGAGATAAATATGAAAAATATTCGAGAGATAGAAGCCATTCTAGATATGACTCAAGGAATCACGAGAAACATTCGACACCCGATAAAAATTACACACGTGATAGAAGTTTTTTGCGTGATCGGCAAGAAAATTATCGATTGGATAAAAAGGAAAGTAAACCTACATGCTCTCATTGTAATACATACGGCCATGATGAAGAACATTGTTTCAAACATCAAAATGCGCAAAGAGTGAATTTTCGCCTCAATGCCTCAAAGACCAAAACATATCTAGAGGATTCGGCGCCATGGTCGAAGACCCCACCCGACCCTCAGGAACAGGAGGAAAATTATTAAAATTCCTAGTAGACACAGGAGCAGGTATAATATTCATTAAGGAAAAAGTATTGGATCTTAATACTTGTAACCCTATAAAACAACGACCAGAAGAAAGACAAACAATACAGATAGTCAACAGAATTCACACAATGCTGGGTAAATGTAAATTGAATGTTTTTGGAAAAGATTTTATATATTACGTTTCAAGCAATAACATACCCCTCGATGCGGATGGGCTGTTGGACCGAGGATGGCTAAAACATTATAAAGCATTGATAGATACAGAAAACCAAAACATAAGAATTTTCGATGCCGAAAATAACCCTTTACAATTCACGTTTAATGAAAAACCTGTTTATGTAGATCAAGGGGTCAATCTTATAAAAATAGATATAGATATACCAGATGGAGAACACATAATAACCGATCCAAAGGATATAATAACACCAGCAATATATACGGTACGAAATAAAGCTACAACGCTTAACGTCGTTAATGAATTGGAAAAAGAAATAAAAGTAAATACTGAGATAGAGATGAAAGAATTTCAAGAACAGAAACAAAATATTTATGAAACAATTTTTCTACAGGAACAAGTATTTAACAAACAAACATTTATGACAGAAAAGTATCATCGTGACAAACTGATTATAGACAATACGTGTACATCACATTTACCGAGAGAACAGGCATTAGCAATACAAACATTAGTTAAAGAATATAATGATATCTTTCAACTAGAAGGAGATAATGCACTATCACTCAAGAATATGTATCATCATATAGATTTAACAATAAATAAACCAGTTGTTTCAAAATTATATCGACACCCATTATCGTTACATAAGGAAATAGACAGACAAATAGAAAAATTTGAAAACGAAGGTACTATAACAAAGTCAAATTCGCCTTTTGTATCACCTGTTTGGTGTGTTTCAAAGAAAATGGATGCTTCAGGAATACGAAAATATGGAGTCGTAATAGACTTCAGAAAATTAAATGAATACACACTCCAAGACAACTACCCATTGCCGTCAATAAATGAGATCCTTGATCAGCTGGGAGGTATGAGATACTTTTCTGCATTTGATTTAGCCTCAGGTTTTTATCAAGTACCGGTTTTACTAGAACACAGAGAGCGTACTGCATTTTCTACTCATAAAGGGCATTGGGAATTTAAACAAATGCCAATGGGCCTTAAAAACGCACCTGTTACATTTCAAAGGATTATAAATTTAAAATTACAAGGATTAATAGGCACTATATGTTTCGTATATTTAGATGACATTATAGTATACTCAAAAACCTTTAAAGAACATTTAAAGAACTTACAGATATTATTTGATCGACTAAGAATTGCAGGCTTAAAACTGCAACCCGATAAATGCGAATATGTAAAACCAAAACTTGAATATTTAGGACATCTCATCACAGAGAAAGGAGTATATCCTAACCCAAATTAATTAGAATGTATAAGAAATTATAAACAACCTTCCAATCAAAAGGAAATCAGACAATTTCTAGGATTATGTGGATATTATAGAAAATTTATTAAAAATTACGGCAAAATCACAGCACCTCTGTACAAATTAATGAGTAAAAATGTCACTTTTAGCTTCGATGATAAATGCAATAAGGCTTTTGAAATATTAAAGGAGAAATTAAAATCATCACCTATATTAAAATATCCTAATTTGAAAGAAATATTCATACTAACAACAGATGCAAGTAACGGAGGACTCGGTGCAATTCTTAGTCAAGGTGATTACAAGAAAGGAAAAGATTTACCATGCGCCTATGCTTCAAGAACACTCAATCAAGCTGAAAAGAATTATTCAACCACTGAAAAGGAATTATTAGCAGCAGTATGGGCAATGCGACATTTTAGACATTTTTTATATGGCAAACCTTTTATTTTAATAATAGATCATGCACCATTAGCAGGTCTTATAAAATCAAAATCACCAGAAATTGGATCTGGAATTTTTAAACTTTTATTAAAAATCACAGACTTCCAACCTATAGTGGAATATAAAAAGGGCAAATTGAACACTAATGCCGATGCTCTGAGCCGAGCATTTGTTGCAAAAAGAGAAAATCCACAAATAAAGTACATTAATGCTACAGAAGGTGATATAATATATAACAATACTGATAATCAAGACATAAAACAAGTTTTAAAGAAAAGTCTAAATACACAGAGGGACAAATATTGGAACTCACAGGATTTAATAGAAAGAAATTTTTCGAGGCTACAGATCATTTTAAAAATATAGCAGCCAAAAGAGGTATAAAGAAGATAACACTTGTATACTTTTGGACAGAAAAGGAACCTAAATATGGAAAGATAGAAATAAAACAAGCATGTAAAGGAGACATAATACTAACTCCAAATGAAGAATTAATACGATCACCAATAAATTATTTACGTAGCCATCACCCTAATTATAAAGGAGAAATTATAGAATTAAGAAATTTTGACGACGCTTCGGCTCAAGATTTATTATCAAAACTTGCTCGTTTTCCAAGAAGAATACGAATTAAGAATCTAGCACAGACTCATGTGGATTGTGAAAAGACTAGAAAAACATTAATAGCAAGAGCCCATAGCGAAGCTCATTGGGCTTATGATAAAACTATGTTCCAGCTGCGTAAATATTGTTGGGAAACAAAAGCAGAAGAGGTTAGAAATTGGATCGACACCTGCGAATATTGTGCAAAAAGAAATTTTAACAGCAGATTCAAGGCTCCAGGCACTATCATAAACGCGCCAAAAGAAATCAACGAATTATGGTATATAGATCATGCTGAAGAAAAGGAAATAAAATTAATTTTATTATAGAAGCGCTTTCACGATATGCTAAAGTTTATCAATTGAAAAATCTAGATCAAACTACGCAATCTATGGAAGATTTAATGAGTAAATGGGGAATACCAAAGAAAATAATAAGTGACAACGCAGCTACGTTTACATCGAGGGCATTTTAAAATTTATTAGAAAAACATAAAATAGAATATATACTAACAACTCTATTACATCTACAATCAAACGGTATAGTAAAGAGGCTTATAGGGACCTTAAAGAAAAGAATAATTGGAGCAGTCTCAAACAATAAAAGCTTTTACCCAATCATTACTGCTTATAATAGGACAATACACCCTACTACAAAATATATACCTTATGAATTATTCTTTGGACGAATCTCACCTAAAGAAAATTGGAACCATGACAAGTCAAACTCACTAAATAAACGACTGGAAGAAAATACAAAGAAAGCAAAAGAAGCAAGAGAAAATATACAAAAACAAAAAGAAATGAATAAAAACACAGTAGATAACAGACAAACTTTAAGAATCAACCCATAACCAGGGGATAGGGTAAATTTTAGAACATCGCGCGGATTTGTAGGGCCAGCAACAATTCTCACAGTCAATAATGAAAGTCATGCCGTCCAGCTTTTATTTAAAACTAAAATTCTCAGGCGACATTTTAATGAGATCACGCTTATCTCGAATCCCTACTTTGTTACAGATGAAGGCGATAATCATATTAACAGTCATGTTGATTGATACATTTCATCACTGCAAAGCAGACATAGAAATTACACCAGCTAATATACCAGTATTACAGAAAAATCACGGAACTGCTTATGTGTTCGAAGATACTTGGACTATTTTTAATTACATAAATCTTACATCCCTTATACAAAATAAAATAGGCATGCAAAACAGATTAATAAGAATCGAAGAAGTATGTAATAATGTTTACTGTACTGCAAAATATTTCATAATGCATCAAGAAAAACGTCTAAATGAACTATTCGCAAGATTATCTTTATTTTTACATTCAGAGCGCAACAGAAAGAAGAGAGGATTATTCAACTTTGTAGAAACAGCTAGCAAATTCTTATTTTGTACCTCAAACTCTGATGATGCCGATTCTATAAATCAAGAGATAGACAAGCTATATAAACATACAGAAGACTCGCTAGTAGCAATTAAAAATCAAACATTGTATATGAAAGAGATCTTTGATTCATTTACAAAAGAATTCTATATATTTAAAGAAAATGAAGATGAATTAATAAACTGAAGTCTTGGAATATCAGCAATGCTCAACAATTATCAAGGCAATCAAACTGTATTACCTAGTCTGCAAGAAATTGATGCATCGCTAGAGGAGTATGAGGCTTATACAACAGACCTATTCAATTCTATAAATATAGCGAGAAATGGAATATTATCACCTGCATTATTAAAACCTGAAATTTTAATAAATGGTCTACAAAGTTTATATAAAAGCAGCAATACGATGATATGTTAATAACACCGAAATGAAAAATTATTTTTCAATATTACAAGTTATGACGTTTATATCATACATTAAGACAGACGGACTCGTAATAGTTACTAAATATCCCATTATCCACAATGATCCGTACAAAATCCTTAAATACGAACCTTCACCTATTGAAAGACGGTTTGGAAACACGGCAATATTAGACATAACCAATCAATATGTACCAACAACCTATGACATATCAAAATATACGACCTTATCGAGTATAAATGATTGTAATCAACTTAACAATGCAAAAATATGTAAACTACAAATTTCACCTAGGCCAATAGACTCATTATCCGCCTGCGATAGAATATTATTAAATAACACGAGCAAATGTAAAGAACATTATTTCTCTTTAACTCATGATTTTGTAAAGCGTATAGAAAATGATAAATTTTATATTGTACCTATAAAAGAAATGTTATTCAGCGTATTTTGTAAAAATTATAAGAAAGATATAACAATATCACAATCTAGTATTCTAAAGCTTGATGATAAATGTTTTATATCAAATACTGCATATTATTTACATACTTCGCATGACTCTACTACATATACAACCACACTTTTAAACTTAACACTTAATAAACTATATGAAGATAATTTGAATATAAATCTTCCTTTATTGGCGTTTTCAGAACATGACCTCGGTAGTCTAAGAAGTCATGCTTACAACCTAGAACAGATACAAGATGAAAATGAAAGACTAATATTACAAAGACGAAATCATTCTTTTATTTCAACTGTAATAGATTATCTTCATTATTCGGGATACGTAGCTCTCTCTATGATTGCTGCCTTTATCGGGTATAAGTTAAACATACACAAAGTAATAATAATAATCAGTTCTTATCTTCGGGAAAGATTAAATAATTTTTGCTGTTGTCACACTAAACGACTCGAACCTACAGTAACTTACAACCATTGTGCCAACATTACCACCGCTGCAAATGTTTCCTCAATACAACCTTCAGTATCCTCTTCTTATACACCCAAAACTCACCTGATTCCTCCATCATTTGACAATCTACTGTAATTTTTTCGGGACGAAAAATTTTAAGGAAGGGCGTGTAAACAAAGACAAACATTCATAGCACATTCATACTTATATTCATCTTGCACATTATACTCAAGAGTGATTGAACTCCGTACGCATCATATGTCAAGTCTTTTACCTCGAGACTGCGATAGCAAACAATAACGTTATACATTCGCGAGAATGCGACACACGAGAATGCGACGCATTAGAGGCGATTGAACTCTAAACTGCATCACATGCAAAATTCAATCAATCTTTTCCCCGAAATTATAAAAGTATCAATAATATCATACATACGAAAGAATGCAACTGTCTTTCACCATAGTATAAAAACCCAAGAGTCTTTAGCTCGCAAGCTTAATTTCATACTTACCGTCTAAGGCTACGCTTCGCCTAAAATAATTGTACTAAAGGTTAAGAAGGAGAAATAAAGATAAGTTCAATTCAACATATATATGAATATTCTTTTATTCTTGGATACCTATCCTAAAGAACCAACGTCTTAAACTACAAAAATAAGTTGTAATAATAATTAAAAATTTATAAAATTAATAAATCAAGTTTATTAAATAAAGTTTAATAAATTAAACTTCACAAATTAATAAATACAGTTCTAACGGTTAACACTAGTACGCATACTCATAATTATTTGTATGTGCGTACATGTGGCAAGAGCATTGTAATTTGGCCATTCAATGCTCGTGTTAATGTGAGTGTATCTGTGTTCGATTTCTTACATTGACAATTTCATTTATGGCAGTTATTGCAATTTTAATAAACTTGTGTTCAGTGTATTTAAGTTGCAAATATTCATAAAATTTAATTTTTCAGAAAAAGATTTCGTGTCGGACAATCAAATGAGATCAATCATACAAGAAATCGAGAAATTAGATAAGGAGGGAAAATCTCTATATATGCCATTCTGTTGAAATTTTAAAAAAGACAAGGATGGAGCGAGCAGCAGCTGCAATAACAAGAAGGGAGAGTTGTTAGTCAATTTAGCAAGCGAGAGGACTGACGAAAGCGAGCGAAATAAAGAAGCAAGCGATGATCAGAAAAAGGAGAGTATGATCAAAGTTGATGAAAGTCAACAAATTTTGGCATCCTTATCAGGTAAACCTATAGTCAAAAAAATTTAAAGTTGCAACTATAAGATAACAAAATTATATCTCAATTGTAATAAAATAATTGAACCTGGTAGTGGTAATAGTCATAAAATACGACTAATAATAATTGATTGTATTACAGACATTCAGAAAAAATTATCCGCACTCACCAGTAGATTGAACAGAATTGAGACTGAGCAGACGACCCAGCATCTACGTTTGGAATATGGTGAGGATAAGTCCGATAAGCGGCACATGCGCAATAAAGAAAGAATCAAAGAAGAGGTTAGATTGGCATGTGAGGCGTTTAAGGAAAGCGACAAAAAATTAAATGAAGAAATGAGCGACGTTAAACATCAGGTTAGGTCTAATAATGATAATTTATACCTATATGATTCGGAAGCTAGTATTTTTAATGAACCGAATATTTACAACTCAACTGAAATTCCTAACGGTTTTGTAAACATAAAAGATATTTCTCGTATTGTGAGAAATGAGTTGAAAAATTCAGACTCAAAGTCACGAAGAGAATTTTGATAAATCTAATGTATCGCGTGAATTGAAAGAAACTTTAAAAATCGGTTTAATTAATAAAAATGTTAGATGTGATTACAAACTGACGAGTGAAATAAAAATGGATTATTTTATGGATTTCTTAACATCCAAACTTAAAGCAAATGATCTATTATACGTAATTGATAAATCGGTTGCTGCGAATGTTGAATTAACTGAAACAACAAGAGGAAAGCATGAATTTACTGTTCGCGATATAATTATCAATCGAATTGATCATAGTTATCATGCTAAAATTGTAGATATTAAGAACCCCTCGAAAATATTAAATAAATTAAGGAAAATTAAATTAACTGAAAAGAATATAACCTCTGCAACTATAAAAAAACAGTTATATAGTATGAATTATCGTCATAATAAAGATAAAGCGAGCGTGTTTTTGGATAAATTTTATGAGTTAACTCGAACTTATAATAATTTACCGAATGTTAAAGTAATGTCTGATGAAGAAAAAAGGGATGCGTTCTTTAATGCAGTAGTTGTAAATGTACATCAAATACAAAATGTCGATTTTATGTATAAAAGTACTGCTAATAGTAATTTGACTTTCAATCAATTAAAAATGTATATTTTACAGCTGGAGAGTGTTAAAAATCAAATCAAGGAGTCTGCAGATCAAGATGCGAGAGCGTTGGCAGCGAGCGGTGGCCGGAAAGATTTAAGGTGTTTTAGTTGTTCAATGTTTGGACACAAAAGTAAAGATTGTCCTAATCAAGGGAAAAAGATTTGCTTCAAATGCAAACAGCTGACCAACCACATTGGCGATGATTGTCCTAATAGGAAAAACAAAAAGTATGATAATAATCATTCTGGTAACTATAATCAAAATAATGGAAGGTCTGAATTTCAGACGTATAAGAGAAAAATTAATTATGCGAGCGAATCAAGCGATAGAAAAAGAGAAAAGGTTATAAATAAAAATCATAATAATGGGAAGCGTACCAATGATAAAAAAGAACAAATGTTTAAGAAAACCGGATCAAAAATTAATTATAAAGCTCAGAACAATGGAAAATCTAAATGTGATGAAAGTGGTAAGTTAACCTTTTCTGTCAAAAATGAACGAAAAAGAAAATCGGGTTCTGAAAGCTGTGAGGCATTGAGTATAACTGAAAGGAAAACGATAGAGACAAACGGAAATTCATTAATTAAATTTTTAGCTGATTCGGGAGTTACAGAACATTTAGTAAATTCTTAATTAATATTCAAAACCTTTGATTGTGAAAAGATAACTGAGATTAAATGTGCTAATAAAAATGACAAAGCAAGCTTGAAAACGGAGGGAGTGGGTACGGTTTTAGGTTCATCGTATAAATCTGAACCCATTTTACTAAAAAATGTTATTTATTTGAAAGATCTTGTTGAAAATCTCTTATCACTTAGAAAATTTGCAGGGTTTAAGTATATATTTAGATAACAAACGTATAGATATTTATGATCCGAAATCGAAAGAAATTTTTCTAACAGGTATATACAAAGGCCTCACTGGTTAGTAGAATTTGAACTAAATAAAGAAACTAGTGATAGTGAATTATCGATAAGTAAAATATTAGCTTGCTTAACCACTAGAAGTATGAAAAATAAACAGAAAAATTTTGATAACAATAAAAACAATACGAGTGAAACGGAGAGCGAAAGAAATAATATTAAATTATATTCAGACTTTGAAAATACCGTAAGAGACAGAAAACTAAATAATGCGAGCGTAGATTTAGAATCTGAAAGTATAGATAGTGAATTCGAACTAATTAAGAATATGGAATCTGGAACAAACAGACAAGGAATGTTATGGCATATGAGAATGGGACATGCTTCCATCAAATATCTGAAGGAACTACAAAAGAAGTTTCCAGAAATCAATTTCTAAAATCGACAAATTACCTTTTAATATTACTAGAAAGAGAGCAACTAAGCCCTTACAAGTAATTCACTCGGACGTAATGGGACCAATAAGTCCGGCTGCATATCTTAAAGGATATAGATTTATATCTGTGTTTATAGACGATTATTCTCGTCTTGCCATGGCATATCCCATAAAAAACAAGGATGAAACTGGAGATTGTTTTGATTCATTTGTTAGAAGTGCCAGAAATCTGCTTGGAAGAGATGCTGAAGTTTGCTATCTAAGGTCAGATCAAGGTACAGAATACACCGGTGGTCAAACAGTTAAGATATTAAGTAAACTAGGAGCTGAACATTAGTTAGCATGCCCAGATACACCTCAACACAATGGAGTAGCAGGAAGGTTCAATCAGACAATTCAGAAGAAAGTGCGAGCGTTGATGTACGATTCTGGTTTTGCCTGAGAACATGTGGGATATGGCATAAGGTTCTACAATATTTGCTTATAATAGAACTCCACATGCCTCAAATGAAATGATTTCACCTTTAGAAAAATTTAACCCAGGTTATAAAACTAATATTTTACAAATTAAACGTTTTGGATGCCTAGTATACATGAAAGTTCAAAGGAAAGTTGGTCCGAATATAGATTTATTGGAATACGAACAATATTAGTTGGATGTAAAGAGACAGGATATATTCTTTTAAAATCTGAGAAACGTAAAATTTATGAAAGTAGAGATGTCAGGTTCAACGAAAAATTATTTATTTGCTGACAAATATAAGCGTAAGGAATTGAATAATTGGGAAATAGTTACCAGTGATGTTCATCCCGACACCTGGTTTGTTGAATTTTTAAAAGGAAACTGAAACAAAAACATCTGAATCTCAAGAAGCACCTTAAAGAGGAAGAGGTAGACAAAGGAAGAATATTGAAAATACTGCGAGTGAAATCTCTGAAACGGAGGGAGAGACTTATGCTTTTGTAGCTGAAGTAAATGGAGATCCTACATCATATCAAGAAGCTATGAACTCTGGAGACAAACAAAATTGGACTGATGCTATTAATAATGAATTAAATGCTATGTATAAAAATAAGGTCTGGAGACAAGTTGATAGGTCATCTGTTGCGATCGATGGAAAGAAACCAAATATAATTGATCTCAGATGGGTATTAAAAAGAAAAAGTGAGCAGGATAATAGTATTAGATACAAAGCCAGACTTGTGATCAGAGGTTTTAAGGACAGAAACGTCTATGATTTACAAGAAACATATGCTCCTGTCTCTCGATTACCATTAATAAGATCTGTGCTTTGCATTGTAAATAAATAACACTTAGAATTATGTCAGATGGATGTCAAAACAGCATTTTTAAATGGTGAACTTCATAGTGAAGTTTATATGGAAATTCCTGAAGGAATCGACTGCACAGTAGAAATGAGGAAACATAAAGTATGTACATTGGAGCGAGCGTTGTATGGTTTGAAGGTTAGTCATAAGTGTTGGAACGAAAGATTTTTAACTACAGCTATCAAACTTGGACTTAAACCACATGATGATGAACCTTGCTTATTCATATAACAAAAGGAGAATAGTCTTATAATTTTAGTATTATATGTTGATGATATTTTATTAGCATGTAATAATAAAGATAAATTAAAAGAAATAAAAAAGGAATTGATGAATGAATTTCAAATGACGGATTTGGGAGAGCCTAAGAATTTTCTTGGATAGGAAATTTATAGAAACAGAAAATCAAGTGTTTTGGAAATTAGACAAGAAAAATATATAAATAGAATGATACTTAAATTTGGCTTCGAAGAGATGCATTCACAAAGAACACCAATGGTTACTAACCAAGTTACAAATAGAGAGCGAATGGAACGTGAAGAAAACGGAAGTGTATATGAGTTGATCCGTTCTGAAAATTCTAATAATATGCCTTACAGAGAAGCAATTGGATCACTGCTATATCTAGCAAATGCCAGCAGATCAGACACAGCCTATGCTGTAAATGTATTAAGCAGACATCAGATAAATCCTAATGAAGACAATTGGAAAATGGTCAAGCGAGTTTTTAGATATCTGAAAGGAACAAGTAAATTAGGACTAAATTATAAAGGAGAATGCAATAATTTTGAAGGATATTCTGATGCAAGTTTCGGCGATTACAAGGGAGTGTTAACTACAAGCGGATATGTTATTAAGTTATTTGGAGATACCGTTGCTTGGCGAGTGAAGAGACAACGTTATGTCGCACTCTCTACATGTCAGGCGGAATACATAGCTATGAGTGATTGTTCTCAGGAAATAATTTCGATATATAATTCATTAAAACAAATAATCAATAGAGAACTCACTCCTATGATATTATGGTGCGATAATAAAGCCGCAGAAGCGAGTGCTAAAATCGGTGGTGGTACAAAATTGAGATACATGACCGAAATCAAAGAACATTATGTGTGAGAGTGTGTTCGTAGAGGTTTGATTAGAGTACAGTGGATAGCTTCTGAAAAACAATTAGCTGATGTACTCACTAAGCCATTATCTTTTAAATTACATCTCAGTTTAATTAAATCAATTTTAAATGTGTAATATTATATTTGCTTCATTTAAATATTATTTCTTATGTTACAGGATTTAAAGGGGACTGATTGTGAAGCGAAGACTGCGATTGTGTTAGTTAATTAATTATTTCTATGTACAAAAGGGTGCGCGGGAGGGAGTCTTGAGAATAACGCGCGTCTTTTGTTGTTTGATATGTTGGCTGCCGTGGGCAGGCGCACTCTCAACTTTTTCTTCTCGCTTACTTTTTCGCTGTTGATTGAAGAGTACACATCGTATCTTATTAATTGCTATTATTCATCTTAATATTACTGTATAACTAAATAAAGAACAGTTTGTATTATTTCACAAGAAAGTTGTGTTTGTGGTACATCCATTATTTCTCTGCTATTTTCTCTTCTGAGATTACATATAAATATAACAAATATTAACAAAACTTTTTAAAACAAACCCTTGATCAATTTTTTTTTATTAATTAGAAAAGAAGTTTTAATGATTTCAAATTTATAAAAATAGACATTTTTTTTGTTGATAATTAAAATATTTCATTCAGTTTTAACTTCACGCCTACGATTTAAATTTAGTTTGTAAGGAGTGACATATGCCACCGCTAGGTGGCAACGATTCACTTTTCAAGCATATAAATAATTAATAATAATGGCATCACTAGTTGTTAAGACTAAGTGCGAAGATTTGAAAGAAAGGCACAAAATAGTTATTTATGTACCTTGGGCGAGACTTGCGCGATTACGACCTGAGGACAATATTAACATCGTGTAATAATATAGCCGGGGCGTGCAAGCGAAGTGATCGGCTGAGGCTTTATCATCCCACGATGTAAATATCGTCTGAAGGCTGTCATCGCGCAAGGCTCGCCCAGAGTGCTTAAAAAACTTTTTATCCCACGCAAGGACGCATGAGGGTTTTTAGGTGCAAATGTTTTGTTACGATTTACATTTATATGATAAAATTAGAATTATACAGTATTTTTTTAAATTATCATTTATTAATTTTCTATATTAAATAATAAAATTAACACTGAATAATAACATCAAAAAGAAATAATAAAATTAAAAAGAAATAATATCGATAAGAAACAATAAAATTAGCATCATTAAAATTATTGATAGTTAACAGTAATATTGCAATTTTCAAATTTTTATTTTATTTCTATCAATATTTATTTTATAAAGTAATAAAAATCTGTAGCATAAGCTGTAGCTTGAATATCAAATGCAACTGAACTTGCAGTTTTGCACTGTTTATTATTTTGCTTTTGATTTAAGTTGCTCCTAAGCTATAATGAACTCAATGCAACCCAGGAGCTTTATACTCCTTGGCTGTAGTAGAACAGTTCAATCAGACTTCAAGTAATTTGGAATTAAAAATTTCACCAATCGAAATGCCTCAGAGTATCAATATAAAGGTACGAAAATCCTCTGCTCTTCGAAAAAGAAAACGAAAAAACGATGCATTTGATTTACAAATAGCAAGTAAAATTATGAAAGTCTACGATACAACGGATTTGCCCACATTAAATGAAAATAACAAATGTGAAACATGTGATAAATGACTTGAAAATATTAAAAGTGTTTTAGATAATTGTTCAAATTTTCTTGAGAAAGTGCGGTTATTAAATCTTATATCAAGCAACATTTCCAAAAATTATTTATTATCAGTTTTACCAAATGTGACTGTTTATATGATTGATTAAGCAAGATTATTGGTAAATAATAAAGATATTTACAAAAAACCTAAGAACTATTGTAGTCATTCTTTGGATAGTGAAATTATAACGGAAGTCAAAAATTATTATTTGAACGATGATTTCAATTGTTCTCGTCAAAGTGCAAATAAAAGTGACACAATACCTGTTAAAGAAAATCGTATAAAAACTAAAAAAGTTGAACGCTTTCTTATACGAAGCACAAAAGAAATATATTTATTATTATTTGAAGAAAATCCTGAACTTAAAACAAAAATCGTTTAATCAATATTCAATGCCTTGAGACCAAAGTGGGTTATACCCCATCCGCCCAACAATTCGTGTCTTTGCGTTTATTGCCAGAACTTGAAACTTATGTTAGATGCTTTGGATAAATATAAAAAAGAGAATAAACATGACATTGCAGATTTGGAATTGAAAATATGTTCTTTACTTTTTTGTTCAAAAGATGATGTGAAATGTGTACTAAGAGAATGTAAAGAATGCCCAATTAGAGATAGTGTTAATTTAAAAGTGATTTCTTTGAAAAAAGAAGATTTATACACTGAAAGAACTTTTTGTACGCTGTATGCCAAAGCGTGAGGGCGCTGTATACTACAAGTTTACGGAAGACAGAAAAACAAATGTTGGCGTTTTAAAAGCCAACCGATATCAGCAAGCCTTGCGCGCACAACTCTCAAGTTACTTTTGGCATTCAAATTGCCAAAATATGTATTACTGTTCGCTGCTGAGTATGAGCGGACTGTATACCTCCCCTCTTGGTTGGCAGTTCGCTAAGACATCTATCCGTGTATAAAGAAATAACTTACGGTGTTTGGGAAAAATCAGATTTACTGAATAAAACTAGCACAATTGAAGATTTCTTAATTGAGTTAAGAGAGCACGCTCTCACTGAAAGTACTCACACTGAAAAAAAAATCAGCCTTCATTACTAGGCACTCTGGTCGTCACTACCAGAGTCGCTCTGGCAACGAGTATACAACCTATATTACTGGTGAGACTAGCAGAGTTTACCATGTAATATAGAGAAACTGCCAACGACGATGTAGGCGTAACTGTTAGTAAAATTATTTAGCAATTTAATATATTTATAATGTTCTAAATGGAAATCATTCATGTAAATAATTTATATGTTACAATATTAATGTTAATTTAACCTGAAAAATAATTTTAACATGGAAGTAAATAATGTAAACTTAACCTAAAAATATCATTTTGATGAGTTGCGATTTTTTATAATAACTAAAATAACGTTTTTAATAAATAAAAAAAAATTGTAAAATTATGCTTTCAAATATAGATTATTTGAATCATTTAATAAAAATGACAAAGATAATAGTAAATGCTTTGAGAAAAAAATAAATTTTTTAAATGAAAATAGGTTAAAAAAATTTTTATAGCATATTTTAATGATGTAATTTCATATTTAAAATCATAATTTACCATTTTTTTATAATTGTTAAAAACATTATATTTGCTATTAAGAAAAAATCGCAACTCATAAAAATAATATTTTAGGTCAAGTTTACATTATACCCACATAGCATGAAATATTTCAAAAAAAGATTACATGAAATATTTCAGTAAAATATTAAATTAGTGTTGAACAAATATTTCTTCGAAATATTACAGTTTAAGAATATGAAATAATTCATTGAAATATTTCTGTAATATTGCTGCAACATTTCATGTTTTATTCCAAAAAAATTTCTGAATCCAACACTGAAATATTTGAGAAATATTACTGAATTATTTGTTGAAATGTTTCACATTAATATTTTACCAATCTTTCAAGAAACATTGCATGAAATATTCCTGTAATATTGAAGAAATATTTCATGTTTTATTCCTAACAATTTTTGAATCCAACACTGAAATATTTGAGAAAGGTTACTCGATTATTTCTTGAAATGTTTCAGATCAATATTTCGCCAATCTTTCAAGAAACATTGCATGAAATATTCCTGTAATATTAAAGGGATATTTCATGTTTTATTCCAAACAATTTTTGAATCCAACACTGAAATATTTAAGAAAGATTACTATATTATTTCTTGAAATGTTTTACATTAATATTTCACCAATCTTTCAAGAAACATTGCATGAAATATTCCTGTAATATTGAAGGAATATTTCATGTTTTATTCCAAACAATTTTTGAATCCAACACTGAAATATTTGAGAAAGGTTACTAGATTATTTCTTGAAATGTTTCAGATCAATATTTCGCCAACCTTTCAGGAAACATTGCATGAAATATTCCTGTAATATTTAAGGAATATTTCATGTTTTATTCCAAACTATTTTTGAATCCAACACTAAAATATTTGAGAAATATTACTAAATTATTTCTTGAAATGTTTCAAATCAATATTTCGCAAATCTTTCAAGAAACATTTCATGAAATATTTCTGTAATATTGAAGGAACATTTCATGTTTTATTTAAAAAAATTTTTGAATCCAACACTGAAATATTTGAGAAAGGTTACTAGATTATTTCTTGAAATGTTTACGATCAATATTTCGCCAATCTTTCAAGAAACATTGCATGAAATATTCCTGTAATATTGAAGGAATATTTCATGTTTTATTCCAAACTATTTTTGAATCCAACACTGAAATATTTGAGAAAGGTTACTAGATTATTTCTTGAAATGTTTCAGATCAATATTTCGCCAATCTTTCAAGAAACATTGCATGAAATATTCCTGTAATATTGAAGGAATATTTCATGTTTTCTTGCAAACTATTTTTGAATCCAACACTGAAATATTTGAGAAAGATTACTAAATTATTTCTTGAAATGTTTTACATTAATATTTCACCAATCTTTCAAGAAACATTGCATGAAATATTCCTGTAATATTGAAGGAATATTTCATGTTTTATTCCAAACAATTTTTGAATCCAACACTGAAATACTTGAGAAAGGTTACTAGATTATTTCTTGAAATGTTTCAGATCAATATTTCGCCAATCTTTCAAGAAACATTGTATGAAATATTCCTGTAATATTGAAGGAATATTTCATGTTTTATTCCAAACTATTTTTAGATCTAACACCGAAATATTCGAGAAATATTACTAAATTATTTCTTGAAATGTTTCAAATCAATATTTCGCAAATCTTTCAAGAAACATTTCATGAAATATTTCTGTAATATTGAAGGAACATTTCATGTTTTATTTCGAAAAATTTTTGAATCTAACACTAAAATATTCAAAAAATATTGTTATATTATTTCTTGAAATGTTTCAAATCAATATTTCACAAATCTTTCAAGAAACATTTCATGAAATATTCCTGTAATATTAAAGGAACATTTCATGTTTTATTTCAAAACATTTTTGAATCTGACACTGAAATATTCAAGAAATATTGTTACATTATTTCTTGAAATGTTTCAAATCAATATTTCGCAAATCTTTCAAGAAACATTTCATGAAATATTTCTGTTATATTTAAAAAACATTTCATGAAGTATTTAAAAAAATGTATGAACATAACACTGAAATATCGAAGAAATATTGCTGCACTATTTCTTAAAATATTTCAAATCAATATTGCGCAAATTTTTCAAGATATATTCCATGAAATATTTCTGTCAAATTCCAGAAATATTTCATGGAGTATTCCGAAAAATTTATGAATATAACAGTGAAATATTGGAGAAATATTGTTTAAATATTTGTAGTTCTCTCGCGTTTGTAGCAATTCTTCCATCTTGCCAGCAGGTGGCTACTTGATTATATTTTCATGTGATCGTAAATGTGGTTGGCAAACTCTCGCAAGTGGTGGGACGCTCTCTCGTTTAGTATATAAGACCGAAAATTCTTGATACAAATAAATAAGCGCTTAAATTATAAATAACAAATAAATGTATAAGTATCTAATATGGTTTGAGATGCAACTCTTACAAAATCAAAAATAATATCTGATAGAATTTTTCATCAATATTACAAATCAGTATTTCATGAAAGATTCCAAAAATATTTCCGAAAGGGTTAATAATCCTCTATGAATACTTTAGTTAAACTGATTGGCAACCTTTCAACAATATAACATATCAATATTACATGAAAGATTTCTGAAATATTTCCGAAACATTTTTTGAGAGATTCATAATTTTTTATGAATCCTTCAATAACATATTTTAGCAATCTTTCAACAATGTTACAAAGCAATATTTCATGAAAGATTTTAGAAATATTTCAGAAACATTTCTTGAAAGATTCATAATCTTTTATGAATCCTTTAATAAAATATTTCTGCAATCTTTCAACAATGTTACAAAGCAATATTTCATGAAAGATTTTAGAAATATTTCAGAAACCTTTCTTGAAAGATTCATAATCTTTTATGAATCCTTTAATAAAATATTTCTGCAATCTTTCAACAATCTTACAAATCAACATTTCATGAAAGATTTCAGAAATATTTCAGAAACATTTCTTGAAAGATTCATAATCTCACATGAATCTTGCGGTCAAATATTGCTACAATCTTTCAACAATATTACAAATTAATATTTTACAAAATAATGAAAGAATGTTACAGAAACATTACATGAAATATTTCAAATCAATCTTCTAGAAGGACATATCAATATTTCAGAAATATTTCTTATCAATATTTCTGTTTTATTCCGAATCTTTCAATGAAATATTTCAGAAATATTTCAGAAATATTTCATGCTATGTGGGTAATTGATTTTCACGTTGAAATTATTTTTCAGGTTAAATTAACATTAATATTGTAACATATAAATTATTAACATGAATGATTTCCATTTAGAACATTATAAATATACTCAATTGCTAAATAATTTCACTAACAGTTACGTCTACATTGTTGTTGACAGTTTCTCTATGTTACATGGTAAACACAGCCAGTCTCACCAGCCCGACTAGAAACGAGTTTCGGGTGAAAATGAGGTCCCTATAATGTACCCTAAGATTATTATAAGGCCCCTGTAGGGTGCCCTAAAGGGTTCCTAGATAGCGTGTAATGGGGTGATTTTAGGGTCCCGATAGGGCAGACTCATTTTCAGATGTACCCTATTGTTACCCGTTTATCACCTGACAGTTGCATGACAATCGATGTTGAAAAAATTCGAAGTGATAACATAACCTCATCTGATGCACGTGTTTATTTGGTGTAAAAAAAACTATTTTTCTTGTAAATTCAACTCTAAAATATAAATAATATTTAACACGAAAAGAAGAATTATTTTAATTTTAGATACAGCCATGTTCTTATTTAGTAGTGTAATGTATGTGTGTGTGTGTGTTTTAATAGCAATCAACATTGAATTTCCGTAGAACAAAATAAATGCATAATATAACAAATTGAGTTGAAGAATGATTTATTCATATTATTTTATAAAAATATCAATACATTTTTTTTTGCAAACTAATTCGTCTCTTATAAGAAAAATAAAATTTAATTTACTGGCGAGAATGTCAGAAGAGGTTATGTTTTACTTTAAAAGGTTTTGAATATCAATAGTCAGGCAATAATCGGGCAGTGGACGGCTAATAATAGAATATTTAGGAAAATGAGGCTGCCCTATCGGGACCTCAGAAGCGCCCCATTACAAGCCAAGTAGCGCCCCTGTCAGGATGCCCTGTGAGGTCCTTACAATTTTGTAAGGCATCCTTAATATTTTTCTTGTCTGGATTAATATAGGCTGTATAATAGTTGCCAGAGCGACTCCGGTAGTGACGGCCAGAGTGCCTAGTAATAATGGCTGATTTTTTTTTTTAGTGCATAAAATGGTTAAAGAAATTCAACGTGTTGCAATTCAAGAGGTTAAACTTTTAGCAAAAAAAAGTCAATCCCAATTAGTTATTTATGTTTATTTTGCAGAAAATCGGACAGTCCTATTTCAAAATGAAATTCAAAGCTACCATTGGAGTAAAAACCAATTATCAATATTCACATCAGTATGCTATTTTGGAAATGATAGAACAGTCAGTTATGTCATCCTCTCTGACGATATTAAACATGACTCGTCTTATGCCCTGATGGCTATGAATTTAACTATCAACAACTTAAAACAAAAACACATTTTACAAGAACTTGATGAAATCATAACCATTTCTGCTGGAGCTGCAAGTCATTTCAAAAACAGTTATCAATTTTATGAAATTCAAAATTCAAAAATAAGCAGAAAGTGTCTTTTTCTGCAACAGGTCATGGTAAAAGCGCTTCTGACGGGATTCGTGGCTTAGTCAAACATTATGCTACTATACATAATCTGTCCAAGAAGAATGCTGATTTTATTAAAAATGCTGGAGATTTTACCACTCATGTGTCAAAGTATACTCCGTCGATTAACATTTTTGTTATCCGCAAGGATGAACTAAAAGTTTTTCGAAAAACAAAAAAATCGGAATGGTTAGAAAACGCAAAAGAAATAAAAGGTATTAAAAAAATTCACTATTGGAAGAATGAACAAAACCAAACCTTCACTGCTGGAAATTCGAGACATAAGTGGCAAGAAGTAAATTAAAACATTTTATTTAAATTTAGACTATTTTTGTTCAAATTGGTTATAAATTCATTAGTTTTCATTCGTTAATTTTTTTGTAAATTTGTTGTTCATTAAAAATGTCTTTATTAAAAAATTTACCTTTTTACAAATTGAAAATTTTAATAAATAATAAAAATAAAATTTTCATTTTAACAAAAAAAAAAGAAGAATATATTATGTATTCTTCAATCTAAATATTAGTTTTAATTAATTTTAACATTTTTTTAAATTTAAAATCATCATAACTTCAGTTTTAATTGATAAAAAATTTGATTAAGGGTTTATTTAAAAAATTTTTTAAAATATTTTTGATAATATAATAATTAAAATCATAATCAAATTGTAAAAAGACGTAATAGTTGGAAAAATGGCATGATGCGTCATGGTATCAATGCTTTAAAATGGAAAATATAAAAAAACATTTCAAAATCTGTTTAAAAAAAATAAGGCAAAATCGGATATTCTCACTTATTGATGGATGTATGTGGAAAAAGGTGGGTTATGAAATAACTGTACACAAACACTGTTACGGTTACTCTTAACAATCAATATATTGTCAAGCAATAATTAACACTCAAAATACACTTTGAATTCTTAAGTACTCTATGCAGTCTACTCAATAGAGGCTACAGAGAGAATGACCATAGGACTTATGACGCCTATAACTCATAGTACCAGAAAAGGGACAAAAGGGTGGGGAGAGTAATAAGGCAAAGCAAATCTTACATTTATCCTAAAAGATAGTATTTTTTATGTATAAAAACATACCAAAATTAAAAAAAAAAATATAGTTTTTCAGAAAATTAAGTTTGAAAAAAATCGCTTTTTTCGATTTTTCATGAATAACTCAGAGAGATCAACTCTTATCGCAAAAACCAAAACGCCATTTAAAACTAGACTGAATTCCGCACATTTTTATTAAAAGAACGTCCGAAAAAGGTCAAAAATTGACGAAGCTACGGCAATTCGAAAATTGAGGTTAATTTTCAATTTTTTAATTTTTATTTTTACACCCAACACTAAATACGCTGTAGCGAGAAAAAAACATATTTTCGAGCGTTCCATGAGGTAAATTTTATCTTCATATACAAATTGGAAGGTATTTTTACACGCTTTTATTATCACTTAGAAGAGAAAGAAAAATTGGATTAGTGACGGCCTGCATTTTTTTTAATATTTAAAAAAAAAAAAAGATTAATATATAAAGGATATTGTCCTCTATATGATTAACCTTTTATATATGGTGAAGTCGAGAGAGTCCCCGCCCGGTATCCGTTTAACACATTACATCAGGCTAGACTGTCAGACCCACCATACCGAAAACTTTGACTACCGATGGATGATCAGCCACTTCTGTGACCAACAATCAACCGATACCCAACGAGGTCGGATTTTTTGAGAGTCGCGATATAAATGGCACATACACTAATTTTCTCTCGAAAAAAAAGTTAGAGGTACCTGGCCAGGATTCGAACCCATGCCCTCCGCGTTGAAGGCAAGAGCTCTATCCATTACGTCACCACGCAGAGCTCTATCCATTAGTGACGGCCTGCATGAATCTGAATGGAATCAGTCAATAAAAAATTATAGAAAAAATGTGATATTTCAATTTATTTTTGCTTTCTTGATGTCTAAACTTTAAGTTGAGATTAATGAATCATAAAAATTTTTTTTTTCCAAATCCTAATAAAATTAGATTTTTCTTGATACCATATGTGTGAGTAGTTATAGGGGCACCATGGACCGTCACAACAAACTCCCACTCCACCACCTCAAAGGTTACTGACCACTAGGTCAATAACCTCTGAGAAGGCGAAGTAGGGGCTTGTTATGACGGTTCATGATACCCCTGAATTTAAATACATAAATATATTAATAAATAAATACACAATATTAAGAATTTTATTTATTTTTATTTCACACACACACACACACACACACACACACACACACACACACACACACACACACACACACACACACACACACACACACACACACACACACACACACACACACACACACACACACGCATATACAATTTATATAAAATTAATATTATAATTACATATATATTATATACTAACATATATATAAACACTAGTTCACTTACAGTCTATAAAAGTTTATTTATTGTTTATTATTTTTATATTCAAAATTTTTTGTTTTCCTCACTAACACTAAGATTAATAGTATATCTTTATTTATTTATTTACATCGACATACGCACACACATACACACGCACACTCTCACACGCACATTAAGACTCATAAATTTTACACACAAAATTAAAAATAATATTTTTACATTTTATGTATAAACATTAAAATTCATAAATTTATAAAACTAAAACTCACACTTAAATTATAATATCATTTTGGCAGTGCACCGGATCCAGCGCACAATCCGGGCAAAGCCACAAGCCGCACGAATCACACCTTTGCCACAGACGGACACTCTGTCTATAAAAGGGCTTCGCACAGCCCCAGCACACGTCATGACCTCTACGTGGGCGTTCTAATGTGGGATCCGCGCGACGATGAGGTCGAGGTATTATCCTCTCCAATTCTTGTCGTTGTTCTTTTACTCTCCTTAAATCCCGTTGTAGACGTCGTAAACTATGCTTTCTCTCTAAACGTAATTTTGCAATACATGCACGCCAATAGAGGCGTACTACACCAAGCACATGGTGTTGACGAGCCTCATCTGCTCGACACCTATGGTAGCGTTGTACCAGTTCGGCCTTATCTACTTCTTCATCCTCCTCATCTTCTTCTTCTACCTCCATCGCCTGTGGAGCATAATCAGGATCAACTTCATCTTCATTGGACTCGTATCCTGAGTCGTTGTTGCCTTCTCCTTCTAGATTATTATTTTCCATTTCTTCTCTGCCTTCTGCTATCTCATTTTGTGCCAACACTTCTCTGCCTTCTTCAATCTCATTTGGCAGCATCACTTCTCTGTCTTCTTCTACCTCATTTTGCTGCATCACTGCTCCACCTTCTTCTACCTCATTTTGCACTATCACATCGTTCACCACTTCGTTCACTGGGTTGTCCAATACCACCCAGTAATTGGGCACAAAAACATAAGCTACCCCGTAATTAATAAAATTCACGAGTGGTGCTATATTCACCGAGTTCTCAAGTACCTAGACATCGTCGTCCAGTACATGAACTTCGTCGTCGTCGTCGATGACGATCGGCGATGGTGGTTGATTGAACATTTTTCTTTTTGATTATTACGGATTGTCGACTTATCGAGGACTGATCGCGGCTCCAAGTCCACGATCATAAAAAGTATAATTCCCACCCCAAATACTTAAAAATATTTTCAAGTTCGCACGGTAAAATTAATAATTTGACACTTTTTTCCTCGTAGAAAAGATTCGAACTGCAGTTTTAAGAATCATATTCTACAGTAAAGTTAAAATTAAGAATTATATTACAAATTTAAGACGCAAAATTGATATTAGAGAAAACACATGATACCCCAATCTACAGAAAAAGTTTTTATTCTATCACTAACTCGGGTGTACAGTGATGATTTGTCTAAAATAACCCTAACGTAGTGTGAGAAAAGAATTTAATAAAGAAGACCAAAGGTAGCTGATTTTGTAAAATTACAAAATCTTTATCTGTGGTTTACAAGAATAAACTCACAAGACAACTGAATTTAATTTTAAAAAATCTATCAACTATCGGTTATTAACGATATTAAAATGATAAAAAGTATAGCATTAGATAGACAGTAAAGTTCCTTTGCATTTGAAATAAATTTAAATTTTTAGAAACCAATAATTATCGGGAATTAACGATATTAAAATGATAAAAAAGTATCAAGAGAATAGAAGGCAAAAGAAAGTATAATATTAACTTAACATTAGATAGACAGTCAAGTTCCTCTATATATATATGTATATATATATATATATATAAACTTAATTTGCATACTCATATGCAAATAAGAATGATCAAGATTTAAAACATTACATGTAATAAACATTTAAAATAAATTTAAATTTATAAAAATCAATAATTATCGGGAATTAATAATAATAAAATGATAAAAAAGTATCAGGAGAGCAGAAGGCAAAAGAAAGTATAACATTAACTTAACATTAAGTTAGATAGACAGTAGAGTTCCTACACATATATATATACAACATATATATATATATATATATATATATATATATATATATATATATATATAGAAGTCATAAATAAATGTGCGCTCACACACACACATACACACACACACACACACACACACACACACACACACACACACTCATACACATATATATATATATATATATATATATATATATATATATATATATATATATATATATATATATACCATAACAATAGAAATTTAATAAGACCTCAGGATATTTAACTGAATACGGTCTACAATGTCATAAAAGTATACATGGTGATGAGTAAGTGTATTACTTACACAATGTTTATGCACAAATAACATACAATGCGTTATCCATATGCAAATGATAAATGTATTGAAATTCAATTTTTATGTAAAAAACAAGAGATTATTACGAAAAAATAATAAAAAGTATCAGGATAGCAGAAAGTAGAAGAGCATAACATTCATATCTTTTACAATAACTACCTATATATTATTATAATTTAAATAAAATGTTATGTAGTTATTCTACTTATACTAAATATATGTAAATATATACATATATGCAAATAAGTATTAATTATATGCAGAATATATGTAAATATATACAAATTGTTTCAGTGCGAATGATGTAGGTTGAGCAATTAACGCCTCTTTACTTAAGACACACACTAGCTAGGTGGACGATATAGAACACGCTCAAGTGTGATCGCGTTACATGAAAAAATTCCCTGATTAACAGTTAAAGTTCAACGTTCCAGAGAAGAAGATCAACACGAAGTAAGATGGTTAGAAAAAATTTACTTAAAGTCTTGATAAATATTGTTATTATAGCATTAGTTCGAGAGCCGCAAATAAAATTATTTTACAATAATTCATGACGCAAAAGTCTAAACATTTGCTCCAATAATGAATTATTGAAAAAAATTAGATTTATCTTAGGACTTTGCGGACTACGTACCTTAGCTTATATGTTTAAGCGAGGTATTTTTAACGATAATGAAATACTTGACATCGCTGGTCGTCGTATTAAAAGCAGAGGGATGCAAGATGCGTCACAAGTCAGGCTTCTCATGTTACATAACCGTGTTATTAAAGATAAGTTATTCATCATTTCTTTTACCGTTTAAAAGCTTGTATCTTTTTTCTTTACGATCGTAGAATTTCGCTATAAAATACTTTTTTGTTGTGAATAAAATAATAAATCTGAAAACATGATTTGCAAGAAAATATCAGTTTCGGATCAATAATCAATAACCAATAAACTTTTTGTTTATGATCACAGAATTTCGCGGGATAAGACTTTTTTGTTAAAAATAGTGGAACTAAGCAGATTTTACATAAATTTTACAGACCTGCAAAATATGATGGAGGACAGTAGTGGGGATAAACTGTTGATAAGGCTTCTGACCGAAGAAGAAGATGTATCTGATTCGAGAGATCTTGTGCTACTACCACCTCCCGAAGTGGTAAGAGAAGTCATAAATGTCTCTGAAACTACCCCAAACTTTGCAGTGGAGGGGGTAAATAATAATACAGCAGCGCCACCACCTTTTGAACCAATGCCTGGTTGCTCTTAGTGGGGTGATGATGAGAGACAGTCATCAATGGCGATCAATAATAACGAGCAGAATACACTTAATACGATGATTTCATCTGAATCACCAGGTACAGAGAGAATACAGGTTGATTTAAGGAGATGTAAAATGGACACTACACCTATACTCATAAATATTTACTATCTTTTTATTTTATTGCATATTTTTAAGAAAATAAATGCTTTAGTTTGTAATATGTACCATAAAGATTATTCAATTAAATTTTAAAATAAATTCATTTATTAATTTCTCAGAAGTTTAAATTTCTTGTACAAAATCTAAAAATTTTAATATGGTCAATGTCCCAATCGCTACTCACGAACCTATTACTAACCGCTTAATGTTATTTAGATACCAAAAAATTTTTAACAATGAGTAGCTAGTAATAGGTTTGTGAGTAGCGATTAGGACATTGACCATATATAAATATTGGAACACTAAAATTTTTAAAACTGATGAATGAATTTATTTGAAAATTTAACTGAATGATCTTTATGGTAAATACTACAAGCTAAAGCATTTCTTTTCCTCAAGTTTTGCAATATAATGAAAAAATAAGCCAAATTCATGAATGCAGGGGTGGTGTCCGTTTTACATCTCCTTAAGCGTAAATTTATAAATCATACATTTTCACGTAATTTTGGTATATCATATGGTAGACAAATATCTTCAACAGGGAGATGGTACTACTACTACTCAGAACCACATTACGATTCATGAAGAATCATCGCGATATTGCCGACAATTTAAGTTACAAGGTAGACAATTAAGAGTGTCAATATTACCCCCACCACCTAATGCGAATGTGTATACGTGGTTTGAGGCAGCAATAAATGATTTATATCGTCATGTGTGTGAAAATGCGCGACCTTCAGATTATATCGGTATAACTATAAACTCTGACCGATTTGTTCACGGTTCTTTATGGATTTCTTTTAGACTGGTTCGTGATTTTTCACCGACAGATCTACTCGAGTTATTAGCTTCTGTAGCACAGAGTAATGACAATTTTGAAATCGATGATGTTTTAAACGTGAAAGTCAGCATTGTTTCTAAACCAGAGGGACGCGGTCGGGTATCACTCACGAGCGAATCAGTTTTCAAGAAATCCATTCTAAATATTCAAAATACCGACAATCTTTGCCTTCCACGCTCGCTAGTCGCTGCTCATGTATATGCTATACGTGGTCAGATGCGCAGTGGTATTCACCATGACAGGTGGAATAGAATAAGACACCACACAGCACAATATCAAAAAGTGCAAGCGTTGAAACTTGTCAAAGCTGCGAGAGTTACGATACCCGAAACAGGTTGTGGTATCGAAGAAATAAAATTATTTCAAGAATATTATGCGCTTTTCGGCGTTGCAATAGTTGTTTATTCTTTACAAAACTTTGCTCGAGGCTATAAACCACTTTACGATGGTGCAAGTTTTGTACACGATGTTGGTAATGTAGTTAGACACACCTTAAATATAATGTATTACGAAAATTCTAATCATTACCAGCCAATTTTAAATTTACTCGCAGCAGCTGGCAGCCGTGGCTACTGCATACCTTGTAATAAAAAGTTTAGTCATCAAAAAAATCATAAATGTCCACAAAAATGCTGTAAATGTTTTCAGAGTCCCCCTTGCGATATAAATCAGGAGAAAATAAAATGTATTCAATGCACTAGAGATTTTTACGGTAATATTTGTCTGGAAAATCATAAAATCTCAAAATCTTTCGATAATTTTCGGTTGGTATGCGAGAGCATAAAAATTTGTCGTTTGTGCAGTAAAACAGTTCGAATGTGCGATAAAGATCCACATAATTGTAATACGATATTTTGCAAAATATGTAATCGTATAATGCCGATAGAACACCTTTGTTACATGCAACCCTTTATCAGCAAAAAAGGATTTGCAACCAATAAAAAGAATATACTTTATTTATTTTATGATTTTGAGACTCAACAATCGGAAATTATCTCGGGTGCTGGTGGTGAAAAAATAAGTTTGCATGTACCAAACTTGTGTGTTGTACAACAAGTATGTAATTATTGTTTGGATGATGAAAATATAACAAATTCTTGCGGAATATGTGGTATACGCGAATACGTGTTTGAAATCGACCCTGTAAAACAGCTAGTTGATTTGGCCTTAGCAACAAGAAAAAGTTTCGAGCAAATTATTTGTATAGCCCACAATGCACAGGGTTTTGATGCGCAATTTATTCTCAAACATTTGACAGAACGTACAGATCTTAGAGATAAGCCAGATGTAATTTTAAACGGGTCAAAAGTAATCATAATGGAAATTTCAACCGTTAAATTCATAGACAGCTTAAATTACTTACACATGAGTTTAGCTGCACTACCAAAAGCTTACGGTCTTGCTAATATCGACAAAGGTGCGTTTCCTCATTTGTTTAACACACCAGAGAATCAAAATTACGTTGGAGAAATGCCACCTGTGTGGTCTTTTTCACCAGATTCGATGAAGGTCGATGAGCGACGAGAATTTATACAGTGGTATAATGAAAAAAAAAATGAAAATTATATATTTAATTTTAAAAATGAGATTATAAAATACTGTAGGCAAGATGTAAAAATTTTACGATTAGCATGTTTGGCCTTTCGCAAAACCTTCATAAAATGTGGTAATACAGATCCATTCGTAGAGTGCGCCACCATCGCATCATCTTGTATGCGTGTATATAGAAAAAATTTTTTACAAAAAGACTATAGGAATCATACCTCAGGGTGGTTATAGACAAGCAAACAAGCAGTCTATGAAGGCGATGCGGTGGCTGTGTTGAATGGAAAATGTGCTGAATCATCAAATTCGGTATACTGTCCGAGCTCGAGAAAAGAGACTTCCCGAGGGCCCTCTAGTGGATGGATACTGCGAACTTAAAAACGGTACGAAAATTGTTTTACAATTCCACGAGTGTTATTGGCATGGCTGTGTATGGTGTTACACAGTGAACCGTGACTCACGCCTCGTAAACGGTGAAAATATGGACGAACGTTTCGAGAGAACCGCGCGAATATCCGAAAAGATAAGAAGCCACGGCTATCAACTAATAGAAAAGTGGGAATGTGATTTTGATCATGAGTACTCACAGAACGAAAGTATGAAGACGTATATCGATAATAAAACACGAAATTGGCATGAACCGTTGAATCCTCGAGAAGCATTTTTCGGTGGTCGTACGGGTAATACAGTCAAAATTTACGATGCAAAAGAGGGTGAGAAAATAAAATACGTGGACGTGTGTTCATTATATCCATATATCTGTAAATACGGTCGATATCCCGTTGGTCATCCTACTCTTTACGTGGGTGAAGATGAGTGTCGCTCTCTGGTGGGTCAAACAAATAATATAAGTCACGTTGAAGGTCTTATTAAATGCGAAGTATTGCCGCTGCGAAATATATATCATGCTGTACTACCCGTTAAAATGCATAATAAGCTTTTGTTTCCGCTGTGTCGAACGTGTGCCGAATCAATGTATACCGCAGATTGTGACCATGAAAATCCTGATGATCGAGTTTTTATCGGTACGTGGGTTGCTGACGAGTTGAAAAAAGCTGTTCAGATGGGTTATATCATCAGAAAAATATTTGAAATATGGTCTTATAAAATTACTCAGTACAACAAAGCCACGGGTCAGGGTGGTCTATTTCCAACTTATATCAATAAATTTTTCGCTGAGAAAACTTACGCGTCGGGTTACACTTCGAAATGTGCTGACGGTGATGAAAACGCGATTGCTTGATATATTGAGGAATTTGTGCAACAAGAGGGCATTAAATTAGACAAAACTCGAATAAAATATAACGCTGGTCTGAGACCTGTAGCAAAACTCTGTTTAAATTCATTGTGGGGTAAATTTCGTCAACGAGAGAATATGTCAAAGACTGAAGTGATACATGATCCACAGAGATTGTTTGAATTACTCTGCAGTGTCGAGACCAAGGTCGACTCAATTTTACCGATCAATGAGACGACAATTTATGTAAGTTGGCACAACAAAGAATCGGCTGTTGAGCCATCACCATTGTGTAACGTTGTCGTAGCCGCTTATACCACAGCCTTGGCGCGTTTGAAACTCTACGAAGAATTGCAACCGCTGGGTGAACGTGTATTGTATTACGATACCGACTCTATTGTGTATGTAAGTCGCGTGGGTGAGTACGATGCGAAAACAGGGCCGTTCTTGGGTGACTTGACCGTCGAATTGGCCTGTTATGGTCTTGGCACAAGCATCACATCATTCGTCTCTAGAGGACCCAAATTTTATGGATATAAATATTTGACACCAGATGGCGTTGAAGGATGTGTTTGCAAAATCAAGGGTATAAGACTTAATTCGTCGGTGAGTCAGAAAATAAACTTTGATTCTATACGAGATCTTATTACTGGTAAAATACCGCCACTTTTTGCAAACTATGACGCTATTAGACGCACACGGTTTCACGATGTTATAACACGGCCTACATGTAAAATATGCGAGCCTGTGTACTCAAAGAGACGATTCGTGAATAACGAGATTAGCTATCCATACGGTTATAAGTCTAATTAAAAATAAATTATTGTAAATATATTATCACTAAAGCGAATATATAATACAGGATAAAGAGAGAGAATTAAAACACAAACTATTTTGAAATAAATTTTTATATTTTATAAAAATGTAAAACGAAAAAATAAATTTATTTTCTATTAATTGAGTAGTCATCAATTTTTTTCAAAAGCACAGGTTCCAGAATAATCCGCATCCTTTCCACCCTCATTCTGAATCTTTCTCTATCACGAGCCACTTGCTTCCACTCTCCACGTCACGCTGTACGACTCGCATAGTCCCACACGCGTATCACATGAATTTCCGGCTTACCCTCTTTGAAATGCACTTGTTTTGTTTGATTCATCGTTCACTGTACTTTTTGTAGACTCTCTTTTCTATAAAATTGTTGAGAATCCAAAATTTGAATCTGATTAATTCTTTGATGAAAATTTATTACCTTTTTCAATTTCTTGGTTATTGCTCACGATAGCAGCACTTTTTCAAGACTAACCAGCACTGACCGTTTACCAACGCTTTTAATTTTATACTATAAATGGTGGTGATGGTGGTGGTGGGGTAGGGGTATTAATTATACGTAGGTGATTAATACTTATTTAGCTCTTTCAGCCATATAGCTAAAGAGCAGAATAATGCTGGCGTCAGCCAGCTATATGGCTAATCAGCTAAACGATTGGCTAGCGCCAGCACGATACTGCTCGCACATGTGCGCGCCGCCGCCGCCGCCCCCCACTCTTACTCATCACTCTTAATGATCGTATATGTAGAGTGGTTCAAGGATTTAATGAGGTTAGTAATAGAAGTTTAGCAGCAGCGGTAACATGGACGTTTGCAGGTGGGTGCATCCGTGGACTTTGATGATTTGTGGACCCAGCTCGTGTGGTAAAACAGTATTCGTGAAGAATTTTTCGCATCACATTGATCGCATGAGTGATACAAAATTCGAGCGTATACTCTTGTACTATACCGAGTGGCAGCCAATTTACAAGGAGTTGGCCGAGGCTATCGAATTTCACGAGGGTTTACCAAAGAGCGAAGACTATGCCAATGATCCACGAGCAAAACTCTTGATTCTCGACGATCTGATGAGAAAATTGTCCAACAGAGCTGTAGTAAATCTCTTTACCTAAGGCAGTCATCACAATAACTTGAGCGTCATCTTTATCTCGCAAAATCTCTTTCCTCAAGGTCAGCGAAAAATTTCTTTAAACTCTAATAACATCGTGGTATTTAAAAATCCGCGCGATCGAGCGCAAATAGATCATCTGGCGCGTCAAGTCTGCCCCGAGGAGCCTCGTTTTTTGCAAGAGGCATATCTCGATGCCACAGCACAACTACACGGCTATTTGTTCATAGATCTGAAACAGGGTACACCTGAAAACGTGAGATTTCGTACTTGTATATTTCCGTTCGACAAACATCAGTACGTTTATGTGGCTCGTTGCAAACCCATAAAAGCCGGTGCTCGCTCGAATAATGTACCAGTCGTGCGATTGTAATGGAGCCGGTAAGACGTAGTCGTAGCAGCAGCAGACCAATTCCAGAAAAGTACTGGACTCAGCTACATGTTTTGTGTAAAATCGAACTTTCTCAACTCAAGGCCATATTACGCGAAGCAAATTCCAAACTTATAACGTACATTTGCGAGTGTGCTTTGAGCATTTTACTCGGAAATATTCCACTCAGCAAGTATTATAAGAAACAATTGCGAAAAGTCGCACCACTGTTGCGAAAACTCGCTAAACCGGGTATTTTGGAGGTAAAAAGGAAATTGGTGGTAAAATCAGCATATTTACTACGGCTAATTGTGAAACCTGTTTTATCGGCATGGAGTACGCAAGAAAAATGATTTTAGTACCGCAAGAGTGCTTGGAGCAACAGCGGCTGCAGCAGCAGCACGACGTACCAACTACCAATCATACAACACCAGCATCCAGTGTCCAGACACCTGGTACAACCACGACACGCCTTGACGCAGAAATGAGTAAAATTTTACATTCTACGGGTGATGAGCGTCAAAAATCTCTGCAATATCAACAAATCTTGCAGCGTTACTTGCATCTAAGAGGGGAGGAGAAGGATGAAAATAGGAGTATAATACGGCCAAACGAGACAACATTATTAGAAACGGAAACAACGATGGGTACAGACAATAATAACGAAATCGACAACGAACAGCTTGTCCAGTCGGTACCGCAGAAATTTCAAAGTAATGCTAGACATCTCATTAGATATTTGCGGCAAGCTGGTAATATTGAATGGGATAGTCGTGGTATAATCAAGCTAGATGGCACTGTTGTCGAGGGTGCTAATATTGTCGATTAAATGAACGAAGCTATGAGAAGTAGAAAAAGGCCGCCACCGCGCGGATACAAACAGTTTGCACGCGTCTTGCGACAAGTTAGCATACCTCGAGAATTCATTGATAACGATCAACTGTGGCGTACGATTGTATCTCATAGCCCTAATTCACCGCTGCCATCGTCGTCAGAAAACGAAGGTTATTATTCTTCAACAGCTACTGGTCTAACGAGCGTAAAGGAGAAAGAAGTCGAGAGTGCGAAAAAGCGTAAAAAAGTTGGTAGCGAGTTGGCAGCTACGCCATCAACCCCTGTAAAAAAAAGTCGTCTCGAACAGCTAAAATGGAACTGTATGTGAAAGCATGGAAGAAAGTCATGGAGGGGGTGGAGGAGTAGGAGGAGGAGGAGGGGGAGAAAACTGGTACTTTTATAGACCAACTGATTTTATTTGTACCCTTTGAAATGCATCTGCCAGGCTACCAGTTTCTCGGCCCTGGCACACATCTCGAAGAGCGTCTCAGACGCGGTCAGAGAGGAAAAAACCCTCTTGACAATGCCTGTCTAGAGCACGATATTTCATATTCAAATAAAAAAATAACGAATCATATAAAAGGCGACAGACTGCTGGCTGAACGAGCATTTTCACGCATGCTCTCGGAGACTGCGGATGGTAATGAAAAGACTGCAGCTGGTATTACTGTTTTGTGCATGGTCAGCCAAATTGCGTTTGATAAATTTTTGAAACGCATTACAAATACATTTAAAAGACAGCAAAAGAGAGAGAAAAAGCTAGTTTATAAGAGGGGGAGGAGGAGGAGCAATGAAAAAGAAGAAGGAGACGAAAAAGCCGGACGATCTTGAGCATTATTACTATAATCTTTCTGCACCATCAGTGTACACTGGTGCCCATCTACTGAAACAAGCGAAACCCAAAAAATTTGATAACAATACCATTGCCAAATGGTTGGAGAGTCAGGATGCACATACCTTACACAAACTCGAGAGACATCGTTTTCCTCGTCGACATTACAACATTTTTAGCCCCTTTGAAGTGTGGGAAGCTGACTTGGCAGATTTTAGATCACTTAAAATCTACAATGATGGGTACAGCTATATTCTCATTGTCATTGATGTACTTTCAAAGTTTGCCTGGGCAGAGCCTCTTCTCGACAAAACCAGTCGAAGCGTCGCTGTAGCATTAGACAAAATTTTATCACGATGTAATGATAGACATCCTATTTATCTACAGACTAATAAAGGTAAAGAGTTTATCGGTCGAGAGGTGCAAGAGGTGCTAAAAAAAAACATATTACCTATCGAGTCGTCAGAGACCCTGATATAAAGGCAGTCATTGCCGAACGCTTTATTCGAACTCTCAAAGGTCGTATCTGGCGATACTTTACTCACTCGCGCACAAGACGTTATATAGATGTTTTGCAAAAAATTGTGACGTGTTACAACGAGTCGTAGCACAGTGCCATAAAAATGCCCCCTTCCAAAGTCAACTTATATAATGCTCACGTGGTGCGTCAAAATTTGACGTTGCGTTACAGCGAAGAACAGCCGTTTCGAGTAGCTAAATACAGCGTTGGCGATCTGGTTCGTGTTAGTCGTGCCAAGACAGCCTTCAGGAAAGCATACGTGGGTGGCTGGACTCTGGAGCTGTTTAAAATTATAAGAGTCGACACAAGACAACAACCACCCGTCTATATTTTGACAGATCTTGATGGAGAAAAAATTGACGGATATTTTTACGAAGAACAGTTGAGCAGAGTGCGCAAAGATTTAGATAGCGAAGCGTTTGTGGTTGATGAGGTTTTGAAGAGCAAAGGTAAGGAAGCTAAAGATTTAAAAAATTTACAATGAACGATGAATTTTACATGGTTTCACCGAGCAACAGCAGCAAGTTTGTCTTTCCACACAATGTGGCGACGCATTTTACAACACAATTATCACAAAATTTTGATCTTCATGGCGACTGGTGTGTAGGACTCACGAAAATTCAAATACCTCTCACATTTCAGCATATATCAATGGTAGAGCGTGAGGGGATGATTTCTGTTAAAACATCCAAACGTGACGTGGCGAATGTTTTGCGAGAAACAGAGGAGGAGACTCAACAGAAGGCCGAGGTGTTTGCCCGCGTTAAACCTGGTGTTTACCGTGACATTGAAAGTCTCTTAGAAGAAATAAATAATCTCGAGAATCTGAAAAATCATTTATATTTTGAAATCCGCGCTGGTGGCTATGTACAGATTAAATGTCGATGTGGTGAAGATTGTACAACTTATATGCACACGTTTACCTTATCGGAAAAATTACTTAGAATTTTAGGTTTGGAAAATGTACCAATTTTCTCTTGCAAAGGTAATAAAGAACACTACGTTGCCGGTAATCGTCCAGCAAATCTTGTGAACGGGTTACCAACCGTGCTCATGGTTCACAGCAACATTTGCCTGCCTTATGTAACAGGTGACATGCGCACGAGCTTACTACGTATAGTCTCGCTTCATTTGCATGACTACGTTTACGGAGGTGTTGGAATTAAAAACTTTTCACAACCCATGTACCTACCACTGTTGTCTTCAGCGTTTCAGTCGATAGAAATAGATATAAGAGACGAACACGGATTTCCCATTCCATTCGACTACGGTACGCTGACTGTAACGCTTCACTTCAAGTGCATCCGATAAAATGCCTGTGTTTGAAGATTTTTTCAATAACCAAATGATTGGTGGTGGGGGTAAGTGTGTTACAGTTGGTAAACCTTGTTTTGGTTATAACCAGTCGGGTGCAGGAGTAGGTAGTTTTTTGAAAGGTCTCTTCCGAGCAGCTATACCGAATATCAAACAAGGTACAGAAGTGGTCGGTAAGGAGGCTCTCCGAGCGGGTAAAACTATCCTAGATGATGTCACTGTAGGTGGCAGACCGGTTAAAGAGACGACCAAACAGCGCATTCGCGAAAGTGGTAAAAATCTCAAAAGAAAAGCTGACGTTGTTCTGGACAAATTGCTCTTGGGTGAGTCAAGCGCGAAAGAAGGGGAGGAATCAGAATATAAAAAGAGGAACGAGACATCATCAACTCAGTCGTCGAGTGCACCTAGCACTACAAACACCTCAGCGGCTAAACGCTCGAAAAGTGATAAAGTTGCGAAAAAGAAGAAGAAGCAGAATAAGAAAGCGCGTGTAGCTAGAGATATTCTTGAAAATTAAAATTTCAAGATGGCGCTGTTGCATACAGAATCTTGTCAGTCGATCAAGTCGGAATTATGACTTTTTGAATTACCTTCGACACAGACTGCAATTGAAGGCTCTTACTGGGTTCAGTACAAACCGATATCTTCACTTAACGACCAATCACCAATTAAATTTACCATCCCTGGCAACACTGAGTATCTAGACTTAGTTCACACAATGTTGAGTGTGAGTGTAAGTGTAACATGCACTAGTGCTGAACCACCTAAAGATCCGAACGTTGGACCAATAAATAATCTTTTGCATTCGTTGTTCAATCAAGTCGACGTGCTATTCAATCAGAAACCTGTTTCACCACCAAACAATGCTTATGCATACAGAGCTTACATTGGAACATTACTAAATTATGGCCCAACAGCTAAAAAGTCTCATTTAACGAGTGGATTGTGGTACGATGATACAGCAGGGAAAATGGTCGATACCACAGGTGGTAATACAGGTCTCAGCCAGCGTAAAGCGCTTATAATTGACAGAAAGATTGATTTACTCGGCCATTTACATTGTGATGTTTTTAATCAAGACAAATTATTACTGGGTGGCGTTGAAGTTAGAGTAAGGCTCGTGCGTTCTCGTGATGGTTTTTGTCTCATGGATCCCGCTGGTGCTTTCACAGTAAATATTACAGAGGCTACGCTTTTTGTGCGTCGAGTAAGCTTGAATCCTTCACTCGTGCTAGCACACGAAAAACTATTGTAGCAGACTACTGCAAAATATCCACTGACACGTGTAGAAGTTAAGGCTGTTACGTTACATAATGGTGTGCATGGGGAAACAATCGACAATGTCATATTAGGTCAACTACCAAAAAGAATTATACTCGGTTTTGTTAAGAATAAAGCTTACAACGGAGATAAAAATCTTAACCCGTTTAATTTCAAGAATTTTAATATAAATTTTTTATGTCTGTACGTTGATGGAATGCAAGTGCCATCGAAACCCTTACAGCCAGATTTAAAAAAAAGCAAAATGTACGTTGATGCTTATCATACACTTTTTTCCGGCACTGGTATTCACTTTATGAATTCAGGCAACTCGATTACCCGTAAAGACTATCCAAACGGTTACTGCCTATTCGCTTTTGATTTGATACCTGATTTATCGGCGAGTAACGGTAGTCATTGGAATTTGATAAAAAATGGTAATGTACGAATTGATGTTAGATTCGACGACCCGCTAGAGGGTGCTGTAAATTGTATAATTTATGCTGAATACGACAATTTGCTCGAAATTGACTCGTCGAGACAGGTTGTCGTGGATTATAGCGGTTAAGTAGTAGTGGTGGGGATATAGTTCTCGCTATTTAAGTGGAGCAAAGCCATCTTTATCATCTCAGTCGGCGAGCAACTTTAATTGCAAACAGTATGGACGTGGTGATTGACGTGCAGTTTTTAAAGGGCAACAAAAACCGTTTGATTCCAAAGGAGGTGGCTGTACTTGCTATTCATAAAAACTTTATCGCTCATTGAATTGTGGCGCCTCCTTGTAATTGAAGACGCTTACCTAAAAATGCTTTGAGACAGAACAATTGGGCGACACTGAATCATCATGGTCTGGAGTGGTACGAAGGTGATATATCGATAAAAAGAATATACAAAAATTTGGAAGATATTTGCAAGCATTGTCGTGTAATTTTCGTGCGAGGTCAAGAAAAACTTGAACTACTTTCAAAGCTCACCACCTGGAAGATTGAAAATTTAGAAAAACAAGATTGTCCAGCTATTAGAAATTTGAATTTCAGCAGTGTACAGTGTATGCATCATTACATAAAATCATCGTATTCAAATTACGTGTGTGCTCTAAATAACGCTGCTAATCTGAAACAGTGGCTACTAAAACATAACCCCAGCGTAAAATCGCTGATTGTGGAAGAATTTTTTGAAATTCTCTGCAATGAATTCAAAAGAGATTGTTCGATATCTGATGAGGATCAAGTTTCACGCAGTAGGCGTTTATCCAGCGGATCGGATTCCTCTGATGTGGGTGAAACCTTGTGCGCTTGTGCTTAATACGCAAAATTATAACCAGCGGGGTGCGCACTGGGTTGCCATATACGTTGATAAGTATGGCACAGGTGTGTACTTTGATAGTTTTGGTAAGCCGCCACAAACTCAACAACATTTACGATGTATTCAGCAGAATTGTAAAAAATTTAGATGGAATAATAAACGCTTACAAAGCGAATATTCCAATGTTTGTGGTCATTATTGTATCATGTTTCTGTATTATATGTCTACCGGATTGGGTTTCAAGAAATTCTTGGAAAATTTCTTGCAGAATTTGCAAAAAAATGATGCTATAGTGAAGAATTTTATAGAGAAAACTTGCTATGCGTAATTTGATACTTGACTGTCTCTGATTGGTTGCACGCCACCTTTTTTACGACATCCCCACCAATTTTTACAGTATAAAAGAAAACCTAACCAAGATGGCTGGTCAAAAGAGAAGTCTGGAGTAGACATTTGGTAATGACTTGGCATATTTAATAAAACAAAATAGCAAGAAAAATTATTGGCAGTAGGTTCTGCCAATGGTCTACGGGCTGAACAGCTCTTTTGGAAAAATTATCCAGGTAGGCCTGGAGAATATAGGCGGCGAAGACAAAAAGCAGTTTGCACCCGTGGTACGCTTCTGTGGAGCCAATTTTCAAGGTCTACCTATGTCACTAGACTGTTGGGAGGCGTTGAAGCAGGAATTTGATAAAATTGAAGATTTTTTCACTTGCTATAATGAGGAATCTATGCTGGATCAGCGGCTATCTATTCCAGGATACACTATCCGTTTTATGATTAGTTTTCACGAGAGAGCTTTTGAATTGGTACCCAATGACGCACAACCAGAAGGAGAGGAGTGTGGTGGACCGCCGAAAAAATATGGTCGATTCAATCGGTCACTAGTATTTAAACGTGTCACGTTTGAACGTTTAAAAGATTTATCAAAATGTATAGATTATAGAATTAGATATTTAAATACTGTTGCAAAATCTGTAGATTATATATTACGAGAAATGGTTGTAAATATGAAAAATTTATTGGAAAAAAGTCAGGAATCTCAATATGTATACTTTACTTCTAGCGATATAAAAACCACAATGTCTAGTTTTAATGATAATTTTGTAAATGATTTCATCGAATTATTAAAAAAGAATAATCTAGTTTTAGGAAAAGAAGATTTGTTTATAATCATACACGAATTTATTATTTATCATATGTACACACTAGTTAATTGTATGAATGCTACGTTGTAATGTTTTATTATTAATAATAAATGTTGTTAAACTTTAAAACGTGAGTATTTTATTTACCTCGTTCATTACCAATTCCTCAACCTTCATACACACAGTAATATTACAAATTATATATTTCACGATTCAATATAAAATTTTTATTATTTTAGTATTTAAAAGTATTTAGTTGCAAATTGAAATCTTTTAAATTAATATTTTATGATTCAATATAAATTTTAATAATCAAAAAGTATCATGTGACATATTAAAATATTTAAAATTTTTAAATATTCAGTTGTTCGGGTACCATGCCTAACAAGCCCCTACTTCACCTTCTCAGAGGTCATTGACCCACCGGTCAGTAACCTTTGGGGTGGTGGAGTGGGGGTTTGTTTTGACGGTCCATAGTGCCCCTATAACTACTTGTGTGCAATGTGCAACTGATTAAAGGTGTTTTATTTCGGCATCAAGTTTTATTTTAGTATCAAAATCAATATTGAGGGATTATTTTTGATAACATACATTTTTTTATGAATTAATTATTATTTCATTTGTGTGATACAGCGCTAGTATATAATATTCCATACAGTGATGTATGAAAAAAATAATCTAAAAAGGCGGTTGAAAGTATCACGAAACGTCGTGACAGTAAAAGATAGCTTATAATTTTTTAAAAAATTTGTAATTGTTCCAAGAATTTATTAAAAAAACTGAAAAGTATTCCTTAATTGATCGAAAAAAAACCTTGATATATCTTTTTGGTTTGAAGGAATTTTTCACCAATGTCGATAGTTTTCTTTGTAAAGTTTTAAAAAAATTTTATTCCAACCATTTTTATGTTTGAATAAAATTTGTTTTGATGAAAAAATCATATAAACTAGACATAGAAGCCATCCGCAGAGCATGAATCAATTTCTTAAATTATTTTGAAATAGTTCGTTGATTCACTTAAAATTTAATTAAAAGAAAACAAAATCATTATTGCAATATTTCATGAAATAATTTTGAAAGAATTTTCAGAAGAAAATATGAAAAAATTCTAAAATTTTTTATGAAATAATATAAAAAATGATTGAAGAATATTTTAGAATTATTTATTGCATTTCGACAGGGCAAGTAATTAATTAACGAATTATTTTTTTAATGATTCTGAAAGAATCATTGGGAGAAATTTAAATACTTTATAGAAAAATGTTGTATTATAGTATCATGAAATAATTTCATCTAGATGAATGAAATCATATTTTTTAACATCATCAAATATTAAATTCAATGTATTATTTTTGTATTAATAATATGAATTATTAAGAAATGGATTTAAAAAATAATTGAGTTGTTATACATAAATTCTTACAGAATTAATTCACTAAAATAATTCTATTCCTTTATGTATCATTTTCGAATTAATTATAAATTAATACATGCTTCATAGGTCATAATTTATAAATCATCCGCTCGATTGTTCTTTTTAATTTTAATTTCTGGTACTAACTCTTGCAAGCGCTGAGAGATTTCCACTTTCATATAAAAGGAAAATAAGAATCTAAAAACAAAATTGTTATGCATACGATGTCTATATTAGAATCACTGCGTATGTGAAAATCATACAAAATACTACACGAAGGGAACATAATTATTTCAAAATAAATTGACTGAGTTCATTTTCAAAAAAAATTACGAATTATTAAGAAAATAATTCTAATAATGACTCAGTTATTACACACACATATTCGTGATTAGTTCGTGGAATTAATTCTGTAATAATACTATGCTCACATTTAATTCATTGACAAATATTTCTTGTATTATTTCATAATTGATTCCATAAATAAATTTTGCGAGAATGTTATGAAATACTGGGACAATAATTCAAAAATTTACTTTGTTACTATACACATATTTTTTAAGAATAAATTCATTTAACTGCCTGTATGGAAATATTTTTTATGAATAATTGTAAATAACAGTAAATTTGTGCAAAGAACTGTAAATAATTGTGAACAACTGAAATAACTGTAGATAACTGTAAAAAAATGTTAATAATTTTTAATAACTGTAAATAATTGTTAACAACTGTAAATAATTGTGAATAATAGTAAATATTTGTAAATAACTGTAAATAACTATTATATATATCTCAATTCTGATATTTATAATAGTCATTTATAGTTATTTACTTTTAGCTCCAGTTATTTGCGGAAAACATTTCCATATGGGTGATTCTGTTATAATATAAAAATTATTTCTAAATTAATTAAAAAATAATTAAAAAATTTTCAAACTCACCAAATCATTCAAAAGTATGTGCAGACTGTAGGATAAATAAGAAAAGGAAACTTGACAGTGAAAATAATTGTTCTAACAAAAACTTTTATAAAGCAAATCATGATTATTCAGAACAGAACTATTTTTTAAACAACGGAAAGATCATTCAGATGGATACTGATGAGCATGAAGATAAATCACCTAGTGAAATTGAATTAGAAGAAATTTCGATAGGCCTTAAATATTCTAGTCTAGATATTAAGTACCCTTTGAAATTGGGAATACTTACTATAGCACCACAATCTTGGTCAGCAAGAAAATTAATGAAGGAATTTGGAGCATCTCGGTCTTTAGCTCAGAAAGTTAAGAAAATTCTATCAGCATTAGGTATCTTACCTCCTACAATATCAAAAGCTGGAAAAGCTTTATCGCAAGAAACCGTGATAAAAGTGAAAAAATTCTATGAAAATAGTCGAATTTTACCTGGTATGAAAGAGACAATTTTATTAAATATCAACGGAAAGCACAAGGAAATACAAAAACGTCTTTTACTGTTCGATTTGAATGATTACTATACCTCCTTTAAGGAATTTAATCCAAGAATTCCCGTGAGTTTCTGGCTCTAAGGGTACACATTGCGTTTGTATATGCACTATTCATGAGAATGTTAAAATGATGCTGGACTCAAAAAACATAAACAAATTGATAGGTGGACAAATTTGTGGCTATGAAGATTATTTGAAACAAATTGTCTGTGATAATACAACTTGTGATTGTTATTTTAGTAACTGCAATAGCTGTCCTGATTCTGAAAATTTTTTTTAAAATTTAATTTCTTTATTCGATGATAATGGCATCAATGAGGTACAATTTAGTGTCTGGACTGTAACTGGTAGATCTACACTTCAAACTATTGTTTTACCAGTTCATGATTTTGTTGAAGAATTATGTTCGAAACTTAAAATACTAAAGCCTCATTCTTTCAATGCGAAGCAGCAATCGACATTCATTTCAAAGAATAAATTAGAAATTGCTAAATCAGAGGCAGCAGTCATGTTTGATTTTTCTGGAAATATTTCATATGTAATTTAAAATACTTCCCAAGCATTCCATTTGAATAATGAACAATATAGTCTTTCCGGTAATATTGTATTACAAAGAAGACTCAAAATTAAAACATCAGAGTTTTATTTTTCTGTCAGATAGTTTAAGTCATGATACTGCTTCTGTTTACTCTATACAAAACCAGCTAATCCTTAAAATTAAGAAATACGTATGACACTTGAAAAAAATCTATCATGCCACAGAGGGTGCAAGGCAGCACTTAAAAAATAAATTTCAAATGGCGAATTTATTGCATCATAAGACAGATTTTGGTATTGAAGCGGAATGGTACCACAGTGCAACTGCACATGGGAAGAGCTGTTTTGATGACATCGGGGCCACATTTAAAAGAGAAGCTTATCATTGTTGTCTCTTAGTGAAACCAAAAGATGCAATTTTATCGATGGATAAACTTGTTTTTTAGGCAAAAAAAAAATTTATAAACAATTCGAGTAATGCACTTTAGCAAAAAAGAACAAGATAAAATAAGAACAAAATTGTACAAAAAATTTCTGGAGTCAAAGCAGGTCAAGACTATTATGTCACATCATGCCTTTTTTGTCACAGCAAATCACGAGTTGACAATGAAAAAATATTCATACGCTGAAAAAGTAGACACTGCATTAAAATAACATAATTAATTTTATTTATTCAACATTTTTGTATTTTTTGAAACATAATAAAAATGAAATCTTAAAAATGCTAATTGTCAGCTGTATAATTCTTTTTGATCATGTGTTAAATATTTCACTTGTATAATTAAATGTACTAACAATCTTGTGCCATAACTATGTGCCAAGATGGCGGAGAAGAAGGAGTTGCCTCCTGATGAGGTTCCGCGCGATATTTACTATAAATGCCATCCAAGGCAAGTAAATGCAACGGTTTTCTGTATTTTGTGTGGAAATGTGTGGCATAAAAGTGATTTTAACAGAAAAAAGGGTGTGAAATATATTACGAATGTGATTGTAGTGTGTGATGAGCATATGGACATAGATTTAACCTCAAATAACGAAAAAAATTTTCAAGTGATTGTACATAATTTGAAGATAGAAAATGAAAAACTTAAAGAGGAAGTTTCAAAATCTAATAAAAAGTATAAAATTTTGCAAAGTGATAATAAAAAATTACAAATAAAATATGAAACTCTTTTAGCTGAAAATAGAGAAAAAGATGACGTTGATGAAAATGAAAATGAAAATGTAATACTAGTGGAATCGGTTAAAACAGAAAATCTGCTGCTCAGAGATTTAAATAATGAACTCAAAGATAAGAATAGTTTATTGAAGGAACTACTAGAGAAAGAAAAAGAAATTCCTAAAACAAACAAAAAGTCTTTTGCGGAGGTTACTGCTACTAAACAAATAATGGTACAGCCAAAAATTATACCAAGAATAGTAATTAAAAAGAAGAATAAAAGTGATAAAGTAAACGTGAGAGAAAATGTACTCAAGTACCTTATAAAAGATAAAAGTATACAAACAAAAAAAATTCATTGGACAAATGATGAGGTAACGATTAACTGCATGAATATAGAAAGTATGAAGACAGCAGAAAAATTACTAACGGCTAAAATATCACATGTATGCAAGATAGAAAAAGAACAGTTAAAAAATCCAGTAGTTAAAATTGTTGGAATTGAAAATTTATCTAACATGGATGATAGATCACTTGAAAACGACATTAATACAAGAAACTTCTCTAACAATGTAGCAAAAGGTAAAATATTACAATCTGTATATAATAAGACCAATGGTAAAACAACAATTTATATGGAAACACCTGCTGAAATACATAAATATATTAGAGAAAACAAAGATAGAGTTTTTGTGGGTCATCAGAACTGCAGAGTCTATGATGTTGTAAATGTGAGGCCTTGTTATAATTGTACTAGATTTGGGCACAATGGATCCAAGTGTCATAATTCACCAGTTTGTCTGAAATGTGCTGGAAATCACACTACAAAAAATTGTGAAGGAAATAAAACTTTTTGTTGTGCAAACTGTAAGTATAGTAATGACAAGTATGGCAGTAAATATAGCACGAGTCACGTGGCAACTGACAGTGACTTATGCGAAATTTTAAAATAAAAAATAAAGTCTGTAGTAAACTCAACTGATTACATTATTAAGCCTTTTTTACCCAGATACTTTGGTATAGTAGATTTCTATACGAGGTCGACAAGAACTCGTCATGCGAGTGGAACATCAGATGCAACATAATGGTGTGATTGAAGATATACAAACGCAAGATTTTCAAGAGGCGATCTCTTATACAGGAGTTCCACAAGGAACAATTCTGGGACCTCTTCTTTTCATAATATATGTTAACGATCTTTTAACTGACATGCCAAATGATACCATAATGTCGTATGCTGATGATACAGCATTGATAGCTACTGGCAATACTTGGAAAGAAGTTGAATATAATATGAACAAATATCTTGAGAAAGTGTCGGAATGGTTAGCATTAAACAAACTAACCCTAAATGTTAATAAAACAGTATACATTAACTTCGGGAATTATTGTGATAGCGTGCCAACAAATTTTGTATTAAAAATAAATAACAATAGACTAAACAGAGTGAATAGTTGTAAATACCTTGGTATTATGTTTGATTACAATATGAAATGGAATGAACATATTAATTATATAATAACCCTAACAACACAAAAACGTTTCAAAAACGTTTTTGAAACGTTTTTCGGTAAACTTATATACGTTTGTAAATTTCGACAAAAATACATATTCAAAACGTTTTTAAAACGTAAAATATGTCCGCATATTTTAGATTCTCAAGAGTAATGTAACGTTTATGGAACGTTTAAGAAACGATTAGAAAACGTTTTCTCGATGAAAATTTACGCAAGCTCAAATATCCAAACGTTTCCTTAACGTTTAAAAAACGTTTTATTTGGTAAAATTTTTTTCTCTATATAATAATTTTTTTGAATGATAAAATAAAACGTTTAAAAAACGTTTTAGAAACGTTTGGAAATTTAAGCCAACGTATTTTTTCACCGAGAAAACGTTTTCTAAACGTTTCTTAAACGTTACATAAACGTTACATTACTCTTGCGAATCTAAAATATGCGGACATATTTAACGTTTTAAAAATGTTTTAAATACGTATTTTTGTCGAAATTTATAAACGTATATAAGTTTACCAGAAAACGTTTGTAAAACGTTTTTGAAACGTTTTGTGCTGTTAGGGAAAGAAAACAAGATACTTAATTTTCATTTTTTATAAAATATCAGGTTATTTAGTAACAAAAATTTTAATTATGATATATTATGCTCTTTTTCATAGCTATGTAAGCTACGGCATACTTGTATGGGGAGGATCCTACAAAAATAATTTGGATTTACTTCAAAAAGTACAGAATAGATTATTAAAATTAGTTTTTAAAAATAATTTTGTTCATAGAAAACCCATGACATTACATCAGCTGTTCTCTCTTGAAAGTCTCAAATATTACTATAATGATCTTAAAAATATCTATATTAACTCAGTTATTAAAACTACACTGAAAAACTCTAATGCGGCTGAGTGTTTTCAAAGGTAGACACTCACGCCACTCTGAACAGTGGACGCTAATCGTACTTTCAGATTCAACTCATTGCGTGCCAGATTACACTGAGTGTCATTTCCGAAAATCTGATCGCTCGAAAGAGCGATCAGCGTACTCTCAGATGACACTCAGTGTAATCTGGAAAGCAACCGATGTGATTTTAAAAAATTTAATATTTAGGTTCTGAAAGCGACATCTATTTAACTCAAGAGTACACTCAGCCGCATTAGGGTTTTTCAGTGTAGGCATAAAATTATACCACCGTCAAGGGTACGTAAGACTGTAAGTGACAAGAGTAGCTTCATAAAAGCAATAAAAATTTTTAATCAACTGCCAAATAATTTAAAAGTTTTAGATATAACTAAAAAATCCTCTAATGAGAAATTAAAAGAGTGGATATACGAAAATATATTGTTATAATGTTATTCAATTTAGTTTAATTCAACTAAATATTAAATATTATGTACAGAGAATAAATAAGAATATTTTATTTAATGTTATTGATTACAGTTTACTGCCGTCAACTTACATATGTCTATCACTAGGGTGCAGAAAGCCAAATAGAAGAGAATAAAAAACAAATTAGTGTATGCTAGGTATTGAATGAATGAGTGAGTGATGAGTGATGTGTGGCTGGAAGATTTTTTGTGTGCTGGTACACACGATAATCTAAGCGGCATTATTATTTTTATTATATTATTCTATTATTTCGTTTTTTCTTTTTGTAAACCAGACCTGCGAACAGGAAATATTATTTTCCTCTGCAGGATTTGCGGCGTTTCTGGTCATTTATTATGTTTAATAATTGTACTTGAGACTGCTTGCAAATGTTCTATGTAACTCTGGATTTAAATAAATAAATAAATAAATAAATATTAATCTTGGTCACGCGATGCCTACTCGAATCTATTGTATATATGAGTGATTCTACGAAACCTTTAACTTTTCATGGAACTCTAGAGTGTTGAATTAGAAACACTATAGCTCAGCTTCTTGAAGAGGCACACGAACATAACACGATTCAAATTAACGGTTTTAGAGCCAAGAAATATATCCTGGTATTTTTGTGAGAGCACATAAAAAGTTATTCTGAATATTTTGTAAAATTATCGAAACGAGGGGCCATTATATCATATAAAAATGCAAAATTTTCGAAGATTTACCTTATGTGCTTGATGAAAACATTGACCTACCTTAAATTTTACCAAAAAAGAACTACATATCTTCTGCAGGCTGCTACTCAACTTTTTGAGCAGGCGTTCGACTCGGCTCAAATTCTTCGTAATGAAGTCAAAAAATAATTTCTTATGAATTTTTTTGATTATCCAATATATTAAATTAAATATTCCCATAAATCTTCAAAAATTTTGCATTTTTATATGATTTACGTGAAATGGCCCCTCGTTTCGATAATTTTACAAAATATTCAGAATAACTTTTTATGTGCTCTCACAAAAATACCAGGATATATTTCTTGGCTTTGAAACTATTAATTTGAATCGTGTTATGTTCGTGTGCCTCTTCGAGAAGCTGAGCTATAGTGTTTTTAATTCAGCATCCTAGAGTTCCCTAAGAAGTTAAAAGTTTGGTAGAATCACTCATATATAATAATAACAAAACCAAAATTGAAATATGAAATATTTTTTCCTTTAATGACAGACATTCCTGTTTATCGAGAATTTATAATAACATGATAAATAATATATTAATTTTTATATTTTTTGCAAATAAAATGATATATTAATTATTCTTATTTTAGCAATATATTATATAGAATAATAATGAAAATTATATTGTTTAATGAATCGTAATAAATCATTCATTCCATCATTTTTTATTCTAGTTAAACTTCTTTTGGTATCTTTTAATCAGGTTCCTTTGTTATTAATTTCCATTACTATTTTTCTTAATTACTGATTTTCTTTATTACTAATTTCTTTTGAGTATAATTTATATTATATTTCCTGTTTCGTGATGTCAAATAAAATAGAACTAATTTCAATTAATTCTTATGTTCTTAAAATTAATTAATACTTTATGAATTCCTGTACTGATATTAAGACAATAATGCAATTATTGTCTTAATATCAGTATTCATAAAATATATTACAAAAATTTATATAGTAAATTTATACAGTATATTCATAAATTATGTTACAAAAATTCGTTAACAAAAATACACGTACTATGCAAAATTATATAAAAAAAATAATTATAGTGCGATGTGAGAATTTACATTAAAAAAGTAATTAGAATCTATAACAAATAAAATAAATATCTAATATCTATATGTGAGTCGGTTCGGTATGTCAAAAAAAAATTTTGTATATAAAGGATGCCAGACACACCACCAGCTAACTTGCGGCAAGCACGATTCTCAGGCTGCCTTGGATAGAGAAATAGCACTGTTGTAGTGAAATTTATGGTTGAAAGTGAGAAGGTGACACACAAAAGAACTTTTTATTTAAAGTTAACAACGATTTACTTAGAAAAAAAACTTATTCACACTGGGTCATAATGAATATTATTTATTTATTTTTTCTAATCTGATCGCGCTCTCTCATAACTCCTACCTTACAAGAAAGTTAAATTTAATTTCAAATTTTAAATTTACTAATTTTATTAAAATTTAGTCTATTTAAGTTTCTACAATGTCTGTTAATCACTTAACCGAAACACAAAAAAATTGAATTTTTAATCCAGTCATTGATAATTCACAAAGAAAAAAAATGTACTATACAAAATTCAAGAAAAATGTCGGAATTCACTTGGTCGTCTAAACCCGCTTCGCTCTCTCCCTTTCACTTTTCTCTCTCTCTCTCTCTCTCTCTCTCTCTCTCTCTCTCTCTCTCTTGAACCTCTCTTGCCAATTTTGAGGTTAAGTACGAACGAGGTTTGAGGTTATGGTTGCTGCTTATTTGTCGCATGGTGACTACTTTGGATAATACTTATCAAGCTACAACAGGTTATCTTCCACTAATAAAGTAGATCTCTACATCATAGGCTGCAGTTACTGGTCCAGTACTTCAACTTTGTGCCGCTAGCTATCTACTTCTAAGCAGTGCATTAACTGTATACTTGAAGAGGTGAGTATTTAATGTGTTATGTCTCTTAGTGCGCTCATGAAATATTATGGTATTTTGCTGTCGTTGTAACTTGTTAATTTTACGTACAGATACAGCAAATCTTTGCAAAAACTGTACACCCATTTACCATACTAAGTGTTGTGATAGCTCAAGGTTTCTCAGCGATAGCATAATAGTTTGCTGTGTAAAAGAGAAATTTTGTAGAAGAAAATTAGCAGACGAGTGCTCGCGTGCATTAGCCACTGAGGACATTGTTTCAACCTCCTCACAGCATACAGACTCTCTTCTATCTAATCAGCGCTCTCAAAAAAAGGGAGCAGCTTCACCACTTCACTTCCTTGAACCGTCACCACGAGGACGCTATCAGTCGGAGTCAAGTTCCTCCTCCTTCTCAGTTAATAGTATTGTTTTGGGCGTTGACTTGCAACAGGTTGCTACCTCCAGTCCATCCCGATTGGCTTCTTTCTCTTCTAAATCTAAACACTTACATTTTCCTAACCACTCAATTGATATGTCACAGCCCGAATATTTTGCGGCTTTTGCTGCTGATGGTAACTAAAAGTTCGATAAACAAATGAAAATGTCGAGTCAGTTGCTTCAGGAAACTAATGAATTGCTAGAATCAAACAATAAAATAGTGGCAGAAGTAAGTGCTCTTAGGAATGATCTGGGAGAAGTTAAGCTTTCTTTTTCGGAACTGGGGAAGCGTTATGATGCACTGTATGAACGCTTAGACAACCATATTGCTTCATGTTCACCATCTGGCGTTTCTCTGTTGCGTGACTAATACGAGATTCTTTTTTCGGGCATACCGACTAATGTTTCTTTGAAAAATAAAGAAATAATAAAGATCGTCCTTGAGGCTATAGGGCTAGATTTCGGAACAAATTTTCTCATTGATACTCGTGAGTGGCTGCCTACTATCAACATGGATACTGACCAACCTGAATGCTCACAACTGCATAAGTTTAGATCTTTTGTTGGTCGTTTTACATCAGATGCTGGTCGTGATAGCATAATAGAGGCGTCACCTAAATTACGCAATTTTTCTGCTGTAAAATTGTTTGGCATTGGTGGCAATGGGGAGATATTTGCTTGTCCAATCTGGCCCAAACCGGTATATACTCTATTTAGGAATTCTACAGCTGTGTACAAAGATCTTAACTATCAATGCCCGATAATACGCAACTTAACGGTCTGTACACGGAGAAACTTTTTGGGGCGATAGACCTTGGTAAATCTTGAGGTGTGAGACCCTTATTAATAGAGCAATTCGATGAGGTATCATGCCTATCGAGTATAAAGGCCTGAGGCCTTTGTTTTGAAGACTGAAGACATAAAGCCGAACAAAACTAAATCTGCGTATACATCATCCGAACGCCATAGACGCACGGCCTCGGTGACAAAGGTCTTAGACCTTTATGCTCAAGACGAGACGACTTACTTACTTTATCGAGGCGCCCAGCCCTACACTACCAGAGGTCTCTCGCCCCAAAAAGTTTCTCGGTGTATGCGTCTTTATAAGAATAGTGAACTTATTCCCATTACTGATGAGGCGCAGTTGGCCTTACTTAAACCAGTTGAAGCTAAAAATAAGGTCTCTTTGGCTCTCTTGCGGTGAGCTCGCACACTTTTTTAAATACTACTCCAAACCGCTATTCTAATAGCGCTTGTTCTAGATTAAGTTCAAATTCTTCTTTTTCTAATATTAATAATTATCACAATTCTTCAATTCAATTCAATTCTAATTTTTCACATAACTTTGCTATTTCTCATGCTAATGTAAATAGAATTAGGACGCACTTCTTAGCTATTAAAAATCACATTACGTCGTGTAAACCTGATATCTTTGCAGTCTCAAAAACATTCTCAACCAAGCTGGATGATAGCTCTGTGATCTCAATAGAGCACTATAACTTTTTTAGATTAGATAGAATGGGCAAAGCAGGTGGTGGTGTAGGGTTTTATGCTCGTGATTTTCTTGAGGTTAATATCTTGGCTCAATCAGACCCTGTTTTTGACAACAGAGCAAAATACATAATAGCTGAGATTTATTTGGAACTGAAAAACTTATTCTTTCAGTGGTGTACTTGCGTCCAAAGGCTATTTTTCCAGAAGAATTTCTTAACCGATTTTTTACTTATTTACGTTCTTATAAAAAGGTTGTAATTACTGGTGATTTTAATATAAATTTTTTATCTAATAACTACTCTGCTGACACTTTTCGCTCAGCTATAAATTCATTAGCTCTCTATGTGGTTCCATCTGAACCCACACTTTGACTTCCGAATATTTTTCCCATTCATGGATCGACTTATTTATCATCAATGATGACAGTTCTCTGTTATCACATAATAAATCAACAGCACCTTTCATTGCAGGTCATGATCTTATCACAATCACATTTAGAGCATACAAACCACCAAATAAAACGAGAAAAATCTTTTATGAAAACTTTTCTAATTTGAATCGTGATAGTTTAAATGAAACTATTTTACGTAGTCTCTTAATAAAATCGCAAGTGAGGCAAGCGACTTCTAGTTCAAATAATTAACTTATAAATGATCTGGTAAATGGTTTGTCTTCTGTCCTTGTTTCGTCATTTGATAAATGTTCACCACTTAAATATCGTAATCTTGCGATTAAGAAAAAACTCTGGGTTACTTCAGATATTCGTACTAAAATGAAGGAACGTGATAGAGCATATCGCTCAGCTGCACGTTCAGGCTCTATCTTATCTATTGCTCGCTATCGAAGACTTCGTGGGGAGGTCTCAAATGCTTTTGACACGGTTTAAAACGAATTCATTGAAAATCGTTTGTCTGCGTCGTTGAACTCAACAAATCATTGGATAACCTTACATAAGATTGGGCTTTCGAACAAGATTCTACCCTCACCTCTGCAATATTTTTCATCTAAAGCTCTATTAACTCACTATACTTTCATCTCATCAACATCTTCTGTTCTATCTATTAGTGAGATTAATAAGGTGCTTGCTGTTCCATTACGCAGTGATTTTCCTATTTTTGAATTCACTCAGGTCGACTGTTCTGTCACTGAGACATTGTTACGAATGGCTTCCTTAAAGGCAGTAGGGCCTGATGATCTTTCAACAGGCATGCTGAAGATCACACAGGATTCTTTAGCCCCATATCTGACTTCCATAGTCAACGTATCGTTGTCTTCTGGAATATTTCCAGACCCGTGGAAGCGAGCTTTTCTTCTCCCGTTGGCTAAATCAAATAAATTGGATTCTCCTTCACAAACTCGACCTATCGCTAAACTCTGTAAGGTTTCGAAAGTCCTAGAAAGGGTTGTGCACACACAATTAAATGCTCATATTGAAGTAAATGCTCTGCTCGATTGTCTGTAAACAGGTTTCCGAAGAGCCAATAGTACACAGACAGCTTTTTTAAAACTTCTTGAGGATGCTCGTCTTGCTATGGACAAGCGCATGGTAACACTGTTGCTTTTATTTGATTTTTCAAAGGCCTTTGATACAGTGCCTCATTCATGTCTACTACATAAGCTTCAATCTTTCAACTGTTCTGATACAGTTATACGCTGGTTTGCGTCCTATTTAAGAAACAGATTTTATACTGTTCCTGATCTCGACAATCGAATGGGCGATTGGATCTCATGTACGGCGGGTGTACCTCAGGGTAGTGTCCTGGGTTCCAATGCTCTTCTCAATTTTTATTAACGATCTTTCTTTTGTATTATTCTTTTCTTCCTGCAAAATTATAAGAAGAGATTAATCCCATGAATCATGAGGTAGCTGCAGTGGTCAAGTGGGCTGATGAAAATGAGCTTACTCTAAACCCTAATGAGATGCACGCTATTTTCCTGGGTAGTGAGCAATTCATATCGAGAATTCAGAGTCTGGAAACGAAAAGGGCTTATAGCCCATTTAAATAACATTGGCTATAAGCCCTTTTCGTTTCCAGGCCCTCAATTAATCATTTATCTTGTCCTCCTATTCTGGTAAATAATGTGTCTGTTTCTTATACAGATGTGTTTAAGAATTTGGGAGTCTGGATTAACAGTACATTGAATTGGAATAAGCAAGTTCACTCGGTTGTTGGTCGAGTTTTTGGTACTCTTCAGTCACTCAAGTTTCATAGGCATGCGTTGTCCAGAAGAGTTAGAAAGGATCTGGTTGAGGCATTAATCTTTCTAATTCCTGATTATTGCTATGTAGTTTATGATAATCTGCCTCAAACATTGAATCTTAAACTCCGTCGTGCTCTTAATGGATGTGTTAGATTTGTGTTTGGCAATATTGGGTGGCAGGACAGAGTCACTCTTTTTTGCCTTAATCTGGGGTGGATATCAGTCAAAAATAGGCAACTTTACTTTAAAACGGTACTTGCTCACACTATTGTTTCCTATCAAAATCCAACTTATTTAGCAACAAAATTTTTTCGTACAAATATCGATACAATGGTCAGATTATCTAGTAGACTACCTATGAGACTGCTCATCTGTCCTACTGTCCGCACTGCGGCGATGCTCAATTCCTTTGTTTAGTCAGCATCCTCGTTTATAAACAATAATGTTGATATAATTACTGGTTTTGGAGTGAAAATGACACGGGTTTTAAATGTACGATTAATAAATAAATTTGTTCTTGATGAGCGCAATGAATGGCAAAATACATTAAACATTCGTTGAGTTTACTTAATATCTTAAATTAAGTCACTCTACCATAAAATATATAATGCAGACCTCAGAAGGTTGCTTTTTCTGTACTGGTGTGAATGATGAGACATTAATTTCTGTTAAAACATTGTTTTTCTTAAATGCTTTATGTCTGTTATACATACTTTAGCTACTATAATATATTTTTGTCGACGCGGAGAAAATTATAAATATTATTATACAACTGTTTTAAACGTTAGATCTATAATGCCTTTACTACATGTATATTTTGTTTTGTGTATACTTATGTAATTTCTTAAGGGTTATAGAGGGTTGAACCCTATGACCTGAAATAAATGAATCAATCAATCAATCTCTCTCTCTCTCTCTCTCTCTCTCTCTCTCTCTCTCTCTCTCTCTCTCTCTCTCTCTCTCTCTCTCTCTCTCACTTTTCGCACTTAATACGCGCCCACGTATTATCAGAAGAGAAAAAAAATTTTAATCACTTCTTTACCATGCAAAAAAGCAAGGTTTTTCATTTTCAACTATTCGTTCGATAAGTAAAAAAGATATGGGTTTTTCACATTTAATCGTCGTCTAAAAAACATGTGGCTGCGTGGTTCACACACTTGCGCACTTACGGTCCGACCCCTTGATTTTATGCAGATTTTATTATGCTTCGCAAAATACGATTCTTATTCAAATTTTCCTTTCTATTCACACAAAAAAAGAATTTTATAATTACGTTAATTTATAATTACGCGCACAAAATCAAAAAACCACTCTACTTCGTATTCACTGACTCTAATTTTATAATCGGTGAGAGCCGCTGATTTACAAAAATTATGTATTTTATCTGGGCAGCCCATTCGCTATTGTCAAATTCCAAAAACTCCTGCTGGTCGTTACAGATGACGATAAAATTGAGCGGGTAAATGGCTGGTGCACGGCGATAATGGTCTTTTGATCTCTCTCTCTATCTCTGTTTTTCACTCTGGTCGCTACCAGCGACGGTAATAAGTGCCTGGGCCTCGTCTTTGAAGAGAAAACCTACAGGGCAATCCTAACTCTCTCTATCCATCTCTTTCTCTGCTTCTGGCTATCTCCAACAACGAAAAACTTTCTTTTGCAAATCTCACAAAAATCTCTATAATTTACATGGTTAATTAAAGAAGCTCTGAAGCGACACGAGGGTGACAACAGAATGTATACAATGGCCACTTCCTTCTTCTTTGTTTTGTCTTTTATTTTTTATCTTTTTCTAATACCTTCTTCTCCAATCACTGTTCTCAGATTTTTATTCTATGATTTTATTGGTCATTGGCCACTTCCTTCTCTAAAGATAGCCTTGCGCTTAAATCCATTTTGACAGGTGCCTATAGCCTTTTACCATAAATACATAGAGAGAGAGAGAGAGAGAGAGAGAGAGCCACACCTACATGAGACCATATACGTGTATATGCATCCCTTTATATCTAAGAGAATGAAAAAGAATTATACAATTCTCTCTCTAACGTTCTTCCTATTTTTCTTTCGTTCTCATTCTCTCTCTCTCTCTCTCTCTCTCTCTCTGCACTCTTTCAGTATTTTCGTTCTTTACGGTGTGATACATGTGACGGTGATTCCTCTCTTTTTGCTCGCCTTGAATATCTCTACAACCATCTCAATGAGGCAATTGCACTATTCGTGCCTGTCAGGAAGGTCAGGCAGGGTAGGGCTCATCGTTCGTGGATCACCTCTGAACATCGTCACTTGATTAATGAGAGAGATCGACTTTATAGACACTACAAACGTACTCGACTGTATACTGACTTACTATACTATAGGACTGCTCGAGACAAGGCACATGAGTGCATTGAATCAGCCAAACTGTTATATTACTATGACAGACTATCGGGACAGATCTGGAGAGAGCTCAAAAACCTTGGTATATGTTCTACGAATTCACGACATTCATTTCCTATGAATGAGCTTAATCGATACTTTGGTGGGATTGCGTTTGATCCACTTGCCCCTTCTGTTTCTGAGTATGTAAATAATATGAATTTAGATGAGCCTTATAAGTCTTTATTCAGGTTTATTGAGGTTACTTTGGAAGAGATCAGGATGGCAATATGTCATTCTACTTCTCAGGCTAGGGGGTTTGAAAATAGTTTGCGGTCCCACAAACTATTATCTATGGAGCATTTCCAGTTATTGGGCCCTTGCTATGTCGTATATATAATGATTCGTTATGTGAGTGCGTGTTTCCTTCATGTTAGAAGATCTCGTTAATTACCACTATCAACAAGGTCTCTCCTCCACGCACTATGAGTGATGTACGACCTATCTCCTTGTTGTCATTCATGTCAGAAGTTCTTGAGCATCTCGTCCATCAACAACTTTATTACTACTTGTCCACCAGACATCTGTTGGATTCTCATCAGACTGGGTTTAGAGCTGGACATGGTACCCGAACAGCTTTGCTCAAACTAACGGAGGAGATTAGAATCAACATGGACAGACGTTATGTAACTATGCTTCTATTATTTGATTTTAGCAAGGCATATGACTGCGTGCCATGTCACTCTGCTTCGGAAACTAACTTTTTTTGACGCTTCGCACACTGTTGTTAGGTGGTTTGCCTCTTACTTATCTGATAGACGGCAGTCTGTTGTTGACTCTGATGGTAATGCGTCTGACTTCGTTACTTTGAATACGGAAGTACCCCAGGGTTCTGTGCTTGGACCACTTTTATTCTCCATTTATATTAATGACGTCGCTGCCAACTTTTACTCGGGTGTACAACATTTGATATATGCCGACGACTTGCAAGTCTATGTGCATTTTCCGATATCTGAACTTAGCACTTATACTAATCTTATGAGTGATCATGCTATTTTCATTTTAAATTGGGCTTCTATTAACCATCTGAAATTGAATGTTGACAAAACAAAGACAATAATTATTGGCTCTTATTTTTACATTAATATGCTGTCCTTATCACTTGTAACTGGCGTACCGTTGAATGGTGCTAATATTAAATTTGAATCCTCTTTTCGTAGCCTGGGTGCTTGGTTGGACAGTAAGCTTAACTGGAGAGAGCACGTTACACAAGTGTGTAATAGGTCATTTTCTCTGCTTTACAGACTAAACTACTTTAGAAAGAACACTACGTTTGCTCTTCGTATACATCTTATAAAAACACTGCTGTTTCCACTTCTGGATTACTGCTGTCTGGTTTACTGTGATCTTTCAGCTGAGCTTGACCTTAGAATTCAGAGGATCATCAACTCTGGTATACGTTACATCTTCGGTGTAGGTAGGCATGAGCACATCTCTGCTTATCAGTTCTCATTAGGCTGGTTATCCACTGCGGGTAGAAGAAACTATTTTTCTGCTACATTTCTGTACAAGATGTTCTTATTTTGTACTCCATCCTATTTGTATTCTATGTATCAGTGGATTCGGCCGGTGAGGTCCTTGAGAGGTGGTGTGAGACCTCTGATCATTTCTTTTCCATTCACTGATTATCGCCTTCGATCGTTCCTGGTCACTTTCTCGTGGCTATGGAATTATCTTTCTGCGACCTTACGCAACTCATCCTCGCTCACGACATTCAAGACATCCTCATTTGCACACTACCTTGCCTTGGAGAGTAGACCTCTGCCTTATGCTAATTTATAAAACTGTTTTATATTGTATTAATTTTATTGCTGTAAAGTTTATTCTATTGTTATAATAGCTTATTACTGTTTTTCTCTACTGTTTATTATTATTATTGTGCTTGATATTATTTTTATTAATTCTAATGTATTACTGTAATTAACTGTGTAACATAATGTGCATATAATAAATTTGGTTATCTATCTATCTATCTATCTATCTATCTATCTCTCTTTGCTTAATGCACGAGAGATCGACACGCCAGCATTTTGAGTTCGCTCCTCTAGCATGCGGATCTCCTCATCTCTGTTACTCCATATATCTTTCTTTTTCTTCTACCTTCTATCTCTTCTTCACGATGCATTACCTTCTGACGCACGCGCGGTCGTTGCTAGTTAGTAGTGTATAGGTCCTCGCTTTACTGACAACCCCAGCAGTACATGCGCTCACACACAGTGGCTATCCATGTGTGTGTAATGGCCGCCACGCATGTCTACTATACGTATCTCACCGTCTCGTGATACTTGTAACAAAAAAAAGCAATTTTGTTTTTGATCTTGTTAGTAATTACTTCCTTTTTATTTAACGTGCACCCAGGCGGGTAGTTGTATCGCTGGTGTTGTGTGGCATTGTGCGGGATAAATAAATCTTATAAATAATTAATAATTCTTTATTCATTTATTATGGCGTACCACGTCACAATGGAAAAATCGAAAAATTTAAATAATAAATAAATTTATTATAAAGAAATTCATAACTTATTAAATCGTATTGCAACTAAATTTATTTATCAATTAATTACTAATAAATTAAAATACATAAATTTTAAATAATAAAATCAAAAGTTTTAAAATAATCCTATGGGTGGTGACTTCGAATCCCCTCATAATCGATGGTTGGACGACATTAAAAACTTTTTCTTACTTTCACTTCAAAATGACCTTGAAATGACTGAAGCTGATCTCATACAAACGGACAGACCTTAAATTCAGACTTAGCGATCTCAAAAAACCCTAGTCGATGATTAAACTTGATTTAATAACTTTTTCTCAGTTTGACCTTCAAATGGCCCTAAAAATAATCTTATATAGACAAATAGACCTTAAGAGTAGGCCGGAGTAGTTTTGATTACCGACCGAAAAGTGAAATGTTATTTTATCATAAATAAAATAATTATACTATTTTCAAAAGAAATTGTTATCGAACGCAATTTTTTATACATACATGATTGTATGATAGATGTTTTTTCCATAAAATTCACCATATTTTAAACAAAAACTAACTAGGAGAGTGTCACATCTCCGGATCACGGATTTTGCTCAAACTTCGGGATAAGTTTTCAGATGAAAAATATAGAAAAAGCTAAAGTTATAGTCACAAACGCTCAATATTTCCCTAGATACAGACAATCAAAGAAAATCACTACAAAAGCTACTAGATTTTCAAACACTTATAGCTCTTAACGGCAGGCCGGAGTAGAACCTGATACCGACCGAGTAACAATTGAGTTGTTTGTTATTTACTCAAGTATTAATCGGTGTATCTTCAAAATAAAGGTTGATCGCAATAGATATTATTATTATGAATATCTATGCACAAGAAAAAAAAAATCTACCGATTTGTTTTTGAGAAAAGTAAGGAACGCCGAAGTAAAAGATTATGTTTATAATATTTTCGCGTTCCTTACTTTTCTCAAAAACAAAGCGATAGATTTTTTTTTCTTGTGTATAAATATTTGTAATAATAATATCTATTGCGCTTAACCTTCAATTTGCAGATACACCGATTAATACTTGAGTAATTAACAAAAATGCCAATTAGACAAGGACAGCGAATCCGGCCTGCTCTTAAGCATCAATAGCTAGAAGCTTGAAACTCTTTTTAAATTAAAGCTGAGATCAAATCCTTTCGGAAAAGTAGTTATAGCACATCAAAATATTATTTTTTCCTAAAGCTATAGCACAATAGAGATTGCACTTAATTTCAGCTTTTATTATTAATTAATGTTTGAAAAAAAAATTTAGGCACAATCTTTATAACGCTTTGGGAAAAAATAATATTTTGATATGCTGTTACGTCACAACGTATCTTTTATATTAGTTTTTAATTTACAATTTTTAAAATATCTTTTTATTAACATGATATTGATGAACTAATTAAACAGTCATCGAACAATAAAAGAATGTGTTAAGCTAAGCAGTAAAGAAACTTAAAGTTGATATTGAGCAACGAAATTCTTCGATTCAAAATTACAAAATCAAACTCACATTTTAAAATTATTCATAAGAAGAACAAGATCCACTTTTTACTTAATGAAATTATGTCAAAGTTAAAATTTTATCTGATTTCAATTATAAAAGCCAACTGAAATTGACGACAGTCAGCACCACCCCAGGATTATTGTTGGTACCAAGTCATACATCCTGTAATTCTCGAACTTCAACTTCAATTCAAATTCAAATTCAAAGTCAAACAAAGTTATTGACATATTCAATATTAATTATTTTATAAGTGTTTAATAGATTCCTTAAAAGTTACTTATACATTTGACTCGAGTCTTATTTCAATCGTGCCTATCCATAAACTATCTGAATATAGCCAGCCCTTATCTACTGAATTGTACAAAAGGTAAGAATATTAAATATACTTTTCTTCTCATTTAAAAATCTTTATAATTAACTTCAATACATTTAATAGTGAGAACGATCTCACTCAATTAAAATATTGGTGAAGTTCATCCACCGCTAGATTCTATACACTCTTTAAAAATATTGTTTAACTCTTATCTAACCATTAAAAGCTTATTAAAATTGAAAATATATATATTTACATACATATTCAATATACTAACTTTCAAATTATCCCATTTTAATTTAGTTCTGGTGAAAGCCAGGACTTAACAATGCTATAACTACTTTTCCGAAAGGATTCGATCTTACCAGGAGAGTGTCTGAGTTGCGGGTCACAGATCTTGATGAAACTTCGGGATGAGTATTAAGGTACCAAAATATGAGTAAAGCCACAGCGGTACGGTCTACTTTTCCGAAAGGATTTGATCTCACCAGGAGAGTGTCTGAGTTGCGGGTCACAGATCTTGATGAAACTTCGGGATGAGTATTAAGGTACCAAAATATGAGTAAAGCCACAGCGGTACGGTCTAACGCTTCGAAAAACTGAAGTTATGGACGATTATAGTCTTATTTTCAGAAAAATATGAAAAAAGAACTCCTAATTGAAGTGTAAATAATTCTGTCTAGAAATGTCTTTAATTAATCCACAATAACTAAAATGAAAGCAGAGAAAGCAAGCTTTGATTTGCCAGTTTTCAAATTAAAAAATAATAATTAGAACTAAAGTTATGCTAATTTAAAGTTGAGCAGTAAGAGAGTACCAAAAATAGTCTAAATTTTAAAGAATGGTGATTTTTAGTACTTTTTTATGATTAACTTTAAACAAGCATAACTTTAGTTCTAATTATTATTTTTTAATTCGGAAACTGGCAAATTAAAGCTTGCTTTCTCCGCTTTAATTTTAGTTATTGTGGACTCAATAAAGACATTTCTAGACAGAATTATTTACACTTCAATTAGGAGTTCTATTTCATATTTTTCCGAAAATAAGACTATAATCGTCCATAACTTCAGTTTTTCGAAGCGTTGGACCGTACCGCTGTGGCTTTACTCATATTTTGGTACCCAAATACTTATCCCAAAGTTTCATCAAGATCTGTGACCCGCAACTCAGACACTTTCCTGGTCAGCTTTAATTTAAAAAGACTTTCAAACTTCTAACTATCGATGCTTAAGAGCTATGAGTCTTTGAAAATCTAGTAACTTATGTAGTAATTTTCTTTAATTGACTGTATCTAGGGAAATATTAAGCGTTTGTGACTATAACTTTAGCCTTTTCCATATTTTTTTATCTGAAAACTTATCCCGAAGTTTGAGCAAAATCCGTGATTCGGAGATGTGACACTCTCCGAGTAAGTAACCGTACTTAGAGTTTAATAAACAGCTATAGTATAAAATTTCTAAATTAAAAAAATTTTCTTTAAGAAGTGGTCAAATTATCTGTCTTTGTCCAATAGTGTTTTTCATCATTTATGTAAATACCATTGGCTTTAACATGAAAAAAATGGCAGTCCCCGCTAGGTATTAGTATAATAGTTAAATTTTATAATGAGAACAAAATAATTTAATCATGTAGTTTTTGAATAATATGAGACCTATTAAAAAAGATAGGTTATATTTTATATTTTTAGTAAATCTCATATTATTCAAAAACCACGTGATAAAATTATTTTGTTCTTATTATAAAATTTAACCATTATATAATCTAGCAGTGGCTGCCATTTTTTTAGTGTTACAGTCAATGATGTTTATATAAATGATGAGAAACATTATTAGACAAGGACAAATAGTTTGGCCTGCTCTTAATTATTTTTGGCGAGCGCAATAGAGAAATAAATTTCGTGAATACATTAAAAATTTTAAGGTAGTTCTTAGCTAAATCGAAAGTCATGAAAAAAGTTTATTTTTTCAGGAAATTTACATTAACTATCATAAAATAACAGTGCAAAATTTTAGAGTGATTCACTACGCGGTTTAAAAGATATGATCTGCAAAAAATCATAACTTTTGATATTGCTTCTTATGAGAGTATGGCATCGGCAGCTAAAATGGGAGAATTATTTTACTCTATGTATTTCGATATTCATGACATTATACTGAAAATTGGAGAAAATTTACTTCGAACCCTAAAGATTATTATATCAAAATTTCAAGATCTTAATCTAAAAACTGATACTCCGAGGATTCTCAGAAAGTTTTTCTAAAGCGGCGTAACGTGGCAACGTTACACTATATACGTATACATATATAATACACTCAACACTTTACTACATGTATGTGAGATAAGGATATTCAATAGTGTTATGCAAGAAGGTGAGGAGTCAGAGGGGTACCCTATGTTCTAACATAGGAAAGAATAATCGCTGCTAACTTGAAGTAATGAAATATTTTTCAACAAAAAATTCTTTGAATGGTACTAAGAAATGAAATATATTACTCAAATTACATTTGAACGTTTTTTTTAAATGAACAAAACATTTTAAAATATTCTTTAATTTATTATCAATTAATCGAAGTTCAACAATATGTTGAATGAGTGCAAAATTTTAGAGTGATTCACTACGCGGTTTAAAAGATATGATCTGCAAAAAATCATAACTTTTGATATTGCTTCTTATGAGAGTATGGCATCGGCAGCTAAAATGGGAGAATTATTTTACTCTATGTATTTCGATATTCATGACATTATACTGAAAATTGGAGAAAATTTACTTCGAACCCTAAAGATTATTATATCAAAATTTCAAGATCTTAATCTAAAAACTGATACTCCGAGGATTCTCAGAAAGTTTTTCTAAAGCGGCGTAACGTGGCAACGTTACACTATATACGTATACATATATAATACACTCAACACTTTACTACATGTATGTGAGATAAGGATATTCAATAGTGTTATGCAAGAAGGTGAGGAGTCAGAGGGGTACCCTATGTTCTAACATAGGAAAGAATAATCGCTGCTAACTTGAAGTAATGAAATATTTTTCAACAAAAAATTCTTTGAATGGTACTAAGAAATGAAATATATTACTCAAATTACATTTGAACGTTTTTTTTAAATGAACAAAACATTTTAAAATATTCTTTAATTTATTATCAATTAATCGAAGTTCAACAATATGTTGAATGAGATTTGGCAATGCAGCGGTATTATTTTTATATTGGTAATCTCGGATCACTATCTATAGATATACATAAGGATTTAAAATTATATACTCCGTGCAAACGAACCAGATAAAGTAAGCGTTTACTTTTGTTAACGATATAGTGAATAGTAATCTGTAAAATTTGAGCGAAGTGAAAACGTTGCTGAATCTCTTATGTAGCAAAAGCGGATTTTCAAAAATTAATCCTCACTTTAACTTTAATTTAACAAATCTCTGTCAATTTTCCTGAAAGGTATATACAAAATTATATGAAATAGATCCTTGGATCATATACTTCCATAATATCTAAATTTTTATTTGATCTGTTAACTTTTGCTTTCTCATAGAGAAAGCATTGTATTGATAAAAATTTTTTTTTGTATTTTTTCATTAATTTGTACAATTTTCACTCAAGAAATCAAAAATATAGTTTCCAGAAAATGTCCGTATGTATGTGTGTGTGTATGTATGAATTCAGTACATCAGTTAGGTCTCGAAAACCACTCGATGGATTTACTTGAAATTTTGCATACAATTTATTTTTTTGTCTAACTAAGCGGAAAGCTATTGAAAATTGGTTTTCTTAGCGTATTTTCTTATGTCATTTTAAGAATTTAAAAAAAATTTCGATTACTCATTTTTTTTGGTATTTTACGTAAACTACTCGAAGAATTTGCTTGAAAATTTGTATGGAAATTATTTTTGGCTGTCAAAAGAAGAAAAACTTTTGAAAACTAATTTTCTTAACGCACTTTTAATTTTAGAGCATTTAAAAAATTTTTTTTAAATTCTTATTTTTCATTTTTTTTCTATTTTACGAAAACCATTCCATAGATTTGCTCCAAAATTTGTATGCAAGTTATTCGCTACTGTCTGAAGAAAACCAGCTTTGGAAAACTAATTTTCTCAGCGCAGTTGTAATTTTAGAGCATATTGAAAATTTTTTTTAAAATTTCATTTTTATTTATTTTTTGTTTTGCGTAAACCATGCGACAAATTTTTTCCAAAATTTTTATATAATCGATTCGCTATTGTCTAAAGGAAATAAGCTTTTAAAAACTAATTTTCTTAGTGTGGTTAAGATTTTAGAAAATTTTAAAAATTTTTTTAAAATTTCAATTCTTCTTTTTTTATTTTTTTTTATTTCACGTAAAGTACTCGATTGATTTGCTCTAAAATTTGCAGGGGAATTATTTGCAATTGCCGAAAGAAGGAAGATATTCAAAAATTGATTTTCTCAGCGTTTAATTTTTGAGCATTTTAAAAATTTTAAAAAAGAAATTTTCAATAGAAAATTGTATTTATTTTGATAATCAGATCTCAAAAATTATTCGATAGATTTTCTGGCTTCAAATTTCGCATACTATCTATTATTTTGTCTAAGTACGCGGGAAGCTATTAAGAATTGGTTTTCTTATTTAATTTTAGAACCATTCAAAAGTTTTAATTTAAAAAATTTTTATTTTTTATTTTTTTTTTATTTTACGAAAACCATTTGATAGATTTGCTCCAAAATTTGTATGCAAGTTATTTGCTACTGTCTGAAGAAAACAAGCTTTGGAAAACTAATTTTCTCAGCGCAGTTTTAATTTTAAAACCTTTTGAAAAATTGAAATAGTACATAACGTAACGAGTATGGAAAGGCTTTATTTACGAAACGGGAAGTTTACGGCCTAAGCCGAAGGTGAGGGTCGTAACGAGTTTCGTAGAAAACCCTTTTCATTCTAGTTGCGTAGTGTAATTTCCGCCATGAGAGACAAAAAAGTGCAACGAAGTTGCGATTTTAGGGTTAGAATGGCGAAAAAATTTTTATTTTTCATTTGTTTTTATTTTACGAAAACTATTCGATAGATTTGCTCCAAAATTTGTATGCAAGTTATTTGCTATTGTCTGAAGAAAACAAGCTTTTTAAAACTGATTTTCTTAGTGCATTTTCAATTTTAGAGTTCGTTTAAAATGTTGAAAAAAAATTTTATTTTTTATCTCTTTTCTATTTTACAAAAACCGTTTAATAGATTTTCTCCAAAATTTGTTTGCAATTATTCGCTATTGTTTAAAGAAAACAAGCTTTGGAAAACTTATTTTCTTAAAGCAGTTTTAATTTTAGATCATTCAGAAAATATTGAAAACAATTCATTTTTTATTTTCATGTTATTTTACGTAAAATACTCGATAGAATTGCTCTTAAATTTGTACACAAGTTATCGGTTATTGTTTGAAGAAAACAAGCTTAAAATTTTAAAAAAAATTTTCATTTCCCATTTTTTTTTTCATTTTACGTAAACTACTCGACAGATTTGTTCTGAAATTTGTATACAAGTTATTTGCTACTATTCTTATAAAACAAGCTTTTATAAAATTATTTTCTTAGTGTAATTCTTTTATCACTTCTTTTATTTTTTATTCGACGCTTTCACTAACTCTTTTCTTACTTCCTCACTTTTTCTCTGTCTTTCTATTTTAGATTGATCCCCATTTTTACCCTATTTTCATCTATCCTTGACTCTCTCTTCCTATTTCCTAATCACTCTCTGGCATTCACTAATTCTCCTTGAATAGAAATTATGTATTTCACATTGAAATCATATTTAAAATAATAAAATCAAATTACTCCAACTCAATGAGCTCTATAAGAAAGCATTGCGCCAAAGCACTTAGCAGGGTTTTTTAACAATAATTTGTATAAAACGCAATCGATTCTCAGACCCCCCTTAAGAGCCCATGTTATTTTTCGTGTTTTTAACACATTAAATTTCTCGAAAAAACTTGCGGAATAAAATATTGAAAAAAATCGAGGTGCTTTAATTTAATATGATTAATCATATTTTAAAATTTAAAAGCATTCCATTAACTTTTATGTAATCATTGAACATCCTCAAACATGTGAAATGTATACATAGTTAAGCTCTTAAGTAATGTATAAAATGATGAATGCATAAGCGCAGTAATGTATGTATAAATGCCATTAAGCACACAATAATGCATATGTAAACACAATTTGAGTGTATAAGTACGATTTAGTACACTAATAATGTATGCACGAGCGTAAGTGAGCACTTTGAGTGATATATGTATGAGTGCGACTAATAGTAAAAGAAAAATATAAAATATTTTTCATACAACGATTTACAATTTACCGAGACATTATTGGTCTAAAATATTGTTATGAAACGTCCCCATATGTTTGAATCAGCTATACCATTTGCCACATTTTTCATTTTATGACAATATTTTAGACTTTTCAAACAAGATTAGCATCAATTATTATTCTACATATATATGCGTGATTCTATTCAAACGGGTTAAATTAAAATTTTGAAATGATAAAAAATAAAAGTGTTTATTTTAAAAATTTTACTCAGTTTATGGTTGCATCTAATAGAACAATATCCCAAAGTAGCCAAGCTGACAATACGTTATTACCAGAAAAACTGATAAATACCCTGTTGAAAATAATGACGTCTTTCCAGTGCGTCTTTGAAAGATGTCTTTGAAGACGTCTTTGAAGACGTCTTTGGTCGTGTCTTATATTGGAACAAAATAAGACTTAATACTTAGAACTTACTTATAACTTTTTAATGTTCCGGAAATATAGTAACCAAATTACGTCTTTTTTATAAGTAAAATAATTTCAAAGACGTATTTTTCCAATAAATACTCATAGTAAAAGACGTAAATTTTCAAAAAAAAATTCTTTTTTCAAAACGAATGACGTCTTCCCTGTTGAAAATAATGACGTTTTCTAAGACGTCTTTGCAAGACATCTTTGAAAGACGTCTTTGAAGACGTCTTTAGTCGTGTCTTAGATTGGAACCAAAAAAGACGTCATTTTTCCAATGTTTAAAAAAGTTATTCAACAAATGACGTCTTTTAATTATTTCAAAGAAGTATTTTTTTTAATATAAATGACGTCTTTTCTTACGAATTTTTATTTCAAAAATACGTCTTTGAAAATGTAAAAAGACGTTATTTGTTAAATAGCTCTTCTAAACATTGGGAAAATGACGTCTTTTTTGTTCCAATTTCAGACACAACCAAAGACGTCATTTTCTCCGAATTTATGAAAAAATAACGTCATTTTTCATGAATTATGTCATTGAAAAATAACTTTACATGATAATCATTTTCCCTTTAAAGGAAAAAACAAAAACGAGGTTAACCTCGTAGTTTCAACTCTTCGAAAAATGAAGAGCATTTGCGATTGAACTGAGAGCGTTCTGGCCTTATATATCTGCGTCTTTGAAATTTGTATAAGGAATCGCAAAACTTGAAAATCGCCACCTAGTGACTTACAGTCGAATTGATGGTTGATTGCGTCAATTTAATATTAACTCACCAGGTGGCGATTTTCAAGTTTTGCGATCCCTTATACAAATTTCAAAGACGCAGATATATAAGGCCAGAACGCTCTCAGTTCAATCGCAAATGCTCTTCGTTTTTCGAAGAGTTGAGACTACGAGGTTAACCTCGTTTTTGTTTTTTCCTTTAAATGGAAAATGATTATCATGTAAAGTCATTTTTCAATGACATAATTCATGAAAAATGACGTTATTTTTTCATAAATTCGGAGAAAATGACGTAATTGAAGACGTCTTTGGTTGTGTCTTAAATTGGAACAAAAAAGACGTCATTTTTTCAATGTTTAGAAAAGCTATTTAACAAATAACGTCTTTTTATAATTTCAAAGACGTATTTTTTAAATAAAAATTCGTAAGAAAAGACGTCATTTTTATTAAAAAAAATACATCTTTGAAATAATAAAAAGACGTCATTTGTTGAATAACTTTTCTAAACATTGGAAAAATGATGTCTTTTTTAGTTCCAATCTATGACACGACTAAAGACGTCTTCAAAGACGTCTTAGGAAACGTCATTATTTTCAACAGGGAAGACGTCATTCGTTTTAAAAAAAGAATTTTTTTTTGAAAATTTACGTCTTTTACTATGAGTATTTATTGGAAAAATACGTCTTTGAAATTATTTTACTTATAAAAAAGACGTAATTTGGTTACTATATTTCCGGAACATTAAAAAAATTACGTCTTAGTTTGTTCCAATCTAAGACACGTCTTCAAAGACGTCTTCAAAGACATCTTTCGAAGACGTACTGGAAAGACGTCATTATTTTCAACAGGGTAAAAAACTGATGGATACAGAGAAATTACTTTTATTCCAGGGGAATTACTTTTTTTATTACCATCACTTGGTATATTATTTCCTAATAATTTATGTCGAACAAAAATTCTAAAACGATTAATATTTAAAACTTCAAAATTAGAAATTTTTTTTTCTCTTACGAAACACTTTAGCACTTTTACAATTTTTTTTCTGATTATAAATTTTTTTTTCTACTCATCTCCGCAATACACTTTATTTTTCCTTGTACTTTTTTTCTTGCATACTATTGACGTTCTTTTTCCTGTATAATTTTTCATTTTACAGGATCTCTTTTTATCTTCCTCCTACGTCATTTTTCAGCCTCTCTCTTCTTATTTAACTTCTCTTCTCGCTTTTTTTTATTCTTTCCGTTAGTAACAATATTTCTTTTTTTATTTTTTCTAATTTTTTTTTCTTTTTGACTTTTTGCGTTTGGGAGTTAAGTTTAGTGTACTTGATGATAAAGGATTAGTAGGAAGTTCGCCGTGTTCACGTATAAAAACCATTCTATTACCAATTATCAATACGATCTAAAATAATATATTATCAATTTATAGATTTTCCAATTCAGATTTTTCAGAGACTTTCATTTAAATTTAAATAATTATGTACTTATTTTGATATCATAGACAAATTCTTCATCAAGGCTAATGACATACTGATATTTTTATTTTCTCAATACTACGATGTAACCTTTGATTTCGCTTTATTTATTTGTAGTATACAAGTATTATATAGTGTAATATATAAATATGACTTCAGTGATTGTTTACAAAAAGATTTGAGAATGTGTTTACTTGGAAATTCTTCACAAATATATATATATATATATATATATATATATATATATATATATATATATTCAATTTTGAATGTGTAAAAATTATAAGCAGTATAACATGTATTAAATTTCAAGTGTACAAATATTTTAACACTTCATGGTATGGAATTCATGAATAAAATTGTTGTCTTTACTATTTAATTAGAATTTTGTGAGTGCATCTCCAAAAAGGCAGGGGAAATATATGCCAGGGGAGATAACCTGATAATTTGAATTAAATTTTTACCGAGTAAACGGTTTGTAACATTCACTGTTATACACATTTTTTTAGTTGTACATTACACCCTTCTTAAACGTCTATTACGTATTTGAATTTGCGCTTATATCAGCTGTGACAGTTAAATGATTAGAGACAGAGAAATCATCGTGGAAAAGGTAACTTACGAGGAGAGTGTCACACCTCCGGATCACGGATTTTGCTCAAACTTCGGGATAAGTTTTCAGATGATAAAATATGGAAAAAGCTAAAGTTATAGTCATAAATACTCAATATTTCCCTAGTTACAGGCAATTGAAGAAAATCACTAAAAAAGTTACTAGATTTTTAAACGCATATAGTTCTTTAGCGTCGATAGCTACAAGCTTGAAACTTTTTTGAAATTAAAGCTGAGCTCAAATACTTTCGAATTAGTAGTTATAGCATGTAAAAATATTATTTTTTCCCAAAGTTAGAGCATGATAAACATTGGACCTGATTTTTCTTTTAAAAACATTAATTAATAATAAAAGCTGAAATTAGGTCCAATCCTTATTACGCTCTAACTTTAGGGAAAAATAATATTTTGATATGCTGTAACTACTGTTTCGAAAGGATTTGAGCTCAGCTTCAATTTAAAAAAAGTTTCAAGCTTGTAGCTATCGACGCTAAAGAACTATATGCGTTTAAAAATCTAGTAATTTTTTTAGTGATTTTCTTTAATTGCCTGTAACTAGGGTAATATTGAGTATTTATGACTATAACTTTAGCTTTTTTCATATTTTATCATCTGAAAACTTATCCCGAAGTTTGAGCAAACCCGTAATCCGGCGGTGTGACACTCTCCTAGTTAGCTTTTATAAGTGAAATGATGTTAACACGTAAACAAAAATGTATTCTATGATCAACAAAGCAATGTTTTAGCGAAACAAACGTATAATAATAACAATATTTCCATGTTATAGGAATAGCTTATATTGTCATAAGATTCAAAAATAACATTTCATATTATTATTGTTTTTTATCTATGAAAAAATATACATTTATAACAGAGGGTCGAAAAAAAAATTTTGTTCTCAACCCTTCTGCTGAAATGTATGTAGGAATGCAAAATAGTATATTATGCGTCAAGACCGCAAAATGTATCATTCTTGGCGAGTGCATGCTGAGGGGCCGAGCGTAACGAGGCCGCTCCAGCTGCACGAGCAAGAATGATACGTTTGTGGCCGTGACTGCATATACTTTTTTTTGTCCAAAGGCCGCTAAGCGGAAGCTGGGGGGGAGTCCCCACGCCTATAAAAAAAATAATTCATAATTCTTAAAATATAAAAGAATTTCATATGTATAATATGAATTTTTTTATTATATATTTAATAAAAAAATTGAATTATAAATAATAAATAACTAATAATTCTTAAAACACAATAAAAAAATATAATGAAAAAAATTCGATTATAAAAACCACTAATAATTGTTACGATATTAAATTAAAATCAAACAAAAATACAATAAAATATAAAATAAAGCTAAACTATAAAAATTATAAAAAATAAATATTTAAAAAAAAGAAAGAAAAAGTTTAAAAAAATAGAATAAAAAAAAATCGATTATAAAAACAATTAATAATTGTTAAAATATAATATTAAAATAAAACAAAAATAAAACAAAGCTAAACTATAAAAATTATAATTCAAAAATATTTAAAAAAGAAAAAAAAATTTTAACACGCGAAACTTGTAACTATGTCTTCCTCTCGCTCTTTCCTTTTCTTTCATAATACATATATATTGAGTCTAAGTTATTCGTTAACATACACCCAGTATAGTATATGTGAGAAAAGGATAGCGATATTAAGGAAAGCGAGCAGTTCATTAAGTTCAATTCCAAGAATTGCGACGTCGAGAACATTTTTCTGCGAACTTTTATTAAAATAATACATTGGATATACACATCTTTCTTTTGCGACCTTGGACAAGAATAAACTATTTTGTGCTCCGTATACAGGACACAAAAATTTATTTTGCGGCCTGAGGACAAAAAAATATTTTTTCACCCTAGGCCGCAAAATGACCATTTTGCGTTCTACGGAAAAACTTTAAATGTCTCGGCCTCGGAACAAAAAAATAGTATATTAGACCATGGATGCATATTGATCATCCTAACTCGTGCAACTTTCGAGGCCTCGCTACGCTCGGCCCCAAAAGTTCGCACTCGCCGAGAATGATCAATATGCATCCTTGATCAATAATATACTATTTTTGCTCTAGGCCGCAAAATGACCATTCTGCGTCCTACGGAAAAACTTTAAATGTCTCGGCCTTGGGACAAAAAAATAGTATATTAGACCATGGATGCATATTGATCATCCTAGCTCGTGCAACTTTCGAGGCCTCGCTACGCTCGACCCCAAAAGTTCGCACTCGCCGAGAATGATCAATATGCATCCTTGGTCAATAATATACTATTTTGATCTTTTAGAAGTATTAATCCATTCATCCTGTATCTCTACAACGTTTAAAATAATTTTTATATATGATTACAGCCAGGGAAGATTACTTTTTATTCTTTCTAAGAATCCCTACAAAAGCTACATTAAAATTAACGATTAAAAAGTCAACGGATCATAAAGTTACAAGCAGGAAGTATATGAGAAATTTGTGATTAATAATATTTAAACCTTGTATTGATAGTTTATTAAATGATTACCTGTTATAATTGAATTACCCATATAGCTAGTGCCTTTGACGACATAAGGAGTATATTATTGTCTTGATCAATTGTGAATTGCAGTATAAAATAGTACATTGCGTACCAAGGGCTCAAAATAGGGGATTCCAACCAGAGTACGAATGAGCGCCCGAGCGAAGCGAGGGTAATAAATTTGCACGAGGGCCGCGAATCCCCCTGCTCCTGTGGTACACATACTGTTTTTTATCCAAAGGGTAAAAAATTCGATTTTTTATGTTTGTTAAATAGTACATTTGCGCCCTAGGGCGAGAATGTACTATTTTGCGCCCGCTTGACAAGCATAGAAAATCGAATTTTGCGCCCTGAGAGTCAAAAAATATTTATATATTTCTTGCACCCGACCGCAGTCTCACTCTATATCGAGCGGCGAATGGTTATGCCCGGCTCTTAAGCACAGTAAATTTGCATGTATGAATTAATGCAATCAGCATATTTCATGAAAAAATGTATTATATCCGTCAGGTAAATTACGAAAAAATAAAAGACCCGTATTTTTTTGTTTTTCAAAATATGATGAATTGCAAAAGTTATAGCCAGTATAAATTAATAGAATTTTTATATATATATATAGATATAGCGCCATCATACGTGACATCACAACCACATATGTGATTGTGACGTTACGCTACTTTAACTGCTTCTATCTTTTCAAGTTTTCATTTTCATGAAAAGAGAAAAAATACGGGTCTTTTATTTTTTCGTATTCTACCTGATGGGTATAATACATTTTTTTCTTATCCCCTGGCGAAAAGTACGTCGAAAGACGTCTACTTTCTGAGAGAGAAGTTAAGCATTATCTACGGCGGCTCGGCGCACTAGCGATGCGCAATCGTGTTGACGCTCTGTTTTTTCACGGCAGTTAAGAATAGAGAGATACGTCTATCCTTCTCTGTCCGCCGGCGTTAGACATTGACTCTCTCCCTCTCTCTTTCTTTTTCATACAGAATAGAGAGGGTTGCGTCTATCCTTCTCTGTCCGCCGGCTTTAAGAATTGACTCTCTCCCTCTCTCTTTCTTTCTCTTATATGTACAATAAAGGTAGCCGCGAATGGAGGGGGCTATGTCTAGCCTTCTTTGCCGGTTACAACAAGCAGTATATCTTTTTCTTTATTTTTATTATATAGTAATTTTAAATATTTTATTATTAAAACCTAACTTGTTTTATTTTGTGAATTATAAATTGCAGTGTTTTATAAAGTGTGTAAATTATAAAATGTGAGTGAAATATTGATGGTTTATTTTAATGATTTATCATCAGTGGGAGAGGGGCAGAGAAGGATAGAGCATACTCGGTCAATAGCAGCAAGCGATTCATCGCGGTATTTTTATTTTAATGATTTATCATCAAAAACGAATTATCACAACGGGTAAGTTGGACGTACTTTTCGCCGGGAATAAGAAAAAATCGTATATTCACCTCGGGAGAGAAGTTGACCATCAATTGCTCGCGTATTTGCCCCCTCGCTGCGCTCGGGGGCAAATCTTACGCGAGCATTTAATGGTCAACTTCTCTCCCTAGGTTAATAATATACTATTTCATGAAACATGCTAATTAAGCACAGAATGCAAAAAATAAATATTAATGTGCAATTAAGCTTGATAAATAAATAGTATTTACAGTGCATATCTTCAACTTCGAGCATATACTACTGGAGGAAGCCTCCCCGCTATTAACTGCGTTCCAAGGCGAAGAGAGAGAAAGCCTCTATTTTGGTACGTGCTATCTCTCTCTCACTTTCTTAGTGGGGAACAGAAGCAGCCAATCAAATCAGGCTAGAGAGAGACAGCACGTACCAAAATAGAGGCTTTCTCTCTCTTCGCCTTGTAACGCTTGCTGCCATTCGGAGGCTTCCTCCAGTAGTATATGCTCGAAGATCTTTAATAATATAATCTAAAATATTACAATCTGTGAAATATAAAATAATTACACAAAATGTAAAATGATTATATTTAGCTATGTGTAAAAATGCAAAGCAAAATATTTAAACTTATATTAATAATGTAAAATGAAAAAATGTATGTAATGAAAAAAGAATGCAGTATATAAATATTATTATATTAAATAAATATAATAATAAGGGTATGATTACAAATAATTGTAATAATTGTAGTGCAATTAGGCGCAAAAAAAGTTAATTAAAAATGAGGGAGATTGTGGGGATGTGTAAGTGTGTACCAATCATGTACCATAAAGGCACCCCTACTACTTGAGAGGAGTTAACGTGCTAGTGTACAAGCGTTCTCTCTCTCACTCAATTACCAACTGTATCCCTGGTCTCGGTTAGAGTCTTAGACTGCACATTACTTTTAGCGTGGTATCCATAAACTTGGATAATCTATTGAATAGAAAAACAAGATATCTGGTCTTATTTATCAAATATTCTATGTGTGCATCCTACCTCATATGCAAGTCGAAAATAATGCCAAGATACTTAGTATTAAATACTCTTTTAATTGTTTTGTGGTTAATGTTAATTTTCATTTTTCCTGGTAGGCTATCTTTGCAATTTCCAAAAGTTATGCATACAGTTTTTTGTACATTTAAGATTAATTTGTTTAGTCTAACTAGGAGAGTATCACAACTCTGAATCACGGCTTTTGCTCAAACTTTGGAATAAGTTTTCAATTGTCAGAATATGAAAGAAAACCAAATTTTAGGCATCAACGCTTAATATTTACGTAATTATAGGCAATTAAAGAAAATCACTAAAAAAGTTACTTGATTTTAAACGCATATGGTTCCTTATCATTGATAGCTAGAAGTTTTAAACTTTTTCGAATGAAAGCTGAGCTCAAATCCTTTCGGAGTAGTAGTTATAGTATGTCAAAATTTTATTTTTCCCAAAGTTATAGCGTAATAAATATTGGACCTGAGTTTTCTTTTTAAAACGTTAATTAATAACAAACGCTGAAATTGGGTATAATGTTTATTAGGCTATAACTTTGGAAAAAATAATATTTCGACATGCAATAACTACTACTTCGAAAGGATTTGAGCTCAGCTTTGATTTAAAAAAGTTTCAAGCTTGTAGCTATCAATACTAAGGAATTATATGCGTTTAAAAATCTAGTAACTTTTTTAGTGATTTTCTTTAATTGCCTGTAACTAGGGAAATATTAAATGTTGCTATCTGAAATTCTGTTTCCTTCCATATTTTGACATTTGAAAACTTATCCCAAAGTTTGAGCAAAATCCGTGATCCAGAGTTGTGATACTCTCCTACTAACTAGGAGAGTGTCACACCTCCGGATCACGGATTTTGCTCAAACTTCGGGATAAGTTTTCAGATGATAAAATATGGAAAAAGCTAAAGTTATAGTCATAAATACTCAATATTTCCCTAGTTACAGGCAATTGAAGAAAATCACTAAAAAAGTTACTAGATTTTTAAACGCATATAGTTCTTTAGCGTCGATAGCTACAAGCTTGAAACTTTTTTGAAATTAAAGCTGGGCTCAAATACTTTCGAATTAGTAGTTATAGCATGTAAAAATATTATTTTTTCCCAAAGTTAGAGCATGATAAACATTGGACCTGATTTTTCTTTTAAAAACATTAATTAATAATAAAAGCTGAAATTAGGTCCAATCCTTATTACGCTCTAACTTTAGGGAAAAATAATATTTTGATATGCTGTAACTACTGTTTCGAAAGGATTTGAGCTCAGCTTCAATTTAAAAAAAGTTTTAAGCTTGTAGCTATCGACGCTAAAGAACTATATGCGTTTAAAAATCTAGTAATTTTTTTAGTGATTTTCTTTAATTGCCTGTAACTAGGGAAATATTAAATGTTGCTATCTGAAATTCTGTTTCCTTCCATATTTTGACATTTGAAAACTTATCCCAAAGTTTGAGCAAAATCCGTGATCCAGAGTTGTGATACTCTCCTACTAACTAGGAGAGTGTCACACCTCCGGATCACGGATTTTGCTCAAACTTCGGGATAAGTTTTCAGATGATAAAATATGGAAAAAGCTAAAGTTATAGTCATAAATACTCAATATTTCCCTAGTTACAGGCAATTGAAGAAAATCACTAAAAAAGTTACTAGATTTTTAAACGCATATAGTTCTTTAGCGTCGATAGCTACAAGCTTGAAACTTTTTTGAAATTAAAGCTGGGCTCAAATACTTTCGAATTAGTAGTTATAGCATGTAAAAATATTATTTTTTCCCAAAGTTAGAGCATGATAAACATTGGACCTGATTTTTCTTTTAAAAACATTAATTAATAATAAAAGCTGAAATTAGGTCCAATGTTTATCATGCTCTAACTTTAGGGAAAAATAATATTTTGATATGCTGTAACTACTTTTTCGAAAGGATTTGAGCTCAGCTTCAATTTAAAATAAGTTTCAAGCTTGTAGCTATCAATGCTAAAGAACTATATGCGTTTAAAAATCTAGTAATTTTTTAGTGATTTTCTTTAATTGCCAGTAACTAGGGAAATATTGAGTATTTATGACTATAACTTTAGCTTTTTCCATATTTTATCATCTAAAAACTTATCCTGAAGTTTGAGCAAAATCCGTGATCCGGAGATGTGACACTCTCCTAGTAAGTCAAATTAATATTTATTTTTTAAATAACTTGCAGCTTCATTAGAAATGATTATGATTTCATCAAACTCTTTTAGAATGTGTGTTTCTTTTAAGTTATCGATAATTAAATTCATAGCTATTAGGGCATGAGACGAATCATGTTTAAGGTGATTCGCCAGTAAACTTGATAAACCTAGATTTTGATGACACTTTGCGATATTATTCTTGAACACTTAAACAATCATCCCTTGACATTTGAGACTATATTACCATTGAAAATTTAATAAGCCAAGCTTTTGCAAATTCACTGTTTCATATAGCATCATATGTAAAACTATTAGGGTTGTATGGGCTATACAGTCTGTGTCAAAAGTTAGTTTCTTAGACAATTGTCTATATTTTTTGGTAGAAAGTAATTATCTAATTTTTAGCTCAGTAACTTATTAGATAATATTAAAACAATCATTTTAAACTTTGTTTCGTTTAAATATAATGAATTATTAAAAAGTTATAACATTTTAAAGTTTATAAATTTTACACAAATCTAATGAAATCATAAATAATAATGCCAAATTTTCAAAAATGATTTTATTTGACTGCAACAAAGTTTATTTTGTTCAGTTTAAAATTTAGAATCTATTGACGAGGATAGAATTTTTATTTTTATTTTTTATTAAAATTTATTGCTAATTTTCTGCGACAAAATGTATATGTGTCAGACGGTACTTACTGTTTTATCATAGAAAATTAGCAATAAATTTTAATAAAAAATAAAAATTCCACCCTCGTCAATAGATTCTAAATTTTAAACTGAACAAAATAAACTTTGTTGCAGTCAAATAAAATCATTTTTGAAAGTTTGGCATTATTATTTATGATTGCATTAGATTTGTGTAAAATTTATAAACTTTAAAATGTTATAACTCTTTAATAATTCATTATATTTAAATGAAACAAAGTTTAAAATGATTGTTTTAATATTATCTAATAAGTTACTGAGCTAAAAATTGAATAATTACTTTCTAACGAAAAATATAGACAATTGTCTAAAAAACTAACTTTCGACACAGACTGTATAGCCCATACAATCTTAAGGATAGGAGCGGCAACACATCAAACTTTGCCCAGCGCCACCTAAAGATTGTTGATACGCGCAGTAGAATCGAACAACCTCGTTACATATACTGCCTGCCACCATTCATTCCGACATCGTTTGCTGTGCCCGATGGAGATACTTTATAATACATAGTTTGGATTGTCTTATCCGAGTTTCTTTTATTAGATTGTTACTAGTTTCTTTTTACTTAAGGTATCAAAACTGAGTTTAAGCCTGAAAAAAATTTCAAATTCTAATGTAGTCATAATTTGTTTTCTTAATGATATTAGTTAATGAAACTTCTTTCCATTTTAAATTCATATTAAATACAAGACTTCGACCAAAGAATAAGTTCGAAAAACCTCATCCGATGCTTAAGAGGAGGTCACGTATCTCTGTCCTTTTCTAATCAAAGCATTGAGTTTTTTACAGAAACTAATAACTTTAGCAAAATGAAGAAAGCCGCATCTCGTAATAAAAGCAATATTTTCTTTGATAAGAAAGAATTAATTTTATTGCTTCATTTTCAGAAAACCTTGAAAAACTTAAACATAGAGTTAGGGTAGACAATTTGGTTTTTCAAGGTTTTCTTGAGAACGAAGCAATAAAATTAATTTTTCTTATCAGAAAATATTGCTTTTCTGATACAAGATGCGGCTTTCTCTTCATTTTTGATAAAGTTATTAGTCTTTATAAAAAATCATTTCTTTGATTAGAAAAGGACAGAGATACGTGACCTCCTGTTAAGATTCTTTTGATTACACGAAGAATGGATTTTTTAAATTTTGGTACTTGCCGTAGACTTTCTCAGCCAATTTTTAACCAATTGACTTCGAAATTTCCAGAGATCTTCAGTTTATATATCTTTATAAAATAAAAGTTCTGGAATTGTAATAAGATAAGTTTAAGTGTATGGTGAATTGAATCACTTACATGAAATTCACAAATATATGTATTTTTATCAACTTTTTCTAAACCACACTTTTCAATTCTTTTTTTTTTAAACTATAACTATTATTTTGTGAAGATATATTAACTAAAGATCTCTGAAAATTTTGAGGTAGATTGATTGAAAATTGTCTGAGAAAGTCTGCGTCAAGTACTGAAATTTAAAAAATCCATTCATCGACTAATCCAAAGAATTTTAAGCTTCGGATGAGGTTTTTTAAAATTTAATACATTAATAATATTATTATTTTTTTCTCTTCTAAGTGATAAAAATACCTTCTAATATGTATATGAAGATAAAATTTACCTCGTAGAACGCTCGAAAATATGTTTTTTTCTCGCTACAGTGTATTTAGTGTTCTTTTATGAAAAAACAAAAAATTCAAATATCTTTCTGCATAATAATATTTTTTCTTATCCCCTGGCGAAAAGTACGTCAAAAGACGTCTACCTCGCGACAGAGAAACAAAGCATTAAACTCGGTGGCTCGACGCACTAGGGATGCGCAATCATTCAGTTAAAAATAGAGAGGGTTATATCTATCCTTCTCCGTCCGCCGGCTTTGAGTATTGACTCTCTCCCTCTCTCTTTCTTTCTCTTATATTTACAATAAAGAATAGAGAGGGCTATGTCTATCCTTCTCTGTCCACCGGCTTTAAGCATTGACTCCTTCCCTATCTCTTTCTTTCTCTTATATGTACAATAAAGGTAGCCGCGAATACAGGAGGCTATGTCTATCCTTCTTTATTTACCGGTTACAACAAGCATTAAGAGGAGGCCGTATAGCTCTGTCCTTGTCTAATCTAAATTTTCGTTATTATGAATAAATTAAATATTGTTATACAAAAGTAAGGATATAGCCCAATAGATTTCAGGATGAGCAAACGATCCTATTCTATAAAAAAATATAAAATTTTCATTAGTTTTCAAGTGAGGTTTGAAACGGAAAAACAATGGAATTTGATAACTGTTATTCCGTTTCAGACCTCACTCGAAAATTAATGAAAATTTTATATTTTTTCATAGAATAGGATCGTTTGCTCATCCTACCGGGCTATATCCTTACTTTTGTATAACAATATTTAATTTATTATTAATAATGAAAATTTAGATTAGACAAGGACAGAGCTATACGGCCACCTCTTAAGTATCTTTTTCTCTATCTTTCTTATATCTTTCTTAAATCTAACTTGTTTTATTTTGTGAATTATAAATTAAAGTGTGTTATAAAGTGTGTGAATTATAGTGTGTAAATTATGAACTGTAAGTAAAATATTAATGATTTATTTTAATAATTTATCATCAATGGGAGAGGGGCAAAGAAGGATAGAGCATATTCAGTCGAAAGCAGCAGGCGATTCATCGCGATATTTTTATTTTAATGATTTATCATCAAAAATGAATTATTACGACGGGTAAGTTGGACTTGCTTTTCGCCGGGGATAAGAAAACATCGTATATTCACCTCGGGAGAAAAATATCAATTGTTCGCGTATTTGTGTCTCGAGCTTAGCTCGAGACGCAATCTATTCGAATGATTAATGAGCAAGTTCAACCATGAGAGGGCAGCATTACGAACAATATCTGTCATGGCGGCGTATAAACATAGATATATATCATACAGAATATATTTATGTATATGTTTAGTTGTCAATGTTTTGATTACAGAACATAGCTTTAATTATAACCTTACGACTTGGTGACTACAAAAACTTCTTTTTTAAATAAAAGATAAAGTTTAGTGTACCGAATTGTGAAAATAGCGTAAAATTTAAATTACCAAAAAATAAAAAATTGATAAAGAATTTTTTTTTAACTATCCAAACTACTCTGAAGCTTAATGATTGATGCAAAGACCATCATTAGTTTTCGAAATAAACGGTAACCTTCTGATTGCTTTAAACAATTTTTCCGCACAGTAACATTTTTTGGGAAATTAAATTTTATACTATTTTTACAATTTGATACACTTCATTTTTTTTTAACAAAATGTTCGGAATCACGAAGTCATAAGGTTATAATGAAAGCATGTTCTGCAATCAAAATATTGACAACTAAATATATATATTCTGAATGATAATAATATATTTATATGTATACGCCACCATGATAGGTATTGCTTGTAATGCTGCTCTCTCGCGGTTGAGCTTGCTCATTAATCATCCTAATACGCGAAAATTTCATAGTCAACTTTTCTCCCAGGTGAATAATATACTATTATTGAAATTTTATATAAAAGCGTAGAGAATTATTGAAAATGAATTTAGAATTGTATTCTCCACGCATTCATATAAAATTAGCATTTTGCATGAAAAAATGTATTATATCCGTCAGATAGAATACAAAAAAATAAAAGACCCGTATTTTTTTGTTTTTCAAAATATGATGAATTGCAAAAGTTACAGTCGATATAAGTTATTACAATTTTGATATATATAGATATAGCGCTATGATAAATGACGTCACGATTGCTATTGGCAAAATGACAATCGTGACGTCACACCAATTTCAACTGCCTCTATCTCAAGTTTTCATTTTCATGAAAAAAGAAAAAAATACGTGTCCTTTATTTTTTCATTTTCTTAATAACGGATGTAATGGATTTAAAAAAAAATTTCATGCAACATCCCAATTTCAATAAAATATTATGAGGCAGAAAGATAATTATAGTGTAATTGTAAATTTAAATCGAGTTTTTAATTATAATTTATTATTTTTTCATGAATGCTTATTTTTTAAATTATTTTCTATTAGAAATAATTATTTCTAACTTGATCTATTATTCAATAAAAAATAATTATATACTAATAATAATAATTGAAATAGCTTTCTTTTTTTCTCTGTTACTCATACAGTAATTTAATACACTCCATTATATCCGTACATATTTATAAACAAAGTGAGGATATATAAGAGGAAAATAAGAGAGAAAGAGAGCAAAGAAAATATATGTATGGATATACTTTACAAGCATCAACCGTAGTATATTCAATGCGCACATCTACTTGCGTATATTAGTTATTTAAGCACCTTAGGTAGGAGTTGCTTGATTCTGTCGAGGGATATTTGTAGTGAGAGGGTATAGAAAAGTCGAGGCCGCGTCAGCGGCCGAGACTATTTTATTCCCCTCTTACTACAAATAATCCAAGACATATTAACTGACTCTTGGTCATTGTGCATAAACAATTTTTTGGCTTCAGTGTTCGGATCCGAGCCTTAATCGTATAAACAATTTCATAAATTTGAAAAATTATTGATTACTTTAAACTTTTAAAAATTGCAAAAATTATATTAACTTAGCAACTAATTATTAATTGTATAAAAAATTTCATACACTTGAAAAATTATTTAAGTGAAATTATCAGTGAAAAAAATTATACATAAGTTCATTTATTTTATTATCCTCATCATCATCACTTTTACTATAATTTGTGTAATTTTCATTTTTATTCAATAACATGAACATAATTAAAAACTAAAATAAAATTTTCATGTATAGAATAGTGAGTGGTAAGAGAGAATAATTTCTGTTGTTACTGCTGGTACTATCGGCACGTCAATACATGTTTATTTTCAGATTTATTTTCAAAGATACACTTGGAACTCAAAAGAGTAAAAATTGGAAATAAAAAGTAAAAAAGTATAGTTTCTTCACTTATAAAAGAGTAAATTGAAGATTTTATCACTTGTAGAGATATATTTGATGACTTCATAATTTATAAAGATAAACTTAAGGCATTCACTCTTTTTCTAAAAGTGAAAACATATGTTTTTTACTTTATGAAAATCAAATCATTTTAAAAGGTTCATATGATGCTTTCTCTCTTTTCATAAAGATTAATATCTATATTTTTTACTTTACAAAGAGTAAAAGATTATACTGCCGTTTCTAAAGAGTAATTTGATGTATTTTCTCTTTTGCCGAAGAGTAAACGGCACATTCATAACTTTGCAAAGAGTAAAATAATAATATCTCAATAATTAAAAAGAATAGAGAGCACGGTGGCGTAATGGATAGAGCTCTTGCCTTCAACGCAGAGGGCATGGGTTCGAATCCTGACCAGGTACCTCTAACTTTTTTTCGAAAGAAAATTAATGTATGTGCCATTTATATCACGACTCTTAAAAAATCCGACCTCATTGGGTATCGGTTGATTGTTGGTCACAAAAGTGGCTGACCATTTATTGGTAGTCAAAGTTTTCGGTATGGTGGGTCTGACAGTCTAGCCTGATGTAATGTGTTAAACGGGAACCAGGCTAGGCTCCCTCGACATCACCATATAAAAAAGGTTAACATATAAAGTACAATATCCTTTATATATTAATCTTTAAAAAAAATAAATAAAAAAAAATAATTAAAAAGAATAATTTAATCAATGTTTGCTTTTACTTTATTTCTCAAAAGAGTAAATTCATCAATTTACTATTTTCGGGATGATAAAGTCACGTGACTACTATAAGTATTGAAGATACTTATAATACTATAGGAATTTTGATATTCCCGAAAAGCTATTCAGTGTATGCAATAAAAAATGATGTATAAGTATCTACGATACTTATAGTAGTCTCGTGATTCAACATCTCGAAAATAGTAAATTGATTAATTTTCTCTTTTGAGAGATATTGTAAAAGTCAATATTGATCAAATTAATCTCATTAACTATTAAGGTATTGATTTATTCCTCATTAAGATATAAATGAGCCTTTTACTATTTTTCAAAAGAGTAAACACATCAAATTACTCTTTAGAAAAGGCAGCACAACCTTTTACTCTTTTGTAAAGTAAAAAATGTAGATACTCATCTTTATGAAAAAGAGAAAAAGCATCATAATTACCTTTTAAAATCATTTTATTTTTATATAATAAAAAAAATACGTTTTCATTTTTAGAAAAAGAGTAATCACCTTAAGTTTATCTTTATAAATTATAAAGTCATCAAATTTACCGCTACAAGTGGTAAAATCTTCAATTTACTTTTTTATAAGGGAAAAACTATACTTTTTGCTTTCTCATAGGCCCAATTTCATTTCAAATCAAACAGCCTGTATATACTGAAGTCACCAATTACTGCACCAATGACTCCATGTTATCGTACTCTGAAAATAATAAGACACGTATTTTTTCTTTTTGCTGGAATATCAAAATTGCATAAGATATGCACATTTGAAAATTGCACACAAAAACTAAATGTTCAAACTTAAAAAGTTGACAATAACTTTAGACGGCTATCGTTTTACCAATTTTCAATGAATTTTGGTAAGCCTTTTTTTTGTTTTATTGTGTTTTGAGCCCTCTTCAATTCAGTACAAGAAATTAAAAAAAAAAAAACTAAAAAATGACTGAGATATATGCATTCTACCAAAAAATACACTTTTTATGCACATGCATTTTTCTCAAAAAGGCCATCTTTTTTTTGCTGAAATTTTTTTGTTTGGTAGAGGAGTAAATTACCTATCTAATGGTACCTGTTTGATCCCATATTTTTCTGTTTGGAGCGAGAAAACAATTCACAAATTTCATTGTTGAAAAATGCTTGTATATACGTTCAGAAGTCTTAAACAATCTACATTCAAACGCTGTTGCATGCTTCGCTCATTATTTGTATAAATTTGTATGTATATACATACTATCAATAGTGATATATTAGTTATATACGTAACTTGGAAGTACGAAGGATGAATTCAAGTGATAAGTACTGTACTAAAGTCTGGATTCAGAATCCTTCGTACTCCCAAGTTACGTAGATAAGTTTATGTCGTTGTAGGCCGTATGAAGAACATTAAAAATAATTTTTTAAAATTAATGATACATATTTTTTTTATTTATTAACTGTTTAACTTTAAGAATTTGTTCAAACAAAATATTCTTTAAAGTTAAGATTTATATGAATTTATCTCACTAACCTCGCGTCATATACGGCCATGCTGAGCAATATCTCGATCTGTCAATACTCCCTAAGGGAGTATTGACGGAGAGAATATCGTCGAGATATTAACACGAACGTATGCAATGTCTATACAAATTTAGCGTGGTCTATAGGTATTCCACCGAATACGGCCTACCGCGACATAAATATATATATACACATATATATGTTAATTTCGTAATATAAAAATAAATACTTAAAAATGGGAAAAAATAATTCTATTCGTGTATATCTATATTATGTATATTTCGATGTACAAACAATAAGAGGCCAACTCGTAGACAAATACATCGCGTAACCAAAGCAGCATATTGAAACTGTTATATAGAAGCTAGTTATTTTTACGACTGATTCGAAAGGTACTTCTCTGGCTTGTGAAAAAGTAAACAAAACCGTGCAATTACAATGTCCGAAATTTACTCTTCTAAAAGAATTTCATATTCCGATTTTTTTCAAATGCATAAGAAGGTAGTTTATAAAAGCAGTAATTTATGGTTTAGACCGTTGGAAGATTTAGCCATTAATTTGGCACGACTTTTTTCAGATTTGACGGCATGTCGGAGCTGCAGCAATTGAGTTTTGCTTTTTTTATTTTATCGATATCTTTTTAAATTCATAAATTAAACAAATATAATGACTTGTCCGCACTAAAGCTATATTAGTACAATAATTTTTGTTAAAATAAAAAATCATTTGGACTTATTATTTTTTCATGAGCTTGGATTGGAAATTAGATATTAAACTCGACAAACCTAACCTTAAAATACGATACATTGAAAGTTTTTATTATAACTTTGTATGTATAATATTTTGATGGATTTCTTGGGTTGTCCGCACTAGAGTTTAATCTTACAAATTTTTTCTTTGTAGTAAAAAAACTCGATTAAACGCATCGTTTATTCATAAGTTAGGATTGGAAATATTATTAGAAGGCGGACAGCTTCGTCATGCTCTTAAAGATACTGCCATCTACTAATGCATGTACGAATTGCTATGAACGCATATCAAAAATGATTTTAAGTGATCTTGAGTCTACATTTGAAAATAAAATCACTAAACTTCATAGTGGAAAAGATGATGATTATATTCCAAAGACACCCGAATAAATAGAGGAATTAAACGAGAGTTTTAATACAGTTTTACCTGGATGCGTCCTACCCCTAAAAAGAAAAACTGTAATACCTGAAAATTTAAGAGAAAATTACATGCCAAATTGATGGCTAAATCTTCTAACGGTCTAAAACATAAATTACTGCTCTTATAAACTACCTTCTTATGCATTTGAAAAAAATCGGGACATGAAATTCTTTTAGAAGAGTAAATTTCGGACATTGTAATTGCACAGTTTTGTTTACTTTTTCACAAGCTCGAGAAGTACCTATCGAATCAGTCATAAGAATAACTAGCTTCTGTATAACAGATCTAATATGCTGTTTTAATTACGCGATGTATTTGTTCACGAGTTGGCCTCCTATTGTTTGTACATCGAAACATACATAATTTAGATATACACAAATAGAATTATTTTTTTCCATTTTCGAGTATTTATTTTTATATTACGAATTTACATATATATATATATATATATATATATATATATATATATATATATACATATTTTTATGAATGAGGTATTATGCAGACAAAATCATAGATGAATGGTGACTTATGCAGACATTAGCGTACTTATGCTGACGTCCGCATAATGCCACCCGTTTTTCATTTATTTATTGATACTTGTGCTGACAATTCCATACAGTAGATTTTTCTTGAGTTGAGTTACGAAAAAATTCTACAAAACAAAAACGCGCCCACCAATCAAATTTCGAGAACAAATGTGCCCACCAATCAAAGTTTTAACAAATTCGTATTTAACATATGCGTAAGTAACAAAGGAAGGGATAACATAGGAGACTGCCACACACCCGCGACATGTGCAGGATACTAAACAAAGGCTGTACTGTATGAGTCAGCATAATGCCGCGTACATACGTTTATATATATAACACTATTAAGAGCAGGCCGGATTCGCTGTCCTTGTCTAATTGGCATTTTTGTTATTTACTCAAGTATTAATCGGTGTATCTGCAAATTGAAGGTTAAGCGCAATAGATATTATTATTACAAATATTTATGCACAAGAAAAAAAAAAATCTATCGCTTTGTTTTTGAGAAAAGTAAGGAACGCGAAAATATTATAAACATAATCTTTTACTTCGGCGTTCCTTACTTTTCTCAAAAACAAATCGGTAGATTTTGTTCTTCTTGTGCATAGATATTCATAATAATAATATCTATTGCGATCAACCTTTATTTTGAAGATACACCGATTAATACTTGAGTAAATAACAAACAACTCAATTGTTACTCGGTCGATATCAGGTTCTACTCCGGCCTGCCGTTAATAGTATATTTATACATACAAATGTATACAAATGATGAGCGAAGCATACACGACAGCGTTTGAATGTAGATTGTTTAAGACTTCCGAACGTATATACAAGCATTTTTCAACAATAAAATTTGTGAATTGTTTTTTCGTTCCAAACAAAAAAATACGGGATCAAACAGGTACCATTAGATAGGTGATTTGGCCCTCTATCAGTCCAAAAAATTTCAGCAAAAAAAAAGATGGCCTTTTTGAGAAAAATGCATGTACATTTTTTGGTAAAATGCATATATCTCAGTCATTTTTTAGTTTTTTTTTTAATTTCTTGCACTGAATTAAAGAGGGCTCAAAATACAATAAAACAAAAAAAGGCTTACCAAAATTCATTGAAAATTGGTAAGCCGATAGCCGTCTAAAGTTATTGTCAACTTTTTCAGTTTGAACATTTAGTTTTTGTGTGCAATTTTCAAATGTGCATATCTTATGCAATTCTGATATTCCAGCAAAAAGAAAAAATACGTGTCTTTTTTTTTCAGAGTAGAATAACATACTCCATCGGTGCAGTGATTGGTGACTTGAGTGTATACAGGCTATTCGATTTGAAATGGAATCAGCCATAGAGAAAGCATGTATCGGCAAAAAAAATTATTTTCTGTTTTTTCATTAATTTGTACATATTTGGTCTCAGAAAGTCGAAAAAAGTGATTTTTAGAAAATGTCTGTGTGTGTGTGTGTGTGTGTGTGTGTGTGTGTGTGTGTGTGTGTGTGTGTGTGTGTGTGTGTGTGTGTGTGTGTGTGTGTGTGTGTGTGCGTGTGCGTGCGTGCGTGCGTGCGTGCGTGCGTGCGTGTGTGTGTGTGTGTGTGTGTGTGTGTGTGTGTGTGTGTGTGTGTGTGTGTGTGTGTGTGTCTGTATTCAGTAAGCCAACTGTATCTCGAAAACTACTAGATGGATTTGTTTTTAATTTTGCATGGAATGAATTTTTTTGTCTAACTTGGCGGGAAGCTATTGAAAATTGGTTTTCTCATGTAGTTTTAATTTCAGAGTCATTTATGAGAAAAAAAAAATTTTGATTTTACAATTTTTTGGTATTTTTTGTACACAATACGATGAATCTGCTTAAAAATTTGCATGGTAATAATTTTTGATCCCTGAAATAAAATAAACTCCTGAAAATTGATTTCCTTAGAATAGTTTTATTTTTAGAGCATTTGGAAATTTTTGAAAAAAATGTTTGTATTTATTTAGTCAATTATATCTCGAAAAGTAGTGGAACAATTTGCTTCAAATTTTCCATACAATTTATTTTTCTGATTAACTTGTGCGGAAGCTATAGAAAATTGGTCTACTTAGAGTAGTTTTAATAAAATAGCCATTTAAAAAAGTCAGTTAGCTATCACTATAGATACAACTACTTCGATCCCCATCATATTTTTTATACTTAACCTCTTTCTGTTACGCAACTTATTTATCTCAATTTTTTAAATATAAACTTTATTTAAGATATTTTTAATAAATAAAAAAGGAAATTGAAGTTGATTTCATGTTACACTTCAATTCAATTAATTAAGATTCATTAAAGTTACGGTTGGCCGTTTTATGTTTCATATCACTAACTTATTTCTTACTTTCTCACTTCCTCTCTTTCTATCTTAAATTGATCATCATTTTTATCCTAATTTTTCTTAAGAGCAGGCCGGATTCGCTGTCCTTGTCTAATTGGCATTTTTGTTATTTACTCAAGTTTTAATCGGTGTATCTTCAAATTAAAGGTCGAGCGCAATAGATGTTATTATTATAAACATCTATGCACAAGAAGAAAAATATCTACCGGTTTGTTTTTGAGAAAAGTAAGTAACGCTGAAGTAAAAGTTTATGTTTATAATATTTTCGCGTTACTTACTTTTCTCAAAAACAAACCGGTAGATATTTTTTTTCTTGTGCATAGATGTTCATAATAATAATATCTATTGCGCTCGACCTTTAATTTGAAGATACATCGATTAAAACTTGAGTAAATAACAAACAACTCAATTGTTACTCGGTCGGTATCAGGTTCTACTCCGGCCTACCGTTAAGAGTAGACCGGAGTAGTTTTGATTACCGACCGAGAAGTGAAAATGTTATTTTATCATAAATAAAATAATTATACTGTTTTCAAAAGAAATTGTTATCAAGCGCAATTTTTAATACATACATGATTGTATAATAGATGTTTTTTTCATAAAATCCACCATATTTTAAACGAAAAGTAAGTAACCGTACTTAGAGTTTAATAAACAGCTGTAGTATAAAATTATTAATTTTTTCAAATTTTCTTCAATTATTCTTGGTGCAATAGAGAAATAAATTCCGTGATGAATCAAATTACTCTAACTCAATGAGCTCTATGAGAAAGCATTGCGCCAAAGCACTTGGCAGTGTTTTTACTTTTTATTTCCCATTTTTACTCTTTTGAGTTAAGAGTGTATGCAACTTATTAGTTGGTTAGAATGAGAGCTTTGTTTTTCTTTCTTTATCTCTAAGTTCTGAAAGTGATCTATAATATCACGCAAAAGTTATTTTTTAGGTGAAAGTTATTTTTACTATTATAGTTGAAAAACATATTCTTTGTTCGAAAAACAAAAATATGTATTAATTTAAAAATCCTTTATTTAATGATATTCCTTGTTACACATTATACGCTCTTTATAGTTTATCAAATTTTCTCCGCAATTGTGTATAGTATTTCACATAACAATGTAACCGAAAATTTTTAAGTTTCAGTATTTTTGGCACGGCGTTATGTAGGAAAATTATTATTTCGATGATTGAATAAATTAACAGCGTTCAAAAGAAAAAGAAAATTTATGCTCGTTCAAACGATCAATCGAAACTGAATGCTATCTATTAATTAAAGTAAAATTAAATGGTTGTCAATTATCCCTTCTTCTACGGAAAGTACCACCTATCAAGCTAAAAAGTGGGGAAACAAAAACGTTACGCACAAAGAGCACGCGCTTTTACCTATTATTTAAAATGAAATTTAATGGTTATTAATTATCCCTTCTTCTAAGTAAAGCTGCACCTATCATACTGAAAAATGAAGAAACAAAGACGTTACATACAAAAAGCACGCGCTTATCACATTCTTTGCTTAATTCATTTCATTGTTTAATTTTTAGTTTAATGTTTCCGCATCTTACAATTCGTATTCTTTTGTAAAAATTACTAGATGGTCTCCTCACTAGATGTGTACCTAGGGCGGCTACTAGGGGAGAAATCAAGGATCTGGTGGTGCTCTTTATGCATACTGAGGTTGGCAGAAATTCCTTCCAAGTTCAAGGTGCGCATTTTTGGAACTCCCTGTCTACTGAGATTAAACATGAATGGAAGTTTTTATTTGATTTTATTCTATTGACTGCATTTCATGCTATTGCATACGCTTATTATTTTATTGTATTAACTAGTTTAACTTTTTTAAATTTTAATATTGTGTCCGATAGATATTGTATAACTGATTTTTATTTATATGATTATTGCGTGTATTTTATCATTACTCTTTGATAACACTCTTATTTTTTTTTATTTGTGACTTTCTTATTTAGTATTATTAGGTTTAGTGATTGACTGTGATATCTATGCAATATTTACATATATATTTATAATTTTTTATAACATCTTGTGCAATATTTATTGCTTTTTATATTTATAAATTCTTTTACACGCTTTTGTATTCTGATACAAATGAACAATATCTAATCTAATTATATTAAAATTTTATAATTGTATAAGACTATTTCGACGCCCCGTACGAAGAAAAGCACCGTTCAGTACGGGGCGTCGATTTATACTTGTATATTTCAATTTATAATTACATATAACTGTTTGAAAGTATTCCAAACAATTTCAAATGATTTGCATAATTTAAAAATTTGGATATGGGGATATCTCTGGAACTTTTTAATTTTGAGATGTCGACCTGACAACAATTGAAAAGTCTATAATACAAGTCTCTGGAGTGGCACACACTTTAATAAGGGCTTTAATTGCTCGTTTCTTGTAGTAGAATATGTAATTAAATTTTGGTATCGATTGGAAAATTGGTACTAACGGTACATAATTTTATACGTCAAAAATGATACTTTTTTTATATTTTTCTACGTGTGTTTCTTGAGCTATGAAAAAAGTACCATTCTTTCGATCATCCTCAAATTTTATGAGCATAATGAATATGGTAAAAACAACAGTTTAAGCCTATCCTGGTACATGTGCCCCTCTTTACGTAGCTGTTTGAGTATTTTTAATGTAAGTATTATTTTCACCTAAAAAATTTGAGAATGATCGAAAGAATGGTACTTTTTTTATAGCTCAAGAAACACACGTAGAAAAATATAAAAAAAGTATCATTTTTGACGTATGAAATTATGTACCGTAAGTACCAATTTTTGAAGTGTGTGCCACTCCAGAAACTTGTATTATAGACTTTTCAATTGATGTCAGGTCGACATCTCAAAATTCAAAAGTTCCAGAGATATCCCCATGTATTCTAATATTGCTATTTGAACACTTTCAAAAAAGTTGTACAAAAAGATGCAAAGAAAATACTTCACTAATTATGCCTAGAAATATCGAGAATTGTGTATAAAAATTTACAAACAGATTACACAACTGAATGAAATTCATAAAAAAATTTTTATAAGGGAGACCTGGGTTAAAAGTAACAGGGATTAGAATTAATAGTCAATTTATAGCGAAAATTGCAAACTATTCTACAGGTGCTATAGTTGACTTAATATGTTTAATATAATTGCTTCTGTTATGTAAACATATTCAGTGCATCGCAGAGAAAAAGCATGCGACGTAGCGATTTTTTTCACAGAAACTAGAAAAATTACTCCTACTTGAATGCTTGTTTTCTATTTCATTCGATATAATTAATAGAATTGAAATTATTTATGTTAATCTACTCTAAAAATAATTTTAATAATCACCTTAATATTTCAAGATTTGTTTTTAAATATTTTTTTAATGATATTTCAGAAAAAATATGTCTGTTGGGGCAAGTATTAACAAATCTTCAGGGCAAATAATAGCACCATTAATACGTAAGGATATATTTAAAAAATATAAGGAAATGAGATGGATAAAAAATTAATTTAATAAAGACTTTACTGGAATCTTTTTCATAATATTATATGGTGTTTCTAGCTATAATTTTCCTATAAGACAAAAATTTATGTCATTTTTACTTTTAAAAAGATAAAAATATCATTTTTTGATATTTTGTTAAAATTTGTTTTTTATAATTTATTTGTTATCTAGATATACATTAAAAAGTATCCAATTCTTATTTGCATTGATTAAATACGTGTATTTATTATTAAATTACATTTTTTATAATATAAAACAATGTAGGGTAGAGAGGGACACATCATCAAATATTACAGAGAAAGAAATAAAAAGAGGGAAAACCGCAAGCCAATATTGCTTTCGTTATTCATTTAGATTTTTATTGTATATATAGTATGCATGTATACATATAATATATCTGCGTTTGACATCAAGTCAGTCCCGCGAGTTTTCCCGGTCAAAAAAGGTTAGCTGTAAAATATAACTAAAAAAATAGTTAAATATATAGCTATATCGAGCTGTTTTTACAGCTATATCGATGTGTTTTTTAGCTCTTTTTTATAGTTAAAAATGTACTTAATTTTATAGTTAATAATTTCGTTATCTACCGAAAATATTAATAGCTATCTTTTCAATTATATTTTATAGCTATTATTATAGTTAAAAAAAACACTTAAATTTTCTAGTGTATTTATTACAATATATTAATAGCTAGATATTTAACTATACTTTATAGCTGAAAATAAATGGTTTTTTAAATATTCTTTATAGTTGAAAATATACCTAAATTTTTAGTTGATAATTTGGTTATTACTCATATATATTTAGCTGAAAAAACATGAATATTGCTATAATATAAATGAATATAGCTGTATTTTACTTATATTTTTAGCTGTTTTTATAGATGTTTTTTTTGACCGAGAATAGCTGAAAATATAACTGTAATTTCAGATGTATTTTTAGCTGTTTTTTAGCTATATTTTTAACAATTTTTTTTAGCTAAACATTATTAGAGTAGCTTTCAGATGTACTCGAAATTATTTATATTGTCCTTCCTTACCTTCGCTGTAAATTGATTAGTCTATACATACACTAAATCTAAGTAATAATGTCGCAGGGATCGCTAGAAAACGCGCGCGCATTTTTTAGTAACAATAAGATGGATCGATCATATATACAAAGTGTACTCAACTCTCACCACTTGCGGGAGTTGGACACAAATTTCAACGCGTCAAAAAAGTTTAGCTAAAAAAATTAGCTAAAAATTAAGCTTAAAATATAGTTGTTTTAACTCGTTGAAGTTTGTGTCCAACTTCTGCAAGTGGTGAGAGTTAAGTACACTATGTATATAAGACCGATCCATCTTACCGTTACTAAAAAATGCGCGCGTATTTTCTAGCGATCCCAGGGACATTATTACTTAGATTTAGTGAATGTATAGGTTAATCAATTTACAGCGAAGGTAGGGAAGGACAATATAAATAAACTCGAGTACATCTAAAAGCTACTCTAATAATGTTTAGTTAAAAAAAATTGTTAAAAATATAGCTAAAAAATAGCTAAAAATACAGCTGAAATTACAGTTATATTTTCAGCTATTATCGGTCAAAAAACATCTATAAAAACAGCTAAATCGGTCAGCTATTATCGGTCAAAAAACATCTATAAAAACAGCTAAAAATATAAGTAAAATACATTTATATTCATTTATATTATAGCAATATTCATGTTTTTTCAGCTAAATATATATGAGTAATAACCAAATTATCAACTAAAAATTTAGGTATATTTTCAACTATAAAGAATATTTAAAAACCATTTATTTTCAGCTATAAAGTATAGTTAAATATCTAGCTATTAATATATTGTAATAAATACACTAAAAATTTAAGGTGTTTTTTTTAACTATAATAATAGCTATAAAATATAATTGAAAAGGTAGCTATTAATATTTTCGGTAGATAACGAAATTATTAACTATAAAATTAAGCACATTTTTAACTATAAAAAAGAGCTAAAAAACACATCGATATAGCTGTAAAAACAGCTCGATATAGCTATATATTTAAGTATTTTTTTTAGCTATATTTTACAGCTAACCTTTTTTGACCGGGTTTCTTTACATGTATTAAGAGCAGGTCGTATATTTCTGTCTTTTTCTAATCAAAGAATTAATTTTTTTGCGAAAACTAATAATTGTAGCAAAAAATAAGGAGATAGCCCCGCCTTGTATCATAAAAAGCAATATTTTCTCTTATAAGGAAAAATTATTTTTATCGATTCATTTTGAAGAAAACCTTGAAAAACCGAATTGTGCATCCTAACCTCTATTTTTTAAGTTTTTCAAGGTTTTCTTCAAAACAAATCGATAACAATAATTTTTCTCATAAAAGAAAATATTGCTTTTTATCATAGGAGATGGGGCTTTGTTCTTATTTCGTGTTACAATATTAGGTTTTGCATAAAAATTAATTTTTTGATTAGAAAACGATAGGGATATACGACCTGCATTTAAGTACCTTGCTTTGTCGTGAAGACGCGGACATCCAAACACTTCCATTTCATTAGTTCCGTTGTATCTACACGGAAAAAAATCCTACAGTAAATATAATTATAGATGTATTAAAAATTACTATATTATATAGTACGAGTGGGACATTTCTGCGTTATAATAAAAATTACGATATCACATAGTAAAATTTGTGAGAACAGATACGCAGAAAAATTTTTTTTTTCTTTTTTTTAACCCAAAATTAGTTATTGAAATTTTTCTAATTTATTTTATTTATTAATTTAATTTTTTAAAAATAAATTACCTTAGAAAAAAAACTGACTTGAAGTGGAGTTGAACCCGGATACCTCGAGAACGGAAAGTGTGAACGTTACCGACTGCGCCTTCATCACGTGTTACTTACATAATTTTGAATCGTCTACATATGTTACAGAAATATACTTTCAATTCGGTAGAAAATTTTGAGGTTGGAAATAAATTTACAGATCATCGACTCGACATTATTATTTGAAAAAGTAAAATTTATTATATTCATAATAAAATTTATTATATGCATAATAAAATTTATTATTTTCATAACATTAATTCCAACATAAGATATCAAATATTTTTACTCTGTCATATGAAATTTTACTATAGTATAATTTTTACTATGTAATATAGCAATTTTTCTAATAAGATATAGTTTTATTTCTTAAACGATGCTGCCAACCTTATCAAATCTTATAGTAATATTTGTTATAAATGTAATAAAAATCGTCATAATGCAGAAATGTCCCAGCTGACTTATAAAATACTAGCATCCCCCGTCTTGGCTTCGCCCGCGGAATAGTTGGGCAGAAGTCGGTAGGTATAGAAATAGAATCTCAAAAACTATTATTTATTAAATCGTACTCTTACAGGATGATAAAATCAACGTTATTTGCGATTGTGTTAATGAATGGAAAAAAAAATTTTTTTCATATTATTAATGATTAAAAAAGTTGAAAAAAAATTTATTTGTATAAAAATAGTTAAGTTTTCTAAACATCAAATTTCTTGAAAAATCTATGAGAAATTGTATTTTGAATAAAATTAACGTAATTTGAAAGCGGGTCAAATATCTTATATTTTTTGTTAATATATTTGGAATAAAATTTTTAGAAAAAATCGCAAATTATACATAATTATTTGTTATTTTTAAAATTATTTTATTAACCATGAAGGGTTAAATTCTCATGTATGAGCCAATAAATATTTGAGGGATAAAAAATTTCCTTGAATAAGATATAAAATTTTGTCTTAACGGCATGTCGGAGCTGCAGCAATCGAGTTTTGCTTTTTTTATTTTATCGATATCTTTTTAAATTCTTGAATTAAACAAATATAATGACTTGTCCGCACTAAAGTTATATTAATACAATAATTTTTGTTAAAATAAAAAATCATTTGGACTTATTATTTTTTCATGAGCTTGGATTGGAAATTAGATATTAAACTCGACAAACCTGACCTTAAAATACGATATATTGAAAGTTTTTATTATAACTTTGTATGTATAATATTTTGGCGGTTTTCTTGAGTTGTCTGCACTAGAGTTTAATCTTACAAACTTTTTCTTTATAGCAAAAAAACTCGATTAAACGCATCGTTTATTCATAAGTTAGGATTGGAAATATTATTAGAAGGCGGACAGCTTCGTCATGCTCTTAAGTTAAAAAAATTGTCTAATTTTTGATTCTGTCTAATGGAATAGGAAAATATTTCATTAAATAATCCGAGGTAATATTACTCTATGATTAGAGAATATGCAATAAAAATTTATTATGTTGAAGTTACGGAATATCAAAGGTGTATAAGTATTTCTACCGTACCAGTTTAATAAAGTGAAAGACAAAATCGGTCGCCACCTATTGGGCAACCAAGGAAAGTAGCAAGGATCGAGCATGTTGCCCGCAGAACGCCGAAAAAAGTAGTCCCTATTCCCTACGCGTTAAGATCTAGGTCTATTATTATTTTATTGCAATTATTGATTAAAAAAGTAATTATTTATATAGCCTATGACACTCATAACATTATAAAGAATTTAAATTTAAAATTTGAAAACGATCGGTTCAGTAGTTTTTGAGATAATTGAGAACATTCAAACAAACGCTGTCCTTTTATATAATAGTAAGATAGTAATTTTTATTACTATCTATAATTAAAGTTATTTTTATTTTTCTCTGTGTAGCGTCATGAAATCAATTCGCTCCCGTGTAATTTTTTTTATACATCGCTTATGGGAGGTGTATACCGTCGATAAAGAAGTTTCACTTCAAAAATGTTATTTTAATAATCACCCCGAGCGCGGGGCAAATATTTGTAACGTCTTCGCTTATTAAACATTTTTTTTATTAATACATTTTAAATTTTGTTACAAAAAACTTTTGGCTGAGATTTCACAGAGTTTTAGCTTTTCCGTTCAAGAGGTCATCGGAAAAAATGAGCATTGAAATCATGTAATTATAATGCAAAAGCGTTACCTTTTTCTTAATTAGATGAAAACAATGAACGGTGACCTCTACTAGAAAATAAATCGCCAAGAGTTCAGAGGTTTTTACCATCATGATTTTCGGTTTTCCCAAAAAAATATAAAAACCTCTGGACTAATCATAATGCATGTTATTCTACCACAGTCGTTTGTTGCACCTAGTACAGGTCAGTTGTATCTTCAGAAGCCATAAAAGGCAATAGAATTTTTATAAGTCATATACTAATAAAGTTAAAACGCAGTGTAATCTTTTTATATTCTATTTTAAAGTGATTATTATATTACTTGTCGATTTTACATTTTATATTCTAGTTAAAAGTGATTATTACATTACTTACAACGCTATATTACATATTGTACCAAGGAAAAAGGCCATTGTAAACCAAAGTGACAATTAAATAAACAACAATCAAGGTAATAATTAAAATAATTATTTATATTGTTTTCTTTCCTCGATTTTTAAAAAGAGCTCTCGAGCCTGCAAATAAACCTGACTCTATCTCCTATAGCCTTTGCCACGCAAAAACCCTCTTGCTTGTGTCAACCGCTCAACGCAGCGAGAACTGCAACGTACGGGTAAATTACAATATTAAAAATAATAACTTTTATTCGGACGTTACAGCTTAAAAATTGGTGACAAATCGGTGGGGTGTTTGCAATTTAGAATCGCAGAATGCTTCTAAATTTACTTATAAAATTATAAGATTCTTTATTAATATAACTTAAGAGGCGGTCGGAACCAAATCGGTGACTTAGTTCGGTGCTTGCAATAAATGCTTATAATAATTTATTCATTTATTAATATGGTAAAAATATAGTCATTTCCTCTAGTCATGTATATAAAGAATAATTTAAAATAGTTAAAGCCACAAAAATATACAAATTATTGTTAAAAAGCGAAAAATGCCACCTAACAATCGACACGACAGTTTTTGTATGCGGTATATTTCAAGTCAGTTTGATATTTGTAATAAATGCTTATAATAATTTATTTACTCATTCATATGGTAAAAATATAGTCATTTTCTCTAGTCATGTATATAAAGAATAATTTGAAATAATTTAAGCCATAAAAATATACAAAATATTATCGTTGCTTGCTGAAAAAATGCTGACTTGATATATACCGCAAGTCACCGATTTGGTTCCGACCGCCTCTTAATTACAAATTAAATTCGTTCTTGCATGACGCTTAAAAAAGTTTAGACTAAAATATAATTTCGGGTAAATTTTAAATATATCAATGAACTAATACTTATGTTAAATATAACACTGTTAAAAATATTCTTAAATTTAATACATATTTAAGATAAAAATATATCTTAAATTTAAGAATAATGTCACTTAAACTTATTGAATATAAAAAATTATTGAAATTAATGAAAAATTATTAAAATTAATCAAGAAATTTTTAAGATTAAGATAACGGTTACTGAAGATTAGTAATATGATTATCAAACTTCAATATTATAATTAAAAACGTATTAATATTCAATGTTAATGAAAATGTTATTAAACTTAAAATTACTTAAGTTACTTGTATTAAATCTAATATATTGATTAAGATATATGGAACTGAAATTTATCAAGACTTTAATAAATTATTATAAAATTTAATATAGAATCTTAAAAATATTTGATGTATTAAAAATTTATAGAAATTAATAAACTCAAATTGAAACTTAAGATTCAAAATACTAAAACGTAAGATAACGGATACTAAAGTTAAGCAATATGCTTATTAAAATTCAATATTATAATTGAAAATGTATTAATATTTAATGTTAATGAAAATGTTATTAAACTTAATAATTACTTAAGTTATTTGTATTAAATCTAATATATTGATTAAGATATATAGAACTGAAATTTATCAAGACTTTAATAAATTATTATAAAATTTAATATAGAATCTTAAAAATGTTTGATGTATTAAAAATTTGTAGTTCACAAATCATGCACTAGATGGCTACTTGTTTTTTCAGTCTGCAAACAGAAATAGAAGGTTCAAACTATAAAAGAGAAGGTCTAGTCTCATATCGGCGAGAAAATTCTCATTTATATTTCTTTGGAAATATTTTAATTTTTGGAGTGCTCAACAATAGTTGAATTGAAAAAAATATATTAAATCAAACCACATAAAATAAAATTTTTTTTATCATATTATGTTTAATAAAATTTCTTAATCTTGAGTATATTATATTAAATTCAGTAAACTTATGGTAAAATTTATAATTAGATTCTTAACATTTTTTATTAATATTAATAAAAGAATGCATTAAAATTCAGAAAAATATTTAGTAAAAAAAAATATTTTCAAATTATATTCAATAGAATTTTTTAAACTTAATATACAGTTTATTGAATTCAAGAAAATTATATTGAAATTTTTAATTATTGTGCTGACAATTTTTGTATTAATTTTCAAACACAAATGTATTAAAACTTAAAATTATATTGAATTTTAAAAAATTATTATTAAATATCATTCAATAAAAGTTTATGAAATGAGCTTCCTTCACTTTTATCTTAATTTTAATAATATATTTTTAACAGTGTACAACACATATAAACTTTTATATTAATATCTGATATACTATAAAAATCTTTGTTTCAAGTAAAATTCTCTAGATTCAAAAATTATATATTTTATACGCACAATATAACCGCTTTAAATACATTATACATTAGTAGTTATTGGGGCACCATGGACCGTCACAACGAACCCCCACTCCGCTACCCCAAAGGTTATTGACCAGCGAGTCAATGACCTCTGAGAAGGCGAAGTAGGGGTTGTTGAGACGGAACATTGGTGCCCCAAGAAATAAATGCACGCTTACACACGCACACACGCATGCACGCGTGTGCACACACACACACACACACATAAAATACACAATATTAAAAATTAAAAAATTTTAGTAAACACAAAATTTTATTAAACACAAAATTTTATCAAACACAAAATTTTATATATATATGCACGCATACAATGTATATTATAAACTTCTCACGCACACCACGCATGTTGACAATATATATTTTTAAAAACATAAAATACTTAAAATACAAAATTTTATTCTGACACACTTTAAATGAAAAATAATTACAAATGTTTCAAAAATTAAATACCTTAAATAAAAAATTTTATTCACATGCATTTTTAAAAATTTAAATTTTTAACATAAATACATACACGTTCTCTTAACTATATTCACGTACACACAAGATATTATAATTTTGACAGTACACTAGTTCTTTGCCACAAACACAAAAATACACAATATGAAAAATTAAAAAATTTTATATATATATGCACGCATACAATGTATATTATAATAAACTTCTCACGCACACACCACGCACGTTGACAATATATATTTTTAAAAACATAAAATACTTAAAATAAAAAATTTTATTCTTACACACTTTAAAAAATTTCACCATGTGACATTCTATATTTTTAAGAAACACAAAAAATAATTACAAATGTTTCAAAATTAAATACCTTAAATAAAAAATTATATTTACGCGCATTTTTAAAAATTTAAATTTTAAACATAAAATAATACACGTTCTCTTAACTATATTCACGTACACACTCACAAGATATTATAATTTTGGCAGTGCACTGGTTCTTCGCCACAGTCCGGGCACAACCAAAGTCCACAATCGTCGCATCGGGACCACAGACGAATTCCTTGTTTGTAAAATGACTTCGCACATCCCCAACAGACATCCCAATTTCTCTTTGGTTTTTCTACTGTAGGATCAGGGCGTCGTTGCCCCCGCGGTATGATTCTTTCTGTTTGTTGTCGCCTATTTTTCAACCGACGTAATCGCCGTTCAGCCCGGCGAATGAAATTATCGCGCTCCAATCGAAGCTTGCGTACCCTGGTGCGCCAGTACTTTTTCATAACACCTAGCACGTGACGCTGGCGAGATTCTTGTTTTCTCTCGTAGTAATACTGACGCATGATGTCTACTTCTTCTTCTTCTTCTTCCTCGTCCGCATTGGGCAGGTAATCAGGATCGCTGTCACTACCCTCGTTCTCCGTTCCATAGCCTGAATCTTCTGCTTCATTTTCATTTTCATTATCGACTATCATCGGCTCTTCAGAGATGATATTTTCATTATTGATGTCATGCTCAATCGCCTCTTCAAGAGCGATTTCTTGATTATTAAAATTATTTTCCTCCTCGAGAACAAATTCTTGTTGAAAACCGGCTTGATCCGGTACACCATCATCATTGATATCATGCTCAATCGCCTCTTCAAGAGCGATTTCTTGATTATTAAAATTATTCCCCTCATCGAGGACCAATTCTTGTTGAATGCCGGCTTGATCCGGTGCACCATTGTCGGCCAACTCCTGATTCACATTTATATTACCTATTACCCCATCACCAGCGATCACTGGCTCCTGGTGGATGACCATGTATTGGTTTAAGGGTAATAGAAATGGTACACCATGATTAATAAAGTTAATTAATGGTGCAATATTCACCACTGGGTTGACCTCCTCAATAACAATCACACTATCGTCATCACTGATAGTAATCGGTGACTCTACGTTTAAATTCGCAAACATTTTAAAATTTAATTTATAAATTTAACTTAAAATTTTACTAAAATTCGGTCTTGTAAGAGGCTGATTGCCGATTTAATTTTTAAATATAATGAACTTATTAATATATACTATAATTAATACTTAATAATAATATTAATATGAACTTTTTGAATTCGGTGTCGTAAGAGGTGCAAGAGTCGTTGCTGGTTGTTGACGAGGACTGATCACGGCCACAACTCCACGATCATAAAAAGTATAATTCCCACCCCAAAAAACTGCATATTTTTTTCAATTCTCACGCTGAAACTGATATTAAGATACTTTTTGCGAGAAATAATTTTAAAATAGGTTTATTATTTCAAATTTCAGAAGGAATGAAATCCGAATAATGCCGATGTAGGTGATAAAGATATTCTTATTTCACTGCGAACTAGTGGACACAGTGCTGATTTTGTATAAATAATTCTAAATCGTCTGGAGAAATTGTATTTAACAGATAACACGAATGTTGAGGGTGCATCTTATATCAAAAATTTAAAAAAGTCACATACCACTCTCACGAAGAAAAGATGAATTTTAAAGAAATTTAAAAACTCAACACCGTCTGGAAAAATTTATTTTATATTCACAAGACGTATATAGGGTGCTGATTTTGTAAAGCTTAAAATTTTAGCGTGAGAAACGTCTCTCACTGTCTCTCTCTCTCTTTTTTTCTTTCTCTCTTTTTCCTATTTTATTATTATGAAATAAAAATATATGTGTATATATATAAGCCTCTCTCTCTCTCTTTCTCTCTAATACGTATGTCTATACATACATAAGACACACTCGTGTACGCAAAAATTTGTATGAAATATATATACAAATCATATGTAAATAATATGCAAAAAATGGACAAATAAACTATGCATTAGAATTGGTTATTATATTTTAAATATAATGTATATTTATTACCAAGATATCGATTAAATAAATATAGAGAATTAGTGATACAAAAACGATAAAGAGTATGAGGAGTCCAAAACATAAAAGGAAGTACAACTATTCTACCTCTTGCGATCAGGTGTTTTGACATTCACCGTTGATACGCCCAAGTTGCGTATATAACTGGTGTATATATACATATGCAAATGATATGTAAATATATATTTATTAAAATTGAATATATTATATTGAAAGATATTTATTATTTAAAAATTATTATTCATAAATTATCAATCATTACGCAATGAATATCGATAATTTATGATAAAAAATAAGAAAAAGTATCAGGCTATTATAAAAAAGAAAGAGGTATACAATCTGTTATTTTACAATTTTTGTCATTCATTGTGAATACGCCCAAGTTGCGTATATAACTACTGTACATATATACATATGCAGATGATATATAAATATATTTTTATCAAAATTGAATATTTTATATTGAAAGATATTTATTATTTATAAATTATTATTCATGAATTATCAATCATTACGCAATGAATATCGATAATTTATGATAAAAAATAATAAAAAGTATCAGGCTATTATAAAAAAGAAAGAGGTATACCATCCGTTATTTTGACAGTAGATGTGCATGTAATAAAAGAATTCATAATTTATATATTAAGGATAATACCTAATATCGATATTTATTAATAGTTTAAGTACGTATGCAAATTAGGTGCATATGCAAATTTAGTGTATGTATAAAGTATGTAAAGTACAAAGATTTAAGAAGTATAATAGCCATTACTAGGCCGATGTAGAATGGGTGTTCTTAAGAGATGCACTCAAGTCATTCGTTGTAACAGGATCAGCCCAAGTTTGATAACGCGACACGAGAGACGAATGAAATTGCATAACGCTCGCCTTAAAGAAAAAAGTCCCACCTTCTTATAAGCGAAATAATGGCAACCCGAGTTTTAATTATGTACATGCTAACTAAATATCTTATATGAAATTTTTAATAAATTGTTAATAATTATTAAAGATTATTAAGAATATTGAATTTCGTACTCACAACTCAGTGGTTCCCACAAAACTGATGTATTTCTTGCTACGTTGGAGGTTTAAATATCAAATTATTTTTACAGGTCTCGACAAGTTAAATATTATATTTTTACGCGCATGCTCACCCTAAAATTTATGATTTATTTTCGGTATAAATAGACAACGATTTATGGTTCTGATATGAGTCTGAGTTTAAACATTGAAACAAGAATAACAAAAAAGAGAATGAATGAAAAAGACTTATGTAATATCTTAATAGCTATTTTAAATGTGGCTCTCCTTCGTGAACCACAAATAAAACTATTTTGTAATTATGCATGGCGCAAAAATTTGAAAACTTGCTCTATAAATGAGCTGTTAAAAAAGATTAAATTCATCATAGGACTTTGCGGGCTACGTACTTTAGCCTATATGTTTAAGCGAAATATTTTTACCGATAATCAGATACTTGATATAGTTGGTCGTTGTATTAAGAGCAGAGGAATGCAAGATGCACCTCAAGCCAGACATCTCATGTTACATCATCGTGTCACTACAGGTAAGTTATGCATATTTTCTATCATGAATCGAATAACTAATCTAGAAATGTATTTTTAAATCACGAAATCGTAGCCAATAATCGTTCAATAATCTATATCTTTTTTATTTACTCCCGGAGAATTTCGCGGCATAAGACTTTTATGTTGTAAATGAAACAATATATTCAAAAATATGTTTTACTAAAAAATATTGATTGCCAATATCGAACCAATACTCGATAACTTACTTATTTACGGTCAAAAAATTTTGCAAGCTAATACTTTTATGTTGTAAATACAATGATAAATCCAGAAATATATTTTACAAGAAAATACCGATTTCCAATATCGGATCAATAGTCTATAGATTTTTTATTTATGGTCGGAGAATTTCGCGGGATAAGACTTTTTTGTTGTAAATAAAATAATAAATCCAAAAATAGATTTTACAAAAAAATATTGATTCCCAATATCGGACCAATACTCGATAACTTACTTATTTACGGTCAAAAAATTTTGCAAGCCAATACTTTTATGTTGTAAATATAATGATAAATCCAAAAATATGTTTTACAAAAAAATATCGATTTCCAATATCGGATCAATAATCTATAGATTTTTTATTTATGGTCGGAGAATTTCGCGGGATAAGACTTTTTTGTTTAAAATAGTGTAACTTTGATAGATATGATATTAAAAAATTTTCAGACCTGCAAAACATGATGGAGGACAGTGGTGGGGATGAATTACTGATGAATCTTCTGTCAGCAGAAGAACACCTGCTTAGTTCGAGAGATCCTACACTACTGCCGCCCACCGAAGAAGTACGAGAAATTATAAATTCGTTAGATGATCACGTGATTCATGATCATAGTACTCCAAACACGATGTTGGAGGGGGTACTTGCTGATACTACAGCGCCACCACGACCTAATGAACCGTTGCCTGGTTGCTCCCACTGGAATGACCAGGATCTACAAACGTCGAATAAAATAGTTTCACCTGAAACTACATTATCTGCAATATCGACACCAGGTACAGAAGATCTCGACTATTGAGATGTATGTAATTTTATAATTGTATTAATTCTTATATATTACTGCTCGGTATTGTAGACGAATGTCTTCAACAGGGGAGATGGTACTTCTGCTCAGGAACACATTACCATTCATGAAGAAACTTCACGATATTACAAACAGTTTAAGCTTCAAGGGCGACAATGAAGAGTGTCGATATTACCTCCGCCAGCTAATGCAAATGTATATGGCTGGTTGGAGGTTGCTATAAACGATTTATATCGTCACGTGTGTGAATATGCACAACCATCAGATTATATTGGCATGACTATAAGCTCTGGACGTTTTGTGCACGGGTCTCTATGGATTTCTTTTAGACTGCTTCGTGATTTTTCACCGGTAGATTTACTAGAACTGATAGCTAATAGTGCAGAGTAATGATGGTTTCGAAATTAACGATGTTTTGAATGTTAAAGTCAGTACTGTGACTAAAGCAGAGGGCCGGGGTCGTGTGTCTCTCACTAGCGAATCAGTTTTTAAGAAATCCATTCTAAGTATTAAAAATAGCGACAGTCTTTGTCTTCCACACTCGCTAGTCGCTGCTCACATATACGCCATACGTGGTCAAACGCGTAGTGGGATTTTCCATGACAGATGGAATAAAATAAGACATCATACAGCACAATATCAGAAAGTGCAAGCGTTGAAACTTGTAAGAGCTGCGAGAGTTACGATACCCGAGACGGGCTGTGGTATAGAGGAGATTAAATTATTTCAAGAATATTATGCACTCTCTGGAGTCGCAATCGTTGTTTATTCATTTCAAAATTTTGCTCGTGGATATAGACCGCTTTACGATGGCACACGTTTCGTACACGACGTTGGTAATGTCGTTAGACATACTCTAAATATCATGTATTATGAAAATTCCAGACATTACCAGCCAATTTTAAATTTACTCGCAGCGGCTGGGAGTCGAGGCTACTGTATACCTTGCAATAAAAAATTTAGTCATACGAAAAATCATAAATGTGAACAAAAATGCTATAAATGTTTACAGAAGCCTCCTTGCGATATAAATCAGGAAAAAATAAAATGCTTTCAATGTAGCAGAGATTTTTACGGTACCGTTTGTTTTGAAAATCATAAAAATTCAAAATCTTTCGATAGTTCTCGGTCGGTATGCGAGAGTATAAAAATTTGTCGTGTATGTAGCAAAACAGTGCGCATCAACGATAAAGAACCACATGATTGTAATACGATATTTTGTAAAATATATAATGGTAAAAGACCAATAGAACATCTTTGTTACATGCAACCTATTCTCGATAAAAAAGAATTCATGATGAATAAAAAAACAATTCTTTATTTATTTTATGATTTTGAGACTCAGCAATCAGAGAGCATTTTAGGCTGTGAGGCTGAAAAAGTAAGGCTGCATGTACCAAATTTATGTGCTGTCCAGCAAGTGTGTAGTTACTGTTTGAACGATGAAAATGTATCAAATTCTTGCGAAGTATGTGGGATGCGCGAGTATGTGTTTGAAATTGACCCCGTGAAACAGCTAGTTGATTTGATCTTGGCACCAAGAAAAAATTTCAAACAAATCGTTTGTATAGCACACAATACGCAGGGTTTTGATGCACAATTTATTCTTAAACATTCAACAGAACGTTAAGATCTCAGAAATAAGCCAAAAGTAATTTTAAACGGGTCAAAAATAATCATAATGGAAATTTTATCGGTTAAATTCATAGATAGTTTGAATTATCTACATATGGGTTGAGCTGCACTACCAAAAGCTTACGGTCTTGTTAATATCAAGAAAGGTACGTTCCCTCATCTTTTTAATACACCGGAAAATCAGAATTACGTGGGAGAAATGCCACCGATATGCACTTTTTCGCCAGATTCGATGAAGATCGAAGAGCGACGCGAATTTATGCAGTGGTATAACGAAAAAAAAGCTGAAAATTATATATTTAATTTTAGAAATGAAATTAGAAAATACTGTAAGCAAGATGTAAAAATTTTACGTTTAGCGTGTCTAGCTTTTCGCAAGACTTTCATCGAATGTGGTAATACAGATCCATTTGTAGAGTACGCCACCATCGCATCTTCTTGCATGCGTGTGTATAGAAAAAAATTTTTACAAAAAGATACAATAGGTATTATACCTCAAGGTGGTTATAGACAAGCAAATAAACAGTCTATGAAGGCGATGCGATGGTTGTGCTGGATGGAAAATGTGCTGAATCGACAAATTCAGTATACCGTTCGTGCACGAGAAAAGAGGCTTCCCGAAGGCCCTCTAGTGGACGGATATTGCGTACTTGAAAATGGAAAGAAAATCGTTTTACAATTTCACGGGTGTTATTGGCATGGTTGTGACTGGTGTTACACAATAAACCGAGACTCGAGGCTCGTAAACGGTGAAAATATGGACGAACGTTTCGAGAGAACCGCGCGGATATCGAAAAAAATACGAGCTCATGGTTATGAACTTATCGAAAAGTGGGAGTGTGATTTTGATCGAGAGTACTCGAAAAACGAGAATATGAGGTCGTACATTGAAGATAAGACACGAAAATGGCACGCGCCGTTAAATCCTCGAGAAGCATTTTTTGGCGGGCGAACGGGCAATACAGTCAAAATTTACGATGCGAAAGAGGGTGAGGAAATAAAATACGTGGACGTGCGTTCATTATATCCATATATCTGTAAATACGGTCGATATCCCATTGGTCACCCAACTCTCTACGTGGACGAGGATGAGTGTCGCTCTCTGGTGGGTCAAACGAATGACATAAGTCACGTTGAAGGTCTTATTAAATGTGAAGTATTGCCGCCGCGAAATTTATATCATGCTGTACTCCCCGTTAAAATGCATAATAAGCTTTTGTTTCCGCTGTGTCGAACATGTGCTGAATTAATGTATACCGCAGATTGTGACCATGAAAATCCTGATGATCGTGTTTTTCTCGGTACGTGGGTTGCTGACGAGTTGAGAAAAGCTGTTCAGATGGGCTATATCATCCGAAAAATATTTGAAATATGGTCTTATAAAATTACTCAGTACAACAAAGCCACGGGTCAGGGTGGTCTATTTCCAACTTATATCGATAAATTTTTTGCTGAGAAAACGTACGCGTCGGGTTACCCTTCGGAATGTGCTGACAGTGACGAAAACGCGATTGCTCGATATATTGAGGAATTTGTGCAACAAGAGGGCATAAAATTAGATAGAAATCGAATAAAATATAACGCCGGTCTGAGATCTGTAGTAGAACTCTGTTTAAACTTATTGTGGGGTAAATTTGGTCAACGAGAAAATATGCCAAAGACCGAAGTGGTGGATGATCCACAGAGGTTGTTTGAATTACTCTGTAGTGCTGAGAGCGAGGTTGACTCAATTTTACAGATCGACGATACGACAATTTACGTATGCTGGCACAACACAGAAGCGGCTGTCGAGTCATCGGTATTATGTAACGTTGTCGTAGCCGCTTATATACCACAGCTTTGGCGCGTTTAAAACTCTACGAAGAATTGCAACCGTTGGGTGAACGTGTATTGTATTGCGATACTGACTCCATTGTGTATGTAAGTCGCGTGGGTGAGTACGATGCGAAAACAGGGCCGTTCTTTGGTGACTTGACCGACGAATTGACCTGTTATGGTCTTGGCACAAGCATCACATCATTCGTCTCTGGTGGACCCAAATTTTACGGATATAAATATTTGACACCAGATGGCGTTGAACGATGTGTTTGCAAAATCAAGGGTATAAGACTTAATTCATCGGTGAGTCAGAAAATAAACTTTGATTCCATATGAAATCTTATTACTGGTGAAATACCGCCACTTTTTGTAAACTATGACACTATTAGACGCACACGGTTTCACGATGTTATAACACGATCAGAATGTAAAATATGCGAGCCCGTGGACTCAAAGAGACGATTTGTTAATAACGAGATTAGCTATCCATACGGTTATAATTCTAATCAAATAACAAATAAATGTTGATATATTATTACCGAAGTAAAAATATTATGTACATATATATATATATATATATATATATATATATATATATATATATATATATATATATATAGGTTATAGAATTAAGACAAAAACAATTTTGTAATAAATTTCATAATTTATTGAAATTAAAATTAATATAACAAAATGATGAATTTATTTTCTATTAATTAAGTAGTCGTCAATTTTTTTCATAATTATAGGTTCCAGAATAATCTTCATTCTTTCCACTCTCATTTTAAATCTCTCTGTGTCACGAGCCGCTTGCTCCCACTGTCCACGTCGTGCTGCACGACTCGCATAATCCCACACGCGTATCACGTGAATATCCGGTTTACCTTCCTTGAAATGCACCTTTTTTGTTTGATTCATTATTATTATTTTTTCTGCAAGATACGGATAATCACCACACTTCCTCACGACAAGTCTCTATAAAATTTTATCAAAATTTAAGAATTTGAGTCTTTAATGAATTTTTTGTTAAAATTTGATTACATTTGCTCAAATTTGTTGACTATAACTTATTTCTTTTCACGATACCAAAACTTGTACAGCACTAACCTATAAATGCTGCTGCTTTTACTTTTATACTGGAAATGTGGGGGTGACGAGCAGGGTGTGGTGGTGGTAGTGGTGGTGGGAGTGATGGTGACGAGCGCTTTTGAGTAAATAACAGGTTAATACTTGTTAAGCTTTTCCAGCCATATAACTCAAGAGCGGAATAATGCTGGCGTCAGCCAGCTATATGGCTAATTAGCTAAACGATTGGCTAGCGCCAGCACGATACTGCTCGCACACGCGCGCGCCGCCGCCGCCGCCCCCCACTCTTGCTCATCACTACTAATGATCGTATATGTAGAGTGGTTCGAGGATGTGATGAGGTTAGTAGTAGAAGTTTAGCAGCGGCGGTAACATGGACGTTTGCAGGTGGGTGCATCCGTGGACTTTGATGATTTGTGGACCCAGCTCGTGTGATAAAACAGTATTTGTAAAGAATTTTTTGCATCACATTGATCGCATGAGTGATACAAAATTCGAGCGTATACTCTTGTATTATACCGAGTGGCAGGCACTTTACAAGGAGTTGGGTGAGGGAATCGAATTTCACGAGGGTTTACCAAAGAGCGAAGAATATGCCAATGATCCACGAGCAAAACTCTTGATTCTCGATGATCTGATGAGAGAATCGTCCAGCAGAGCTGTAGTCAATCTTTTTACCAGAGGCAGTCATCACAATAACTTGAGCGTCATCTTTATCTCGCAAAATCTCTTTCATCAAGGTCAGCGAGAAATCTCTCTAAACTCTAATTACATCGTGGTATTTAAAAATCCGTGCGATCGAGCGCAAATAAATCATCTGGCGCGTCAAGTTTGCCCTGAGGAGCCTCGATTTTTGCAAGAGGCATATCTCGATGCCACAGCAGAGCCACACGGCTATTTGTTCATAGATCTGAAGCAGGGTACGCCTGAAAATGTGAGATTTCGTACTTGTATATTTCCGTTTGACAAACATCAGTACGTTTATGTGCCTCGTTGCACACCTATAAAAGCTGGTGCTCTCTCGAATAATGTACCAGTCGTGCGATTGTAATAGAGCCGGTAAAACGTAGTTGTAGCAGCAGACCAATTCCAGAAAAGTACTGGACTCAGCTACATTTCTTGTGTAAAAGCGAACTCTATAAAGTTAAGGCTATAGTACGCGAAGCAATTTCTAAACTTATAACGTACATTTGCGAGTGTGCTTTGAACATTTTACGTGGAAATATTCCACTCAGCAAGTATTATAAGAGACAATTGCGAAAATTCGCACCTCTGTTGCGGAAACTCGCTAAACTGGGTAGTTTGGAGGTAAAAAGGAAATTGATGGTAAAATCAGCATATTTACTGCGGCTAATTTTGAAACCTGTTTTATCGGCATGGAGTAAGCAAGAAAAATGATTTTAGTACCGCAAGAGTGCTTGGAGCAACAGCATCAGCAGCAACAGCATGACGTAGCAACTACCAATCATACAACACCAGCATCCAGTGTCCAGACACCTGGTACAGCCACGACACGCCTCGACGAGGAAATGAGTAAAATTTTACATTCTGCGGGTGATGAGCGCCAAAAATCTTTGCAATATCAGCAAATTTTGCAGCGTTACTTGCATCTAAGAGAGGAGGAGAAGGATGAGAGTGGGGGCATAATACGTCCACACGAGACAGCATTATTAGAAACGGGAACGACAATGGATAGAGGCAATAATGACGAAATCGACGACAAGCAGATTGTCGAGTCGGTACCGCAGAAATTTCGAAGCAATGCTAGACATCTCATTAGATACTTGCGACAAGCTGGTAAAATTGAATGGGATAGTCGTGGTATAATCAAACTAGATGGCGCTGTTGTCGAGGGTACGTATATTGTCGATTTGGTGCACGAGGCTATGAGAAGTAGAAAAATACCACCACCACGCGGATACAAACAGTTTGCACGCGTCTTGCGACAAGTTAGTATACCTCGAGAATTCATTGGTAACGATCAACTGTGGCGTAAGATTGCATCTCATAGCGCTGACTCATCGCCGTCATCGTCGTCAGAAAACAAAGGTTATTATACTTCAACAGCTACTAGTCAGACGAGCGTAAAGGAGAAAGAAGTTGAGAGTGCGAAAAAGCGTAAAAAAGTTAGTAGCGAGTTTGCAGCTACGCCATTAACCCCTGCAAAAAAAGTCGTCTCGAACAGCTAAAATGGAACCGTATGTGAAAGCATGGAAGGAAGTGATGGAGGGGGTGGACAAGGAGGAGGAGGAGGAGGAGGAGGGGGAGAAAACTGGTACTTTTATAGACCAACTAATTTCAGTTGTACCCTTTGAAATGCATCTGCCAGGCTACCAGTTTCTCGGCCCTGGCACACATCTCGAAGAGCGTCTCAGACGCGGTCAGAGAGAAAAAAACCCTCTTGACAATGCCTGTCTAGAGCACGATATTTCATATTCAAATAAAAAAATAACGAATCATATAAAAGCCGACAGACTGCTGGCTGAACGAGCATTTTCACGCATGCTCTCGGAGACTGCGGATGGTAATGAAAAGACTGCAGCTGGTATTACTGTTTTGTGCATGATCAGCAAAATTGCGTTTGATAAATTTTTGAAACCCATTAAAAATACATTTAAAAGACAACAAAAGAAAGAGAGAAAGCTAATTTATAAGAGGAAGAGGAGCAATGAGAAAGAAGGAGAAAAGGAAGAAGGAGACGTCAAAGCCGGACGGTCTTGAGCATCATTACTATAATCTTTCTGCACCATCAGCGTACGCTGGTGCTCATCTACTGAAACGCACGAAACCCAAAAAATTTGATAACAATACCATCGCCAAGTGGCTGGAGAGTCAGGATGCACATACCTTACACAAACTCGTGAGACATCGTTTTCCTCGTCGACATTACAACGTTTTTAGCCCCTTTGAGGTGTGGGAAGCTGACTTGGCAGATTTTAGATCACTTAAAACCTACAATGATGGGCACAGCTATATTCTCATTGTCATTGATGCACTTTCAAAGTTTGCCTGGGCAGAGCCTCTTCTCGACAAAACGAGCCGAAGCGTTTCTGTAGCATTGGACAAAATTTTATCACCATGTAATGATATACATCCTATTTACCTAGAGACTGATAAAGGTGAGGAATTTATCGGTCGAGAGGTGCAAGAGGTGCTAAAAAAGAAACATATTACTTACCGAGTCGTCAGAGACCCTGATATAAAGGCAGCCATTGCCGAACGCTTTATTCGAACTCTCAAAGGTCGAATCTGACGATACTTTACTCACTCGCGCACAAGACGTTATATAGATATTTTGCAAAAAATTGTGACGTGTTACAACGAGTCGTGGCACAGTGCCATAAAAATGCCCCCTTCCAAGGTCAACTTATATAATGCTCACGTGGTACGTCGAAATTTGACGTTGCGTTACAACGAAAAAAAGCCGTTTAGGGTAGCTAAATACAGCGTTGGTGATCTGGTTCGTGTTAGTTGTGCCAAGACAGCCTTCAGGAAAGCATACGAGGGTGGCTGGACTCTGGAGCTGTTTAAAATTATAAGAGTTGACACAAGACAACAACCACCCGTTTATACTTTGGCAGATCTTGGTGGAGAAAAAATTAACGGATATTTTTACGAAGAACAGTTGAGCAGAGTGCGCAAGGATTTAGATAGCGAAGCGTTTGAGGTTGACGAGGTTTTGAAGAGTAAAGGTAGGGGGTCGAAAAAACAATATTTGGTCAGTTGGAGGGGATATCCAGAAAAATTTAATTCTTGGATAGCGGCTAAAGATTTGAAAAATTTACAATGAACGATGAATTTTACATGGTTTTACCGAGCAACAGCAACAATGTGGCGACACATTTCACAACACAATTATTACAAAATTTTTATCTTCATGGCAACTGGTGTGTAGGTCTCACGGAAATTCAAATACCTTTCACATTTCAGCATATATCAATAGTTGAGCGGGAGAGAGTCATTTCTGTTAAAACAGTCAAACGTGAAACGGCGAATGTTTTGCGAGAAACAGAAGAGACTCAACAGGGGGCCGAGGTGTTTGCCAGAGTCAAAGCTGGTGTTTATCGTGATATTGAAAGTCTCTTGGAAGAAATAAATAATCTCGAGAATGTGAAAAATCATTTATATTATGAAATCCAAGCTGGTGGCTATGTACGGGTTAGATGTCGATGTGGAGAAAATTGTACAACTTATAAGCACACGTTTACACTATCGGAAAAATTACTTAGAATTTTAGGTCTGGAAAATGTACCAATTTCATCTTGCAAAGGTAATAAAGAACACTACATTACCGGTTCGTCATCGTCAAGCAAATCTTGTAAACGGGTTGCCAACCGTGCTGATGGTTTACAGCAACATTTGCCAGCCTTACGTAACAGGTGACATGCGCACGAGCTTACTACGTATAGTCTCGCTTCATTTGCGCGATTACGTTTACGGAGGTGTTGAAATTAAAAACTTTTTACCACCCATGTACCTACCACTGCTGTCTTCAGCGTTTCAGTCGATCGAAATAAATATAAGAGACAAACACGGATTTCCCATTCCATTCGACTACGGTACGTTGACTGTAACGCTTCACTTTAAGCGCATCCGATAAAATGTCTGAGTTTGAAGATTTCTTCAATAACCAAATGGTTGGTGGTGGGGGTAAGTGCGTTAGAGATGATAAACCTTGTTTTGGTAATCACCAGTCGGGTGCAGGAGTAGGTAGTTTTTTGAAAGGTCTCTTCCGAGCAGCAATACCGAAGATCAAGCAAGGTGCAAAAGTGGTCGGTAAAGAGGCTCTCCGAGCGGGTAAAAATATCTTAGATGATGTCACTCTAGATGGCAGACCTGTCAAAGAGGCGGCCAAAGAGCGCATTCGCGAGAGTGGTAAAAATCTCAAGAGAAAAGCTGACGTTGTTCTGGACAAATTGCTCTTGGGTGAGTCAAGTGCAAAAAAGGGGGAAGAATCCGAATACAAAAAGAAGAACGAGACATCGTCAGTTCAGTCGTCGAGTGCAGCTGGTACTACAAACACCGCAGCGGCTGCACGCTCGAAAAGTGGTCAGGTTGCGAAAAAGAAGAAGAAGCAGAATAAGAAAGCACGTGTAGCTAGAGATATTTTCATAAATTAAAATTTCAAGATGGCGTTGTTGCATATAGAATCTTGTCAGTCAATCAAGTCGGAATTATCACTCTTTGAATTACCCTCGACACAGACTGCAATTGAAGGCTCTTACTGGGTACAGTATGAACCGATATCTTCACTCAACGACCAATCACCAATTGAATTTACAATCCCTGGCAACACTGAATATCAAGACTTGGCTCACACAATGTTAAGTGTGAGTGTGAGTGTAAGTGTAACATGCACTAGTGCTGAACCACCTAAGGATCCGAACGTTGGACCAATAAATAATCTTTTGCATTCGTTGTTTAATCAAGTCGACGTGCTATTCAATCAGAAACCTGTTTCACCGCCAAACAAGGCTTATGCATACAGAGCTTACATTGAAACATTACTAAATTATGGTCCAACAGCTGAAAAGTCTTATACAACGAGTGGTTTGTGGTACGATGATACAGCAGGGAAAATGGACGATACCATAGGTGGTAATGTAGGTCTCAATAAACGTAAGGCACTCATGATTGGCAGGAAGATTGATTTACTCGGTTATTTACATTGTGATGTTTTTAATCAAGACAAATTATTACTGGGTGGTGTTGAAGTTAGAGTGAGGCTTGTGCGTTCTTGTGATGGATTCTGTCTCATGGATCCCGCTGGTGCTTTTACGGTAAATATTACCGAGGCTACGCTTTTTGTGCGTCGGGTAAGATTAAATCCTTCACTTGTGCTAGCACACGAAAAACTATTGTCACAGACTACTGCAAAATACCCACTGACACGTGTAGAAGTTAAGGCTGTTACGTTACATAATGGTGTGCATGGGGAAACAATCGACAATGTCATATTAGGTCAACTGCCGAAAAGAATTATACTCGGTTTTGTTGAAAATAAAGCTTACAACGGAGATAAAAGTCTTAACCCATTCAATTTCAAGAATTTTAATATAAATTTTTTGTGTCTGTACGTTGATGGAATGCAAGTGCCATCAAAGCCCTTACAGCCAGATTTCAAAAAAAGCAAAATGTACGTTGATGCTTATCATACACTTTTTTCCGGCACAGGTATTCACTTTATGAATTCAGACAACTCGATTAGCCGTGAAGACTATCCAAACGGTTACTGCCTATTCGCTTTTGATTTGACACCTGATTTATCGGCGAGTGATGGTAGTCATTGGAATTTGATAAAAAATGGTAATGTACGAATTGATGTTAGATTCGACGACCCACTAGAGGGCGCTGTAAATTGTATAATTTATGCTGAATACGACAATTTGCTCGAAATTGACTTGTCGAGACAGGTTGTCGTGTATTATAGCGGTTAAGTAGTGGTGGTGGGGGGTACATTTCTCACTATTTAAGTAAAGCAAAGCCAGCTTTATTATCTCAGTCGGCGAGCAACTTTCATTGCAAACAGTATGGACGTGGTAATTGATGTGCAGTTTTTAAAGGACAACAAAAATCGTTTGATTCCAAAGGAGGTGGCTGTACTTGCTATTCATAAAAACTTTATCGCTCATTGGATTGTGGCGCCTCCTTGTAATTTAAGACGCTTACCTAAAAATGCTTTGAGACAGAACAATTGGGTGACGCTGAATCATCATGGTCTGGAGTGGTACGAAAGTGATATATCGATAAAAAGATTATACAAAAATTTGGAAGATATTTGCATGAATTGTTGTACAATTTTCGTGCGAGGTCAAGAAAAGCTTGAACTACTTTCCAAGCTCACCACCTGTAAGATTGAAAATTTAGAAAAAGAACAAGATTGTCCAGCTTTTAGAAATTTAAATTTCAGCAGTGTACAGTGCATGCATCATTACTTAAAATCACTTTATTCAAATTACGTGTGTGCACTAAATAACGTTGCTAATCTGAAACATTGGCTACTGAAACTTAACCCCAGCGTAAAATCGCTAATTTCGGAAGAATTTTTAGAAATTCTCCGCAATGAATTCAAAAGAGATTGTTCGATATCTGATGAGGATCAGGTTTCACGCAGTAGGCGTTTATCCAGCGGATCGGATTCCTCTGATGTGGGTGAAACCTTGTGCGTTTGTGCTTCATACGCAAAATTATAACCAGCGTGGTGCGCACTGGGTTGCCATATACGTTGATAAGTATGGCACAGGTGTGTACTTTGATAGTCTTGGTAAACCACCACAAATTCAACAGCATTTACGACGTATTCAACAAAATTGTAAAAAATTCAGATGGAATAATAAACGCTTACAAAGTGAATATTCCAACGTTTGTGGTCACTATTGTATCATGTTTCTGTATTATATGTCTAGCGGATTGGGTTTCAAGAAATTCTTGGAAAATTTCTCACAGAACTTGCAAAAAAATGATACTATAGTCAAGAATTTTGTGGGAAAAATCTCGTACGAGTAATATGATATTTGGTTGTCTCTGATTGGTCGCACAACAGCTTTTTGCGGCGCCCCCACCAATTTTTTACAGTATAAAAGAAGCGGCACCCACTCGGTCTAGCCACAGTTTGACGTCAGTGACAGCAGCAGTAACAACAAAGCTCAAGCAAGATGGCTGGTCAAAAGAGAAGACTGGAGCAGACATTTGGTAATGACTTGGCATATTTAATAAAACAAAACAGCAAGAAAAATTATTGGCAGCAGGTTCTGCCAATGGTCTACGGGCTAAACAGCTCTTTTGGAAAAATTATCCAGGTAGGCCTGGAGAATATAGGCGGCGAAGGCAAAAAGGAGTTTGTACCCGTAGTACGCTTCTGTGGAGCCAATTTTCCAGGTTTACCTCTGTCACTGGACTGTTGGAAGGCGTTGAAGCAGGAGTTTGATAAAATTGAAGATTTTTTTACTTGCTATAACGCGGAATCTATGCTGGATCAGCGGCTATCTATTCCTGTATACACTATCCGTTTTATGATTAGTTTTCACGAGAGAGCTTTTGAATTGGTACCCAATGACGCACAACCAGAAGGAGAGGAGTGTGGTGGACCGCCGAAAAAATATGGTCGATTCAATCGGTCACTAGTATTTAAACGGGTCACGTTTGAACGTTTAAAAGATTTATCAAAATGTATAGATTATAGAATTAGATATTTAAATACTGTTGTAAAATCTGTTGATTATATATTACGAGAAATGGTTATAAATATGAAAAATGTATTAGAAAATAGTCAGGAATCTCAATATGTATACTATACTTCTAGCGATATAAAAAGCATAATGTCTAGTTTTAATGATAATTTTGTAAATGATCTCATCGAATTATTAAAAAAGAATAATCTAGTTTTAGGAAAAGAAGATGTGTTTATAATCATACACGAATTTATTATTTATCACATGTACACACTAGTTAATTGTATGAATGCTACTTTGTAATGTTTTATTATTAATAATAAATGTGTTGTTAAACTTTAAAACATGAGTATTTCAATCACCTTCTCTGTTACCAATTCCTCATCCTTCATACACACAATAATTTATATGTAAATTTTATATTTTCTGATTCAATATAAAAATTCATATTTTATAATTCAAGTTTTTATTATTTCGATAATTAAAAAGGATTATATTACAAAATTTTAAATTAATAATTTTGAAATATCGATTAAAATATTTTTTATCCCCACTCTAAATTTTGTGGGAGGGGGTAAGTGACCCTCCAGTTGTTTGGGTACCATGCCTAACAAACCCCTACTTCGCCTTCTCAGAGGTCATTGACCTAGTGGTCAATAACCTTTGGGGTGGTGGAATGGGGGTTTGTTGTGACGGTCCATGGTGCCCCAATAACTACTTACATTTATTCTTTCTTTTTATATAGATAGATATACGGAGAATGATTTATTCATATAAGACGTGCAATACAGTATACAAATATAAAATAAAATAAGATGATATATGTATTTAATCCAGATACCGTACCTATTATTTACGATTAACTAACTATTTTCTTTATCATAAACCTTTTCATTTTAAACTTTATATTTTCTTAAAACAAGTTATATTCTACTTTAGAAATTTTGAAGTAGCAATTTTAATATTTAATAGCCTAATATAAGCATTTATTTTTTTTCTCTATTGGATAGAAATACATGTTCTTTTTTTTTAAGCAAGATTATTTTTTATCCCTTTTTTATTCTTATTTGAAGTAAATTAATTTTTTTTGTAAAATCGCAAATCTTAACTAAATAATTATTTCTTCTAGTGTTTAATTATATTTCGTAAAATATTAATAATTATTCTTAAAGTAATCGATCTTTTACACTTTTAACTAATTGTTATTTCACATTTACTAAATAAATTTTTACAAATAATAATAAATATTTCACTTTTCAGAATCGTTTTTTTAACTAAAAAAATTTACAATATACACTAAGAAAAATAAAAAATAACTTTAGTTATAGATAGTAATAAAAATTACTATATTTTATGAGTCAGTTGGGATATTTCTGCATTATGACGATTTTTATTACATTTATTACAAATATTACTATAAAATTTGATAAGGTTGGCAACATCGCTTAAGAAATGAAATTATACCTTATTAGAAAAATTGCTATATCACATAGAAAAAATTATGCTATAGGTAAATTTGTTATGACAGAGTAAAAATATTTGATATCTTATGTTGGAATTAATGTTATAAAAATAATAAATTTTATTATGCATATAATAAATTTTATTATGAATATAATAAATTTTACTAATTCAAATAATAATGTCGAGTCGATGATCTGTAAATTTATTGCCAACCCCAAAATTTTCTACCAAATTGAAAGTATAGTTCTGGAACATATGTTGACAATTCGAAATTTTATAAGTAACATGTCATGTTGGCGCAGTCGGTAACGTTCACGCTTTCCGTTCTCGAGATACCCGGGTTCAACTCCACTTCAGGTCCGTTTTTTTCAAAGGTAATTTATTTTTAAAAAATTAAATTAATAAATTAAATAAATTTAAAAAATTTCAATAACTAATTTAGGGTGAAAAAAAAAAATTTTTTTTCTACGTATCTATTTTCACAAATTTTACTATGTCATATAGTAATTTTTATTATAACACAGAAATGTCCCACTCGTACTATATAATATAGTAATTTTTAATACAATCTATAATTATATTTATTATAGGATTTCTCTCAGTGCACGTTTTCCCGAACGAAGGAAAATTCTTTCCTTTTTATTTTTTCTCTTTCGGTGTAGTAACATAAAAGGAAAATAATATATGCGCGCAGTATAGTAACCCTTGAGTATCTATTGCTCAGGTATACGAAATTAGGAGTAATTTAACTGCACGGTCTCCCAACGGACTACCTAAGCAATTCGAAATTCGTTTCTTTTTACTGTCTAAGGCCTTTTCTGTTAAATACGGAAAAACGAAACAATACTAGTTAGTGTGACAAAAAAATTTTTTTTTAAAACTAAATATTAAATAAATAAATAAATCTAATAAGTAAATTATATACAATGGAATAAGAAATTTAAAATAAATTAATTATAAACTAATTAATAAATATTAGGATAAAATACAGATTTCAATTAAGTCATCAATAGAAATTATTTATTTATTTTTATTAACTAATACGTAAGATAAGCTATCAATTCAAAATTTACAATCAAAAAAATTTTTTTTTTTTATAAGGCTCTTTCTTTTCACAAAGTAATCGAATAAAGTTAGTTATTAATAATATTTACAATAATATATTAATAACTAATAATAATTAATAATAACTATTTGTAGTTAATAAAATTACTCTTAATCAATAAATAATTCAGGTACAAGGTGAAAGTCAAATCAAATGAATAATTTCTCTCTTTAGTAAAAATAGGCATAAGAACTTGATAATTAATAAATATTTACTGAATACTTACAAGCGCTATTAACATTCTATTCAAAAACGCTAATAAATAATTAAGGAAAAATTCCAAGCCGAACAGGTACCTCACATGACTTTAATGCTTGAAGGAATCGCATTAGAATCTTTTAAGAGGGGGTTTGCAGATGACTTACTGTATGGAGTAAGCGTCCAAGAACCCGAAACGCTAAACGCAGCATTGAAAATAGCTCAGCGCATCGAAAAAGACATGTTATCATCGAACGAAAGGAAAATATCTCCTCATATCATAGAGGCAACAGATTGACCTGGGGAACAACGCTCATCTCGACATGTTCATTTTTAAAATGAAACAACCACTAATTATAAACAACCTTGGAGGCCACAGTTACCCTCCAGAAATGAATATAACTCGCGTGCCCACCCTAGTGACGATAGGGGCAGATACGGACATGACTACTATGGAATATTCAATTCGAGATCTCAAAGTCCCAGTAACTACTCGATCAAGAGAAACTTTAATAGTTATACGCCTCCACAAGGTAGTACTTACTCTTCCGACAGATATAACGAGTATCCACCAAGAGGCCCTACATAATATAAAAGAGATGCAAGAGGACATATGAGTAGAAACCTACACTCTAACTTTGATGCAAGAGCACGTAAGTAGTATATGGACTGGTATAGCGAGACATATCGATTTTTTGCACCTGTCTCTCTCCCCCATTGTTTCGCTCCCCCCTGTCTCGACCCTTTGTCTCGCTCCCCTTTACATGTCTGGCAGGTATAAAGGGGTTGTATAATCGTGAATTGATTTGACCCACATTCCCCTCGCTTACCTGTCTGGGTGTTCTGGTGAATAAGGTGTCCTCTCTCCCGCACCTGTCTGAAGGTGATATAGCTTCTATGGTGACCTTGAAACCCGAAATGATTTGCACCTTCTGTCTTTTTTCTTCACAGGCGTAAGTATAGTATATATGTATGTGTGTATGTATATATTTTTTAATGTGAGTAACATTATAAAAATTCTATGAATTAAATAAATAATTAATAAAAAACATTTAACATTTAATTATAATAGATTAATTGAATGGATAGAGAAAATTAATAGTAGTTAAAAATAATTAAATTTTAAAATAAGTTCTAAAATATTATAAATATATTTATTAAAATATATATTATTAAAAATTAAGGAAATGGGTAAAAAAATAGGATAGAATAAAATAAATACGTTTTAATTTTTATTGATTACGTTAACATACATATGTAGTCGTACATTATTTTATTGACAGTAAGGCTTTTTTCGGTCTTTGATTTAAGTACATTTTATTGTATATCTTCATATATTTCTTTTGATGTTGACGGATATGGTTTTTTCTTGTCGAGTAGAGTTTTCCTCAATCCCTTTTTATTCATTATGTTTGAATAGTCTTGTTGCGAGATGATATTCAGAAAGCCTTCTTCGCCGTATGGAAAAGCGATAAGGTCTCTATCGGATTGTATTGTACAAGGTTTTTTCCGGGCGATTTGGACCGATTTCACGCGCCAGGCGTAATTTATCACATTCTGCCTCAGCGCCTTGCCCATCATCGGAGAACAGTGTATTTCAGCGCTGAAAAGTAAAAAAAAAGAAATGAAATATAATTTCAATTTAAAATTTTTATTATTTAAAAATAAAATTTTTTAAATAAAATAAAACAGGAAAAGAATTATTATTATTATTTTAAGAAAAAACTATTTGAAAATTAATTATTTAAAAAACAAAAATATGTTAACTGATACATTATGATTGATGATAAAAAATTATTAAAATATTTTATTTTTTTTTAATAAAATAATTTTAAAAAAATAATGTATGAATATATATTAAAAAGTTTTACTCACTATCCTATTATCCTCGATTCCAGCTTTGATAATTCTAATATTTTTTCGTATAGATCTCCTTGTCCGATGTTCTCGTTGTAATTATCATAATTCGTTGGTTTCGGCACGGGGGTCACATAGTTAAAAAATTCTCCCCTTGACAATTTAAACAGCGGCGTTTTCATAATTACAGCGTTTATACTGAGGATCAGTCGCGCCCAGTAAAACACAAGTATTTTATCTGTATACACTTGGTGTAAATTTGTCTTATAAGCTGCAAATTCTAAATCTCTTTTGCACTGAGATATGTTGATTCCCACTGAACCCAATTTCTGCATATTAACGAACGGGGTCATCAGCGTTATTTCTCGTTCTCTTGAAAATTTATGAAAAACCTCATCATTGAGAGCTGCTCTTTGTTTTCTATCTTCTGATAAGAGAACGACCACTTCATTTGGCTTGCGTTTCCTGTACGCACTCTTTCGTCCAGCTGTTGATTGAGGTATTTCATGTATTACCTCTATCTCTGCTCTCTCGTCATTTTTATTTTTTTCAGCACTGACACTAACACTTTCTGCGCATTCTTTTTGATTATTTAATGCGGCTGTATTTTCTTTTTCGATACTCATTTCTAATTGATTTTTTGCTCGTTGCACTTTTGCTTCATCCACTCTTTCTTCAATTAGTTGATCTAACCACGACATATCCGCAGATATTTGTATTTCAAAATTCATTTTTTAAAAAAATTGTTTTTTAAACTGTAACTTTTTAATTTTTATAAAACCACGGGAAAACAAAAGAAAACGTTGTGTATAACTCGGTTCTCTAAAATAAAATGAAAATATTTGAAGAAGTCAAAGCGCAGAAAGGTAGTTTTCTTCTAGTCTTGTAAGATGGACATAGAAATCGAGAAAACGTTGTGGACATTTCATCTGATATAGAAAATTTTAGAACAAAATCATCTGGTCCAAGTGAAAGGTACAAAGAAAAAATTAAAGAAAAAACGTTTAATAGGTTTTACTGCAGGAAAATGCACTTAAGAAAAGATAGAAGAAAATAATCGACATGTATACTCTGCAGGGGTGTTAAAGGGACAAAAAAAAGGGGATGTCCGGTGGTATAGCGATGAGTAGATTAGTAGGCATCATGTTTAGATGTTTTTTTTTTGTACTGACACTACTAACCAGATGTTTTTTTTATAGTAGTTGCCTTTCGGAAAAGATATTTTTGGAGTCGCAAGGCAACAGGTAAACATCCGTTATGTATTTCGATCATCTCTATACGTATAATATTGTTTTCCTTTTTTGCCCGATGACCGATTTTCTTTTAAAATTTTTCTTGCAGCTTGTTCGTAGACAATATTTTTTTTAGACGCGTAATATTGTTTTTCCTTGTTCCCTAAAAATCGATCTTCCCTTTCAGGAAAAGCAGTATATAAATAAATGACGAAACTATTATTGCCACAGATAGTATTTTGTGTTAGTGACGAATAGAAGTATAAATTTTAAGTGTTAAATGATTTTATTGAGAGAGAAATCATGAGGAATATTGATGAAAATGAATTTCGTAAAATTATATTTTGGATTGTTGATTATTTAATTAACGCGAGATTGTGTTACGTTATACAGCGTAAATGCGATTCTGCATGGCGCCTGAAAGTACAGCGTATGTCTATTTTACAGTTGAAAAAACAATTTGGTTGTATATTATCGTGTGTGTCATTGCGCATGCTTGCGCGATTGTTCAATATGACTCTTAAAGAAAACGATCTTGCTGTAATAGCAGCAGGGGAATACGTAATATCGAAAAATCTACATGATGCCTATGTACTCCAGGGTCTGATAAACGAATATAACGAGAAACGTTTTAAGTATAAAAAAAATGTTTTATACATTTTCTTTTTAAAAAAAAAAAAAAAATGATAGACATTTTTGTATATTACTTTAAATATTACTACTAAATGATTTCTTGGTCTTATATTTCATATAACACGATTTTGAGTTGTAAATACTTAAAATATTATATTTTAAGAAATGTAAAATATCGTGATTACAGTTTTCAAAAAAAAATTTTTTTTCTAATCCATAAGTTTTTAAAATATCTCTTTATTACAATCTTCGATTTCAATTTATGTTGAGTCCATTATAAAGATATTTCGAGAAATTTTTGAATAAAAAGATTACAAATCTGTGAAACTGTAATGTTGGTAGCTACTTATAAATCATATATCCTATTATATCATCTTAACCACTATTATTATCAAAACCAATAGCTTACATTTTTCATATTAGAATAATTTTGTCTAATTTTACTAATTTTTCATGCGAATACTTTTTAAAAATAACAGCTATTTTTTAAATAATTTAAAATATCATTTAATAAACATTAAGATGTATTAAAATTATTATTTTTATTGTATATAATAATAAATCATTGATGCTTATAAGTTGAAATTGAAAATTATGCAACGTGTATATATATAATTAATATATGATTCATTTCTACAGCTCTTGAAATATTACTAGCTAGTAGTAGTAGTAGCGAGAGCGAGAGCGAGAGCGAGAGCGATGACAGCAATGCAAGCGATGTGGAAACATTATTTGAACAATCAGTCAACAATCCCGATTTGCCGAGTACATCTGGAAATACCGTTCGACGGTGTTTGTTTTACGATAACAATGAAGTAACTCGTAACGAAGAAGAAGAAGAAGAAGAAAGTGTGCGAATTGTACATGATAATGAGATGATTATAGACAGCGATGCTGAAACAGTCACCAACGATCGAATCGTCCCGCAAGAACGGATACAAGAGGAATTCAGAAGAGATTTCGAATCAGGATCCGAGGACTTCGAGTTTGATTATGAAGAGCCGAACCCCGAAATAATTAGGCAGGGTGGTCAATTGACGCGTGCGGTGATAAACAATTATCCCGAGCCATTCAGTGCAGTTATAAGAAGTCTAAACTATAATGGCCCGGTAAATGCATCAGAGTCAGCAGTAAACGCGCCAGGCCGTTCGGAAAACCATGAAGAACGGTTTGCTACTTTACACAGTTTTTATACGCTAACGACACCATTAAGAGAGAGAGAATTTCACACAGCAAATGGCTCGCGTATGAGTTATCACTTTTTTGATGGAGGAGTACTAGATCGGCGTCTTAATGAATGTAAGTTTTCTTAAAGGAGACGGATTCGCATGGATCAGGATCGGCGACATTACCTACTTTAGTTGCTACTTCCGACCCATTACTCCTGGTGAACCAGACAGCATAAATATTCATCTTGACGGCCTGGAAGATACAATACGAAATATGCAAGGTAGCATCATCCTCGGAGGAGACTTTAACTCCAGAGCCGTTGAGTGGGGATCTGAGGAAACTGACTCAAGAGAACGAAGAATCCTGGACATGACATCCAGACTCGGACTCGAGTTATTAAACGATGGCACAACGACCTTCAGAAGAACTGGCCAAAGAGAGACGGTACCAGATATCTCTTTTGCCTCCGAAGATATAGTAGGAAGCATAAATGACTGGGCAGTCTTAGACGAATTCAACCTCAGTGATCACGAATATATTATGTTCTCCATCGGTCACACACATCAGAGAAATCAACAGCAGCGTACCCCGAGATGGAATCTCACGAAGCTAGACAAGGAAAAATTCAAACTCACCATAGAACGAGGAGAAAGAGCTCTTGCAGGACTTGCAACAAAAAGAGTGGAAGACGCGGAGCTACTAGTAGAGGCAACCATGAAACTCATAGAGCATGCATGCGCAACATCAATGCCCAGGAAGACTGACAAAAAAGGAAGAACCCCTGCCTACTGGTGGAACAAAGAAATAGCGGACCTTAGAAGAGTGTGTCAGCGCCTCCGGAGAAGGACACAAAGAGCAAGAAAGAAAAGCGACTGGACCGAAACAAATAGACGTAAAAATGAAGAGCGATCAGCAAGAAAACATCTCAGCGTAGCCATCAAAAAGAGTAAAATATCACATTGGAGAGCACTCTGTACCGAAGTGGATGATGACCCGTGGGGCCTAGGTTACAAAATTGTACTGAAGAAACTTGGTAAGTACGCAAAACCACCACCACGAGACGTTAAGGTAATGGAGGAAATAGTTGCAGCATTGTTCCCAGACCACGAAGACAGAAAAATTCAACAAATCGACGTCAATCCTAATGAGATACCTCTGTTTACTGAAAAAGAACTGTTAATAGCAGTGCAATCTATGAAAAACCAGAAAGCACCAGGGCCAGATGGTATTCCTTTGGAAATCCTCAAGCTAGTAACAGAAATAGATCCCTCAGTATTACTGCGCATGTACAACACATGTCTAAAGACTGGGACTTTTCCAAAACAATGGAAAAGGCAAAAATTAGTCCTGATAGATAAAAAAAAAGGAGATCCCAATTGTGCATCAGGAAATCGGCCTCTGTGCATGCTAGATACTGCAGGAAAGGTGCTGGAAAAGCTTATAAGACCAAGGCTCCAAGCAGCGGTGAAAGCTGGTGGGGACCTGGCCAATAAACAGTTCGGATTTCGGAGGGGAAAGTCAACTGCTGACGCACTCTCAGTCCTAAGAGAAACATTTTTAATGCAACAAAAAAGAAATCAACATACAAAAGAGATTATATTGCTTGCTACCATCGACGTCAAAAACGCTTTCAACTCGGTTAGATGGGAAAATATTGTGAACCTTCTAAGAGATAAATACAAGGTCCCCCTCTACATACTCCGTATGATAGAAAGTTATCTCAACGATAGACAGCTCTTGTATGAAACCAAAGATGGCCTAAGAACTAGGAAAGTATCAGCGGGGGTCGCACAAGGGTCAATCCTTGGACCAGAGCTTTGGAATATATCA